>CM049413.1:7430000-8077500 GCA_026929865.2 Hyperoplus lanceolatus | reverse complement strand
TAAAGCCTATAGCCTACTTGTTTGCCTTCCCCTGGGTCGTTCACACGTTGACGTCACCTGTGGATCAGATTGCGTCCATGTGAGAATCCTGAAGAGTCACAAGAATAAATTGTGTGAATTGGCGTCAAAGCTTTCTACGGATGACTTTGTAAGTAGCTGAGAAGTGGTATTACAGGCCCCCAAACCGGACGACACTCAGGCGACATATCAAGGACATCGCATCAAAGGAAAGAAGGGGAAACTGGGTTTCAATGACCGCCATTTAAGAAAAAGACAGATCCCTGCTCTGAAAACAACATTTGCATTTGTTTTTGCAGTTACGGTTATTTTAAGTTGCAGAGTGTTGATTGAAGACGTGCAGTGTGCGTTCAGAAGTGTTCAATCGACTCTCATAGGTGTGAATGTACTGCACACGAGCACCGTGTTGATTTAAGTGTCTCAAGAGAAATAAACACAGGATTTTTTTGCTGAGTGTGGTGTAAATTATACGGAAACAGCACAGTTAGAGTCTGTTTTCCACATTGTGCAAATCAACACACATCCATAAATACACACACACACAAACACTTGAGTATTAAATTGAGCCATAGGATTTAGGGGAAATCACAGCGGGGGCGGAGTGTCAGAGAGCGGTGAAAGACATGTCACGGTGAGGGCATGATGGCTGTCATTAAATCACACTAACACTTTAGACCAGGGGTGTCCAAACTACGGCCCGCGGCCGATTTTAAAAATATAATGTAATATGGCCCTTTGAATTTTTTATTTTTTTGCATTTCTTAGTTAGTGCAGGGGTGTCAAAATGGTTTGATTGGCCCGTGGCACATTTAAAAAATATAATGTAATATGGCCATTTTAATATTCAAATAATTTAAATGGACTCATTATATTACAGAGAAATATGTCCATTAAAAGAAAAAGAGCACCAAGCCCATCCCAGAGGACCCCGCATAATATTTTATTTTAAATTAATATTATTATGGAAAATCCATGTGTCCTTCTCTAATAGCTTCTAATTCATCTGACACAGTGTCTCCATTTTTTTTTTATACAAAATTCTTCAGCTTTAGCCTCTTAATTTCCCTCTCAAAGTGCACAAGATTCATGCATTTCACTTTAAAAACTTTAAAAAATCTCCCGGGGGGGGGGGGGGGGGGCATACCCCCGGACCCTCCTTGGAGGGGCGGGATCCCGGCTGGCTACTATTTTCACCCAGCTGGACATTGGGCACAAAAGCAGAAAACACTGGGTGTATCAATGGCATTTAACAAGAGGGGGGATGTATCTGTTTAATGTGCAAGGAAAGTGTTGCCGTAAAGAAGGATTACAATTTACGAAGACACTATGAAACTAAAAATCAGAGCAGCTACATGTCCTGATAAATGTGTTATTTTTGCAAAGTGGCCCGGCCCTTCGTAGATTTTTCTGTATGTGGCCCTCAGTGAAAAAAGTTTGGACACCCCTGCTTTAGACCTACAGGTCACTGTGGAGGGAGATTGGATGAAAACTGGCAGAATATAGCGTCAGACCAAACTGTTCCCTGAAAAATTTAATATCCCTGGTTTTAAAATAATATAGCAGAACAGTAACTATATTTGAAGTGGGCTCGTTTGAGCTAGCGTACTTTTGCATAATTAGGCTGTTATTTTATGGAAATGGCGATCAGCGCAGTCACTTAAAGGAGTTTGGGGGAGACGTCGCTGTAGTCTGGAACTCAGCCTTGTACTGTTGTTGCAGAGGGGGGCAGCAGAATTTTTTTTTTGCCACATTTATGCGTATATATAGGCTTTCCTAAAAATAGATATCTGTTCCCAGATTTTTTTCACTGTCTTAGTTTTCCGCCAGACAGTCGTTTATTTTTGCACTTTTTTTCGAGAACCGTTTCTTTTCTGTGGAAATGCAGAACTGGTTCTCTATAGCTAACTGAACTGGGAATGGTGGAGTTGCATTGTGGGAAGTGTAGGCACCAGCAAAAAAGCAAGGGAGAAGATGTGTGGAATGAAGATAAGACGGTTCAAACTGTCCCTCCTGAGTCCAAGTCCAAGGCCTGTGAGTACAACGCTAAGTATGAGGGAGTAGGCTACTCTTTTAAAGACACTGTTTAGCATTGAGCTCAACTACTGTAACATTAAGCAGCATTGAACACATTTGCACATAAGAGGTTTGACCTTCGGCCCTCGGAAATCCTGTCACATTAAGTCTGCAGCGTTAGTGTGTGTTTATCGGCCCAGCTGATCCAATCCAGAGGGACGGCAGAGGAAACAATTTGTCTCTGTTAAACTGATACTGTAAATTGAACTGTATATTTGTGCCGGAAATCCTCTCGGAGACACACCACTAAACACAGGGATGCCTTTCATTCATATTTTCATGTCGTCTTTCAAAAGCCCCAAAGAAAAAAAACATATTTGAATGACTGCATAATTACACAGTATGGAATGCCATCTGTTATTGTGGTGAAGCATTAGGGAGAAATGAACACACAGACAACCCGCTTGAGTAAATGTTGAATAATTTATTTTCTTCCACTGTCTTGTTTCGGTTTCCACCCTTTTTTTGTTTCTTCTGACATGGAATAATTGTCATAATCTTCTTCCTTTATTCAAGGCAACAGCGTGACAAAAGGCACAAAGAAATGTTCAGTGTACAAAAATATATCTGGAATGTTTCATTTGATTGTTTTCATGCAATGAGATGCACAAGCTGTCATTCAAAAAGTGCATTTAATACGCACTGATTACGTTATTTGGTTCAAACTTCTCTTAAATACACAGAGCAATAAGAAGACAGTGAGACATCCTACATGAATGTATGGCAAGTCCTTCCTTTCCTTTTTCAACATAATAGCCTCGTAATTTCCGGTGAACATTAAGAAAGCAGACTTTGCCAGCAACCCTGCTTCATGTTGATACTTTAAAACTCTTCTGAGAAGAATCCATACTAGTAAAAAGTAGCTTTTTAAAGCGTATATTTATATCCCTATCTTTGTTGTTTTCTTGTGAACATCCTCACTGAGCATTTGACCAATTCATCAACGGAACCCGGTCTTGTCCAGGTCCTGAGGTCAAAGTATTGTTTTGGTGGGACGGACTATTAGTTAGTTGGGACGAGCAGAACAAAACCATCTTTGTTCTTCTTGAAATCTGCGTTGGTCTGGCCCGCTTTGTTTTCTACGGTGATGGTCTTGGGTTTGCCTCGCATGTGGATCTGCAACGAGCGGCAAACCCTCACAGGAAACTGGACTTTTCTGACACTGAAGGAGAAAAAAATAAAAATGTTGTATTACTATAGGCCTATTTGTGAGGTTCATCATTGACTTTGTTTATTGCAACAGCATATTACCTTAATCGTGACCTTATTCCCTTATCTGAAACCAACCCTATAGGGCCACATTCAGATGATAATACCATCGTTAATCATTCAAAATGCAGCCAGATCAAAAGATACTTGTTGAATTAACAGTAATACAAATCAATGTTGAGGCAAAAAAAAGAATCATCTCTTCATTGATGATCATTGTGAAGCTATTTCTTCATCACAAACATCTACAGGGCAATTCAAGCTAACAGCAGTGAGTTTGTTATTGATCACTTGCTGCTGCTGGATGATTCTGATAGATCACGGTCCCGTCCTGAGCGCAGGGGCTCTGGACTCACACACACCCGATCTCTGTGCTGACAGCTGGGAGCAGGAAGTGTGACTCAGGCTGCTGCACGCTCAGCTGAAGATGATCCGCTGTGAAGTGGCTGCTTCCTCTCGGCCCTGCCTCGGGGGGATTCCTGCAGCCTCAGCCCGGACGCTACGACCCCTACTGCTACCAACAGACACAAGCTGGCCCTGTACATAGCTCTGTGTATGTGTCGTCTGCATACAAAGAGCCTTATACTATAGCCACCGAAGTCAGAGCCTTTGGCCATGGAAAAAAACAAGTCCATAACTGTTATGTTGCGTTCCGGTTGTACTGTTGCCAGTCGGATAATTGCATTAGCCTACTTGTGTCATATTAAATGACCTGTACACGTGGTGGTTCTGCTCATTTTCTATCTGGAGATAGGATAGCATATTTTTTTGCACAGAATACAACATAGAGCGTTGTCATCAGCTGGTAATGCTAACCATGGCTAACCTGAGATAATAACTCTATGCAGAGATAATAAAGTCAACTGTTTCCTTGACGTCACTCAAAGTTCCGATCTCCGAGACTGTAAATGGAACGCAGCATTATCTTGTATCTAGCGATGTCACAGCCTACAGAGGCAACAAGTCCATGGCTGATCTTCCTTCTTGTGTGGACACCTCTCTTGCGAATGTATACAGATTTGGCTTGTTGTTTTGGATGCACTTTGTTTGAACTCATCGTGAAGGCTTTCAAAAGCAGATGCAGAGCAATATTTGCCAAACAGCTATTTGTGGACGCCTTTGAATGTTGTTAATGTTTCTGATGTGCGAGGCTGGCTCAAGCACATAAGCCAAATTGGCAACGGGCTGCCAACTTTGGCAAGAGCGACCTAATGCTACCGTGGGTGTCCCCTTCTCCGACTGGTTCTCTTAAAAAAACATGGCTAAAAACAAACCAATTTTGAAAATTTAATTTAATTTATGCAGATTACATAATTTTTAGATGTTATGTAATATTGCTGGCAATCTGGTTTAGCACAGTAGATAAACACTAGATGAGTGCATTCGAAGGATTAACTAAAATCTGAGAAAGGACACAGAATGAAAGACTGGCATCACACTCCACACATATTAGTGTAAACTGT
This sequence comes from Hyperoplus lanceolatus, assembly GCA_026929865.2. Taxonomy (NCBI): domain Eukaryota; kingdom Metazoa; phylum Chordata; class Actinopteri; order Uranoscopiformes; family Ammodytidae; genus Hyperoplus; species Hyperoplus lanceolatus. The sequence goes on along the minus strand of CM049413.1, from coordinate 8,072,737 downwards.
ATTTACAGCACAGTACCATTGCACTGATATAAATGGCCTATTGGTGCTATTATGCAGAAGATTGTGTGGTACATTTTTGTGTATCAATCCATTTAACTACTGGCAACTGTGTGTGTTTTGAAGCTGCGTTAAAAGCAAAAGTGTTATAAAAGGAAATATCTCCTCTTTGTGTAAGAAACACTTTTTTGTGTGATGAGTATGAGTGATGAGTATGAGTGATGCATGTCCACTTTTGCACTGCAACCTTCCTTGTGCACACTACAGCATAAACCTACAAACTCAAAACAACAGTCTCTCTAAGCTGCCACACTGTTGTCTTTCCTCAGTCACGGCACTGTTTTTAAATGTCTCATCATAAGTCACTCCAACAGGTGTGTGGCCTTGCTCTTGTTTTTCCAAAGTCAGACATTGGCCCCTCGTCAGTCCCAAACTGCTGTTCTGCTGAATCCCCCTAAAAGCAGCTGTCCTCCTTCCGTCCCTACCGGGGATGTGACAAGCCCAGACACACAAACCCACCGGCCTCCACAGGGAATTCATTTGTTTGTGATACTGATCTCACCGCAACAGCTACCGCAAGGGAAACCAGACACCGTCAGAGCGTGTGGAGGAAAGTCTCTGGCGGATGGTCAGCTGTGAATTGCCTGAGGTGCGGCAGAGTGCAGCTCTCAACTCTTTACGCTGGCTTTTTTAATACAAGTTGAGTCGACATTTTGACATTTTATTATGCTAATATTGATTGTATTTTTTCCATTTTTCATGTTGCTTATAAGTAGCTTTGCATTGTGTTTTGAGCCTGTACAGCGCTTTGGTCAACTGAGGTTGTTTTATATATGCTATATGAATACACTTTGACTTGACTTGTGGAGCAAAAGGCAGAGGAGGCTGAGATTGTCTAAGGCAACAATTAAAAAATACAACCGCCTAAATATGCCTGGTGTATGCTGTCGGTTTGCTGGGCCATAAACAAGAGCCATTCTAGTCTAAAATGGAAGTCATTATGTTTAATCACTGCAGAAGTTATGTACAAAAAACAATGATTGTTTGGCTGTGATGAGTTTAAAGTGCTGCCAAACCTCTCAGGGGAAGGACAGGGAGGACAGATGAGAGCACAAATTGTGTGTTTGACACTGGACTAGAAGGTTCTCATCCGGTCACCGACCATGAGCTTTATCACTCCCTGACCTGAACCAAGAATTCAAATTTGCCTAAACTTACAGTAGCCCTTCCAGAACTAGTAACTACAGAGAAATAGGTAGAATAACTGTGGCATTTGAACATGTTTAACTGAGTATCTCTTTCATACCATATTCAAAGGTTAGTGGTGACTTGTTTTTTACGTCAAACTGCAAACAATTATGATAATTCAATTTCAGTTATAAATTTCAGAATTGTGGTCAGTTTGTCAATAATGTATTTCTCTAAAACCAATCAATGAAGTGGACATGCTGCCTTTGAAACGGACTGCGACTGCTATTTATAGTTTTTTTGGTTTCGATTTACAAGTTTGGTTGCTGTGAACAGTGACAAAACATTTTCTCAGGCAACCACAGTCACCCTTGTTGGGAACTAGAAGCGTTGCTATAGGTGTTATATAGATGCCGTGAGATGTGCAAACTTGCTTACATTTTTTTTTACTTGACTCTGCAGAAGCACACACAGTGTAATACAAAACTCACACTCCCTCTCTGTATCAAAACGACCAATGTGTCCCAACACAACTTATTCCCATTATAAATTCAGGAACAAGCTGTTCTGTTTTGTTCTAAAATGTATTGATTCTCCAACTTAAGATCTAGATAGATAGAAGTCCAACAGTCATTGTTCCTTCCTACAACAAATTGTTTTATATTTGTTTGATGTTGAGCTTATTCTCTTTGTGGCAGATGTAATGTTATGTTGTGGTTTTATGGGGCATATTTGTGGGGTTATTTCTTTGATGGGGGCTGTAACTTCTTGAAGAAGAAATATTTCGGCTCATAACCTCATGTGAAAAGGCCACTCAGTTCTTGTGGATATCATTAAATAGTGAGATTTAGAGGTGTTGCTGGTAGGTGTAAATCACGTAATGTAGATTCATATTGAAAAGACAGATATCAGAGAAGAAGTGATCTTATTATCTAACTATTACCTACTATTATATTATAATATTATTATACTATTATTAAAGCAAATCTATCTCCCTTTTCCTTTAAAAGAAAAGGATCATTAGAGGAAGCTGTCTCTCATCTACCTGTAAGTTTCCACCCAGAGCCCCCCTCCCCTCAGCCCCTCAGCCCCATCCCACCTGACTCATCAACACAAGTCTGCCATTTCCCCTTTGCAATCTTAATAAGCTCTTCCCCTGGCTGCCTGGCAACCATCGCTGGGGCAACAACAGCATCTGCGCCCCTGATGGCTAGGGTCCATGGATGTGAGGGAGTTGGCCTGCACTGTGAGACCAACCACCAACCCGCCGAGCTTGCATTAGCGTCACAGCATTGGTCATCACTGAACACCATCAACTGTTATTACCATCATCGTCATCGCTAACAGTGCGGCCTATCTCAACCAGCTGCACCCTGCGTCTTGAATCACCACAGGGTGCATTCTGGGTAAAAATAAATGAGTCATATACTGTAACAGCAGCAAAGTGCTTTCTGGAAGCGAATGGTCTTGGTCTTCAATGTGGCTTGAATCATAAAATCGATTGTGTGATGAACTTTAATAATGCAGTTTCCAATAATTTTTTCTCAGAACCATGGAAACATTTCTGAGATAAAAATCAAATTAGTTTTAACAGAGAGTCTGTCAGGGCACACGCAGAGCAAGAGCCGAGCGTCTCATCAAATCGATTATCACAAGATGAGAAATGGTCCGACGCTATCAAGGGATTTTATTCAGGAAAACATTTTCCACCACAGGGCAAGTCATTCGACAGGCAGCTGATAGTGATGGATGGAATTGAACTCAACATCAGAAAAACAGACAAACACGTGAGATATGATCAAAAACTACGATTCATTCCTACTGAGAACCCGGTATAAGGATTATAAAATGTTGCATATTAATCCATTTTCTCCACTTCAAGGGTCGATGTAGAGGCAGCACTTGAATCCACAAAGAGGCCTTTTGATGCAGGAGAAGTTTGGAGGTCAGTATGCGACTGATGGAGAAAGCACCCAAGAGGCTTTGAGATGCTCGGACAGAAAGTCCTTGAGCATTAACAACCGAGCAGGAGGCACGGTCAGGACGTACTGTATTTATGAGACCATCTTCTCTTTAGTCGAGGTCTTTCATGTTTGATGAGCTCTTCAGGGGAAATGATGTAGTATTTATGGTATCTAATTTCACTACATGCTACTCACTAATCATACTGTAGAATTATTCTTCTCCATTTAGTCAGTTTGCGTAGACCTTCTTCTGAAAAGCGTTTCACCGTTTGTTGAGATGCGGAAGAGGACTGACTTGCACTTCTGCTTCAGTTTATTGTTTGCTTGACGTCTGGGCTGAAGAAAACATCCATAACATGCTGGATAAAGTCCACAATATAATGACGTTTGTAAAGACATCCCACATAAAATGGAGAAAGAAGTGTGTGCAAAGGAGATCAGTGTTGAGTCAAATTAAAGAAAACAACTTCCACAGCAACATTACAAGGTCTGTGATTACCTGCACAGAAGCTGCATGTCGATTTCTGCATTTACATTTTGCAACACAAAATATCTGACCATTAAGACAAGACATTTCCGGTTCTGCTCCTTCACAATACACGGACCAAAAGTATACATTTTACTCTGGTTCAGACAGGCTATGAACAGACAATAATTATAAAAACACCTTTACTTCCAGTCTAGAGGAATACTTTGAATTTAAAACCATATCTTCGAATTTGTATACATCTGCTCAAAGCTCATGCTCTTAGCATGGGCAGTTTTATTTTTATGAGGTGATTCTGACTTTGCTGATTTGATGTGCATTGATCTTCATGTATTACCACTGTTGTTCCCTGTCTCTTTCAGCCTCATCCTCTTTGAGAAAGAAATTTTAACTTTCTGCGTGTGGTGATTATAGCTAAATAATTACTGAAGGAAAACACTTGTATTAAATACTAGACTAATTCTGCCTTTAATTAAGGTCACATGTTTTTCAGCTCTTGTAATTTGCCAGTGGCTAAAGAATCTTCCAGAATGACAACTTTTATTAAGAGGAAGGAGAGGAAATATTTTACCACCCGCTTTCCCCTTGTAATATTAATCATGTCTGAATGGGGCCTTTGTGAAGTCCCTTATATATCCGGAGGGAGCAAATTGGCAGCGTGGATGCAGCACTTTGTGCTATGTACTATGAAGATAGAATAGGCTGTAATTGTTTATGATTATTTGGACTAGTGTCAAGTGACAGGATGTCGATCTATTTGAGTGGACAGTGTGTGGGACATGTGACTTTTTTGTGCCCATCATGAGGGTTATTGTTTGTTTTCTAATTTATTATAAGAAAGTGTAGTTGAAGTGGGTACAAAAGTTTTTTACGGGCTTAATAAATAAATATCTATTGGCAACTTTCTTCATTGGGTTTTCATGTCATTATAATTTATCCCTCAGTTTGTTTTTGAGTTTCGCAAGTAATTGTAATCCACAACAAAATGTCTAGTGCAGGTAAAAGTTCAGGTATAAGCTGCTCATTCCGTGGCGACAGACTCCACTGATAGCCAATTAGATAGGGAAGAAGAAGGTCTTGATTGCCTCGCCTCAGCGTTGTTTTGCCGTGCTCCTTAAACTGAACTTTAATCAGGTCCCTAAATAAAAGAATGAAAGCTGTCGTCTGTTTACTTCTGAAACTCTACCGCTTTCCCTGCAAGGCATTGTGGGGGATATAGGAATAAGGTGATTATACTAAACTCTAGAACTCTATTTACAGATTCTGAACTCTCAAACTCTACTTATAAATACTGCACTCTGCTTACAGTACATATGTCATAGAAGTGTATGTGTGGACCGGCAGTAATAAACAGGACGGACGTTGAGGGTAAATGTTACCAAATCGCTGAACCACATCATCTGTCAGCTTTTTATGCACGAGAAAGGAAATTGGCCAGTATTTATATGAACTATTTATTTACATCCACCTGGGTTAAAAGCTGTTGTTACCATAGCTACTCTCTTTATATAATCACAACTGCATAAGCGTTGTTCCTGGGACGTTTATCAAGCCAAAACTAGAACTAGATCAGAAGCTTTGGAGTATAAAGGATATCATAAAAAGACACCGAAAAGTGAGCTGGGACAAGATTTCTCTCCTGTTGCCGCGGCCGACGGAGAGACGAACACATTGAGGACAGCCACTGAGGGAGAAGAAGAGGGGCGGAGGCTATTTCAGGCCGAGTGTGTGATGCCTTTCATGACCTAAAAAGTGAATTTAGAATATGAGAGAGAAGGGGCTGATTTTTACCCACGCCTACATTCACTGACAAACTATCGAGGTTCAACGAGGTCAAATACTAAAGTCAACAAGTCGTTCTACATCAGCAGCTCCTCACCGTGTGTCTCAAAGCCACATCACAAGACCGCTAACAGATGCTTCGAGGTTAATGAAATCATGTTTTGTTTTCTTCTCTCTCTCTATCTCTCTCTCTCTATCTCTCTCTCCCTCTCTCTATCTCTCCCTCACTCTCTCTCTCTTGCTCTCTCTCTCTCTTTGTCGTTTTTCTTGCTACACCAGGCAGGGAGGGGTGACCCAGAAGAAGATCGCTATTAATGCAACACTGTCCCAGGTCTTTTTTATATATTCATGAAAACCAAAACTGCTGGTTCAGAAGAGCAGAGAAAATGCTGGAAAAGGACAGAAGCTTCGAGTGGGAAGAGACTGAATATATTAAATGTTTAAAAAAACAACAGAATTATGGGGAGTGAGAAATCAACACCATCAGACTTTAGATCCTACTTTAAGGTGCTACGTTTAACTTTTGATTCTGAAACAGTCTGATATTTCCTCTGATGATCATAAATGACATATAACAGTAAACAAGATCGTCGTGCAAAGAATTCTATTTTTATATAGTTTTTCTTTTATGCCTTTGTCATGGGTACGCTCACCCAGGAACTACAACTGGGGTAGTAAAAAGTCAAAAGTATTATCAGCTTAATGTACTTAGAGTATCATAAGTTGAAGGACTTGTTTTGTAATAGTCCATGTGAGTGAAATGTTATCATATACTGTATGTATATAAAATGATAGTCATATTTTTATTAGGGCTGTCAAGCGATTAAAAAAATTAATCTAATTAATTACAGGCTCTGTGATTAATTAATCTAAATTAATCGCATACTTTTATGACACTTTTATACCTGTTTATAAACAGCTGTATAGCCTGCTAGTCTCTCTCTCTCTCTCTCTCGCTCTCTCTCGCTCTCTCGTAACTTCTGTCTCCACAACAGACAGCGCTGCACTGCCACAGATGCTTATGCCGATTCATTCACCATCGTCGTACTCATAGGCAAAAATATTGAGAGACACACACGCACACGCACACACACAGACACACACGCACACACACACGTTTACGCGGACGACGAGACAGCTAGCAAACAAAATTGAGACACGGGGAGAAAGATTGAGAGATACTGTTTTGAACCTAGCCTACATTGTTGCACCCACTAAATCAATAATGCACAGACACTGGCTGCGGAGAATAAAGTAAGATGTCTTCCTACCTTCATGCTTATTAAACCGTCTATAGAGCCCTCGGCCCCCTGCTTCTCTCTTTACTTTTCTCCCTTTCACCCGCGCGGGCTGTGTCTGCTTCAGGTGCAGCTCGGTGCAGCTACGCACCACTTTTGCACCGGGTCAAAGGGCATTATAGAAGTGCGATTAATCTGCGTTAATTTTTTTAATCGCGTTAATTTTTCTGTGATTAATTAATCGAAATTAACGCGTTAATTTGACAGCCCTAATTTTTATAGATAGATAGATAAAATAACTGCTGTGATTTTTGTTTTGAAGATTTTCTCAAGCAGTGATCAATAAAATAATCAGATCCCCCCCCCCCCCCCCCCCCAAAGTGCCTTTAAAGAATCTTCAATCTTTTAAGGCCGGGGCGGATCATACCCTAAATCCTGACTTTACCCCACTCATACTCCCTTCCCAGCTGTCCCAGCAGATGGTCCACGAGTCAAACCCCCCAACACACACACAAACACACACACACACACACACACACACACACACACACACACACACACACACACACACACACACACACACACACACACAGTAAGTAATTCTATCTCAGTAAACATACCGACACACACATATACACACACACACACACACACAACCTCTATCTCAGTACAACACAAACACACACACACACACACACACACACACACACACACACACACACACACAAGAGATACACACTGCCTCTATCTCAGTAAAACACACTCACACACAGAATCCATTCATACAGACAGTTCAGACCCAGGTGACAGGAAGAGAAGGCAGGAGAGAGGATGGAGGGGGTTCGTACAGGAAAGAACGAGGGATGAGGTGGAAAGAGAGAGAGCGGAGGAACGAGTGTCGCAGAGGGAAGGAGACACGGATGTGACATGACAGAAAACCAGACGGCTTGTCTTCCCCGTCCTCGCAGACATCTCAGCGCTGCTTTGAAGTCAGATTCTTACCTTGTGCCTCTTAACGCTGCATTCGCTGACCCAGTTTGTATACAACTCACTGTGCCACTACACACACACACTCACACACACACACACACACACACACATGAACATGTATGGCTATACTTGTGAGGACAATCATTGAGAACATGCATTCCCTAGCCCCTTACACTAGCTCCTACTAACCCTTACCTAAACCTTATTCTAACCTGAACCTTAAAACCACATTTTAACCCTCAAACATCCCTTTAAAGCCCTGTCCCAAAGTGAGAACCGGCCAAAATGTCCTCACTTTCCAAAAATGTCCTCACTCCTAAGGTCTCAAACTCTTTGGTTCTCACAAAAATTGTTGTTCAAGTGCACACACACACACACACACACACTCTCTCTTTCTGTCAACTGTAAACAATCACAGATCCACCTTTATCGTGTTTGAACCGGACACACAATCTCTCTATTGACTGTTTCCTCTCCTGAGCATTCTCCAAAGCTCATAAACTTAACATGACGTGCGCCTGACTCTCATTCACCAGGGTTCTCACTTCCTGACAGAAGGAAGCACAAGAGGAGCGTGCTGTCATCCTCCTCCTCATCTCCCCTTCTTCACACACAGACACACACACACATACTCTCTCTCACACACACACACACTTGCTCACACACTTCCACAGCTCGCTGAGGATTGCGTTGAGGTTGCGACCCCCGTCCATTCACCACAGATGGTTGGACAAAGACTGAAACCCACTCCCGATGGTCGACTCTCCGCTGCAGCCCCAAGCTGAGCCACACAGCTACTGTAGGGACCCCAGGGACGCCCCCCTCCCTCCACACACACACACACACACACACACACACACACACACACACACACACACACACACACACACACACACACACACACACACACACACACACACACACACACACACACACACACACTCCCTCTCTCTCTTACCAAAAAACAAACACAGACCAAAAGTCTTAAGACTCGTAAAACCCACAAAAGCCTCACCAGGGATCTGGGATCAGCTTGCTGAACATACACGCAGAGAGAATCATAAAAGTTAGAACACACACCCTGCTGCGGCTGCCGTCTGTCGAGTCTCCGAGGACCGACAACTAAAAAAGTGGTTGAATGTAGTTAACTAAGAAAAGAGGTAAACAAAATACGAGGTAATGCCACTCTGATATGAGCACGCTGAAAGCTAGTGTGAAGTTATTGCAGCATGATACCAGAAACTAAAAACTTAAAAGCACAAATAGACATTCAATTTAAAGTTAGTTTAATATGTTAGTGAATTTTTTCGAATCGTCCATGGCTACAGCCTTCTATCTTTTCATTATATACTTTGTGACTGAAAGCCTTGTTTTGCTTTTTGAAAATGAAAACCTCCTAATAATTAGTCTGAACTATAAAGGAGCCAAAGTCTTTGGTGGATTTTGGCAGACGCACAATTCATTCCCACCAGGGGAAAGCTCCACAGACAGTGTGTGTGTGTGTTTTATTTTTCCTTTTTTTCTACTTTTTTCTACGTCACTCGGTGTTGTCCTGGCAGGATTTGGAGGATTAATACTTTTGGAGACCAATCACAGGAGACTGGGTGCTGTCTCAAGCGGGCCAAACTTAGAAAAACACACCCACGCTTATACACACACACACACACACACACACACACACTAGTCTGCTCTGAGTGAAAACTTGCGGGTCGTGCCATTCAAATGAAGTCTGGCAGAAAAAATGGACGTGGGTGGATGCGAATAAGATTTATAAACAGCAAATGACAAATCAGGTTCCGAGTGATAAATGTGCTAAATGTCAGCGGGACTGATTCATTTCACGGACGTTATTCAGAGCGGGGCGCCGACACCAACAACTATGACACTGATAAATGCCAAGAATAAGATTTGCGTAATTGTTATTCTGCATTAATGGACTGCGTCTTTTAGCCCGAGGTCTTTGACGGGTAACAATGAGTCTGTGGTGTTTATTAATGTGTGACCCAAAAGGTGCCATGTTTTTCTTTCCAAACAATCACTTCTCCAGATGATCTTCAAATTAATTTTCTCCGCTCTGTTGAAAGGTTTTTTCTAATGATCGAGATCAGCTGCTGGAGTGATTTGTCCTAATGAAAACCTGTTACCACAACAAACAAACAAAGAAATGATCAAAGCTAAAAACTAATTGAAGTTTCGCTATGGAAAAATCTTTGCATCCCATATAGTGGTTCTGAATGTTTTCTGTGAACTTATGAACTACACAGCCCACAAACTACAGTAACCTAAAAAATGTTTAATTGAATAAATATAAATATTTTTGAGAGGAAAATGCAGATTTAGGAAACGAGGGATGGAGATTAATGGAAAAAAATTATGTTAAAGTGATGCATTTAACCGAGTTAAAATTAATCTCACACTTTAGATTAGAAAAATAGTTTGAAGAAAATGTTGAATACACAACTATAAAAACATCTCATGCGAGTGGCATGTTGGCATTAAAATGGCACAGATAGTGTTGCTGATATGTTTTGTGAAAAGTTCAAGTTTCTTCTGTACATATCTTTAGGAAGAAAAAAAAAACTTTCAAACTATTCAACAAAATTGTCCAACTTTAGCTTCTATGTCACATCAGCACAGATGGGGTCAAAACTGTATGATATTTTCAGAAGTGAAATGCCTAATGACCCCAAAACTATTAAACACCCCTTGACCATTTCAAAGGCTGCAGTATATACGTAAAAGAAAGACGATATCGAAGTATTAAAACCGTTTCTAGTTGAGTGACTGACCGTGTGAAATAGTCCACCAAGGCTCCCACCAGCTCTCCCACTCTGTCCTGGTTGGGACAGAGTTCCCCTCGCTGCAGACACAGCAACACATCGTCCTGGGCCGACGTGTGTAGCGCCACCATCTGGTCAACTCCACTGGTCACACTCAGGCCTGTAAACTGTGCAAAGAAAAAACAACAAACTCAAAGTCAGACAGAGACACTGAGCCAGGTCTGAGGAAGAGTATATGGCTACAGTGAAGGATGTTTCATATGTCCCAGGTTTCATGTAGATATACTAATCTACAGAGAGTTTAAGGGAGGAATGAAAAGATTGTGGCTCCTTATATCTCTACCACCTTCATTCATTTACAATAAGAAACTGACAGTGTTTCTTCAATGAAAAAACTGCTGAGTTATAAAGAAAAGGCTAAACTGATATTATTTATATAAAATGTTGCCTTTGACCAAAGTGTTAAGTCATGTGAGACCTGTTTGGTGCTACTATCTGTACTGATGATAACTTTTATCGAATATTGTTCAAGACAGTTTTTTGTAATAAATGTTTGTAGTTGCTTCCAATATTGACAAAAAAATATATATATACATTAAAAAAAATGTAACCATCCATGCATTAACATGGGATGCGGTTCCAAGACTTTTATTTTGAGATCAGCCATTGAATATAACGCATTGAATGTATACGAAATATAAATAAACAAGGACTCTTCCTTGTCATAGAGTATTGTTTACGTGTTACGTTTCTACATTTAGTTCAGTAAGAAATCCGACTATGCGCTGAAGGTCTGTGATATTCAGTGGCACTGAATATGAGAGCGCTGCCGGAAACTCATTTGTATAAAAAATGTCAGGGATTATCACGTCAAGGTATAATACCAGAGAATGTCATACAGTACAGCACAGTATAGGCCGCATGGATCATAGATCACGTCACCAAAGAAGCCGGCGGATTATTTCTGCTCAGAGTATGTAGGGTGAGAGAAATCCTACAAGCCGTGCACGTGTGGTCGGAGGTGCAACCAAGGGTAAGTCATGAGGGTTGACCCAGTTCGAAAATATGTACAGATTTACTGCCAATACAGTGAAGAAGGACTCAGTTCTTACACTAAAATAAAAGTAGCGATAATACAGTGTAAAAGTCCAGTATAAACATGAACATACGTATACTTAATGTCCAAATGTAAAGTACTCTTTATGCAGAAAGGTGGTAGGATGGCCTAGAGGTAAGGGGGCCAACTAGTAACCAAGAGGTCACTAGTTTGATCCCCTGCACCGGACAGGAGGGTGTAATTTGTAACACTAGTGGCGGTTGGTATTGCATCTACGGTGGCCACTATCTCTACCATTGTGTCCTTGAGCAAGGCACTTAACCCCAAAAATTATTATACAAATGTATATAAAAATAAAAACATTGTTAAATACATTTAGAGCAGTAAAAAGTACAATATTAGAAGTATAAAATGGGAAAGCAGTAGTATTGGAGTAAACACAGCAGAGCAGGTCTGAGTGGTAAACAGACTAAAATAGACAGAGAAAGTGAGGTGAGTCACATTTAAGTGAGTGAATAGGGGCCGGAGTGGACTAAGCCTCTTACAGCCCCCTGCACACACAGGTTAATCCAGAGGGGAGGACAGCGGGCCACACCAGCAAGGCCAGAACGACCCGGTACAACCTGTCCCTCTACTGACCGGAACAAGGCCGCAGTGTTTCTGAAGAGTTCAGTCTATTATTGAATTTAAAAAAAAGATTTGTTGAAAAGACATATTTCTTGTAGTAAAGTTATTTATAAAGTATTTTTTATTAAACGTAGAACTTTTTAGGTGCGTAGATTTTTCAACATCAGCTAATCTTTTTGTATACAGCTGAAAACACATATGATCTAGAAAATACAAAAAATGCAAGACTTTTCTTCATTATTGACGTGCCATGTCAGAGGGGGATGCTGTTGCTGATGAAGTCACTATTTCCCTCCCATTTCAGAATTCCAAAGTTACAAAACATTGTATGGGGAAAAAGGATTATGCTATTTTAAGTATGTTATAGTTCCCACTTTGCAACTTTACACGAGTAATTCATAATAAAAGTTGATGTTTATTAATTTTCTACTGAATTAATCAAGTGAACACTTAATATCAGTTGCTCAAGTTATGAAAAAAGGACAGAAATCTATGTGAGTCATTGAGTTCAGTTGTTTAGCTTTAACTTTGCTTTTGACAGTGTGTGTGTGTGTGTGTGTGTGTGTGTGTGTGTGTGTGTGTGTGTGTGTGTGTGTGTGTGTGAAACATGAGTTAAACAAATCCAATCAATTCAGGAAGACACCATCCTTTACACACAGCGTTGTTATCTTGTCTCATTGCTCCACCAGTCTGTGACCTGTGTGACATCTCAGCCGCCAGTTCTGCCAGTCAAACTAATGGCTCTTAAACAAACACTGTAGGACATATAGTAGCTGCATCTTTACTTTCTTTATTATTCTATGTTTCTGACCTGGATAAGACTCATTCCCCTCGGTCTGAGCAGCGGAGCTTAATGGCACCAGCTATTTTTAGCCGCTATACGCTGCTGTATAATGATAGTTTTCGAGCCTCAGGCATGTTGTGGGCTGACACTCTCTCTCTCTCTCTCTCTCTCTCTCTCTCTCTCTCTCTCTCTCTCTCTCTCTCTCCCCTCCCTCAAACCACTGTTGTGCGCCCCCTGTGCTGACTCATTCTATGTTATGTAGGTGGTGTGTTGTTGGTCGCAGTGAGATCTCATAGCCTATAGAAGCAGTGTAACAGAGAGCAGACCTGCCGGTTATGACAAGAAAATGTCAAAAAAAATAGATTTCTGAATATGACAGTTGTGATAATAAATGACACAGAAATGTCATAAAGTAGAAGCCACATGTAAAATCCATAAAAAATGTCTTTCACTATAACAGCTGTCTGTTTACGAGTGGAAAATCCCATCCCATAAATTAAACTGTATTTTCCATGATAATATTACAGTGCTAATGTTAAGTGTCAAAAGCCCTTCCCTGAACAGTGAAAGTCCCAATCACATCAAAGTAACTGTAACAAGGCTCAGCAAGTTGATTCAAAAGGCCTTCTACATTGTGTCCAGCTGTTGTCTGTCTACAGGTCCTTTACCAACATCCTGTTTCATTTAGAAAGACGTCAAACTATGGAATCACAAAGTTAATTCAAGGCTTCCTGAATAACAGGTCATCAGCCCTACGAGTCTAAAGTAGACGGTGTTCTCTTTCTGTAAGCTCTGGTACTGTCGGAACTTGTTGATGGACGGCAGTGGCCAAGGTCAGACATAATGGAATACACGTGTGCTTTAGTGTGTGTGTGTGTGTGTGTGTGTGTGTGTGTGTGTGTGTGTGTGTGTGTGTGTGTGGCGTGAACAGAGGAAGTGTACTTCTGAGAGGACAAAGTGAGAGATGAAGGACAGCTGGGATAAAGTACAAGAGGTCTGACCCACATTCCTGGTCGCTGTTATGATGTGGAGCCGCTCTGCGCTCTGTGTGTGTGTGTGTGTGTGTGTGTGTGTGTGTGTGTGTGTGTGTGTGTGTGTGTGTGTGTGTGTGTGTGTGTGTGTGTGTGTGTGTGTGTGTGTGTGTGTGTGTGATGAAGTGAAGCCGCTGCCTCGGTGCTGCACAGCGCGTACAGTCTGTGCCCTTGTTTATGTTTTATTTTAAGGTTCATTATCTAACAGGTTATTTTCAGGGTAAGACTTTAGGCTCAAAAGTTTTTTATATCAAGATTAGTTTACGGGTCATGGACAGAAGTGGAAAAAGTATTAAGGTACCTGACATAAGTAAGTAAGAGTACTAAAACCTCACTATGATAATAGTAAAATGTGTCCCTTGCAAGTCCCCAAACTGCATAATAAGTACAATACATAATTGTTGAAGTATTCCTTTATGATAAGTAAAATGATTAAGGATAATATGCACATAGTGATGAAAGAAAATGCCGTATGGGTCTTCCATTACTTGGTTGAAGTGTGTCTGTGTATGAATGTGCTCGCCCATGTGAGTACTTACAGCGTCTAAGGGAAGCCTCTTCAAAACCTTGTTCTGTTTCTTGGGCTCTAGTTTGTAGACGTACTTGTCTGTGACCAGCAGGCCTCGGTCTGTACTTTTGTTGAATCTATTCACCTGAGAGAGAGGAAGAGGAAAGAGAGCGAGAATAAAGAGTCACATTTGTACATTTTTCTCTTTTCTGTTCCTGCTGAGCAACTTTATTTTGCTACTTGATATTGTTCTCAAAATCAGTGAATATCTCCTCTTAAACCTGTTTGTACAAAGCCTAGGCTATGTAAATGGGCATGTTGCTATCTATGGTGGGCCCCTTTGTTTAGATACCCTTTGTTTACATACCAGTTTACAGAGTCTAGGCTGTGTATTAACACTGGAATTTTTTCACGCACACACAGTACATACAAAGTGGATTGTGAGGAGATATTCACAGATTTTGACAAAAAGAGATTTTGTCAACAAACATTCTCAATAATCGCTGATCAAAAAGACAAAGGCTGTTTTATTTCCCCTTACAAAAGCCCACATATCCTCAGATAAACTTTGGATGAAGTTAGTTGAAGCCCTGATTAAGAAAACATGTCCACTATTATCCACAGGGGGAAGATAAAAGACAGTTCAATATGAGGATTAATAATTATCTTTATACAATAGGAGTGAATTTGGTAGCTCATCTTCATTCATGATTAATCCCTTTGATTACATTTTTATCTCTGTCTTCAGTCCAGTGTGTGTGTGTGTGTGTGTGTGTGTGTGTGTGTGCGTGCGCGTGCGTGTGGCACAGAGTATTTCACCGCAGGAAAATGAAATCTTAAAAGAGGAGCTGATACAAAAGAGATAGAAATTGCCAAGAAGGGGTTGGAACAGAGATGGAAAAAACATCCCAAAGCTATAAAGATGCAGCAAAACAAAAAAAACACATTTCACACAGTATCACTGTGTTCCTCTATACCTTCCTACAGAAGCCGGAGAAGAGGACCTGACTGAACTCGTCTCTGTTCCTCAGCTCCTTGGAGAATCTCACAAAGCCCGAGCTGGTCTGAGGACAGTCTCGCACCTGCAAGGAAAATAAAAAAAGACCCTAAGAATTGCATCACTATGGACTCACTCACATCCCCTTCCCCACTCATTTCAGTTACTTCTTTCAGGCAGACGCTCCATAGTACGTTTGGCTAAAAAAAAACTTTTATTCCCATACACATTTACACAAGGCCAAATAGACAATACTTTGCTTTACACACGTGCTTGTTTGTGAGATTTTTTCGGTGAGTCATATGTCCTTTGAGCCACAAACCGATTGTATTTTATGTGACTATATGATAGACGATATCGTTTTTGGAATTGAATTGAATTGAATTAAATGTCTAGGCTCTGCCAATGGGCATGTTGCTACCAAGGATGGGTACTCTTTGTTTTCATAGCCTTTGTTTACGTACCAGTTTACAGAGCCTAGGCCGTGTAACACTTGATTGAATTGAATTGAATTGGATTGAATGAACGCAAGATGCTGGCCGCAACACAAACACTGTATAGGAGTGAGTGTGTTTCTCGTTTTTAGTCGTCAAACCTCTGTGTGACCTCCCTCAGCCTCTTAAATCGCTTTAATTCCATACGCAGCAGATGAAAGCTCGGGGGGGCCTCTGGCTGCCGTTTATCAGACATGGTGTTTGACGCGCAGTTAGAGACGGAGCGCGGTGGCTGATGCTGGAGCTAAACTGCCTGGTGGGAAATACAGTGTAGGGGGACTGCTAAGTAGGAGATCTAAAAAACTGTGTCATACCCTCCCTTAGAGTCTTTACTTTTATAGGAGTATTTTAACAAAGAATGTTTATGCATTATCTAGATATACAGTATATTGGGTAAAATGCCAATGAGTTTATAGAGTTCACTGAAACAGAGATGTATGGCCGAAAGTATACAAACACCCCTGGCCACACTTTGGTCTGGCTTTTCATGGTCAGAGCTACATCCCAGAGAACTAGAGAGGGGAAATCCTAATGCACTGCAAAATGCGACTGGATGTAAAAGGTCAACTGGGTAATTGTTGACACACTTAATTTGACAGGCAAGTATATGGGACATACTGTACATTTGTTTGGTGTGATGTCATCTCATCTCTACTTCTGAGGATAGACTGAATTTGAAAATAACAACATCTTGAGATCTTGTTGAAGCTTTGTGAGACCTTCACTAATTGCTCTTACTGTCTCTTTTTCACTTTGACTCTTTCTTTCTCTGCTCTCTGTACTAAAGACCCCTGATCTAAGGCAACAGCATATACAACACATATATAAGTCACGACCCAGCCTGACTGGTGCCACATTACATACACGTATCAATACTGTAAGTCTTTGTTTGAATTAACGAGCATCACGTGAAGCTGTGGACCCTTAAGGAGGGCAGCGAATCACAGGCCGTCTGACTCAGGAATCTGCAGCAGTCATGCTCTCGCTCCCCTGAAGGCGTCAAACAAACCTCAGATTAGCTGCTAAATGAGCCGACTGTGGTATTCATTAAGTTAAGGCTGTGTTCACAAGCGCTATCCTTATTTAGTCTGTAAGGGTGTTTACTGTGAGGCCCGTCACATGCACCCTATATTCATGTCTATCTATCTATAGAAATGGGGTCAATATTGAGTGAGAAAAATAAATAAATAGATACTGTGTATATAAATGTGTGATTCTTACATTGGCCATGTAGTCCCTCTCCCAGGCCCTGCCCACGCCCCAGTCTTTCCTCTCCCCGCTCAGCGCCGTCAGAGCAGCCACTTTGGCCCGAACCTCCAGCATGTCGGACGGAGGGATGTTCTTCACAATCTGCCTCGCCCACCACCTGAAGGCAAGGCACCAGGGTGGAGTAAAGTCAACAACAAAGGTAGAGCAGTAGATATCTTAATTACACCAATTGCCTCTTGAACTGTTGTTTATTCTTGACATTTCAAATGTATTTTACATTTGGACTTTTTTATCAAATGATCACATAAAGAAAAAACCGGTCCTCCTGTAATATTATCTTCCATCCTATTAGCTGAGAGTTTGTCACAAGTAAAATAAAATGAAAGACTAAATATTTTACTTGAATATTCTTGTGTATAGTGTATGAGTTTCATGTTGTGTGTCCTGACCTGCGGTGCAGATTGACTGTGATGGTGTGAAACTGGTTGAGAGCTGCGGGCGGGTTCGGCCACTCCACGGTCTTTCCATAGTCGGCCATGTTTCGCACGTTAGCGAACCTGCTCTCCACCTCCCAGAAGTGGGCCTTGACCTTGTAGCGCTTATAGCAGCCCATGATGGCGTAGATCGCCCGCATTCGCCGGCACCTCATGCGAGCTAAGGCCCCACGCCACACCTGTTATAACAACAGGGATGTTACGGACAAAAAGGAGAAATGAGAGAGAATTATTTTATATATTTTTGGGGAATTTTTGTGATTTTTTTAATGTTTTTTTATAATTCATATGTGTTTGTGTCTATGTATTTTTGTATATAGTTTGCATATTTGTAAATCTATTATTTACATTTAATCTAAAGTTAATTTACATGTAAAAAACATAATTGTGTAATGCCAGCAAGATATAGATAGGCCTGAGGTTCCTGAGGAGCTGATAATGATGTAATGCACTATGATGATGTCATCATGGAGAGTTTCGTTTATTCAGAGACCTGCATTAGGCCATGGAATACTTCATATGTTCTACCATGTGACATTTTAATTTCTTTTACTTTTCCAGGAAACATTATTTAAACTGAATGCCATTACAGTCCCAGTGAGCTTGAGACTAACTTGTGCTCCAGTTAAAGAACTAGACTTCTCAAAGTAGGTCAAGAGAAAGAGCGAATGGTATTTTATTAAGTGAGCTAGTGAGGTAACTGACTCTAATGTGACTGTACTGTGGTTCTCATTTATTATCCCAATTACTGTTACAGGAAATTAGGATTCAAACTGGCAGATAAATTCTAGTCAAACATATAACCAGGAGCCACATTCATGAGGCAATGAGGCAAACTGCAATCTCCGCTCGGAAACCCTGCGTTTGAAATGGGAAAAGATAATGTTGTAAGTGATTAACTTTAATCACATGATCCGAGCTGCCTGTGACATTAAATTAGTTGTCAGTGATGATTAATTGGCCTGTCGGATCAGAAATCCCTATCAAAATAAAAGCATGTATATTTCATGACTGACCTTCTGCAGTTTTTGTTTAAAGTACAAATTGTACTTCTGCTTTACTCGAGTATAATCATATAATGTATGTTACTTAATGCATTTTCTTCACTACATTTCAGAGGGAAATTTGTACTTTTTACTCCATTAAAATGATTGTATAATATTAGTTAGTAGTTACTTAATGAATTACATTTTTTCACACAAAACATATAAAGAACTTGTGAATGTATTCATTAGCTCTGAAACATTTGTTGATTGGTAATTTGGCAGAAAATGAATTGGCTGGTCACAGTATTATTACAGTTAGGTAGTTGTACTCTAACAGAAGTAAAAGATGTGAATACTTCCTCCAGCACTGACCTTCTGTAGGAACAGCGCCAGAATGGGTATGAGGGCGTTTCTCTCCTGCTCCAGAGTGTAGAGAGAGCGCGGCGTTCTGACAAACAGTTTGGTGTGACCGTACGCCACATCGTCCTGGAAACCGTGCTGCGTGACGATGGCCTCCACCGCCTCTCTGTCCGTCCCCATCAGGTGGTTCGGCCAGGTGTACTCACACGTCATTTTATACCTGCAGAATGTTCGGGAGTAAAGTGAGGAAATGTAAGAGGAACAAAGATGCTGCTCACTACTGTATATCTGGGTTAAGATACACAAATGGAACAATTACTCTTTTAACTATAACTGAAACGGTGAAAAAAAAAGTAGTTTTATTAGAGATTACTAAAGACTTCAACAGGCAAGAAGGGTTTAACAAAATAAGATACATTATGGGAAGTGTACGATCTACTGTTTTTGGACCTTGACCAATATAACGGACAAAAGGCCAGGGAAACTTGGCTTCACTTCATCTAAAATCACTGGATTATTCTGATGTAACACAGAGCGTGTTGTTGTCTTACCGCTGTAGGAAGCGAGCGTAGGGCTGCCTGTAGGCGAACCCCGCCCGGCGCACCATCACATTCTCCATCAGGCCCAGGTAGGCCACCTGGTGCTGGCAGCGCGCGTCGTCAAACAGCACCGCGGACTTAATCTCATTGGGCTTTATGCAGCGCACGTAGTACGGCTCCTGGAAGAGGAGACAATATAGACCCAGGTCAGTCCTCAGATCATGACTTTGATTTTAAGTTGTTTTGATGAGAGAGAACCTCTTTCCAATCTTTTTTTACAGGACTTCCAGGTAGGGACCAAGGAGGTATTACATCATTATATTACATTTACTTTTTATTATATGTTGTAATGAATAGTCTTGTCTGTGTCGTTTGATATTGTGTGATATTGTGTCCTTCGTTACTTTTTTTTTACTGCTGCATAACAAATTGGGGAAAAATAAAACTTGAACTTGAAAATTACTGTAGATCACTTGTGCATCAATTTACAAAAATATATAGTAATACTGCAGAAAATTAAAGTTTAGATTCAACCAAAAAGACTTCAGCTATAATAAAAGTCCTGCCATAACACAACAGTATTGCTTAATCAAAACACTTGCATTGATTCGGTGTTTGTATGAATGAGGCGATTTTGTTACATAACACTTTGTTTTACCACCTGCACAAACTTGTATTTGTCTTAAATTCTTTCTTTGCATGTTTATATTATAATTTTCATCACTGCTGTGGTTCTCACTGTGCAAGTCAATAAACTACACACAGCTTGTAAACTATGACAGCTGAGTTCACTGACCTTAATCAGACACTTCAGCAGAATATACAGTGAGCAGCTGAGCCGCATCTACTTATGAACAGCACATTAAAGCTATAATGTGTAACTTCTGTCAACCCCATGAGTAATTCTGAGTAATAACAACAACACTGTTGGCGTGTCTACATGAGGTAAGCCTTCAGATAGTGCATGTTTTCTTATTTCTTCTGCTGTACGTCCTCATTTTTTCTTAGCAATGGAATCAACAACTGAAACATTTTGTGGGATTTTTCTGAGCTCCTGGCCCAGTATCAGAGGTCAACACCAGTTTGTAAACGCTGCCACACTGAGAAATACAGAGAGAGTGTTGTGGAGCTGATAAGCTTAACCAACTTTGTGTCGAGTCGTTTGATGATGGCTTGAATGTAACCGGCATTCATTTATGTGCAAAAGTCACGCACTGTAGCTTTAAACTTAAGACTTTGAAGATGATAAAGTCTTTATTGAGGACGCTTGCACCTTGACAGTGGCCGCAGTATTTCACTGTCTGGCCGTGAAAGATGAACAAGGCAGAATGAAGTGAGCACTTTCTGCCCCCCGACAATGTCGTCCATCAAATCAATGATGCATGTGTGTGAACCCGCTTTCAACTCAGCTCAGACGTTATAGGGAAAGGTCTAGTCTTTGGGGGGTTGGGAACAAATGAAGTGGGCAGAATAGGCACAGGGCCGCAGGTGCAGTCGAAGAAAAACATTTGCCTTTTCAACGTGACCTGAAGGGACAAAAATAAAGCAATTGCCAGGGGAATTTCCTTGATTTTACCTCAGCAACATCAAGACGAGATGCGACAGCAGGCTGACAGCGGGCCGTTCTAAAATATCAGCGGGAAATGTCAAACTTCAGTCAGTGAGACGGGGCCAGGAGAGGTGAGACACGCATTTCGTCGACCACCATCATCACCTCCCCAACTCCCCATCCATCCAGACAGGAGGCGGACAAGCGACCAGTAAAAACTGCTTCTCTGTGACACCGAAAAGAGCACATTGCTATGGATACATGTACTGGACGGATGTGCTGTGCTGCTGGCTGTGTATAGTGTCATGGATGTAGACGAGCCCTCAGCGAACGTTGGCAGCCTCAGAATAGTCGGTGACTCATTCAGGCTTCACTGGCACCAGTACAGACCAAACAATAATGCTGAATCCCATATGAAAATATGAATTCAAAGTCAAACCTCCAATGGCTTTGATGTGACACATATGTGCATTATGTAATGGCATCCCTGATGCTGGGGGAATGTAGGCCTAAGGGAACTCAAAGCCTAATTAAGATGGGGGGGAGATTGCCTTGACAAATTTCAGTTTCAAATCAGAATGCCAGCTATGAACACACATGGCCTTGCCCAAGAGTTTAGACAACATCCATACGAAAAAGCAAGGTTTTCATTGATTATTGATGAAGCTAATGTTAAAATGGAAACATTATCTTAAGCCATTATATAGCAAAAGAAAGCACTTTACATATCTTTAACCAAAGTCCATAAACTGCAGATGCCATCCACAGCTTCCCCCATTGGGTCAAATAAGAACAGGAAGTCTAAAGCACTGACCTTGCAGGCCAGTTTCTCCACCAGGGCCACAATGGAGGTCTTGAAGAGCGTGGCCGCGGTCAGAGGTCGTTTGGTGACCTCTGTGATGCCGAGATGACCATCTGGCCACATCTCCTTCAGGACGGGGTTGGCACTGTTTGAGAGAGAGAGAGAGAGAGAGAGAGAGAGAGATAGACAGACAGACAGACAGACAGACAGACAGACAGACAGACAGACAGACAGACAGACAGACAGACAGACAGACAGACAGACAGACAGACAGACAGACAGATAGATGGATAGATAGATAGATAGATAGATAGATAGATAGATAGATAGATAGATAGATAGATAGATAGATAGATAGATAGAGAAGGAAGTAAAGAGCAAAGAGCAAATAAAGAACGTCACAAAGTAGGCCAGCAGAGGAGGACCCATTTATTCACTTGACCCAGTTACTGAACCGTCAAGAGCTTCATGATGTCAGTGAAGAAGACTGTGTGTTGGCACCTGTTGTACATGAGACGCTTGAAATCCTGGAAAAGCGTGTCCTTGTTTTTGTCCAAAAAGCCCTCCACGGAATATCTGCAAGAGACGAACAGGGAGAAAGTGATGAGAGTCGCCCAGAGTAATTGGCCAAAAGTAGTTCAAGAGACGGGGGGAAGAGGAGCAGAGGGAGTGAAGTGGTGCGTCAGAGAAAATTAGTCTCAGGATGTTTAAAATAAGAAGGATATTTAAGAAATCCCTCTGTATACCAAGCCATTTCTGGGCTCCTGTCACATTTTTACTCACTGTGGGCTAATTTCTCACTCTATCTGCAAGTCTAAGTAACAAGCACAACTATGGCTAGACGCATGAACATCACCAGTTCCTTCCATACATTGGACCTTCTCCAGTCTGCAGTCTTGGATTAGAAGAATTCTTGCCAAGTGGCTATACATCACAGCACAAAAAAACATGGCTGCCCCGTCATCTCTATGAAGCACTGAATTTGGTGTTTTTTACAGCGTCTTGATCATACAAATGGTTGATTATTGGCAAAGGACATGTGGAATGCAAGAATTTGATGAAGTATTGCTTTTTGGCCAAACTTTGGAGTTGTATTCATTAATGATGCCTATACTTTCCGAGGCGCATCCAGAGTTAGTCAGAAATTTGAGAATCTAACGAATACAACAGTGTCTTCAGCTTCTGGTTATGGGTAAGTGTTTTTTTCTTTTGCAATTTTTCAATCACAACATGCTTTGTGTTAGCAAGGTAAGAGTGAGTTCATCATTTAAAAAAGGTCACCATCATGACGGATTCAGTCAGACACAGTCCCCAGGCCGGAGAGCATCACTCGCGCCGCTTAACAGGATTTACAAAATAAAAAACACGGTCCAAATATTTCCCGTTGGGCAAACGTTTTAGAGACGAAAAAACAGAAAACTGATTTAATCCTTCTGCCTTTTTGGTGTGGGAGAAGTATCAGTGGGAGGTCACGGGTCGCTGTTGACACGGTTACATAAGCCATCCAGCCCCCCCGGGGGGTGAGAGAGGCTGTAGTGTAAGTGCTGCTGCCTCAAATGAACCTCTCTCCCTTTCTCCTGCCTCACTCCTTTAATTTAATTGAATGATAACTTGTTCCGAGTGGACGCTTTGCTTCGAAAAGTGCATTCAAAATCCTACTTAGCGCTGAAAGATTATCAGCTATCAAGGACTTGTACCACATACAGTATATTTTATTTTACATTATTAGACTGATAAAACATTTTTTTAAAGAATGTGTACACAGCATTGATGTTGTGAGTGGTGCCATACAATTGAAATCACTTCAAGTAAAGTACAAGGACTTTGGCACTACAGTACTTGAGTGAATGTAACTAAATTAGTTACTTCACAGTACATCACACATTTTGCTCTACATATTTTCTCTAACAAACAAACACACACACACACACACACACACACACACACACACACACACACACACACACAGCATGTCACATGTCGTCTGGCCTTGTTTGTGACTGTATCCCCGGCTGTCACATCTGGAGGCAGAGGAGCGGAGGCTATGACAGATGTGTCCCTTTGGTCACTGACGCAAAATAACCACCTGACTAGATCCCGGGAATCTCTTTGAAACTAGAGAGAGAGCAACTCACGCACATACACAGACACACACACACACACAGACGCTCGAATACTGTACAAAAAATGCAAATGCCATTCTTCTGTTCATGGGAGAGAAAAGAAAATATATTTCATATATAATTTTTATATTATTCTATTTTTTGTGTTTATAACACACTCACACAAACAAACAAGTATATATACCTAAAGGTTATATTCCTGGTTTCATAATTATATGTGTAGATATTTGGTATGTTAAATTGATCTGTGTTTGTACATTTATTTTATTTTTATTTTTTTATTGCACACACACTTTGGCTATGTGAACTCTTGTTTTCCTGCTGTGACTATATAAAACCCTTTAGAATTGGATTGAGAGAGTGTGAAAAGGGAAAGAGAGAGCAGCAGTCACACAAAAAAAAACACAAAAACAAGCCACAACACGCATTCACAAGGACAGGAGGGACAGGAGAGGACGCGCGGAGATAACAGCTCTCCAGAGGCACGTGGGTAGTTTCCAGGAAAGTATATTATTTTCAGTATTAAGGTCGAGGCTGGTGCAAGGAGAGGCTGCATCATACAAGGTTAGAGTGAGTACACACACACACACACACACACAGAGCCAGGTGACAGAGAAGGGAGATTTTCTTTGCAATATAGAACGTGAATATATGTTGTGAAGTAAGGGGAATATGATTTATCTAATGGCTATTTAAA
Organism: Hyperoplus lanceolatus; assembly: GCA_026929865.2. Classification (NCBI taxonomy): domain Eukaryota; kingdom Metazoa; phylum Chordata; class Actinopteri; order Uranoscopiformes; family Ammodytidae; genus Hyperoplus; species Hyperoplus lanceolatus. The sequence goes on along the minus strand of CM049413.1, from coordinate 8,048,054 downwards.
GGTGCACTATGCAGTTTCAGGGTTTCAGTTTCAAGGATTTGTTTATATTTGCAGAGCCTGCAGTTTGTCAAAAAAAATTTACTCTACATGTAATTCTTAGTATTTAATAATTCTATAATCCTTTTTTCGAAGTACCTGGAATCCAACGTAGGACTAGAATTTGTTTGTAAACCAAACTGTGAGCCCTGCTGCTGTAAACAGCAACAGTGAAACAATGAATCTCCAGGAAGCTACCTAACTTCAAACAGTGTTCCAGTGATCCGATATTCCTGTGAGGAAAGCTTGTTTATGCAGTTATGAGAATATAACTTAGAAAATGTTCACTTCCCTGACACACCCAAAGTCACATACCGCAGCTTTAAAGTGCTGTATGTGCAGGCTGAAATACTACAGGGAATTCAAATGTGAACGGCAACGGGAGCCAGGTGAGGGCTGCAGCGGAGAGAGGGATGAGTAAAGAGACGATGGAGGAGGAAGTAGGTCAAAGCTTGTGATTGTGTTGGTTGGTAGAGCGTGGATAGAAAGGGTAGGGCCACAGGTTATATTTAGGGTATATTTAGCTAAAGTAAGGATGAACTCAGATAGGTTGGCATGAATCCGAGGGACATTCGTGACCAGTAATGTACGAGGGGTGATGGCTCAGATGAAGCAAGATGACGGGGAGGGACAGCCATCTGTCATTACTACTGCAGGTCTGTGTCACACGGTGCTGTTATCCAACAAGCAAAGCTGGAAATATAAATAAGTGCATTTACTCAAGTACTGCACTGAAAGCCCCTGACATAACCTGGTTGCGAAATATAAATTTTTCAGTATAACGTTAGATATTTTCCGTTAAATGAGCAACAATCATCTTTGTTGTTGGAATAGAGTATATTATCTGTGTCCTATTGGTACTGTATACTTCAGTAGAAGGATCTGAATGCCTGACATGGGGAGGGAACATACACAGCACAGGGATTGTCTGGAGCTTCTGATATGAATGAAATTGCTCTATGTTTGGGTTTGTGTCCGACATGGTGTTAGCCTGGATCAAAGTCAAAGAACCAAAATAAACCCTCTTTACTTCCAGCTCTCCTTGATTACTGATGCTGCCACATCACGCAAGAGCCAAATTTGTCTCATCAGCTGGCCACATCCTACCTAACCCTCCTGATGTGTGTGTCCCCTTGACATATTAAGGTCCTTGCCCCTGTAGCTAGATTGAGAGCGGTTACACGTGAGCGGTGGGGATCTTCTGACTCCTGGCCAGGGGCCCCCAGCTCAGCTGACCGCTGTGACGTTTAAATCCAGGCAACACGTTAAGGAAGTGGAGCAGTGATGGAGAAAGACACTGGACAAACAGTGTGATCTCAATCTTAAGCTTAACTTGTACCAACATAAATAAATAAAAAATACCTCCAGGATTGAATAAAACAGCACTACAGCAGTTTTCTGATGTATTACAAGATACTGTTTACATGGACTTTTTAGGCACTTTATAAGGCACTGCATTAAGCAGTCCTTTTTTGCATTATCTTTGTTCATTCATGGGAGTTATGTCTATGTGTTTATTGTATTCTATGAATTGAAATGCTAAAAAGCCTTGATATGTATATATGTGTTTTATAGTGTTAAATTTGATCTCTGATCAAATAAATCATATGAATGATGTCATAGTGGCTAATATGAACATCTTGTTTGCCCTCTTTACTAAATACTCTCTGCCTGCAATTATCGCTCAAAAACACATTTTATCAAAATATATCAAAATTGAAAGCCCTAACAAGTGACAAAATCACATATTCCTGCTGTTCTTGGAAACATCAACAAATTATCTTATACATTTGCACCTCAGACCAAATGTTCTCTCTAATAACACATAATTATATTATCTGAACCATAGTGTCTGTCAGGTAATTTATTCTAACACGTGCAATAAAAATCACTTCATTCCGCGTGCCTTTTAAATGAATGACTAGATGACAATACTGTCTGGCACCAGTGGATTCAAAGTGTCACCAGCCATTAAATAGAGTGAAAAAGTATGAGTCATAAAATGTTACAAATCAAAGCTGCTCTATGGCACGTTTTCAACACGTGTGACCAACACAGTGAACACAGGTGAAAGTGATGCCTGGCCTCGTGTGTTGTACAGGGTTGAGTCTGTATGCTTGGCTGCACACATAAGTGAATGCACTTTATATATGCAGATGAGGAGCTTTTCACATGAATGAAATGTACAGTACACTGATAGACATAGGGGATCAGTAGGAGTTCAAAAAGGTACAACCTACACTAATAATGGGACCTTAAGGTAACTATGTACACCTTATTTACAAGTTTACAAGTAATGTTTGAAGACAGAGAAGTTTTGCATGATTTAAGAAGAAAAGATAAATTCACTGAGAAAAATATACGGACCACACTTAAATCCTTTTCGATTTCTATAAAGGGTATTAAGCTGTGGAATGGACTTGATGAAGTTGTCACAGGGAGTTGCAGTTTGCGCAATTTCAAAGCAAATTATGTTTCAAAAATTATTGAAAATTACAGACTAATAACCTGAGCACAATGTCAATGTCACTTACATATCAACATTGTAAAGAATAATACAGGCCAGCTGTCAGACTTGTTTTTGAATACTTTTGCAGAAGTGTTTTGACTACCAGTTAAGAAATGGAACAGGCCAAATACAAGGCCACTTCACACTTTATACACTTGGCATTGTCACAGAAAAACTGAACTGTGCTGAACTGATCTTAAAAGCTGAAGCAATTACATTAAAATTGATTGTGTATTGGACTGCAGATTCTTAAAAAAAAAAAAAAAAAAATATATGTGTATGTATGTGTATATATGTGTATATATATATATGTGTATATATGTATGTATGTATATATATATATATAGCTATATATAAAAAAAAATGTTTTTTGTTTTATTTTTATTTTCTGTAACAGTAACTGTGTATCTGAATTCGAATTTGATGAAAATGGGGGCGGTACCTGATAAGCCTTTGGCTTCTTCCGTCTCCCTTCGGACAACACAAAGTATGATGTATGAATATTTTCAAGAGAAAATTGTGTATTGTGTGGAATTGTCCGAAAGAATAATAAATAAATAAATAAATAAATATTTGAAGGCAAAAAAAAATACACTATACTTTTGTGAGTGTATTTGTCTGTAATATAAAGTGTTTTTGAGTCTACAGAAAAGAGCTATATACACCCTATCAATCATTTTTTTCCTAATTCCTATTTTCCTGCAAAGTTTGAAGCAAATTTTGTATGGAATATTTGTAACCTTAGGAGAATCTATTGTGAGATGGGATATAATAAAATCATAGTTCTGGTTGTAAGCAAATAAACAATATCAACGTCAATAGTTTTTATTTATCATTATGGAAGGAATAGCCTATTCGTCATTGACAGTAACATCTGATTGGTGAATCTGTCACCTTGAACACATCCACTGGAAATCACCCAATGCTGCCAATGTCATGAGCAAATCTCTCTTAATAGGATTATATCGCTTGACCTCTGCACACAACATCCCGTCAGTATTTCAGCCACAGACCGGGCCCCAAGGGGTCGGAGCAGATGACTGCGACAAAGTGTGTGTGTGTGTGTGTGTGTGTGTGTGTGTGTGTGTGTGTGTGTGTGTGTGTGTGTGTGTGTGTGTGTGTGTGTGTGTGTGTGTGTGTTTTGGTGTGTGTGTGTGTTTTGGTGTGTGTGTGTCTGGTGTGTGCGTGCGTGCATGCATGTATGTAACTGTGTGAGCGACTCACGTGACGTCTCCTGCATAGTGGCGAATACGGAAGTGTTTCTGATGGTCCATGGTTTTGTCCGTGGGGCAGAGCTGGATATGAGGAGAGGACACAGTGGTAAAACAAACTGTTTTTCTCATTAAATAGTGTTTTGCAAACGTTTACCATGTGCAGATGTTAGCTTCAGGGGGAGGGAATGAAGGCTGTGTTTTTGGAACCCCCTGTTATTTGAAAAGCATCTCATGATGAAACAACTCTGAAGGCAAACCATTGGAGGAACTCTGCCCTCTACTGACTGCAACACAAACTGCACATGTGTTAAAGGAAGTTTTTTTAAATTTAAATGTCTCCATTTTTGTTTTTCCGAGTATAGTGCGGGAAGGATATGTCAACAACATATGACCACTTCCTGGTGAAGTAATAACCACATTTTCAGAGATCACTTTTTGAAACTTCAGTTTTGAGCTACGGTCTTATAGAGTGGGTAGGGAGTTGAGCAGGAGAGGCTGAAGCTTGATAGATGTTTTATTGTTTTATTTTATTTATCCTTTATTTAACCAGGTTAATAAAGGGTTCTCACCTTGCGTGATCTGTAGTGCGGGTGCTGGGCCAGTTTGGTGTCCATGCTTTCCAGGCAGACCGTGTCGGTGACTTTACCCACGGTGAGGCAAGCTTCATCCAGAATGGAGATGATTCCTTTGTGAGACTGCTCCACCAGGTCCACGATGATCTGGTTGTTGAAGTAATCGATCTGTGTATAAAGAGTGCCATTGTTAAGTAAGAGAAGAAATGTAGTGTTTATGATACACGTTGCATGTGATTTTTTGCTTGTGTGTGTTTTTTTGGCGTGTGTGCATGTGTACATGTGCCTCTAACCATTAGCTTTTCAGGCAATTTTTAATCATGAGCAAACAACATTCTCAGGAAACAGAATTTTTCGTAGATTGTATTTTTTGTTACCTTAACCTATGGGTATTTCTTATCCAAAGTGTTTAAAGCAACTAAAACAGTTGAATAATGTGAGAAAATTACAATACTGCATAACCACTGACCATCAATTGTAAATAAGGAACTGCTAAGTATGAATTGTTCTGCAAATGTCTCCACCATCTTGCATTCTAGTGTGTTGTTGTGAGTGTGTGTGTCTCACATGTTGCCAGGTGATGCCCTCCCTCTGGTATTCTCCTTGTTCCTGTCGGAGGATGAGCTCGATGAAGAGCTGCTGTAGCTTCTCGTTGCAGTAGTTGATGCAGAACTGTTCAAAACTGACCCACAGAGGAACCAAAACTTCAGCAACGTCATTAAGAGTGAACCAGTAGTTGTGGTTAGTTTACTATTATAAAGCTACACCAACCTGTTGTTGTCAAAGATCTCAAAGCCGTAGATGTCCAGCACGCCTATGACTGTGTTTTTCCCATGAAGCATTGGGTTGTAGTCTTTCACTTCAATGACGGAGTTGATGCGACTTACAATCCAGCCGAAAAGTCTCTCATACAGAGCCTACAGCAGGGGAAATTAAGACAGTGTGTGTTTAACATAGACGCTGATTAAAATAATGTGACATGTGAACATTACATAAAAGGAGAGCATGTTGTGGGGATCATGTTAACCTAGTTTTCTTTACCCTGGGGAAGCTGTAAAATCATTAATCTGTGTAAAAAATGTATCTCATAATTAGAAGCTATTTTGTCCAAAGAAATTGGGCTTTTTTTTTTAGTAAATAAACATGCGAATAAAGTACACAGCACCTTGACGAAGGCGTCCCGCCCAAAGCAGGCCTCCTTCTCTGTGTGTCCCTTCTCGATGACCTCACCGCCCCCGGTTGCCACGGTGCGGAACAGCAGGCTCTTACTGACGTTCTCCGGTTCTGTGTCCGTCAGCTCCGAGATGTGGTTAACAACGTCAAGTCCCTGGATCTGCACGCTTTCACCGTCGCTCTCAAACTGCAAATTACCCTGAAAAACACGCCTTTATAAAGCTCGTTGTACAAGCATGATCCCAACCCTGCTTTCAGTGTTGGTGTGCTCCAAGAAGGAAAATAGTGTTTGTAGAATATACACATTAACTTTTCCTATTATTAATAGCCCATGCTCTAACCTACCAACAGAAGAATGGTTGCCAGGATCTGATAAATGGAGTTGATCTCCTCTTTTGAGAAGCCGATCACGTCCAGGGCACTCATCACCGCTTTGTGGCTTGAGCGGTCATTGTTGGAGGTCTAAAGAAAACAGGATTTTGTATGAGAATTGCTTTGGCCAAATGATTGGTAAAAAAAAAAGATTTAGTATATCCATATGTTTCTCACAGATAAATTGCAGCCATATCATTTTGTACATTACTGTCTGCATGTCTAAGTAAAAGGATTAACAGGAACTTGTTTGTTATGTCTTAATATTCGACTTAATATATTTAGAAAATGAAACTGACGGCAGTTACAGCTCCCTCTTTGGTGTACGTGTAGACAGCAGGATTGTTCTGTAGATGAAACGACTCCAGCAACTCAGCCGAGCCTCCACGGAGTAACTGTGAAACGCACGTCAAATATACAAGGTCAGATCCAATGGGAACATACCAGTGTGTGTAAGAACTATAACTGTATGTTTTAGAGTTTACCTGGTAGAATGAGTGGAAGTTCCTCTCCCCGTCTTGTTGCTGGACCACCCTGGACTTGAGCAAGAGAACAGATTATTGTCGTAAACCAAACATCCATCTTCAGACACCATACAATTGTCCTGTGATGACCAATGTATCCCAGGATTTATCCTTTTTGTAAGTAAGCGGTTGTTGTCCATCCCTTGTTGTATGTTCTTACTTAACATTTCTGTCAAACCTTTTTTCAATTACCTCTGGAGAATAATTTTTGGCTAGTTTCAAACCTCTCTGGGGTTACACTGAAAGTGGAGAAAATTATTTACCAACCGAAACAAAGCTGGATAATACTGGATAATAAGCTTAAGTGAGTGTGTTTTCGAGGCGACAAAAGAAAAATAACAGCTCTAAAAGTAAAGAGGTCAAAGCTGGTTTTTGTAGTCCAAAATAAAAAAGTGAAAGTACAACTCTGAGCTGACCTTGTCATGAGGCCGCACTGGAGTCAACCGTCACTTTCATGTGTCAAAGATAGATTTCTTCCTGGACGCGTTACTGAACTCGGGTGAGGAATCTAAAAATGAGGTCGTTGTTCTTTGATTTTGAGGGATTGACATCAAAACCTCATATATAACACTAGTGTTTTTGACAAATTGTATGTGCGCTGAAACAAATCCTATGTGAATACACGGCCTAGGCTCTGTGAACTGGTATGTAAACAAAGTGCATGTAAACAAAGCGGGCCAATCCGTAACCAGCAACATGCCCGTTTACAGAACCTAGGCTGTGTATTAACACACGTTTTTTTTTTCAGCACACACATTAGTACAGACAGGTAGCGGATTGTGAGGAGATATTCACTAATTTTGGCAACAAGTGTTCTCCAGAATCACAGACTCCCACCTTTATTAAATAAAAATATTTGCAAAAAAAAAAGACAAAATTTGCACCAAGTATAAAATGATAACCAATTGTCTGCCTCCTACAGCACCACTTTCACTGTTGGAGCAGAAACAGGACGGCTTAGAAACAGTGCGGTTAATTCTGCCCTCTGAACATTAATTAAGGCGCTATCAGTCACCATGGCGCCGGGTGCCAGACGGTGGTTTAACACAGCGGATAAATACAGCGGCATGGTGGAGTCAGTCGCCCCAGGTGAGCCATTCATTAACGCCCAGCAGCTTCACAGACACTTCTATATATGGACGCTCCCTCACACCTCTTTGTCATCACCTCATGAAACATTCATGTTCGGGAGGAAAAAAAAGATGTTATTTAAAAACTTAATGAGCAAAACTTTCATGTGCTTTCCGAGGTGGGATATCTATGCCTCAGAGGAACCTGTAACTTCTTTGTTTTTGCTCCTGTACAGCAATTGTTGAACAAGCTGTAAGAAAAACTGCACAATGCATTTGAAATCTCTCTGGAGCCTGTATTCCTGTACTCTTGTATGTATTTATTTATTCATCCATTGATTTTTGGATTGTTCTATTTAGTTTTTACTTAAGTCAGTTTTAAGTGTTTGCATTGGTGGCCTATTTATGAGCGTTTCTTTAAGCATCTTGATTAGCGCTGGGGCATTTTTAGTGTTTTATTTATGTTATTGGCCCATTTGTCTTGAAAGTGGTGTCTGAAACTGTGTGTAATGGAAGCCCTTCAATATTAAACTGAAAAAAATTAAGTAACCTGAACCTGTCTGCAGCCAAAGCCCCATCCATCATCCACACACACACACACCATCCTCACCTTCTCCAGCAGGTAGTTGTTGATGTGTCCCCCGGTTGGATCTCCGTTAAAGTTGAAGTTGATGTCCATGTACTTGCCGAAGCGACTGGAGTTGTCGTTGCGATTCGTCTTGGCGTTCCCGAAGGCCTCCAGCACACAGTTGGATTTGAGCAGCACATTCTTCACACTGGATATAGAATAACGTGTGAGAAAACAGACGTCAGGGAGGGTAAAATGGGGTCAGATGAAAAGAATACAGTGACATAATTAATGGTGACATCATATTCTTTATCATGATCCAATTATTTCATTTATGTTACAAACCGAAAGCTCCACTCACCTCTCCACCTCGGCCCTCTGGCTCGGGTTCGTTATGGCTGCGATGTACTGCATGATGTATTTACTAGCTTCTGTTTTTCCTGCCCCACTTTCACCTGAAACACAAAACACACACAATGAATAGATCAGTAAAGGTGTGCATCACAACAGAAATGCAACGTCCCTATACTCTTCTTAAGCCTTGTATAAAGAACATAAAGGGAATATCTAGGTTGTTCAGTCCAATTAACAAATTACAGAAGTGTTTTGTTGACAATGCATATACACATGAGGATGCTGACATGCATACAGAATACTAAATGCTCTTTCACTAAACATAGAGACAAGTAACCAAAAAAGAGATGATAATAGTCTTATTATAATTATTAGTCTTAGTAACATTGTTTAATTTCATGATTTTATGTGAAAACATTTAGTATTTGGTAACAAAAAATGGACGTAAGCTGCAGCCCTAGACTGATGGTTGCTGAGCCAAGTCTGACAATGTAGGGCAGAGCCCATCATGTTGAGATGTGGTAAGAAACCACAGGTAAAACACATTTAACACCAGACAGACAGACAGTCAAACCTTACAATTACCAGAGGCTACAATCTAAGAATAACAAAGTATCTCACAATCTAATAGATTTGTTTTTCACAAGAGTGATGCAGTCATGCCATGTGGAACCAAAAACAAGGCAAACAAGAATAATTTGTTTCGCAACTAGGATTATAAACCAATTTGCAGCACTGTGGCTCATTGAGATTGAGCATAATATTAAAAGAGTGTGAAAGAGACCCACCGGATATGACTATGCAGGTGTCTTTGGCGCGCCTCTTCATGGCCTTATAGGCAGCATCAGACACGGCGTACAGGTGAGGAGGGTTTTCATAAAGCTCCCGGCCCCGGTACGCGTCGATAGTGTCTTTGCCGTAACAGTCCATCTGCCTGTAAGGGTTAACAGAGACGACCACTTCTCCAATGTAGGTGTAGATACGGCCCTTCTCAAACCTGTCCAAACACAACACATGCTGATGATTTACTACAGACATGTAACAGGTATCATGACATTTTTAAACCCTGTGTATAACTATATATTTGTATATGTACGTATAATTAATTTAAAGTTGAGGTCAGCGATTCTGGAGAATGCTTTTTGTTAAAATCCTTTTTTGTCAAAATCAGTGAATATCTCCTCACGAGATACTTTACCTGTCCGAACTTTGTGTGCACTAAAAGGAATCCAGTGTCACTACACAGCCTAGGCTCTGTAAATACCATGTTTCTAGCTATATGGTGGGCCCCCTTTGTTTATATGCCACATGTTTTTTTAGCACACACACAATATTTGGAAGGCAAAGAGACCCATTTTCTATGACGTTTTTCAACCACCCACAACCAACCATTGAGTTCTAGGTTCCATAGAACACTGCACCTTCATGCCACATGTAGCTGACAGGAAGTGACACAAGTTTGAAAGCAGGAAATGAAACTGTGGTTCAAATGGGCGTCGCAGCTTTGTGTAACCTCTTGTGGGTTCGTTGTCCTGGGAGGAATAAAACTGACATGTCACGAAGGGTAAATGATGCTAAATAAGATGGTTTTTCACCGTGTTGATGATTATTTTGGCTTTAAAGACAGTCAGTGTCCAGATGTACATCACAAGTTGACAAGCATCCTCATTATTACTGAACTTTGAGGACACAACTCGTGTGTGTCTATTGTTAAGTTGACTACTTCATTATATTTCTGATAAAGTCAGGAAATATCATGAGACCACAAGCTATTTAAAATACTTATTTTGTTTACTTATTGTAAACACCCTGTAAGAGGGGATGTCTTCATAATGAGTACTTTTAAACATCACTTACATCTGTACCACTTATGATATCATTTATCCACAGATGAAAATGTCTCAACTCTAAATGGGAACTCATCCCAATTTAAGTACTGGGATTTACACAGAGTTGGCTTACAATAAGGCCTTTGTCTCTGATAAACGTGAAATGTGTTTGAATTATTTGGCTGTACAAAAGGGTATGCACCGTTGATATGTCATTTGAGAAGCAAAAGCTGGTGCAGCATTAAGCGATGATTCCTGCCCCTGCATCTGAGTGACTAAGAAGGTTGTTTACCTTCTTTTTTTAAAGTTAAGATCTCACATCAGTAGAGAAGTCAATCTATTCTCCTTCCTGGTTATACTGTATACACTGACCAATAAGGTAGTGGTTGAGTCAGTATGTGAGACTATATCACATACTGTAAGAGCTAAAAGGAACTCATAGAGCACACATCCTGTTTTGCCTGTCGGGAATTAAGGTATCAGTCTTTGCACCTAAAGGTTAAGTCAGCAGTTCTGGAGAATGCTTGTTGTCAAAATCACTTTTTGTCTAAATTAGTGAATATCTCCTCAAAATCCGCTATAGCTGTTCGTACAATAAAAAAAATCTGGTCCTGAAAAGCTGATTTTGACAACAAGGATTCTCCAGAATCGCTGACTCCCATACCCTTAATACCAATAATAATATATTTTATTTGTCATATTTTCTATCTGAATAATAATCTGAATGTGTAAATATGCCATGTATGTAATGAGATTTACCTACAAAATGTACTTAGTTACTTCCCACCACGGTCTTATACTAACAAGTCAAGATAGAAATTCAAACGCAGAAGTTTGCAAATGACCTCATAGTTAAAGTATATATGAAAAAGTTCAGCAAATCATTAAAGTTTAGACTCCTATCAGCACAAACTTCAGTGCAATGCTTCTGACGCCAGACAAGTCTGATCAAGCTGTGTGATGAAACGTTGCATATATTATTTTCCAACCTGTGATGACAGACACGAAAAATATGTGGAATATGTTAATTTAGAGCCATCTGCTTTGCACACGTCAGCTGAGAGAGTGTGAGTCATTATTTATAAATAATATACAACATTTGCCATTTTGGTTCTGATTCAGTTTGAACTAAGGACCTGATGCTAACACTAAAGAAGTGAGAATGGAGTAAAATCCAAAAGCATCACACACACACACACACACACACACACACACACACACACACACACACACACACACACACCAAAAAAGTAGGAAGGTCAAAAAGAAGAAGGAAAAAAAGGGTGACATTTAAATACTAAATTGGACAGGCTTGGCAGTATTAGCTGTTTTATTGGTAACGTGCCATGTGTTTATGTAGTGTGGTGATGATCAAATCAACCACAAGCTTATTTCTGAACCCCGAGGGTGAGCGGGAAAAGGCCAGACCGTGGGCATGACTCATCTAACAGCCAAATTACTTGGTAATTAAGACAGATTTTACTGAAAGTCAGACAGTGAAGACAGGTGAATATGGTAAACATTTTAACTTTCAAATGTCATCATGAAACTTTGCCCGTTGTTGATTACTAACATGAATAAATATGCAAATGTGGCGATTGTCTAACTAACTTTATTTTCTCCCTTTGTGTTTGATCATAATGTTTGTTAAGATAAAGATAAAGGATCAAGCAAACCTCCCAAAAATTAACATCTTTATATCATTAATTAGTTTATTAATTTACATGTAAACTATATATAAATGTTAACAATAAACTTTAGTTAACATTCAATTGATGTTTGATATTATATTCATTACTGCTTGATCATGCTTAATTAATGTATGAACTCAGGTTAAAAGCATTTTATAAATTTGATTAAAAAAATTGTTAATTAAGATGAACATTAGTAAATGATCACTAAACACATTAGTTAACGTTAACTCACGGCTAGTAAATGCTTATCAAGCATTAACTAACTGTTATTTAATGTGCACTTATTGTAAAGTGTCACCCATATTTCAGAGTCCACTAACTGAAGAAACCAGTTTTCCAGTAACGGAACCAGGTTTGTATGAAGCGTTTACACATTGCATCTCTGACACCCAGCTGCTTCCTCCCTCCCTCCCTCACTCACTACCAGCACCTCAGGCCAGTTACCTCAACTTGAGATTCTCCATAAACTGCTCCATGGTCACCTCATCCAGGAGCACAAAGTCGGACTTCCCAAACTCCAGGCCGTCCAGCTCCGCCATCCCGAGCTGTGTTCACCCAAAGACACTTAGAGAAACAGACAAGACGCAGGGGAAGAGAAAGCCAGTTTCAAGGAAGAGGAAAGAGAGAAGTTTGGTCGAACGTATGGGGCCCCGGTAGTGTAGACAGACAGGCTGACTGTGAGTATGAGCGTGTGTGTGTGTGTGTGTGTGTGTGTGTGAGAGAGAGGGGGGTGTGGCCAAGCTCTGTGGTGGATTATAGGGTGTGCTTAAGTCAAGTCACAGAGCGCTGTGGGCTACAAGCTGCAGCATGTCATCCTGTCAGTCAGCCCATGTATGTCCTCATTCACATCTGTATAAATAGTAGGAGGCTATCTTTAAATGCTCACACCACTACTGCTGCTGCATCCGCCACTGTCTCTCTCTCTTCCTGCCACTAAGGACTCCTAATCAGAACTCACTAAAACACAGCATAACTCTTTATACAATTGCTTTACAATGTTGTCTTTTCAATTCAATTCCATGCATTTATTGTAAGTGTACAACATAACTACATTTCTTATAAAAGACATACACATAAAAGACTGAATTTATATCTATAAAAACGAAAAAAAAAAGCACAAACCCTGATGAATAGTTATGGTTGGGAGTTTGTTTGCATTTTTCGTGTATCTTTTCCTCCCACAAACAGGGACCCACATTTAAACATACATGCCAAGCAAGGGCAGTTACCCCTGCACATTTTAGGGTTGGAAAATGGTCTTTATCTCCTGGGAAAGATTGTGGCATTTCCTTTTCTTAGCTTGGCATCGGCAGTACAACACGTCCCTCAGGGTTTTCTCAAAACCAAAGGTTCCCATCTGGCAGGCAGCCCAGCTGAAACTTGAGAAACTTATTTTCTTGTATCCTGGAGCGATAAAAGGTTTAGCCGAATGGTTTGTCATGATGTCAAACAAATGATAGGTGTGTAAGTGTGTGTGTGAATACGTTGAGAGAGTGTACGGGAATGCTGACTAAGCTAGAGATTTCTCAATCCTCCTTCATATCACTTTACTGTTTTCATCTCTTCGTATTAAAAGAGCTTGACCTGAAAGGGTTAATTTGTTTAAGCTGATCAAGTGAAATATCACGTACACTGATGGCTGTACATTTTATAATATATGAATAATGTGTGAAAATGAAGAGGGGGTAGGACCAGAAAAGTTTTTTCAAGGTTGTCTATCTATCTCTTTTTCCACCTAAGGAACAGTCCTATTCAGTAGGGAAACTATGACTGAGATAGGAAATAAGTCAATTGAAATGATGCTATCCTGCAAATAAAGGTTGTACATAGACATAAATTATTATTAAAGGGCCACAGGCAGTGAAAATTGGGATCAAGAAGTTCATATTCTGCCACTAGGAGTTGTTTCAGTTGAACATTTCAGTTGCATCATTCTTCAGTATTTAGTGATTCATCAATCTGAAAAGCTCTCAGTGTTGTGTGAAGGTTGATGAACTTTTGTCTCTCAGGCTGCCAGCAGTTCTCCAACATGTTCCAGCGATGTTTATCTTCCCAAACAAATACCAAGTGACACAGCTCAGCTCATGACTCAGATGTTTTATTCATGCCTGTATTGTCAGTTTCATAAATAAGGGGTCTACCTAAGGTAATCCCTATACCCAAAGTCCATTAACGTGCTTTGAGAATGAAAGCTCTGGAAAAGCTGGTAAGTTAGAGTTGTTTTTCTGTCAAGCTAATATTTCCGTCAAGGGCAGGCTGAACTTTAGTTAAAATGGACAAGAAGTTGAAAACACAACAGATGAAATCCCAACCAACAGATCCATCATCATGAAAACTGAACACACTCAATCAGATGAAAAAAGCTTGTCACTGGACTGTTTGTCAAGACACAATTTCTAGTACAGATTGAACTCTGATGCTAAATGTTATTTCTAATTTCAAACAAAACTTTGCTTTAGTTTAAAAGTTTTATTTCAGCGGTAACCCTCCAAACCCACCCGCTATCTCTAGGTTTCCTGGTTTTATACAAATACTAATAATGAAAATCTTATGACACAATAATTTTTCTTTAAAACTTCCCTCTCTAAACTTTCCGTCCATCATATTCAGGTAATGTTATTGACGTATCCTGGAAACAGACCAAAACAAACGGGGGGGAAACCACAGGATTAAGCTCAGTGGTGGAGGACTGATGCATTTTAGAGCTTACTCTCTGAGTCATTCTTACAGTCATCAGTGCAGCCGTTTCATCGGCCTTTTTAAATCACACTTGATACAAGCACTGATTGGAAAATGATATGAGTTAAGGGACTTTACCAGCAGACATAAACATTAGTATCTGTCATAAATACACAGCACCTACCTACTGAAGAGCATCAGTTGCTTGAAAGCCTCTTTTTGTTTTCTTACACTCCATATAAAGTTAGTTTTCTGCTGTATAATTGAAACAGTGTGCAGTCCAACATTCATTTACTTTTCCTGAAACTACGGTTGCCTTTTAGATCCTCATTAACCCTCACTACTTCCTCTCTCAGCATGACTTCAGCTGACTATTTCACTTCCTGCTAACGCTTCCTCACATCTGTGTCTTTCTCAATGTAGATGTTGCATTCAAATGTCATAGTTACAGCATTGTCAGACAATGTTATAATGGTAGAGCACAAACACATTGAGATGAAAGAGGCAAATGTTTATATCATATATATTTTACACCCAAAAATGCATCTCATCATAAATACTTAACAACTTAACATGTTAATGTTAGTGTTTTTTAATGCCCAGTTTTGTAATTATTGCAGCATATATTCTTCAGTTTTCTTCATTTTGCCATTCAGCTGATGCTCCTATCAAGAGTACCAAATAATTCCCACTTCCCCAAGCTAAAGCTAAGTTTAGTTGGGGGTAACTCCAAAATTACTGTACAGGCTTACATAACAGTAAACAAACTGTAGATGCCAAAATATTGAGCATTCCTGTAACACTCAATACCTGTTTTGCTACAGGCCTCAAAACTCCATCGCCAATCAGGTTCAATTATACAACACCATGTAACAGTGTAATCAAAAGCGCTAGTTAATAGGATAACACATATTTAGACGATTACCATTCCACAAAAAAAGGTGCCCAAAACTTAATATAAAAGTTTCAGTGCAGTCTGTCCACCTTCATGAACATAAATCCAGTGCTTGTTTATCTCTTTCTCAACTTTTTAAACTGTTTCTTTAAGTTTGCATTCAAATCTAGTAATGGCTGAAGGCCTTTCTTGGGCGATTTAGGGGGAGGATGTTTGCTTTCTGTGACTTGTCCGTAGCCACTGCTCCTGTCAGGCCGGGTTTTATCTCTGGACTCCGATTGACTCCTACGATCTCTGCATCGACCAAAACGATCCGCTGCTTTCCAGTCACTTTCAGCACCTTGCTGTTTGTTGTCCTGGTATTTTGATGGAGAATAACCTGTTGCTCCCATAGGCAATGCATTAGCTGTAGCATTAGCGGTAGCACCAGTATCTCTAGTTGTATTATTCCTACGTGCCGGTGGCAGAGAGGTGCTTCTCTTCCTGGAGTTTTTGTCCAATGTCCTCCCTTTACGTCCTGATTGGTCAACCGGCCTTCCCAGCAGCCTCTGCTTTAACTCGTAGCTCTCACCGGACGGTCCTACGAGGTGAATCTTGTCAGTGTTCGGACATACTAGCACTGATTGGTAAATGTTTTGGTTTTTCCGAATTCTTTCGAAAAGTGCCCGGCCTTCTTTATCCACCTGTTCAATGCGAACTTCCTGTGTGCGTAGTGATTTGTTGAGATCATTCAGGAGACTCTGCAGTTTAACTACAGCAGTCCTTGCGCTCCTTCCAAGTAAAGTGACGTTGAAGCTATCGCCAACTTCACAAACTTCCATTTTAACGTTATGGCTGTCCAGGATGGCGTCCATGTCTTTTTTCCTAAGCCGTTTCGCGTACCTGAACACATCTGCATCGATGACAAATGTCTCTCTTATAAGCCTGACTGAGCATTGCTGGTCTGGTCTTGGAGAAGGAGAAAAAGCTCTGATTTCTGGAGAATTTGGACGGTTATTGGAAAAGCCAGTCACCCCATTTTGAGGCTGTTTTGGGGACCCTATTCGGCTCCTGGTACCACCTTTGTCGTTAGTGTAAGTATGTTTGGAAATGGCCCCAGAGGAAACCTTCAGGGTCGGGGATTGAGCGGGTGATGGTGCAATGTCTGTCGTCGCTTGTGAGCTTATAAGCGATTCCAAAGTTGCCTTCGCATCTTTAAGTTTCAAAAACGATCCCTTGACACGCATCTGATCGCGGCTCAGATCTGTCAACTCAAAGCCGTGGGACCTGAGGATCTGTCGCGCCTTTGCCTCATCGTGGAAGAAATTCAAAAGTACCGTCGCCTCCACTGGGAAATCCATCTGTAGACATTAGGGGAATATAACAGGCAGGGTGACTCACAAAGACATCGCAGACAAACGATTATGTGTATGCAAAAGATGATTCAGGCAAAAATAAGATGGATAGGTTAGTATAAGGGTTCAGTTACCTTCATATGGGAAGTTGCTGTCAATGTTAGATGATGTCATCGATGATTCACCTGCTCAAACACATGAGAACTATTTCCCAAGACGGAGCAGCAACTGTTGAGATAAATAAATGATTTAAGTTATTGACTGATTGACTGATTCCATGATTGACTGACCATAACCGAGGATTTGAAACAGGAAAAAGTCAAGAGTTTAATTTGTACAGTTTAATGTATCTCTTCAGAGTAATCGTGTCAAATTGTAATTTCTCGGTTTCAACAAACAAAAATTCTCATAACAGTGAGAAAAAAAACACTTTGTTTTGTCATAGGAGAATGCACGCTGACTTTTCCTACAATGTATTTTCAGATGAGTAAAAAAAGAGGAATGGACACTAAGAAGATTTTGTTTATAAGCTCTACTGTGGAAATACAGTATAGACCAACTACACTATGCACAATGTTAATATCAAAAAGTGCTACAGCCAACATTGACATTATTGCAACTCTTACTTATGGTCAGCAGAGGGCAGTAAAATCACATATTAGTGTCCTGTATAACTCAATCATGCTTCCCTTTTTTACTCCATCTTCCCATCAGTGTTGGATACAAAAAGCAAAGCAAAGCAAAGCGAAAGTTA
Source organism: Hyperoplus lanceolatus (assembly GCA_026929865.2). Taxonomy (NCBI): domain Eukaryota; kingdom Metazoa; phylum Chordata; class Actinopteri; order Uranoscopiformes; family Ammodytidae; genus Hyperoplus; species Hyperoplus lanceolatus. Next base: position 8,030,477 of record CM049413.1, on the reverse strand, counting down.
ACACACGTTTAGTATTTCTTATAGTCCAGTTCAAACAAGTTTGGTAAAAGTAGCCCTGAAAAAATACCTCAAGGTTCCATGCAGTGACTGGAAAGTAACAGAGTAGCCTACCTCAAGTACTGCTATCTACAGAATAGCAATGTTTAGATATTTGTACTTTACTTGAATATTTTTATTTGATTCTAGGCCAACTTTTAAAAAATTACACCACTAGAATTCAGCACCAAATAGTGTAGCTACTTTGTTAGTTCACTTAATTTATTAAGAGGATATGTTTGCTTGAAATTCAATTAAATAGGCCTATACCAAAACAATATGATCCCTTGTATGATCCATGTAGGCTATTTTAGACTATATGATTTCATTTCCAGCACAGTCATGAACATGAAACATGAAACTTTCAGGACGTTTCATCGAAAGTGAAAGTAATTCTGTCGCAGGTTAATTCTGGCTCATTTGGCTTCATAACTTCTGTAAATAAAGATTATGTCTATTGACGGTGAAAACGGGGATTGTAATCGATGAATGTAGTTGTAATAACACTGTTTGCCCAGCTTAATTTTGAGTTTGTGAACATTTTATTTCATTGTTAAAACGTAGCAAAGAAACTTAGGCCCATTTCCACTCGTTAATATTTAACCTACATTAGAGGCAATTTTACTGAGACTAAATTAAAACTGATAAAGGTCTCAGGGAAGTTTGTAACTTACTTTTAAATTCAGTCCTGTAAACTTCATCATGACTTGACGCCCATGTTGTTTTTATCGGTGGAAAGGGAAAGTAGCGACGTCACAACCGCTCCGGATTCACAATTTACCCATCACAATAAAATACAATAAAAAAATATGAAATTGTAATTATTTAAAACTTCTCAAGCAAGGACAAGTAGGCCATTCATTTTTTTTAAGAATATCGTGTATTACCTTAATTCATTAAATTGCGGGAAATGATTAGGCCTACATGAGTCCATAGACATTTAATTCAGTAGGCATGTCTGCTGTAAATAGCAATGTCATAAAATCATATTTGAAATGTTGTTTTATAGCCTATTGAACAGAGTGAGAACAAACCCTGGGTCTCCTAAGTTTAAACCAAGAGGAGTTTATTGGTGGAGGAATAAAATAATTTAGCAGTTTATTTATAAGCTAATATCAATATGCAGGCTTATGTTTCATCAGTTTTGGTTCTGACAATTTAAAAAAACAGCTATTATGTACTAAATTAAACGTAGTTATGGATATTATAATTATTTTCTACAAAATATGCTAGGAAATAAAACCCCAAATTCAGCACACTGCAGTTTTAAAATTCTGTTGAAGCCGACCTGAAGCTAAACTTTATGTTCCCTCTCGGCTGATGATGTCAGAGAAGAGTCGTGGAACGTTGACGCGCGTCTTGCTGAGCGCACAACAAAAATGCTCCAAAAATGCTGTGCGCGCCGCTCAGCAAGACGGGCGTCATAGTTGCGCAGGTCTGAGCAAGACGGCTCCAAGTCGAACGAGGCTAATATTTTTAAGTGGTCGAACGTTGTTTTGCTGCGTTGCCTGGAGACGGCTCTAGTACTTGTTGCCGGTTGCCATAGGAACTCTGGTCCAGGGAGAAACCAACCAGCACGAGCAGATTCCCTGAACATTCTAGAATTCCGGTGAGTAATACATTCGGCGTGAAGAAACTTTGATATGACTGGAAAAGTTTTCACAAGTTTCTTTTTTTAATTCAGCAATGTAGAAGACAACACCAAGGTGGTTCGTGTTTACTTAACCGTACACGTTATGGCCTTGTCACTTTGGTGAAGGTGAAAAGACAATTGTGCTCTATGAGCCGTTTATGAGGATATTGTTTCCGGTAGATAATAGGCTAATGGTGACTCCTTTGTTGTTGTGTCATTTGGAGGTAGTTTTTCATCCCTGACTATTGCTTCAAAGAGATTCCCCTTGCCTATGTCATGTTAATATATCTGTCACTAATAGCCACTGGCTATGTCCTAATACAAAACATAAATTCCACCAAAGCCCATTAACAATACATTCTACAATTAAACTGTACTTAGTTAAAAATACAGTTACTGTTCATAGTATGGCAACACGACACTCCTCCTAACACACACCTGATACTGAAGGTGGTGCTATAGACTACTTCACACCCTTGGGTAAGTTTTAACTAGCTTATACAAGAATTAACGTAAAACTAAACTAAATTTAACTTAAAATATAGGCCTACATCATCCTCGTGCATCAACTTTGGTTGTTTCCTGAGTCAATCAGACTGAGCCAAAGATTTTAATGTGAATGTATTTTAAATGTATATTGACTGAATGCAACTTCAACTGTGTTTACTGTGAAACTCAAGGGTAGCCATAGGCTATATCAATATGCTTCTACGAGAATGTCACCAAAACAAATCCTGCACATCTAAATGCCCCTGACAGATAGAGTGATTGTATGTTTGCAGGTTTCTTCAACAGTAGGATGTCTGCACTTCCTGCAAAGCCCGGCCTGCGCCACAGTGTGTCTGATTGGCACAGCAACAACCAGCAGCTTTCTGCCACAGCGCAACATGAGCGACACGATTCTAATGTGATCCGGCAGGAGGGGCGGTCACTACGCAACGAGACCAACTGTAAGGTGGGTTCAGGTGTGATATGAATGATGCCTGTTAGAAAGCTAAACAGAAGAATATCATGCACTGCCCACACATTACTTTGTATGTCCAGTGTTTGATGTGTGGTAAAAAGTGCCTTTGAACACTGCATATGTCCACATTTAATCAGCCTTCCCCTCAGTCATTGTCTTCCCCCTTTTCTCTGTAGACGTCCTGGGATGAGAGCGATACCTCTCGCAGGCTGACGGACCGGGCCTGGGACGTCGCCCGCTGGAGAGACGCTTTGGAAACATGCGCACAGAAAGTGGATGAAGAGATGCAGAATTTGACCATGGTGATTTGTCCAAAAACCTCCATTATGGCCGTTTAAGATGCTGTATAGGACGCAGACAGACAAGATGCAGTAAAATAAACACCTGAATGTACATTTGTGACCTTTAATTACATGGTATGGAAGCAAAACAGACCAAAATGTACCAGTATTTAAAAAATATATATATTTGTCTACAATGTTTCACCTTAAAAAGAGAAATTGGCGGCCCTTTAAAACATAAGATACAAACTTCACTGATTTACTTAAATAACAGTAAAGTGACCTCAGCCTTGGTGTGTGTTGGGACAGTCCAAACAGCAGACGGAGCAGGCCCTGGCTGCGACCGACGTTCCCCTGGAGGTGAGCAGTGAGTGCCTGACGCTGCGGGACGGGCGGCGAGGGTACGAGCTCGTCAGCGACCCAGTGAGCGAGCAGCTGAAGAAAGAAGCCGAGTTGATTGAAAGAATGCAGCAAGTTCTTCAGCAGCACATAGACAAAGCCTTTGAGCAACTGTGGTAAGGGACGCTAGGGTGTGATGCTGAGGAACTGGTTTATTGTCTTTTGCTGTTTCTCTTTTTTTCTATTTTTTTTACAACATCCTCTGTCAGTAACATAGAAGTAACAAAGAATGAACCTGCTCGTTTGATGGTTCCTTAACCCTGACCGACCCCATCCTCATGGCCTTTCTCTAAATTCTATTCTATACATGCAGGATAGTTTTTTTTTAATACATTCGTATTGACAAAATATCAAATTTTATCTTTTTTACTTTTTGCTGTTTTTCTGACCATAGAATCGGAGCAGCAGGGGCGGTTTTGCACTCGCTTTACCGCACTGTTGTGACGAAAAGAGAGCTGAGTCGTAAGGCAAAGCTTTCGATCTACCGGGCGATCTTTGTTCCTACCCTCACCTATGGTCATGAAGGCTGGGTAATGACCGAAAGAACGAGGTCGCGGGTACAAGCGGCCGAAAAGGGTGGCTGGCGTCTCCCTTAGAGATAGGGTGAGAAGCTCAGTCATTCGTGAGGAACTCGGGGCAGAGCCGCTACTCCTTTGCGTTGAAAGGAGCCAGTTGAGGTGGTTCGGGCATCTGGTAAGGATGCCCCCAGGGCGCCTCCCTAGGGAGGTGTTCCAGGAGCGTCCAGCTGGGAGGAGGCCTCGGGGAAGACCCAGGACTAGGTGGAGAGATTGTATTTCCACGCTGGCCTGGGAACGCCTCGGGATCCCCCAGTCAGAGCTGGTTGAAGTGGCCCGGGAAAGAGAAGTTTGGGGTTCCCTGCTCAAGCTGCTGCCCCCGCGACCCGATTTCGGATAAGCGGTTGAAGATGATGATGATGATGATGTTTTTCTGACCATATTTTCTTTGCTTTTGTGTCCAGTGTCTTGCAGGAGCTTCGGCACCAACTGACTGCAGACCTCCAGAACAAGATGGACGCCCTGGACGTTGATATGTCCTGCCTGTCACTCACAATAAAGTCTCCTCAGATCTCCCTCAAGACCAACCCAACTCGTATTCCATCGGGGTAATCTTGGAATGATGGTGTGAATGAAATAATAGAAAAATAATATACAATGGTAGTTTTTTTTTTGTCAAATTTGTATTTTTTTCTAAAAAATTAAATTGAACCATAGTCGAAAAGTTTCTCATTGCATGATATAAACTGGAACAGAATAATGCTGTCAACAGAATAATACAGTAGACAATGATTCAATCCTTGTTCAAAGTTCCTGGTTAACTTATTTCTTATTAAGTAAAATGCACATATGCTGTTATTGTTGTAGTTCGTCTACGCCCCAGGAATGGGTCCAGTTCAGCCAGTATAATGTGGCCCGTGCTCAGGATGCCATGCAGGTGTCCCAGAAAATGAGGGAGGACATGAGTCTCACCAGAGCCCAGGTCTGTGTGTGATGTAACTACTATTGGCTTGTATTGTAGTTTTAGCTATAGTATTTGTATTGCAAACTTATGGTACGATTGGTTCAGATAAGTAACCTTTGCATGTGTAGAAGTGAATTATTTTATACAATGGATTTCCAAAATAATTTTGTTAATTTAAAGCAGGGGATCTTTAAGGAAATGTTTGCTTTTTCTTTCCGTCTTTGGTTTTGCTAAAAGTCTGGAACTATTGTGCACCTGATTTATTTATGTGGTCATATCAGTATACTATTTGTACAATATACTACATAATATTTATCTACTTTCTGTTTATTAGTTGCTGAATGAGTTGGACACTCAGCGCAGAGCCACAGAGTTTGCTCTTCGTAAGCGTAATCACCATGAAGAGCAGGCCCGCGACGAGCTGGAGTGGCAAATAAAAAAAGTAAAACATCTAATATCTTATAATGTCAGGTATTTACCTTTTTGACTGCAGGTTTTTTAACATGTGGAGGCTAAAATCTTAATCCAGCCATTTTTATAAGTGGGCCAGAGGTTATTGATTATTATATTATCTTAAATTGACTATTATTGATTGATTATAAACTGTGTGATCTTTGTTGTAGACGGAAGATGAAATGGCAGAAATGGAGAATGACATCCACGCGCTAGATGCAGATCTGCAGGCGAAGACGGCCTTTCTGAAACTGGCTCACACCCGACTGGAGAACAGGACCAACAGACCGGGCATGGACCTGTGCAGAGACCAGGTTTCACTGATGCTCAAACTGTAGTATATCAAGCATAAAATATTAGCAGGAGCAGTGAAAGTAGCGGTAATACTAGAAAAAAGTTTAATCTTTAAGGCTCATAAAAGCGGCCTTCGTCCTAACAAATGTTTTCCATACTGTGTGTTTGTAGGTGCAGCTCGGCCTCGTTGATGAAGTCCATCTGCTGGAATCTGCCATCATGGCTCTGAAACAGAAACTGTCCGACGCTCAGTGAGTCAGAAAGCTCAAGTTTTTCATAAATGACCTGTAAACCAGCCCTTCAGTGAAAACAATGCTATGTTTATGACCTTATCAGTGATCATGATGCATCCTGCTGTCTCTCTACCACTCGCTTCATAAGCTTTTGTCCAAAGATGGTGCTAGAATCAACAAAAACTGTAGTTTCCTTGTAGCTATTTTAATCAAATGAGAAAAGGTACATTTACTTTAAAACTTTCTAATTTTTTTCTCTCTCAGGCATTCTCTGCAGAAGTTGAGGCTCCATCACTCCAACATGCTGCAGGATCTCTCCAGGAAACAGGAAGCGATTTCTCTGGAGCAGCGAAGTCTGAACACCCGAACGCGCCTCACGTCCCCATCCCACACCGACCGAACCCCCGTGCTCCTGGTCCCACTCACTAACTCCAGCGGGAGGAGCAACCTGCAGCTGCTGGCTCAGTAAGAAGGGAAGAGGTTTAAGAGTGTAACTCAACAAATATATCAGTGTAATAGGTTTAATTTTAGCTTGAATTTTCATGTTTTTAACTTTGCAGTTATGACACCGAAATGTTAGGTCCATATATTAGTTTCTGATATCTTAAATTAATTAATAATAATTATTATGATTATTATAATTGGTGCTGAAGAACAATACACAATCGTGTTTTATTTATTTTCACAAGAACAGTCATCATGGTACAAAACAGTATTTCTTCTTTTGTGTGGTTGATTTGCTATTAGTTGTGTTGTGTTAAATTACTTTAAGTATGTCTTTAAATTAAATACGTTGTAATCATGAATAGATTTTTGAAATCTTACAGCATTTATGCATTTAAGGTTGCCTTACTTATTTATTTAATGATTGCGTATCAAAAATTCCTTCCTGGAATTGCTCACGTTTGTCACATAGATAAATACTTTTATCCATTCGTAGCTTTAATTGCTTGGTTTGGCGTTGTCATGGTGTTTGATAAACTGCAGCTGTATCGAGCTTGACAACGGTGATAATGATATGAACTTTGACTCATACAGTAAACGCGATTGAATAAAAAATATCTGCTAAACACAAATATAACTCTCACCTCCTGCCTCAGCTGTAATGTCAGCGAATAAATGATAGAGAAAGATCCGTTGGGTTTGTGTCTTGTCTATGGAAGATTATAAGATGTATTTTATAACATTAGAGAATGAATTAATTGTTATGAAGAAGAAAAAGAAAAAAATTATTTGTTTTCACAACAATTTTAAATGCCTATTTTGTCTTTCTGCATGCAAAAGTTTGAAGGTAACATATAATGCTCATTTTCAGACTCAAAATACCTTTATATTTCTGTTTCAGAGCCTGTCTCTTTAAGCCCCGCCGTCCCATAAGACCAGTCTTCTCTGATTGGCCCTGAATCTAATATGCCAGTTTGAATCGAAATGCCAGATGCCACACTGGGAACACATATCAATGTTGAAAAATCATGTAAAAAGTATTTTGCGTAATAGGTAACCTTTAAAGTCTCTAGGTTACACAAGTTATTGAATCAAATAAAATAACTGAAACGGTATAGGGGAAGGTGGGGTGATTTGTGCATTTTGGAAGATGCAAAACCCCTTGTTTCTAGAAAACCGTGGAAGAAATTGGAAATGTGACCACATATTTAAGAAGAGCCATCCATTTGACTCATCCTGTAAAGAAGGGAGACACAAGGAATAAGATATAAGCACATTTAAGCTCAAAAAACTGTGTTTTGCCTTTCAAAGTAAAATTTCCATGATCAAGGTTTTTTGATTATTGTGTCTGAACAATTATAGACACGTTTGAAAACATTTGACACATGTTTAGTGCTTTGGTATGCTACACTTTGAGTCTATATAGTTAGCACAATGTCAACCCTAAATTGCTGCATCATGCCTATTATCCAAAATTCTGGGGATGGGGTGATTTGTGCGCAAGGGCCTGGGTGAGTTATAAGTAAGTAAGTAAGTAAAATGTATTTATAAAAGCACATTTATGACAGTTTGCACTGTCCAAAGTGCTGTACATAGTGCATTCAGTAGGTAAACAATGAAGGTACAATAACAATAACCAAAATAAAAGACGTAAAGCCCATACATCCACATAAACACAGATAGTAGTGCAGAGGTAAGATAGTTAATGGGGAGGAAACACCAGGGTGTACATATGGGTTTTGAGCCTTGATTTAAAGGCAGAAATGTAGGGGGAATCACATTTGTCAGGTGGCAGTTGGTTCCACAAGCACGGAGCAACTAGTGCAAAGTACATTTCTGAGAGTTGTGCCAGTGGCATGGCTGTATACGCTGGTCACCAAAAGAAAGTGATTGTCTACAGTAGCTCAGAAGAGAGTGACATCTCAATTCCACTTAACGACACCACTGATGAGAGTTCAGATGGCCAGAAAGATGATGATGGTGACTTTGTCATTGTGACACAATGACGCACGTGGGGTGATTTGTGCGACAAGACAACTTTTTTTCCGAAAGCTATATTTCTTAAACAGTTTATTCCAGATCCAAAGTTTTTATTGCCAGGGATGCACAACATCCTGAAATATATGTACATATTTGAGTTGGAGACATAACTGTCAAGGCCTCACTTTAAAATCACTTTGAGTAAAAAGTTGCACAAATCACCCCACCTTCCCCTATTCTTTTTAGAAAACTATAAGCAAACCATTATCTTTGGGGATCCATGAAGGCACACTAATGATTTTTAAAAAAAACGATGGACCCCAAAAATAACATCTATAGCTTTTGTGATTGACAACTTAGCTGGGACTACAGTAAAGGGAGCTAGTGTTGCAACCTTCCTGGAAAAAAACTAAATGGATAAAGCTAATGGCACGGTCACTTGAGCTAATAAATAAGGTAAATATGCAGTCATTACTTTGCAAACATTCCCGTCAAGGTATCAGAAGAGTAACTATACACACACTTGTTTTTAACAGTAGATCAATAGACTGATCAAACAGCTAGCCGCCATGTTTTGAACCTCTCAAGATCATTTCTTGGAAAATCGTTTCTTAGTATCTGTTATTCTGCTCCAATAAAACTCCCCAACAACAAGCCCCCAGTGATTTTCTGCTCATCATAAGCCTTTTGCACGGCACACCCACCTTTCTCTCACTCTCCCTCACACAAATACACACTAAATAACTCATCCTCTGCCATAAAACTGCCTTCATGCCACAAACATGTCACCGTTTCCCATAGCCCAACCTTAATCCTTTCCTCGCAATCAACTATCAACTTCAGCACATTTATTACTTTATTGCCGGGCCCCTCCAGTGCGTTTAGGGCAGCCTGGGCTCAAAGGGGGTAGCCCGTGTGCTTCCTGAATGGCTAAATTATTCTGAATCATTTCACTTAAGAGACCAGATGCTACCTGTCTGTTGCCGTAGGGCAATTAAGGAAGCCTGGTGCCTGCTAAATGCTTTCTTCTTCTGCATGAGTGGATGCGTCTCCTTATCTGAATCTCTGTCATGACGTGACGTGTGCACCTCGCCCCCTACATGCCCACATTCAACAGCCAACGCCTATTTTCTCTACTGTCACCTGTCCTACACATGTAGCCTATAGTCTTTACATGACCGAGGGGGAAACCCAGCACTACAGAAGCTCGGGAAAGGACATTGCTCCCACGAATGAAGAAAGCGTCTTTTGAATTATGGAAATAATGAGGACACTTGGACAAACTTGTAGCCAACTTTTGTAAAATAATCAGTTTGTTTGCTTGTTGTAGTCGAGGCTTTCTGGTCGGCTTAACAGATTTACTGCTGTCAGGGTAAATTGCTACATTTCTTATGGACTTTTATCCAAAGCAACTTACAACTGGATATAGGCAGTTAGCATTAAGGATCTTGCATAACTCACACTTCACTAGATTTCCCCCAGCCCTGACCGGGAATCCAAGCCCGGTTTCCAGTATCAAAGTCAATGGTGTTTCATTGGCTTTCCTGTCGGCTTGCCAGATTTATTGCTGCAATGGTCAACTGGAATCAGTGCTACATTTTTTTGGGACTTTTTCTGCCTCTATGCTACGTCTATGTCCTTATCTGAAGAGATGCAGGTTGCCACCAAGGATTGTATTGCTATCTGCGTCTACACCATCACCAGTCTGCTCGGCCTTCCCGCCAATCTGTTTGTGCTGTTTGTGTACGTTCGAAAGGCCTGCAAGCGCGGCGCGACGCCCAACGTGGTCTACGCCCTCAACCTGTGCCTGGCCAACTTAGCCCTCGTTGCCTGGCTACCGGTCAAAGCGCTGGAGACTTTGCTTCAGGACTGGAGGCTGCCCGCGCCTGTCTGCCCGATCTACAGCTTCTTCCTCTTCTCTTCGCTTTACGGCAGCTGTCTTTTCATCACTGTGGTTACAGTGGGGCGCTACCTTAGCATAGCATTCCCGATCATCTACAAGCAGTACCGCAATGCTAGGAACTCCTGCTTCATCAGCGTTGCATTGTGGGCCGTGGTGCTCGTTCACCTTGGAATTGGCCTGGTTGCCGAGGGCGGGGTTAACTTTGTGTCCAGTGACGGTGACGCCCTAGCCTGCTACGAGCACTTCAACGAATCCCAGCTGGCTGTTCTACTGCCGTTACGTCTGGAGATGGCCATCGTTTTGTTTATTTTGCCGCTTATTGTGACGTCTTATTGCACTTTGCGTTGCGTTACCTTGGTGTGGCGCACTAATCTGCGCCCGTTGGCAAGAGAAGAGTCCTGACTGTTGCACTATCCACGCTAGCTGTGTTCGTGGTTTGCTATGCGCCCTACAACGCAACACACATCGTAGGGTTTGTGTTGAAGCAAAACGTCGAGTGGAGGACATACGCTATGCTGACGAGCTCCTTTAATGTTTTCCTGGAGCCTGTTGTCATGATGATGCTGTCGCCGGCGGTTTCCAGGGGGATCATGGGAAGAATGTGCGGACGGCAAAGTCAGTTCAGTCACATTGAGGGGTTTCGCCATCGGTGTAATAGCAGTAACTTTGTTGTTAATAACGCCAGGGCCTGCGCACCTACAATGTCTGAGAGGACACAGGCAGGGGCAGAGGTGACCAAAGTAAGTCAGGACTTAGGCCGCAGTTTGGCGGAGACAAATCCAACAGGGGAAGAAAGCAAAAACATTAATGGACACTACGATTAAAGATGGCCATTCCTTTGTGTTCCTTGAAATCCAGATCAATCAGCAATTCATCTAGGGAATATCTCTCTGTTTGTCGCTTTAAGGCAGAATAACTTTAATCAAAGCTTTATCACATAGTTGCTGTCTTCATGTATACTCCTCTGAAATATAGTATTCCCTGTATTATCGAGTTACAAGCACATGAACGGCCCTCCAAAGTAGTAGTTACTAGTGAGAAATTGCTAATTTCGATGGTACAGAAGTTGTGACATTTGCATGACATTTCAGCAAAAGTGGCTGGAAGCATGAAAGCAGTGTCAACAATTGACATTAAAAGAAAAAGATCAGTTGAATGTGTGTATGTCTTAATTACGATTGCATGAGTGGGAGGGATGATATTTCTGAGGAGCAAGTGAAGACAGCAGGTTACAAAAAACAAGAGCTGACAAAAGCTGAGTATTGATGTACTTCATATTATGTCTGTTATTGCTGATGATAAAAAGTGAGTTATTATGAAGTATTTTCCTGTGAGTTTTTCAACCAATGAAAGGTGTTGCCAACTTCTCAGTCAAAAGGAACTGTTTGGAGAAATGGAAATTCATGTTTCTGTCAAAGGGAAAAGCCCATCCTTGAAATGCAACAATATTTTTCAGGCTCAATCAGTTTGTGGTGAACTTTACATCAACTGGCTCCATGTGGTTTCGGTAACATGGGAATCGCGTCAAAATGTGTCATGTTTACTTTTGGAAAGGGTTCTTATGTGGTCCTACTTAAGATATTTTAACTTGTTTTAAATATCATTAATTACGTCTGATTTGTTTCCTTAGCTCACACCTAAAAGGAACATATGTTATTAGTTACACATTTAATTTTCAAAACATGAGTCAAAACATGTCTACAGTACTCAATAAACAATTTGTTGTTTTAAATTAATTATCCATTTGTACTTTAAATGATTAGTTTCTGAACACATTATGCAGCTTTTTCATTGAGGTCTTTTTACTAGTATAATGTTCTAAAATGTCCTTTAAAACAAAGGATGATGTTAAGAAGTGTGTTGTGCAGGTTGTCTGTTTTCATCAAACAAAATAAAGATTATTGAATACTAAAATTAATTTCTCTAGCTTCCTGTTGGCTGCAACACACACACACACACACACACACACACACACACACACACAGAAGAAACTGAAAACAAAAGGAAAACAGTTAGTTCTGGAAATAATAAGGAAAAGACAGATTGGAAAGCTATAATGCATAACTTCTGTTTCCTCAATGAGGAATTCTGAATAATTACAACACTGTCATTGCATCTACATCTGGTAAGCCTTTGGCAATCACGCATGGATTTTATTCCTTCTGCTGTACGTCCAGTTTTTTTTCATTAATATTAAAAAGGTACACAGTATAGCTTTAAGATAAAAATATAGAAGGACACAGAAACAATCATATGAATAAAAATTATTCAACCATAAGATTGAAAATAAAAAACTTGCTGCTCTTAATAAAGACGGCAGTATTGAAAACATTTGTTCAACCAAGATAATCACAATTAATCTTCCTACTGTGTAAACAACTTTACACACAAACCATTTGATAAACAACACGTTTGGTTTTAATGTGTTTTTATCGTTCATTAACCACCGGTCCAGATCAGCCAGGGATCATTTGACACCACACTGTAGGCTAATTAAGAGTTTGTTTTTCTGAAGGTTGCTGTGCAGAGACACAGTATTTAAAGGAGTCAGTGGGAGGGAATGTGATACAAACTGATGTGTTGACAGACCGCAGTGGAAGTCAACTGCCACATCTTGAACACATGTTAACAGATAAAAGGTAAGTCAGCCTGTCTTCATTCAGACTTTCATTCTCCTGGAATCCAATTTTCCTATGAATAATTCCATTATGAGAATATACCTTAGAAATATCCACACTTCTCTTGACACCCAAAGTTAATTAGTGCACTTCTAATCAAAAGATCTCTATCTATCTCCCGATGTTCCGCGGGTCAGTCATAAACTCCAATAGACCCAATTGCTGCTATGACAGACATGATCATAGCACAGATATATAGATTCTGTATTGACATTGCATGTTATACAACAAAACTTCGTTGAAACCATCCGGGTAGCAGCATATGAAATATAATCACATACACCAACACACACTCGCAAGCACATCTCACTCATGAAGAGATACACATTAGTATCAATAAAACATATAATAAATACAATAAAAACAGTACAACAAGGGTTATTGCAGTGTCTATTATTGCACACGTGTGGAGTGAACCTCTCAGTTTTCTGCCCTCTTGTGGGCACTTATAATGCCAAATGCTGCAACAGATGTAACATGTTGGTTGCGTTCCGAATCGCATACTTTCTACTATATAGTATGTAGAAAAAAGATTTAGGATGTCCCGATTCTTGTGGCCAGATTTAGGATGGTTAGAAGTACCCGGATGTCCTACTTCATGCGGCCAAGATTGTTAGTGTTGAAAAGTGCATCCTATTTGGGCGATTCTGACCCACAATCCAGTGCGCACGTGAAGTGACGTAACATCGACGAAGCCTCCATATGAAAACAAACGGGGATGCGACGGATATAAAAGCAAGAGGCAAGATCAAGGCGCAATGTTACGATGAAATAAGAGAGAAAAGTATGTCCAATAGTATGCCTACTGCATCCTAACTAGATTCTTTTTATCGTCAGATGTAGTATGTAGAATAGAAAAAAGAAAGAGTATGCGATTCGGAACGCAACCGTTGTCTTTATCAATGTGACATTTCACACAAAAAGTCATAATGACACCTTTCACCTACATCACACCGAGCTCTTTGAGTGGTTGCTGCGTGAGGATGTTTGGAGAGAGAGAGAGAGACAAAGAGAGAGAGAGAGAGAGAGAGGACAGAAAACAAAGATAGTGTCCAGAAGCTTATTAAATTTCCCCCTATTGATGTGTAGATAGCAGATATTCATTAGGATGTGGCATATTAAGCGCAGCCCGTGATGTAATCAAACAGTTTGCTTCCAGGAGGCGAAGCATGCGGACAGGCAATTGCAGTATCGCAGACAGGACGCACGCACTGTGATGGAGAGCGGAGTTTTTCAAGCTTGAAAGAGGTGAGTTTGAATTAATGAAAACATTTATTTCGGACATATCAAAATAAAACAAAACAAAACAAAAAATAAAACATAAAAATTCAACTTCAAAAACATTTTTAATTTAAAAAAAAAATTAAGTTTGAAGTTTATTTCAGACTGACTTACAATAACACCAAAAGTATCGACCAACGACAAATAAAATAAAAAATTATATGACACATTGCCATAGGCCTGCGACTTATTTCGGGATCTGTGCAGTCTGAAACAGTTGTAGGCTTCTTTTTTTCTTCCTTTTTTAGTTTCAATCATGAAAGGACATGTTTTAGTTCTGTTCAGCATTATCTATATTGTTCTTATTCTAAAATGTCAATGGGCTCAACCTTTATACAATCATATGTTTTAAATCTACAGTACCTATTTTTTTGTTTTAAAGAAATAATAGTTTAGAATTTTTGACCGTGTTTAAGATGTATTTATAAGTATGAACCATGGCATAGAGAAAGGATAGAGAAGTTGATACCTGGATTTCATTTAGATGAGTATTTCAAGAAGATCATGTATTATTTTGACCAGTTTGATTCATGAGATCTTTGCTGTAGTTGCAATGAATGGAGAGTTTGAGTTGTTAATTTTTAAATTTTCACCAATGTTTGTCTTTACTACTTTAATGTATAAAAATGTGAAGATGGGACTTAGAGTAGGTTTCTTTTGAACCTGAATAATCCCATTAAAAGAGCTTCACATGGATCTTATGTATGAGTTGTATGTCTTGAAGTTTCATAAAGCTAATATGCGCAAGATGACAATGCAATGCTGATATGTTTAGCTGATACAATGTTTACCAAGTTCACGACTAATTACAGTAAGTATGTTACCATGCAAACATTTAATTAATAGAACTATAAGTAAAGCTACAGTTTAGGCTGATGGGAATATACAGTAAATTGTTTTCTTGAAGATATTTGGTTATTATCAAAAGCAACAAACAAATAGAATGTTGATCTGATTCATCCGGATGAGGATCTGATAAAAATCTCACTCAAAACCAAAACATTTGAACCTCGTAGTCAAAGGGAAAATGATTTAAAAATCATCTGGGAACCATGAATGTGATGTCAATAAATTATATTATTAATATTAATTTTAGTCTGGACCAAAGTGGTGGAATGACAAACAATGAACCAGACACATGCAGAGAAAATGAGACCAAGCTCTATGAATTTTCTTGAAATTTCTGTCAAAAATGTTCCCTCCTCATCAGAATCAGCCTTGAATACTTTGCATTGATTCATCCTGATCCTATTTCCTTGTGTCCAGTGTCGGAGAGAGTCCGTCCCCTGGTCTGAGCCGCCGCCATGTGGTTCATCAGTCGCCTGTTGCTTTCCGCTTATATCTTCACTTTCCTGATGGGCGTCCCCGCCAACATCCTGGCCTTCTGCACCTTCTGCCACAAGGTACAAACAGCTCAGCTCTGAGTGACATCCACAATCTTGTTGTGTTTTAATATGCAATGACAAAAACTATCTATCTATCTATCTATCTATCTATCTATCCATCCATCCATCCATCCATTCATTCATCCATCTATCTATCTATCTACCCACTCATTTATCCATCCATCCATCCAGGTGCGTCGGAAGGCGGCCCCGATCGACGTCCTCCTCCTCAACCTAACTATCTCTGACCTCATCTTCCTGGCGTTCCTGCCATTCAAAATGAAGGAGGCCTCTGACGGAATGGACTGGTTGTTGCCATACGAACTCTGTCCTTTCACTGGTTTCATGTTCTACGTTGCAATCTACAACAGCACCCTTCTCCTCACCGCAGTTAGCATTGAGCGCTATCTGGGCGTAGCATATCCACTCAGGTATTCACTATGTCGAAGGCCGCGCTACGCTGTGATTGCGAGTATTATGTTTTGGCTGGTGGCCTCCTTAAACCTAAGCATTGTTTACATAATACCGTATACCCAGTGGAAAAGTAAAGACAGTGACAACAATAACCACAACAATGGTACAACCACCAATAGCCCGGCAACACCACCACCCACCTGCTACCTGGATTTCACAGCCGAAGAGCTTAAAATCCTTCTCCCAGTCCGCCTAGAACTGTTCCTCATTCTATTCTGCATTCCATTCTTAATCTGCTGCTTCTGCTACGTGAACTTCATCCGCATCTTGTCCCGCCTGCCAAACATCGGCCGCCGAAGGAGGCTGCGTGCCATCGGTCTGGCCCTGGGAACGCTGATCGTGTTCGCGGTGTGTTTCGGGCCCTACAACGCGTCACATGTGGTGGGGTTCGTTCGACAGGAGAGCGAAGGGTGGAGGAACGTTGCCTTGATCTCAAGCACCTTCAACGCCTGTCTGGACCCGTTCATATTCTACTTCTCGTCTGCGGCCGTCCGAAGCATGTTGAACCACTGCGGCAGGAACGTCATGGCAAAAATGCACATTCTGAGATGTGGAGCGGCCCGGGACCCTCATTGTCCGCACCAGAGACCCTCTAGGATGGACAAATACAAGATAGCCCAACCTCCTTGAAAGTTAGATGCGCAGATGTGTTTGTTTATTTCATGCAAAAAAAATATGGAAAAAATTAAGTGTTGGGACTTTATATTACAATCTAACCAGTGATAGTTGCAGAAAATTATCTTATTATTTTCAGTAAAAAGGTTGGAGTCGTTTTAAAGGCTACGCCTGCAATAAACACTTTAAGGTTGTAATATGTAAGATTTGAGTTGTGTTGTAGCAGCAGCTTTGGCGGTAGGATCAGGGCTGGATTACTGCACGGGCACACCGGGCACAGGCCCAGGGGCCCAAGGGCACAGGGGGGCCCTTAGGCAGAGATACTGATAGTAACTTTTCATGTTGCATAGTCAAAGAGCTCAGTCACTGATGTCAATAACAGGGTCCAACAAGGAATAGCCTCAATGTAAATGTATTCAAATTTAACAAGATAGAAATCATCATGGGCCCCTCAACTAGTAGGGGAGAAATACAAAAGCAAGTTAAAAACAACAGCATTAGTAGCTCTGTCTAAGGGGCTCCATGAGGGGCCTTGAAGACCCCACACACATACAGAAATTAGCTTTCTATGTGTGAATTATAAATTGTTCATAAAAAGTAGCTATCCACTCTTTATCTGTTGAAATGGGCCCCTCCATCATAGAACATGGGTCTGCAGACCTGTACTGTTTTTACATTTGCAGAGTAAAGAGTGCTGCCTGTTTAAGAAAAATCTGAAAAATAACGTTCCTTCTGCATCTCAGGATTTGATATAGCCTCTCAAATATCCTCTCAAAGTTTACCAGATTGATGCATTTTACTTTAAAAAGGTAAAAAAAAATCCGGGGTGGGCATGCCCCCGGACCCCCCAACAAGGTACAGGGTCCCTCCAAAAGTATCCCAAAATCCTGTGGAAAACACTGACTTCCATAATATGTTTTTGCCATTAATTGTATGTATCTGTGTGGAAAAGTCATTGTACCTGATTGGATAGGGAGGAGTGGGGGGCCCTTTAAGAGTTTGTGCCCAGGGGTCCATTATCTCATAATCCGTCTATGGGTAGGATGTTATGCTGGTGTGCCCTTGGACCTCTTTGGAACTGTCAGACATCAGTCACCGGAGCAACTCGTTCAGATCATACTCCATGGACCGGTGGTTGATACTATTAGGAGAGTGTCTGTGGCATTATGGCAGTGACAAGCTCTGCCCGGGCTCACCCAATGCTGTGTTCCAGATGCACTGGAACACATACAATTTGGAACTCGGTACTACCAAGTCGGAAGTTCCCGTGTTCTGAGTACAATGGAACGTACTGCTGCTGACGGATGGAAAGCTGCATTGCTGCATTGATTTGAACGCTTGAATGTCGCACTTTAATGTGCAAGTTTATTCTCAACTTTAATTCTGCTGATTTTGTCAAGTTACTGAAATGCTTTGGTACCAGTGTATGAATCCTTTTTACATTCATTAACATGACATTACAGACTTAATATCTCATCTAAACATGGTTGTTAATCCTCCTAATCTTTTTTGATGATTCAACCAGGAGATTTCCCTGCTGATCCAACCTTTAGAAAAAACCCGACGGTGAGTCATTAAATATTGTTTATTGGGCGACAAAGGTGTGATCACTGTGGGGACCATAACTTCCCAAAGTAACTCGAGTGTTCATTTCCACCCAAAGATCAAAGCTGCCCCCTATGACCTTTTGGGTACACGTCCCATAGGAGAACATAGATAAGAATGACATGTTTAAATAACCTTTTTCTGTGACTTCAGGACACTGTTTAATAAAAGGTGAGTGTTTTATAGGGTGCGAGGGATAAGGTAATTAAAAAACCTGAGGATGTTGTTCGACATATAGCAGGATATCAAGACTGTTCGCTGCCGAGTTTATTTTAAGATTATGAGCCCAGACGTCCGGAAGTGTAAACAGAGATTACACAGCGCTGCAGTTATAAAGTGTGTCTCTTTGTGACTTTAAGCAGTGAGCAACTGATAACCGGCCACTGACCATTTCCTGTCAATAATAACGAAAGGCAGCGCTCCTATGCAGGTGGAGTGCATGTACACACAGATAACATCCCTTTATAGTGTCCGGAGTACAGTAGTACACTGTGCTCATTCATTTATTACTTTGAGTGTACACACTACAATTTATAAAACATGTTAGTGAACCTAATCTCCACATGTTCCCGTGCAGGTCCACAGGTAAATGTTGAATATTGGATGAAGCAAATTCAGGACTAAAAATCGGAACACTCTTATTTATTTCCAATTAATTAGTATCTTAAAAGGTGCTCTGAGGAACTTTCTGAGTTTGTGTTCATTCTTGCCCCCCCTTTGGACAAAGGAGGTAGTGTTTTTACTATGCCAGCTGTTGTTCCTGTGTGAGCGTACTCATGACAGAGACATAAAGAAAAACTATATAAAAATAGCATTCATTGCACTGATTGTCTCATTTGCTGTTACATGTCATATGTAATCACCAGAGAAAAATTTGACTGTTTCAGAAATATTAAAAAGTTCCTCGTAGCACCTTTAACTAGTGGTGGACTTTTGAACTGTAAGTTTAAGGGCTGTTTAAGTGCAAGTGTTTGAAGGTCTCCTGTAGTTCAGATTCACACTAATAATGAACATGTAACTTGACCTACTTCTGCAGATGTATTAAAACCGACGTCCTCTCATTAAATTTATTAAGCGCAAACATTTGTACTCGTGTTAATCTGATCAGTTTTCTGCACAACACCTATAACTGCCTCTGATGAATGTAAGAACCTTTATGAGCGTGTTTACCAATTTTCACCAATTTCTAAACCTTTGCCCTTATGTACACTCAACAAAAATATAAACGCAACACTTTTGTTTTTGCTCCCATTATTCATGAGATGGACTTAAAGATCTAAAATTCATTCCAGATACACAATTGTACCATTTCTCTCAAACATTGTTCACACATCTGTCTAAATGTGTGATAGTGAGCACTTCTGCTTTGCTGAGATAATCCATCCCACCTCACAGGTGTGCCACATCAAGATGCTGATTTGACATCATGATTAGTGCACAGGTGTGCCTTAGACTGTCCACAATAAAAGGCCACTCTGAAATGTGCATTGTTTTACTTTATTGGGGGTCTGGGGACTCAGAACCAGTCAGTATCTGGTGTGACCACCATTTGCCTCATGCAGTGCAAAACATCTTCTTCGCATAGAGTTTATCAGATTGTCAATTGTGGCCTGTGGAATGTTGGTCCACTCCTCTTCAATGGCTGTGCGAAGTTGCTGGAGACGGCTTATGGTGGAGAAATGAACATTCAATGCACGAGCAACAGATCTGGTTGACATTCCTGCTGTCAGCATGCCAATTGCACGCTCCCTCAATGCTTCTGGCATCTGTGGCATTTTGCTGTGAGACAAAACTGCACATTTCAGGGTGGCCTTTCATTGTGGGCAGTCTAAGGCACACCTGTGCACTAATCATGATGTCAAATCAGCATCTTGATGTGGCACACCTGTGAGGTGGGATGGATTATCTCAGCAAAGCAGAAGTGCTCACTATCACACATTTAGACAGATTTGTGAACAATGTTTGAGAGAAATGGTACAATTGTGTATCTGGAATGAATTTTAGATCTTTAAGTCCATCTCATGAAAAATGGGAGCAAAAACAAAAGTGTTGCATTTATATTTTTGTTGAGTGTATATAGTGTATATGAATGTATATATAGACAATAATGTAAAGTGCTTTCATCTGATGTACATTTATGTTTTTTTACTTTCGGATTCCTATTAACGACAGGCGAAGGGAATGCCGGTGAAGACTAAAAAAACATAAAAATGCCAAAAAATAATGTTAGAAAAAGAAATGTTAAAAAAAATAAAGAATTTGAAACGTGTGCAGATTTCAATATGTGGAAACAACCAACAAACATGTTTCATACATAGAAGTATTTATTCAAAAAAAATTAAATATGACAACCAAATAAAAAGGCTCAACTTAGGACCAGGATCAGATGAGTGTTAAGACAAAAACAAAAAAAAAGGTCTTGACATACAGTATTACCTCTAAAAGTGACACCATTTCATAATCAGGCAAAACCAAACAAACAAAAGCACATTAATATACTGTGAAACCCAAACATTAATTTTCTTCTTTTTGAGTATGATATGCAGCCAACCACAGAGGTTTAAAGATTTTATTTTTTTGTGGAGGAATCCCTTAACATGGGAGACGGGCACTCGTGGAGCAACAAGCCAACCGTTAAGAACCATCCCAATGCGTCTAAACGTCTAAAATTCACATTAGAAGTAGTTAAAAGAAATAAAAAACTAAAATTATTTTAAAAATGGGGCTCAGATAGTGATAGTGACATGCAAACACTGAAGGGAGGACAGATGAACTGTACGATTGCTTCATTATTGCCATAGTCCATTTAATAGAATGAATTGATACATTAACCGTGTTTACAGGCAGTAAAGAGGGCGGCGTCATGTCCCGACAGAAAGTTAAATAAATAAATGCTACATAATGTCTACACAGAGCTACTCGTTACCTACGGAGTCATGATGAGTGTTCCCCCATTTATTATTTTAACTTTTTTTTTAGAAATGTTAGTTTTTGTGTTGTGCTTGAGAGTGCCCGTCCTACTAGAAAATAAAACTAAAATAATACGATCCCCACAGGCCTTTTGGTCCGGTCAGCTCCACACTGATCAGTTCTGCATATTTTGTGTTCTTGGCATATGTCAGAGGTATCCACACACACACAAACATACACGCACACGCACACACACACAATCACACACAAACAAACAAACAAAATACATATACGCACACAATCACACCTTACAGTATTGTCATGTATCAATATATACTTATCAATGTAGACACAGGGCCTTGGCGCCCTTTCTGAAAGTTAAGATTTCTTTGATTTACTTGTTATTTTTGTTTTGTTTCAGCACCATCAGGAAAGGCACAGTCTGTTAACGGACGAAAAATCAGTCCGAGGATGAACTTTCAACCCTCCTCCTCTCATGAATATGCAAAAAAAAAATAGAAAGAAAGAAAAATACAAACTAAAAATAATAACCGTTTATGCAGTTTGCAGCACATGCATCGAGAAACATTTTGAGATGATACATTAACAGCAGACGGAGTTCTTCACAGGTCTTTGCAGAGGAGGGTCGACAGTTCATCTGATCACTTACATGACAAAACAAAATGCCCACAAACAAACAGTCTCCACAAAGCAGGCCAATCACTTTTTGCTTTTTCACACAAGTAAACCTATTGCATTATTATAAATTTGGAGAAAAAAAAATTATCACAGACCACTACGACTAGTATTATTATTATCATTATTATTATTAAACGCCATATATTTCAACAAGGCTAACACGCTTCTGCTTCAAATAGGAATTTGTTAGAAAAAATAAGAGGTGTGTGCATTACATTTAATATAGTTATATATATATATATATATAAATATATCTAAATTCAGACTTAAAAATGCTTTTATTTTGAAAGGGAAAAGAAGGCATCTGATGTCCAGCGAGAGCTGTAAGACACAAAGCCCCGCCTACTGGCTCCGGAGGTGGTTTTTACTGTACGTGGCGTTAGGACCGTTATCATAATAAGGCTCTAGATAGACTTTCACATAAACAAGCAGAGCACTAGCCAACAATGTTAAACATGCCCACGACTAACTTTCTTCAAGTAAAATCAAATGCTGGTAATGTCTGACAATAAGAAAGAGCTTCAACGCGACTGACAACAAATACAGATGGGGGACAAAAATCTCTTCTGGTACTATGAGAATTAAAAATGCTTTAACTTTAGGCAAAATAATATTCAAACACTACAACACACATATCAGCATCATGACGGTGTTCACCCATAACCACATGCGTCTTCTTTAAGTGCAGTAAAAATACCATATCCTTTTAAGTCTCTGTGTATTAATATATAGCCTATATGTATCTGATGAAATATTAAATAAATGTGTACTTTTCTATTATTCTAGCAGCTTAGGTTTGGTTCAGGTGTCGTGTGGCTAGCACAGTTAGCACAGTTTGCAGTAAAGAGCCCATCGTATATATTCGTCAGCTCAACGATGTAAGGCTGTGAGTAGAGCTATCCATTCAGTACAACAACACACGCTCAGCTCCCACACCCGTGCACCCCCCCCAGACCAGGCACGTTGGTTTGGTCCAAGTGATGAATCGAAAAGGCGTCGGCTGTATTAAACTAGCAGGGCATTTGAACACTGTAGACTGGGACTGATGACTGATTTAAAAAGGTTAAAAAATATCAATAAACGTAATTATTATTATTGTATTGTAATCTGAGGTTGATAAGCCACAGGTTTGTTTATATCAGTTCATTGTTGTTTTTTTTCTCCAAAGCATAATGGCAATTAAAAAAACAGTTTTGTCTCTGATCAAGAGCTGCAGCAAATAGTTAATTAATCGATTAGTTTTTAGTACATTGTTTAAGCAAAAGTTGCAAAAGGTTAAGCCAGTTCCAGCCTCTCAAATATAAGTATGTTATGCTTGTCTTTGTCTCATACGATAATAAACTACATATCTTTGGGGTTATTATGAGCTGTGGGGGGAATCAATTCAATGTGATATTTTAAAAACAAAATAACAAATTGATGATGAAAATGGTCTTTAGCCACGTGTGTGTCCGACAACGCTGCGTTCTTAAAAGTTTGATGGGAAAAATGTGAGACCGTTTCACTATGTGCATTAACAGAGGCATCCAAACCAACATACCATTAAAAACCTTCCATCCATCCAACAGTTCATTCTCGGACCAAATCAGGCACTTTGTTTTAATCTCTCCACTGACCCTAAAGTCTGCTTCAACAGTCCAGACCTGTTCATAGGAATGTCAGAACACTGTCCATTCCACCAATTCAAGTTCATTCACTTGCCAAAAACCCACTCGAAAAAATTACAAACTATTTTAGAATGCCAATACTCATCGAGAACACACCCACAACTGAACCTGCTCGCTCTGCGTCAACACCTTATTGCACTGAAGGAGTAAATGACAACTCAATTGGTCAGTTCCTTGTGTAAAAACTGGTTCAAAGTCAAAAAAAGGTTTTTGTGGTCGTCAGATACCGTCTACTCTCTACGCTCTATTGCTGAAAAACGAATGTTAATTAAAAGTTAAAAAGAAGAAAGAAAAAATTACAACTCATAAATAGCAAGAGGAATAAAACACACGTTTGGTATTAACATTTTGTACCAAGCCGACCTATGAGCAAGAGGAGATTAAAACTGACCATTGAAATGGCCATGGCGTTGTTTTCTAACAGTCCTCTGCACGCACCATGTCTCGCAGTAAGGCATAAAAGCGATACACAATCGATGGCTGTACGTAGCTTTGTGTTTTTAAAAATAAAATTCATTCACTGTCTGTGTTGGTAGAGTGCTGAGTTCTCCTTGCCTCTTACTGTCGGGCTGAATCACTGCTAGGAACCGTTGGCTTTAAAGGGAGACAGAAGACGAAACCGCAAAAGGCATCTTGCGATTTTTGAGAAAGAAATAAGAGAAAAAAATAAGGGCTAAGCGTTTAGTTTTTTAAGAGCTAACTCGACTAACATGGTGCCATGGCAATCACACGTTTGCTCGACAAGAGAAAGAAAAAAAAAAAAGCACAGTATTATAATCTAGACAAGCTGAAAACCCACAAACGAAACATGTAAAAACCATCAATAACACAATATAAACCAGCAACATTAGGCTCAACATGTCAGTTCCGCACGGGTTCTGCTTCACGCCCGCCCATGCACCAAACATTTCGTCATCGGTTTCTGTATTTCCCCCTGCTGCTGCTCCGCCATTCGTTTAACACTAGCAAGAAGAAAAAAAACAGCAAAATAAAATCATTGAACTGTTTCTAAAACTTGAAGGCAAGGACGTCACGACTTGCGATCTTTTTAAAAAGGCGACAGTATCCATGGAGATGTAAAATACAGCGGAGGAGATGTAGGTTGAGAGAGAGAGAGAGAGAGAGAGAGATCGATGCATGGGCGGGAGAAAAACGCAGAAACGATCGGCTGGTTTCGTTTTGCATATTGTGGCTGTAACTCCTCTCTGGCTTATTACATCCTTATGCAGCACGCCATTGGAGCCGTTCGTAGCTCCAAGACGGCGAGGTTTTTCGAAACTGCACCAGCCCCGGGAGTCGCTCCGAAGTGGGGATACTTAGAGACTGGCGGAGGGGAGGAGGGGGGGGAGAGATGGAGGGAAGTGTTCAGGCGAAATACATGGTCCTCATTGTGTCGTGGTGGATCTGAACGGCCTTGGCGAGCGCCTGCGGGTCCCTGCCGTTGCTCTGCCCTGAGACGTGGCTGCCCTCCGCACTGCTTGGACGAAATGACACAGGGATATATAGTTAGTATATTTAAATATTGTATATACAGTGTGTATGTAGCCTGTAGCTGTACATCTATATATATACAAATGAATTAGCTGTATATAAAAAGGTTAAATGAAAAAAAAAATTACACTTTAAATAGTGTATGCCTAGAAAAATTAGTAAACTAATAAATAAGTATAAAAAAATATATAATAATAATTTGATGCAATATGGGATCCTTATCCTACATTGTAAACTGTATTAACTATCTGAATCACTCACCTGTCGTGCTCTTTGTCGACCAGATGGTAGCGTGCGCGGAAGGCCACCAGGTGGGCGTAGTAGGCCGGGGCCGGGATAGAGACGGAGCGCGTGCAGCGGACGTACGTGTGGCACAGCTGGTAGGTGAGCAGCTGGAACTCATCCCCTGTGAAACAGTTATCGTCCCACAGAACGTGGTAGTGGGACGGTCGGCTCGTACCCTGGAGGGAGGGACAGACAATGTAAATGCCCACAAACTGCTATGGTTGAAGTTTGAATTTTCTCCACTGCTATCGGTGATGTTTGGGGTCGAGTGTAGTTAGGAATCATTGAACAAAAGTCAAGAAAATATAAATCATAGCTTAAAAAAGTGCCTTAAATCAGCAATCTGTGTGCTGCAATAGTTTAGTATATGCAGTGAAGTTTTAGACACAATTATGAATACCCTGCACCATGCTATTCTTCTCCGGACTTGGACAACATGAGAACATAATAATTGTTAGTTGTTATCGCCCTCAAGGCTAGCAAAAAGTGACTTTCGTTGACTCTGCCTGAAAGCTTACCTGGATTCCAGCGTGACTGCAGAGGTAAAAGTCAAACTCGGTGGGATGGGTGATGTCTGTGTCCACAGTGGTGCCGGCAGGAATGTTTCCACTTCGTCCAACCTGAGAGCAAAACGGTATTGAACAAAGTATTTAAGGAGACTTTCGCATTGGCTGAAAAAATCCAATTTAACAATCCTAAGCAGTAACTACTTCATTCTCCCTTATGGTAAGAAAAAGGAAAAACTTTCTTCACATATTTACCAATCAAACAGATGGATAGAATAGAGTAAGCTAGGCATAGTAATTACAATGCTATCACCATTAACATTGTCAATAAAAATTTAAATAAACTCCTTTGTGATCTGCTACTCACCCGCTCGTTGCGATCAGCGCAGAAGAGTCGTGTGTGATGGCGTTTCTGTACGACGATGTAAGTAATCCCCGGCTGGTAATCCTTCTCCAGACTGATGCAAGCCTCCCTGATGGCCAGCAGCTCATAATACAACACCTGCACACAAGTCAACATGGACATTTTATTACATTAAATTAAATATATATAGAATTTTTTTTTTGTGCTAAAAAAACATCCAATATTTCAGCAAAAAAGTGCTGAACGTCTTTGTACCTGTCTGAACTGTCCCTCTGACACTCCGTCCCTGTAGAAGATGATTCTGGTGGGCTTGTAGCGGGTGGATTTGTAGAACTGGATGAGCAGCTCTCGCACCATGGAGGCCAGGTCCTGGATGACTTCCTGTCTGGGCCGCTGGACCCGCACCGTGGCACAGTACCTGCTGGGATGGGCGTCCATGCTGCCCACCACCTGGGGAGGGAGGGAGGCACAACATCAGGTCAGAGAAGTCACATAACAGGCACTATTAGACAGCAAGCATGCGTAAGTTAAGTTAAGTGATCTTTATTAGTCAATTTACACGAGGCATATTGAAATTAGCTCAGAGTCAGCCACTGGAGCAGTTTGGGGTTAAGTGCCTTGCTCAGGGACACAATGGTAGAGATGGTGGGCACCGTAGATGTAATAGCAGCCACCACTTGTTTTACAAATAACACCCTCCTGTCCTGTGCCGGGGATCGAACCAGCAACCTCATGGTTACTGGTCTGCCCCTCTTCGTCCAGGCCATACAATCACCCCCCCCCCCTTATGGTGGATGCTTATTGGCTCACTGATGTTGATGAACTTAACCCCTTGGATATTGAAATTTGGTATTGAACTACATGACATTTTTCGTTACTTGATGGTATAAAGGCATTTCGGACTGTGCCAAATTTCAATACTTTGCCCTAGTGATGAGAGAAGTATTAGTAAATAGAAAAATACAACATATTCTCACCGCTGCAATAGATGGCTTCTTCCCGTCTCCGGCTGGAGGGTGAGTGACATCAGCCCCGAGGAAGATGACGGGCTGCTGGAACACTGAGGGTCTGAGGGGATGAGAACAGAAGAAAAAACTATTAAAAGACATCGCACTGATACACAGCTGTGCTGAATGTTCAATTGTTCATTCAATTCATACAATTTGAGAGGAAATACTGTCAGATAGCCTAGTTACATTACCTAAACAATAGGTGAAAAAAATAAATGCCAATTAAAAAATATTTTTAAAGACAGATACTTTTGCAGAAGCGAAAACCCAGAAGATCTTTGCAGATCCTTATTTGCTGTTTGTTTTACCGTTGGTGTGGAACCAGGATGTTGTTGATTCCTCCCAGTTTGACGTTGATCTTGAGGCAGAGGTTGGAGAGCGTCTGCGGCGACGTCTTCACCACGTTCTTGACCTGCACACACTGCGTGGCCATGCCCAGGAGGGTGTCACCCACACGCTTCACCTCAGCTGTAGATGGAATGAGACGGGGTCATTTATTAGAGGTGCACGATGCAGTTTCATAAAAAAGGGGGATTTGTTTACATTTAAAGAGCATGCTGTTAGTTTACAAAACACATTCTACCTGTGATTCTTAGTTTTTAATAATTATACTATCATCACAAAAGGCACCTGGAACCAAATGTAAGACTAGGATGGAAAACTAAATGGTGAAATCAAAAGTTAAACAGTAACTTTTCAGGTAGCTTTCTAACTTCAAAAAGGCACACAATTTTCCTGTGAGGACAGTTTGTTTATTCAATCATCAGAATATACCTTAGTAAATGTTCACTTCCCTGACTCACCAAAAGTTACATAGTGCACCTTTAACTTCCTACTATATGTTAATGTTTCTACATAAAGAGTAGCTGGAGCCTAGAGATCAGAGATTTAGAGCCCACCTTTCTATACACAGAGACAGTGAATTATTGATTCATTACTGTTGTTGTATTTGGGTTGCAATTAGTTCATTCTGTACCGTAGACAGGTGTTTTCCCCGGCAGGAT
This sequence comes from Hyperoplus lanceolatus, assembly GCA_026929865.2. Lineage (NCBI taxonomy): Eukaryota > Metazoa > Chordata > Actinopteri > Uranoscopiformes > Ammodytidae > Hyperoplus > Hyperoplus lanceolatus. Next base: position 8,002,404 of record CM049413.1, on the reverse strand, counting down.
GACTATGATGAGCTGCAGCCCTCCGTAGGTGTTCTTCAGGTGTCTGAACATGGGCTCCACGCTGTCCGCTCCCTGGGCGTATTTACAGAAGCACGGCTGGCCCTGGATCGGCATCCCAGCATCCTTAGAGATCTTACGCAGCTGGTCTGTGAAGCTCCTAAGAATGAGGGGATGGAAAATGATTTTTTTTAGAAAAAAAAAAACAATTCCATGGATCTAATGTCACTAGTACCACTACCAGCACAATATTGGTTGCTTTGATTTATGTATGGAAAGTCTGTCATTTATTGTTCCCTTAAAAGGAGAATTTAAACTACTACAACTATTTTTATTTAATTTTTGTCCATCTCCAACATTAATATTGTAATTGCTGCATGTTGCTGTTGTTTTTTTTGTTACCTATTGAAAATCATTGAAATAAGTTTGGCATTTGCCTCTGGCCTGTGTAGTTGTATGAATGGAAGACCATTGAAACCTGTGTAGGGGAGTAAGCCATGTTCATTGTTTGTTTCATTTTGTCCTTTGTTTTTGTGATCCTTTTTTCAGATTTTTTTGTGTGCAAGTATGTACATGTATTTTGTTTATACAAAAATCGATACACAAAGTATATATATTTTTTAAAGGCATTAAAATAAAATTAAAATAGCCTATATGTATTTAAAATTTAATTTTCTGAACTGACTTGAGGATCTCTTCCCGGCACTGCCTCTGTGTGGCGAAGCAGGCGATGGCCCACATCTTGATCTCCACTCCGGTGTGGAACTGCTTCCCCCTCATGTCCCACACGCCGTGGCTGGGCGTGGCCACTGTGCGGTTCTGCAACGACAGTGCAGGGTTGATCTGCTGCGTCTGACAGTCACCGGACACATACACGTACAAACATACAGAGAAAGTTTGATTCAAGGGATTCAAAAAGAGTTTAGGCTAGAGTAAAGGGTAAAGGATACGTTATGTTATAGGCAGAGATAGATTGATTGATTGATAGATTGGTTGATCATGACATTAGAGAAAAAATACATTTCAAGTTTGATTTGTGCTTGCTTATGATTGGGTCAGGCATTTAGCATGAATTACAAGAAATGAAAACTATTTTTTTTTATGGCAGACATGCAAAACAGTGTGCTTTCAAATTAAATTAAAACAGCTTCTATAGAATCTTTTAAAACAGCATGCATGTGTAACAAAGTATAAAACGACAGCAAATTCCAAAAGCTCAGACAGAAAGATGTGAGACATAAACAAGATAAAAAAGAGAATTGCAAAGATGTGATTAATTTTTTTTTTCTTAAATAAAAATAATTCAAATGGCAGGGTTTTCTCAAAGATCATTTGTTCAACTCAGAGCCGCCAAAGTGTGGCTTAATTAAAAAATGTGTTTTCTCCTGATACAAAAAATTGATAATACACATCTTGAAAGGTCATAACATCATCACAGTTTTTGGCTTTTGGCACAGAAAGCTACCAAATGTCAAAACGTTTAAAGAATTTTGAATTTATTGGTACAATTTATGCAGCTTTTCTGAGAATACCCTGATTTCTTAAACAAACACATGCCAAAAACACACACACACACACACACACACACACACACATGCATAAGAAGCGTGATTTAAAGGGAAGGTACCATAAACGGCTCAGAGCTCACCCTGCCGCCATATTGCAGCATGGGGGCGGGCAGGACGCGGCCCGTCACCTGAGCCATCTCGTCTCGCACTCGGAACTGGAACTCCTGGACGAACGGGTCGGCCTCATAGTTTGCACTCCTCACCTGAGAGGACAAAGCATTGTTTTATTTAACAGGAAATAAATTAACGACGCAAAAAAGGGTAAAGTTTCTTTTTTTTTTATATATACCCCCACATATATATATATATATATATATATATATATATACATATATATATACATACATTTTTATTAGGATCAAAATATCAGTATCATTATAGAGCTCAACGTCATGGAAAAATACGTATATGGGATTTTTTTTTAAATATATACAGGGTTTTTCCTGCATTCAAAAAATGTTGGCGCCCGCCAAAGGAATTTTAGCGCCCCCCAAAGGAAAATCCTCAGCGCCAAAGTGTTTTTTTTAATTATTATATAGATAAATAAATAAAAATCTACTTAAAACGGCTCCAAATGTGTTTCCATTTCCGCGCCATTCCAGTCATATTACTTGCAATCTCAGTTGTAAAAAAAGAAATCAGGTCGGGGATAATCGTTATTAAACTATCATTGTTCCGCTCGCCGGGGCATGCAGGCTTATAAATGCAGCAAACCCTTTCAGCCGTGAGCTCCGCTCGGCCCCTCCCTCACCTGATAGTTTCGCTAACGGCTAGTCCAGAGAGTACGAGGGAGATGTTGCGCATTGCCGGGTGTTTTGAAAAACTTCTAGATGACGAGAATAAAGGTAAAACTAAGGTTGCGTTCCGAATCGCATACTCTTTCTTTTTTCTATTCTACATACTACATCTGACGATAAAAAGAATCTAGTTAGGATGCAGTAGGCATACTATTGGGACGTACTTTTCTCTCTTATTTCATCATAACATTGCGCCTTGATCTTGCCTTTATATCCGTCGCATCCCCGTTTGTTTTCATAACATGGACCTATAGGCTTCGCGATGTCACGTCACGTGCGCACTGGATTGTGGGTCAGAATCGCCCAAATAGGATGCACTTTTCAACACTAACAATCTTGGCCGCATGAAGTAGACCATCCGGGTATTCTAACCATCCTAAATCTGGCCACAAGAATCGGGACATCCTAAATCTTTTTTCTACATACTATATAGTAGAAAGTATGCGATTCGGAACGCAACCTAATTGTGTTGTCTGAAAAAACTTCAGACTCACACCAAACTAAAATAATGTGCAAGATTTGTCACGCGCGGACACGCGAGTAACATGACACGACCGAGAGACAGAGAGAGAGAAAGAAAAGTGATAGGCTATTCGACCTGATCTGCACCTTTAAACATCCCGACCAATTTGTTTATTCACTTTAAGTCGAGTCATAGTGGTCTATGACCAAGCAATCAATGAATAAAAACACAGGAAGTTTAAAGCTCCTGACTCCTGCCACCACAACTGTCAACACTACAATGCAACTGCCTATCCAGCCAGCTCCATGACATAAATAAATCATGCCCTTACATTCAATGTTAGCAAAAGACGTGCCCTATCAACACCATTTACAACTGGTTATTTTTATTTTGACATATTTTTATTAAATTATTAAAAATATGTTTCACTTATTTAGCCTATTTCTATTCTCCCTGTTTTCAGTTCAATTAGGCCTTTGTTTAAAGTCCAAAGTCATGGTGTTTTTAGAAAAAAACCTTGTTAAAAGTAAAATAATTGCATAATGTTCTTAAATCAATGATTAACTGTCTTTAATAATCGTGATAACACAATGTGATTACTCAAAATAATCATGATTATGATTTTTTAATAATCAAGCAGCCCTACCTTCTTCCATGGTTTAGATCAATTAGAAACAATTAAAGTATTAAACAGGTAGGCCTAGTCATTATTAGTATTTTGACTTCATATCTACAGGTTGTTTATTGTGATTTCATAAGCGTCAGTGAGCTCCATGGTAACGCAGTGATTGACAGGCTGACTGAAATGCTCTTGAGCTGGACAGAAACTCCCCTCTCCCAACTCCAACACCCCTCTTAAAATAAACAAACCGTTTGCCTTTACTGTCACGACCCCAAAAAAGTTGGTCGCGTACTGACCCCCCAAAGGCCCATTCTGAGCCAGGAAAAACCCTGTATATATATAAAATTATATTAGAATAATTAAAATGATGATAGACAAATAGATGAATAACTACATGTTTTAATAATAAAAGCATTAAATCTGGTTGACTCACCAGCCGGCTGATCTCCTCCTGTCTGTCTGGTGCAGAGCGGGCTGTAGCTTTGATCATGGTCGACGTCTGGTTATCAGTCAGCTTCTTAATGCAGCGCTGGCCAGCTACGATGTTACACACCTACATGGGAAAGATGGCAGTTCATTTCAATTCATTGAGTAGCAGTTAAGTTAATGTTGATTTAAGATTTTTCCAAATGGCATAAACATATGTCAATGGGCCAGACACGTTACAAGACCTTAAAGGTTGGCTGAATAAATCTGAGGTGTGATAGCTGCAATTCAAATGCAAATGTAAATGCAAAGTCTAGGACCAGGCTAACCTTTACACATGTTGAGGCCTGACATTATCAAGCATCAGCTGGATATGAAAATATAATTTACTGTGATAGCACTATTAAATTCCTGGTTTATTAGTAAAGTAATACATGAGCTTTGACGAATAGTATAATGTATGAATATTATAGATAAAAATTGCATATCGTCCCTTGTACAACAACAGATAATCTTTAATAATTTCGACGTCCAATGACACATTTTAAACCAGCAGCCTCAGTGCTTACCTCCAGGGGCAGGTAGGTGTGTTTCTGCTCCTGGCCCACCTGCAGACAGGGCAGGTGAGGGTACTTTAGCTGCAGATTGTACTTCTCTCTGAAATACTGCGCCACCGTGCGCTCAACCGTCTGACCGTTCTCAAGCTGCAGCGGAAATCTGTGGATTTGACACAAACAAGAAAGCTCTCGTTAACACACAACAGCTATGATAGCAGGTTGATATTTACTGTGTGTGTGTGTGTGTGTGTGTGTGTGTGTGTGTGTGTGTGTGTGTGTGTGTGTGTGTGTGTGTGTGTGTGTGTGTGTGTGTGTGTGTGTGTGTGTGTGTGTGTGTTAAAACGTACGTCTGGAGGCTGGCGGGGCGTCTGGTTACATTGCAGACTCTGTATTTCCTACGCATGGTTCCACAGTGGGTCACTTCCACTTTAAGACCTGTCAACATAGTAAAACATTGATGTAAATAAATATGTAAAAGCAACATCTAGGTGATTTAAGCTTTCATTTACAGAGTGTAAAAACTGATTAAGGCTTATCAATGATTTTGCCTGCAGTGTCTTCCTTTAATCACGAAGATTCATCTTTCATCCATACCTAGCTTCCATTACAACAACAACACACAGCAGTACATGGTACAGGCCTGTAGCCATGGTGACATACCTCTGATCTCTTTGGTGAACTTGACCCTGTGGGAGTCAGTGAGCGGGCGCGGCTGCTCGTCGATGTTGTGAATGTCCAGCACCTCGCACATGAACTGGATGACCGGCTGGGCTTTGTAGAACGCTGTGGCTGACACTGGAACCATACATACCAGATGATAAGGTCAATGAGTGAGTGAGTGAGTGACTGTTTTAAAAAGAAAGGAGTAGTTTACAAAATGGCTCCTTTAAATGTCCCTGGTTTGACAGTGGACTCTCACCATCGATGTTGAGCATCATCTTCCACATGGCGGGCCGTACAGACTGATGGAAGCCGAACCAGACCTCTCTGCCTCCCCCTAGAGGGTGGTCGTAGCCCTCCGGAGAGGAGAAGAAGGAACGGCCCACTGGAGTATATCTGGAGTGGACAGAAAGGTGACACTAATGTTACACTATTTTTTTTTTTTTTTTTTTTTTTTTTTTTATTTTTAAAAATACACACACACACACACACACACACACACACACACACACACACACACACACACACACACACACACACACACACACACACACACACACACACACACACACACACACACACACACACACGGGCTCCAGACTAACATGTTTTACTAGGAGCACTAACGCCCCTAACTCAGAATTTTTAGGAGCGCAAGCAGAAAATTTAGGGGCACACCTTAAATAGACCTGCAATGCATCAATTCAAATTTTTCACTATTTAAACTATATAAGGCCTACTGATATTGTATTGCCAGCATGTTTTGGACCACACTGACAACAGATGATACAATTCATTGTGTTTTTGATTTTGCATCACCATGTGAAATCCTTCAGACATTCCTTTAGGAAAAGGGATTTTTACCCATTTTCACCACAACCCCTTCTACTCCTGAGCCCTGTGATTTTCCTTCTCTATCTCTGCTATAAGGAAAATAGTTATTGGCCCAAAATTAACTAGTAGTAGCTAGATGACATAATCAACTAATTTGCATAATATGCAATTCTGAAAGAGGCAAAATGAATAGAAAATGCTGACCAGGCAGGTAGTAGGCTATACAAATTACCTAGGCCTCTTTACAAACTAACTTTAAAAACTTTGTTAGTTGCCATAACTACAAGGTTAGCTTTTTTTTTATAGATATGCAGTCGCCAATTGAATGTGGACCTATAAAACTATTTACGTGTTTACAAAAGTCACCAGGCAGCTCTTGCTCAGAGCGACACGGTGTTGTCTGTCTGCTGGCTGCTGCAGGTAGCACCGTGTGAGTGAGGGCTGTCAGCGGTGAGGAGGAGGAGACAGCAGCCGTTGCTAGTACTCGGCTCTGGTGAGCGCGGTATTAAAAAAAAAGTTGCAAGATGTGTCTCTGGTCTTTAACAAGCCGTAGCGCTAAGGAGGAAAGTCGGCAAATATAGTGGGAAAAAGTCGCCAGTTGGCAACATGTTAACGAGGTGACTACAGCGGGATACTGAGATGAGAGTAGGTCACGTGATCCGCGCTGTTGATTGTGTCACTGATCACTCGCGGACTGCTCTCTCTCTCCCTCAAACACAAAGCACTATTAATGGCTGTAATAATAATAACGAATAGCCTACATATGTCGGCAAATTTCCCAGTCGCGCGCGTGCCCCTAGTTGAAAAAAGTACTCGCACTGTCTCAAAAAATGGTCGCACCGGAGACCGGAGACTCTTTTTCAAGGGAGACCTGTTCCCATTCACAAACACATCCATACAAGTTAAGAAAATCTTTCAATGGTACAATTCATTTGGTAAGATTTCTTTAAATAAGATGCAACATTTAAGCATTTAAAGATACAGAAGATCTTGAAATTAGCTGGTAAAACTTATTTGGAGGATTTTGAATAGAAATGAAAATCAACACACACACACACGCACGCACACACACACACACACACACACACACACACACACACACACACACACACACTCCCCCCCCCCCCCCCCCCCCCCCCCCCCCCCGTATTTTTGCAATGTAGTAGAGCACAGATATAAATCTAGTGGGGCCGGGAGCTGTGTTTCACTGGGTGCAGCCTTACATAAGCCCTCGCCTGGCTAATGGATTCACCAAATGGCATATCCTAAATTAGATCACACCAGAAGATGCTCTCAATCATACGTCCGTGTTGTGTTCAAATCCTCGGTTGGCAAACTGACACTCTAAAAATACATCCACCAGTTGTTTTATAGTACAACTACAAATTGCACCTGTTCCAATGTGATAATGTTGTGGTTGAAATACTGCATAATAAATTAAGGCGCTATACAGTAGCTCCAGGATGCACGTATACTTGGATCATGTTTCATGACCAGAGCTAGTCAACAGGAATTACTCATCTCATGCTTAATTCAGTGAGATTTAGATCCTAATTCTTATTCTCATCTTGCAGGAACAATGACATTTGTAAGATGTTTAAGGTAAACTGCAGAATGCACAGTCGTCATCTTCTTGTCTCTTTAGTATGACAGATGAGTGAATTTCTTTACAGTTCTAGTCTAAAACCCAGAACTACCGCCTGCCGATTGCATGACATACAATCGATGAATGGTGAAAGTTCAGTGGTGGTAGGCAATGCATTTAAGAAGGTAAAGCTCCTAAGAAGCTGCAATATAATACACGGTCACTGCGACCTTTTGACCTACAATCTATTCAATTAATCTTTGAGTCTGAACCTACTTTCGTGCAAACTTTTTTAAGTAACCAGTTCATCCTTGAATTTAAAGTTGACATTTGTGCATGGTTTAAAGAAAATCCCTCAAAGAGATATTGCGCTCACAAGAATGGCCCGGGCGGCTGGACAGACAACCAAAAAGCATAATGCCTCTCTGGCTTTCGGGTATCACTGGCACAGAGGCATAAAAATGACAAAAACTATTTATTTCAGCTGGTCCATAGTGGGGGTGAACTCACTTCATGGAGGGCAGGTGTCTTAGCACCACATCCACAGCGTGAACAGGGTTGGTGCTGATGGGTTTCTCCAGGTCCACGGGCTCGGCCTGAGCGCGGCCCGTCAGGACTTCGTGCAACAGGTGCCAGCTGACCAGAGACACAAACCTGATGGTGACTTTAAAGGGCCGGTCCTTCCCCCCGTCACCTGGCAACGTGACGTCCAGGTCCACCTGAGGGGCAGATCAAGGGTTAGAGTGGAACACTGTTCGATGAGAAAATACATCGCTTTCAGCCCCGTGTTAAATATTTAGTAGAACATAAGCGTGAGTCCAAAAAAGAAATTTCCTGCAAACTAATTTATTTTTTTAATTAATAGCAATGTTTCTGTGCTAAACCTTTATCAGGCAAACCGGTTTTTTTTTGGACTTACTCTTCCCTCTCCTACGCCCCTGTCTTAAGGTATGGATGTGCCAAAGTACTTCTCTGTTTAACAACATAAGCGTAAAACACCTTTTGTTGCTCCAAAAACACAAAACAACAGACCATCTTAAACCTTAAGCCCCTTTCACACAGCCAGTGAAAGCCGGGAATATGCCGGCCTTTCGGCCCTCCGCCCTGCTGTTTAAATGCGACAGTTGCGGAACGAGGGAAGAAAGGTGCGAGAGATTGTTCCGGGAATTTTACTACCTCGGGGGGTAGTAAGATTCCCGACACAATCAGTTCCGCCTCTCTGTTTAAATGCTCCAGCTTGTTGTTGCGGAACAGGGGGGCGTTTGACGTTCCACAGCCTACGTTCTAAACATGCGACCATGTTAGCAGTTGAAGGACGTGTGTTTAACATTAATCACGGCGGCCTGATGTCCCGTGAAAATCACCAAATAAAAGGAACGGCGTATAATCTATCTGATCATGAGGTCCGTTGCTCAATCCAAACCCCCACGCTTCATTTTGCAGAGTGTTTGAGTCTATTTCTGCCCAGGAGAAGTTGTACAATGGGAAAGCTAGGCTAGGCTAAGTAAGGGATAAAGTATAGCGAACGGGTCACTTGCTAGAAATAAAGACCAACAAGCTGAAGCAGGAGCACGACGCGCAGCGGAGGGCTCTTGTTCAGCTTGACCTAGTAACGGGGGAATAGTCTGCTCGCCCCGCTAGACTGTCTGCTTCAGCTGACTGAAGGCTCCGGCTCAGCTGTTAGCCACAGAGCTACTGTTTTGCTAACACAACTCAAGACGTGAAGAGGTGAAGCGGAGTGATTTTGTCAGTTTGGTTAACAGTCCCAGTGATGTTGGACTCAGCGCGTAGCGAGATCAACTGGCACATCGTGGGGACAGTAAAATACGGCAAGCTCCAGCACTTCTGCTCTCAATTCACCGGCCAGTGTTGTTGTAAAGCAGCTGACCGGCGCGGCGCTAAATGTTTATGTCACACCTGATGCTGTTTACAAGCACCTCTTTCATTCCGGAACGCTGTGTAAAAGGAGCTACTGATGCGCCAGCAGGCCGGCGTTGCTTGGTTCTGTGTAAATAACACAGAAGCAAGCAAAGCCGGCATTTTGGAGTGATGTTGTTCCGTCAATATGCCGCAATCTCTGTGTAAAAGGGGCTACAGTCTCAAGTCTTACCCCGCCGGTAGCAACAGGAAGTGGAGTAGCGGTGTAGAGGCTTCTCTTCCCATCGTAGACCGGCAAACAGTCGCCAAAGATGGTCACCTTGAAGTGCTGCACCATGGAGTCCACCACCTCCCTGGACACACAGCCAGGACAGACACATGTCAGCACAATCAACACACACAAATCAATATCCAAATAGAGGCGGGACTATGCTCTGGTTCTTATTACACACATTTTGAACCACGTTTAAACCAAGTTTTATAATATTTCGGAGCATTTATTTTAAAATCAGATTTTTCTAAAAGCTTATTGGAGACACCGTACTATGATATCGAATGCTGATTTGTACTATTTTAGAGCAAGTTTCCAGAGGCTTTAAGGGGCATAAGCTAGCTTAGTCCAACCAACAAACTAATCCAGATTTCCTAAGGAGTCTTTCCCGTTACCTGTTGACCCTGCGAGGACATTTATCCGGCTTGATGTCGACCTCGTAGAGATACACGTCGATTTTGGGGATCTCCACCTGGAAGCAGTTGGCCAGGAGCTTGATGGGCTTCCCGATGGTGCCATAGCCAGGTCGCCGTGGCAACGAGAAGAGGTCTTGGGCTTCAACGGCTCCTACGACAACACAACACAACACAGGACAAAAAAGTTCCTTAGTTTAAAATAACAACAATAGTTAACATCACACTCAGGCTTTATTGAGAAATAATACAAGTGTTCTGTAAGAGTACATTTATAGATCTATGGCTATGTAATGAGACAATATTGACCCCTCGACACGGATGGTTTCAGTGTCTCAGTCGCCGGCAAATTTACTGTTCATTTCATATTCAACATTTGCAGAGACACCTCGGAATTAAAGCTAATGTTGCTCCATATCTGTTGGAAGATAATAACATAATCCTTCAAAATCCAGTCTATAAACCAACCTATCTGTCATTAGTATCTGTGTTCATTCTTGACCATCTGTGTCCAAACATTCAAACCCAAATCATCTTAAACAACACAACCTAAACCAGTATTCATGAATTTAATCTCTGGTTTCTAACAAGCTTGAGCTTTGAGACAAAGACATAGAGAAGGAAGGAAGTGGTTTGTATGGAGGAAAGAGCAGGAGGTCTATGTGAAGATGGTCCGGGACGTTAAAGATTGCCTCATAACAAACTGACAAAAACTGAAAACCAACAGGACAAATATGACCATACAAAAAAAAAAATGATGGCTACAAGTTTTTGGGTGACATTTTAAATTCTCAGATTCCTCCTGAGTGACACAGCCTTGTACCAGACGGGAGGAGAAGTTGTAGTAGGCGGTGGCGCGGTGACACACACCACGCCAATTTGACACCAATTTCCAGAAATGCCAAACTGGAAAGTACGAGAGAGAAAAAAAAAAATAGTGACATCACGCAGCCACATAATTTCCATAAAATGACTCAGACGATCCACTTATGAACCCCACAATGACTAACATGACAAAGTCTGTACAGAGCTCCAGCTCTTATAATAGTTAGAGGAGTCAGTGTTCTGATACACGCACCGAATAATGTAATGTAAGACTTTATCCAAAATAAAGAAGAACAAAATATTGAACGGTTATGAACTTCTTATGAGCCGGACAGTGATGTACTGTTATGTCTTGTTTGTGGACTGTTTGACGGTTCATCTGTTCCCATCATATTGTTCTTGTTTAAGGCCAAAAGGGTTGATTTGTTTAAGCTGACCGAGTTAAACATCATGGACACTTTTGGTGGCAAAATAAATTTCTATCATCTACGAATAACGTATAAAGAAAATTGATAAAGAAAAAAGAAAAAGTTTTTACTTTCTGTTTATATTATTATTATTACACGGTCAATAACTTCACTAATAAAAAATAATATGTGTTATGAAAGTGGCCTTTCAACGAGTGCGACGGAGCAGCTGTGGGTGGAAATGATTAAATTGCTTCCTACCGACAGTAAAGGACTAACACACACACTTTGTGCTGATGCGTCCCACAGGTCGCTTCCTCCCCTGGGCCGTTCCCATGGCAATTGCGCCCATGTTGCGACAGTTTCTCCATGGCAACTAAAGGCATACTGATGACAGGAGGAGGGGAAAGCAGGTGCACACAGATTTGTGTTATCCATTGTGGAGAGCTTTCCAATGACAAAAGACACTATTTTTAAAACTATACGTATCCACTTTATTTGTATGGTTTTTACTAGGGTATTAATATTTGTATGCCATTTTGATAGCTGTAATTTTTCTGTATTTGCTGGTGACTATATTATGCGATGGAACACACTGGTATTGTCCGTTGTATCTTCTATTAAGATAATCAGGTCGAATCAATCTGCTTTTGAATTGAAACCAATGAGTGACATGGACCTGACAGCATGTTTCAGCATCTCTCCACTGGTGTCCTGTCTATGCATTTCTTCTGATTCCTTTTGCTTAGATGAACGCCGGTCAAAACAATTAAGACCTGACTAACTCATCCGTCGAACAATTGTATTCAAACCTCCTAATGTTACTATGCAAGGGACAAACACTAACAGCTCAAATGGAATCCAATCTCTGATTTCTTGATAGGACACATGGGAAAAACATCCTAAACTACGCACAGCACACCATAACAACCCAAAAACACAATGGTTCACTGTAGAACGAGCAACAATGGATGGATTAATGAGCACTTATCTGGCTGCTTCATCAAACAAATACACCACCACATCAGAGAGTTCTCCATGATATTGTACAGTCCTACTGACGTCACAAAACAAATGCTGAGGATAATGACACATGTGAAAAAAAAGACTTTTACAATAAATGAATTTCAGTCGTGATGTGCAAAAATAAACTCTTCAAACCTGCAAAACGTTAAATTCTAGTTCTGCTCAAGATCATGACTGACAAATTCTCAACTTCTCCAATGTGACAATTTACTTCTCACTCTCAATTCACTTAAGTAAAATGATCGCTGAAATATCTTATGTTAATGGATTATGGACCTATCATTTCAGCCTCAACAAGCTGTTTAAGAAGTAGTGAAATTTTTTTCCTGATGGGTCAAACAAATATGATGTCACTAATGTTATAGTCAATGATTACTGATAGCATGCAAACTGAAACATGAGGCCTGCCACTCAGTAATGGGTTTGTGCACTGTTGGTCAGTTGCTTTTGATTCGCTAAACATAACAGACAGACAAATACGATCAGAGCACCACAACCTTCTCCAGAAATGTATGTTGTTGATACATGTTTATGTTTTGAATTATATATGAGCCTGTTCATCAAATATAATTATTGTTCTTCAAATCTTTTTTTTTAAACTTTCTGCAAATCCATAGATTTTTTGGGGCTAAATGAAACCCCTTCAAAAATCTTCAGCTATTTAAGCCATTCAACTTTCAAACTGCAAGTGCAACTCTTTCATGACATGGTGGGAATACTCCAGCTGTTTTTTTTCTACCTTTGATACCACTGCCGTAATTAGACTTTTTTTTTTACTTTTGTACTCATTCAGCTATCTAGTTTAGCGTCAGCTTTTCAATAGTTAGAATTATTCAAACCCTTTCCAGCTTTTTCCAGTTAAACGCAATTCAGATGTTTATATTTTATTCCCATTTTTTTCAACATTATTCAATTTTTCAATCCCATTTATATCCATACTTCATAAATCATTCAACTTTTAGCTAACTAGTTTAGCGTCAGCTTTTCAGCATCAACATGGATATTCATGCAATGAGGTCACACATGAGGGAGGAGTGTGTGGAGAATGAAGGGGCAGTTTTCAGTAACCCAGTTTAGGCCTTTTTTGCCCCACTCCCGGTCCACTGCTGGCCCCGACAACATCAATAATACACAAGCCGTGACTCACAAAAATGTGGCCGTTGGCAACAAAGTAAATTGAATAATGCTCTGCCATGCTCAATTGATTTGTAATTAACACAGGCAGCGGTTAACTGAACATTATTCAATGGCTAGGGGTTACTATGGCAGCATCTGGTGTGAATGGCTGTCCTTCAAACAAATACACACATATTGTATGTGTACACACACACTTTTCTGAAAAGGCTTCAGACACACCTGACGGGATCACCACCTGCCACGGACAGCTGAGAAAGAATGACGTTGAACTTACAAGTAACCCGTGAGACTGGTTTGAGACACACACACACACACACACACACACACACACACACACACACACACACACACACACACACACACACACACACACACAACAAAGCATTAGTGACCACATCCACACTGTTACACTATTACTTGAGAGCTATAAATCAAAGGGTTTTAACAAGAGCATATTTTGGACAGTTTTGTCTCTACAGTGTGAATTTTATATTTATATATATATATATATATATATATATATATATATATATATATATATATATATATATATATATATATATATATATATAGATACTGACCTAAGCGTAAATAATAAGGTATAAATACTCTGCAGCAACAACCAGGAAAAAATTAAAGTTGGGCATCAAAGTCGATTATAAAATGAGTGCATCATCCCCCAATTTCTTGTTTGTCGTAACCAACATACATTATAGCGTGTTTGTTTGCTTTTATTTTTGTTCTTATTGTTTGTGTGTGTAAGATATGTTTTAACTTCAACCTGCCAAAGACACTACAGATGTAAATAAGCCACTGGCTATAATCTCATATTTACACAAATGTTCATCTATATAACTTTCCCCTATTTTAAAAAAATAAATAAATCTCAAATCCAGCAGATGTGATTGTATGCTGCCGTTAAAAAAAAATACTTATTGAGCGAGTACCCTATTTTATTCCAATTTCAATACACGGAAAAAATTAAAGTGGGGTAGGACAATGTTATTTTACAATAGGACAATTTAATCAAAGGGTCATTAATGAGTGTTTAAGCATGCATGAACTACTCATCAGATCTCATTGTTGCTTATTGTCTCTTTCAGTATAAGTCATTTATAAAATGTATGAAATTCACACTGTCGAGCCCAAAACATTTGCCGGTAAACCCATTGGATTCATAGATCTCCACCTATAAATGTAGTGTGGATGTGACAGGCAAAACACTGAGAAAGCTGAGAAACAACCAACATACTGTGCCCATAAGAATAGTCTGGTAACTTTTCTAACCACTATATGATCAGTAGGTTTGATCAACTTCTTCACACACACTTGCACTTCCCATCTGGCTCAAACACATGACGGGTCAAACTTCGACCACACACACACACACACACACACACACACACACACACACACACACACACACACACACACACACACACACACACACACACACACACACACACACACACACACACACACACACACACACACACACACACACGGTCTGCAAATAACCCAATGGGTGGGTGCAGCACCTGAAACACCAAATTAGCGCCGTTAGTCGGAAGAGGGGAGGGGGGGTCCCACCTGTTGTTCCGATTTCCATTCATGAGGTCTCAGTCCGGTAGACCCGGCACCCAGTGATTACTTCTCCCTTGCGATTGTGAAGAACTTCGGTGTAGCACCGCTGGTCGCTGCTCTGGAAACGGGCCGCTCGAGGCTCCCCTTGGCTAAAAGTCCTCTTCCTTTGCCGAAACTCAGAAGCTCAAAGTTGTACAAAATGTCCCCTTCGGCTTCCTTCCTTCGGAGTTCCTTCCGTTGTATCTGAAATAAGAAGCAAAATTATTGATGTGACGTGTAAAATGTTTGTGACAGTTAAGTTGGTTGAATTTCACTAGCGGCGGCGGTGAAGCTAGTTAGCTTTAGCCGACGTCAACTAGCGTCAACTGTCAGCTCGACACACAACACCGAAAGGATTATTTACCCGTTCAGAGGCTGGATCCGATGTCCCCGGTGGGCTAACGTGGCAGTTCAGTGTTTATCATATATCAATACAGATACGCGGGGTTCACTAGCCTAGCGTCCTCCTTGGTAATAGCGAGAAACCGGTCTAAAATCTGCACTTACACCGCCCTCCCTCTCACCGAGGTTAAGCCAGCGAGAATGACTAGTTATTACTTCCGGGATACCCCTTAAAAACAAAAGCATAATATCACATTTCATTTAGCGTAATATTTTATCCAAAGCCACTGCCCACTTATAATTAGTTAATTCAACCCTCAAGGTACAAACTCAGAAAAGCAATAATTGTGTAGTTATGCTTCAGATAAGCCGAAACTACACAGTTCTACCCGTGTAAGTAATTATTTACTTTCGTTGTTGTTATTAATTATTTATAACCATCATCTTCCAAATAACGATATATATTTCTGTCTTGTTCATGTATTTATTTTGTCTGTTTATTTATTTAGAACACATTAAGGAGTATACCTTTGCAATAATTAGTTATCTAAACTTCAATATCATGTTAGACTATTATATAGGAGATATAATGGTCACTGCCAGGGTGCACTAGTATACTAATAGGCTACTTAAATGTATAATATGATTTGTCACCATCACAGATTATCTATTCTTACTATAAGGCATCGTTTCTTTACACTCTACATTACACTTTTTTTTTCTTTACAACACTTTGAATTTAAATAAGATATTTTATATTACACTTGTAGGAGCATTTATAAAAGCAAAACTGCAATACCAAAATACCAGACACGAACAATTGGGATTTTGTCCTGTATGCTCTCTGACTGGGACTCAGACATCTATTAACAACCCCATGGTAGGAAGTTGTGAATTCAATGCATCATTATAAATAAGAAATCATAGATAGTAAATTAAAAAAATTGACACCAAATTTCCGGTATTGCCTTCTTAATTTTCTGTCTAACTTGACGAGGCTGGAGCTCCCTCCTCCTCCACCACCGAGGGAAATCCGTCAGGAAATACCAACTACAGAAAACAACGTCACTTCCGAGAAACTTTTTTTCCCCATTTACGTCAAATAACCACTAGGTTGCTAATAATTCAAGTATTGTACGTTTTATATCCATTCACATCCATTCAGATTTTAACAGCATATCATTTAAAAAATATATATATTTACAAAGTATGACATGATCCAATAAATAACACAGTGTAACTTACTTCAAATTATTTTTATTTTGGCCTGAACATACACACTCCACACTGTAGATGTCTCCAGAATCCATGGATAGGATTTTACAACAGCTCCCTACGTAGACCATAGAAGAAAATAACAAGGAAATATAACACTTCTGCATGAAGAATATCCACTGTTTTGCTCTGATAAGTTAATGGATCCTCAAACAACACACAGGTATGCCTTGACATCTGTACAATTCCCCCTAAATGTTCAAAATCATCTTTGTATTAAGGTTGATAGTTTTGCTGGTCTTCCAGAGGTATTGCATGTGTGACATCTCATTTAGCAGAGGTAGGAGAACAAACTAAAGTCCCAGCTAATGTGAATCAGTGAATCACAGGTGGAAAATAGCAATTTAGTACAAATAAATACATCTTCCTTTGCCTTAAACAAGGTTAATGTTTATTTTGTGTACACTACCCCTGTTCAGAAAGAGTAACATTAAATGGCATTAGTCTCATATCTTCTCCTCTATGTTGAAATAGGATGGACAAGGTGATCAACTGTTTCAAGAAGAGACCGGATGCAGTGAGCAGGCTGATCTGCTTCCCATGGGCAGGTGGAGGGTCCATACACTACGCACGCTGGGGCAATGTCCTTAACAGCTCCATAGAAGGTAACACACACATACTGTCTTAAGTGCTACAAACGTTTACCTTTAAAGGTGGAGTCAGTGATTCTGCAGAACGCTTGTCTGTATTGTGTGTGTTTGTCCTGAAAATAAATCAGGTGTTAATATACTGCCTATGCTCTGTAAACTGGTATGTAAACTAAGTGTACATTCCATTTTACAGATGCCTAGGTGGTGTTTTAACTCAGTATTTATTTTTTCATTGCACACACACAGTATTGTACAGGTAGGGAATCATGAGGAGATATTCACTGATTTTGGCGAAACAATTTTTTGACAAGCATTCCTCTGACTCCTCCTTTAATCTGTGCTGTTTGCTCTGAATTCACAATATCCTAAACAGTGATGTAGTCTTTTAAATAAAGCAAGAAAAGGGGAATTATGTGTAGCAAGGTTACAGTATGACCCATTCATATAGACTGTATATATTGCTTTCTTTGTCATGTTCAGTGTTTGCTGTCAAACTTCCGGGCAGAGAGGCTCGAGCCAAGGAGCCTTTCTTTCAGGACATGCAGCAGATTGTGGACGAAGTGACGACTGCTTTGTTACCGGTGCTGAGAGAGAAGCCATTTGCTCTGTTTGGCCACAGGTATAATAATAATTATTATAATAAGTCAACTTTATTTCTATAGCGCCTTTCAAAACCAGAGTTACAACGTGCTTCAGAAAAAATACAATATATCTTTAATAATTCACAATAATTTTAACAATAAACGTAATAATAATTCATAATCATTTTCGTGAATCATCGGCAATTAAAACCAAATACTCAAAATATACTATATGAAGAACAACATTAAAAATAGACATTAGCCTATAAAACATCATAACAAGGCCATATATATCATATATTGATATTGTGGTTGATATAATAATAATAAGTCCTTTTATGAGTAACACCATAGCTGTCATGACAACACAGCTCAATTATCTTTTTTTGTGTGCGTTTCCTTTTACATTCTACCGGTTACATCTTCTTAGTTTTTTTAACGTTCAAACTTTTGTCTGTTTTCAGTTTCGGTGCCTTCACCAGTTTTGCCGTTGCCGACGCTCTGAAGACACTGCACAACCTGGAGCCGGTTCACATCTTCCTGTCCGGGGCCTCTGCACCTTATGTGAGTTTTTAATTGTATTTTCACCAGGATCATCCACTCTGTATAAATCAGACTGAAATCAGCAGAAATACAAGTACCTCACTATCACTCTTCTCACCATCTTTTGAAACAGCCTCTCGTCTTTTTAAAGGTGCACTATGTAACTTTCAGTGTGTCAGAGAAGTGAAAATCTCCTTAGATATATTTTTCAAAACTGAATAAACAAACTTAACTCACAGGACAATTTTGGGGCGACTGTGGCTCAGTTGGTAGAGCGGGTCCGATGATCAAAGGGTTGGAGGTTCGATCCCTGCCCTGCCACCTGTGTCATAGTTGTTGTATCCTTGGGCAAGACACTTCACCCACCTTGCCTCGTGTGAATGTCGATAGTTAGCCTACTATCGGTGTATGAATGTGTGTGTGAATGGTAACGTGGGAAAGGAAAACAGGTTTCCCTTGCAAAAGAGTCTTCGGTCTCAATGGGATTTACCTGTATAAATAAACTAAAAAAAAATTAAAAAAATTGTCTTCCTGGAACACGGTTTGAAGTTAGAAAGCTTTATAGTTTTGTATTTTAAATGACCTGAAATAGAAATACAATTTATTTTTTCTTTCAGCGTTTGAAGTAGGCTTTCATACTTTTTCTTTGAACCAAAGAAGTTATGTTTTATGCAAAATCGTCCCTTTGTAAAATTTGATGTTAAGACGAATTCAGATTCAGCATTCAAAAGGTCTTCGAACTTAACTTATACATACATAACTAGTATGTCGTACCCTGCATATGTTTTCTTTTAGTCAGAGATCCGTATCAAAGCCCCAAAGAGGAGCGACCTCTCTGATGAGGACTTCCTGAAGTGGATGACTTCTATCGGAGGAACCCCTCCTGAGCTGCTGTCCAACCCAGACGTCCTGAAGCTCTTCCTACCGGCACTGAAGGCAGACCTGCACATAGTGGAGAACTACAGGTAGGATAACAGTACCTTGACTTTGTTGCTTAATTTAATCTGGATTTTAACAAGTAATTTATATCAATTTGTCCTGTTTTATAATTGAACGTAGTAGAGATTGTAGTATCATGTTTGTCATGACATGAGTTTCTGACTTTTTCTGCAGGTGTAAAAAGCCATCCGATCCTTTCCTCTCCTGCCCGGTCACATGTTTTGATGGAAAAGACGACGTGCCTCACGACTTGCAAGGTCAGTCCGCCTGATTATGACACACATCCATCAAAAAGTGTCCTAGAGAAAGACACATTAACTTCCCCTTTATGAACTTGAAGCTAGAAAAAAAAAATGCTGGAAAATGTTGATAATGCTCCAAAATGCAAATCAGCCTATCAGCAGTGTCTGTGGGTGTGCAGTGTAACTTGTCTCCATGTTTATATATAATGAATTTGTTTTATTATTTGATTTATTTTCTAGCCTGGAAAAGCATCACGTCGGGAGATTTCACCGTGCGGATGCTCGATGGATCTCACTTTTACCTGAAGGAACCTGGAAATGAAAAGATTCTTTTAGACTATGTCACAAAGCACCTGGAAACGTCAGGAATGGACTATTTATGATTAAATATACGTATAGTATACAATGTATGTTGTATATTGATTACTTTTTACTAATTAATTCTGATGGAAATTGATATTGTATATGTTTCAGAAGTGTTACATATTGTTCAAACTTGTTACTAATTTAAATGCACAAGTGTCTTAAGTCATCCAATACAATGTGATTGGTTCCTCTTCTGTCAATATCAAGGCTGCAACTAACAAATGTTTTTATTGTTTAGATTATTTTCAGGTTTTTAATAGGTCACTTTAGTCAGAAGATAATGAAAAAAGTTTTTTTTAATCAACCTTATTTTTATGTATTAGGTACATCAACACAAGTTCATTTTCAGATAATATAAAATGGAAAACTGTAAAAAAACAAAACTTGAAAAAAACGAATTAATCAACTCTATTACTGGATGATTTTTCTACAAATGATGACATGACTTATCAGTGTGTAACTGAATCCACATTTTTATTTCTAAATCCATATTTTAAAGTCATACAGTTCAAAACAACATTGAAAGCTACATAAAATATGCTGCTGTTCGCTAGTGCAACGATTTGCAATGGTGGGAAAGTCTACACAACTTCCCTTGTGAATAAATATATCTATCATTTAATATCTATCATACATGTGAACATTTTTACAATGGTATTTTAGGAAGGTACGCTCTGAGACAAATGAGAAAACACATTTTTTTTTTTTTTTTTAATTTATCAGATTATTGAGTTGGAATTATTTAAACAGTAATTTAATTTTATAATCTTTATAAACACTATTCATAAATATCTACATTAAAAAAAGCATCACATTCAGGGAGAAGCTACTCCACAGGGACTGATTTATAATGTCGGAGGAGTTGTTAATTATGAACCAAAGTAGAAAAATACGACAATGTTCAACACTGTGCGTACAGGGTCTCAGTGAGGGGTGAAGTTAAAGCAACGAGAGAAGCTGCACAAAGGTTATGGGACTGTGAATGTTTTGTGTAGAAAACCCAGGAGTTAAGATTAGTTTAAACAGAGGCACGGAATAGAAAACCTTCCCAGGTCAGTATTTGTAGAGTAGAGGGTGCAAAGTCTGAGGTTAGTGGCTGTTTCTTTGGGTGAAGTTGAGAGTAAGGAATGAGGAGGGTGTGGGTTGCAAAAGTAGTTATATTCCTACCCTGATATATTCCTGTCTTTTTATAATTTTTTTTTCTCTGAAATGAAGTATGGCCCATCTCTCTCTCTCTCTCTCTCTCTCTCTCTCTCTCTCTCTCTCTCTCTCTCTCTCTCTGTCTCTCTCTCTTTCTCTCTCTCTCGCTCTCTCTCTCTCTGGTTAAGTGCTATGTATTTGGATAAAGTGAGTTGCTGTAGGGGTGGGCTGGATGATGCTACATATTGCCGCCATCCTTAATGAGGTGAAGGGTTGGGTGGAGGGTTGGGTGGAGGTGGTGGATATATTGGTGTTGGTAGTGGTGGAGGCAGATCCTCGCTGTCTCTCTGCTGTTGTTGTGCGTTGGGATGGTCTGCGAGCATGAACGAGTCGTTGGAGCGACCGCTGAGGCGTAGGGGCGCTAGGCGACGCAGGTTGCTTGGAGTCCATGGCAACCGCACCTGGGCCCGTTGTGAGGGAGCGACGGTACCACAGTCAAGCTCCATCTCCGCCAGCCACGGAGGGAGATGAGCCGGAGCCATCGCGCCCAGGTCAGGCATGAAGGCCGGGTTCTCAATGCCAGCTGGATGAGAGTGAAATGAAAGATATTGGTCTCAGTATGATAAATATTAATAATATAGTAGATATATATGAGATTACATTGTTAAAACTGATGGATGATTGTGTAAGCAGCGTTTTACTGTTGCAGCAGGTTGAGGTGATGTAGTCCTCCGGAGAGGCAGAGCTACTTTAAACTAGTTTATATACAGATAGGTATTTAAGTCCAGCAGTTCCAAACTTTCCAAATGATCAGATAAGTTGTTTTTGGACTTTTCTCTTTAAAATGTATTATTTTATAGTACTTGCATCAAACAGTTATTTACATAAAATCCTCTGAAAGGTTCAGAGGGGAAATCAATCTTAGAACTGCTACTAACTCTTAAAACTTCAGGCCCTATATTGACCCATGGGGCAAATAGTTTTACCGCTGAAATATAATATCATCAGCCACAGCGGACATTTCTTTCCGGAACGAAAAGGCTACTTTTGACTTTTGCCTCAGTAGGATTTTGAACTTGTATTAGTAGGCTAATAAACTTAGTCCTGTAGTGTGGACAGCATAGTCGATTTATTTTACCTCCAGGTCTGTAGGTGACCCTGGGGAAGGAAGTCCCCGATGCCTCATAGCCAGAGGCGTTGTCTCCCTCTGAAAACTCAATAACTAATAAAAAAAATTAAAACAAAAATGGCTTTAATTAAGTACTTGGACAATTCTGGACTTGTGTTCTATTTTTACAACAGAAGAACAGATACAAACCTCCATCGCCCGAATGGTAGCTTTTACTTTTGTCCATTGATTTTCCATTTGGCATCTGCAGTAGTAAGAATATAGATTTTTATTCATCAGTCACATTCTAATTACACCTATTTTGGCTACTAGAGCTGGGTATTATTCACAAACTTTTTTACGAGTCTATATAATATATTGAATGTAATCAGGTCTTTTTGCAAAACTCTTCTTTAACAAAATAAACCAAACAACAAGAACTGTGCAAAATTGTCATTTAAATCAGGTTAGGCTATATCTGATCAAAAAATAAGTTAACAAGATTAAATGAATTTTGGTGGCTACCACAAAAGATAACGAGGCTCAATACTAAGCTTTTGGCTAAATGTAAAATTCCTTGATTGTTAAAAAATATAATCTAATAATAACGATGTCTAAAGTCCTGACCCTTTGTGTTGGCTGCTGGTCTTTCTTGGTGTGCTTGTTGACCGTCTTAAGTGCAGCGACGCCCATCTTAGCAGACTTGAAGGACTCCAGTCGGGTCCTCATGGTCCTCTGGAAGATCTCCTGCACCTCGTTCTCATCTTTGTTGAGATCGAAATGACTGCGGCTGTACCGGTGCCGGTGCTACGAACCAGACAGAGAAATTAAAAAGTCAGTAGCAGAACTTTTGAACAGATTTCCATCAGCGTTTTTGATAAGACAAGATAAACTGTTACAGTAAAAAAAAACAGTGGCTTTTGAAGTTGAAAAAGATAAGCCAGATGATGTGTATTTCTGCATTACAAAGAGCATCTGTAGGGTTGGAAATAAGGAGGCGAGTGGCTTCAAATGACAGATGATATTGTGTTGCATTATGATAATGTACGAAACAGCATTTTGGGGAGTTTGAGGCATTAAGGATATCTTTACTAATATACAGTATATTTTTTTTTCCCAATGACCTATGGTAGTGCAACACAAAATTGCTGTAGTGCCCTTTACATATTACGAGTGTGGTGACATTACCTGTTTTCTGCCCTTGTACAGATGCTGTTGCAGCAGGTGGTGAGAGTTAACGTCCTCTGTATCCCTGGAGCCCGTAATGTTCTGCTCGTGCATCACCAGGCTCACTGACGGTACAGGTTCTCCTCTATAGCAGGGAATAATAAAGTCAGTTATTAGCGTCCCCCTAGAGGCTCAGGCCTCGCAGCGTACCCGGGTTCGAATCCTGTCCGGGTCGTTCTCTGCATGTCAATCCCCTTTTTTCCCCATTTCAACTCTATCTCTCCAAATCTGTCTAATAAAGAATAAAATCCAAAAATAATCTTTAAAAAAATGAAAGATCATTTAAAAAAATAATTTCTATTGGTTTGGTTTGTTTCCAAGTGTGACACAAAATGCTGTGACCGCCTGTTGTCACCTGGCGGCAGTGTCTGAGCTGGAACAATGTAAGTAAATACGGTATATAAATAGTCAATCAACAATATTCTTCAATATGTATTAGTTATCTTATATCTACATTTCGACATTTTCAAATGCAATTTAAATAATTAAATGCTGTAATTTCTGATTTGATCAGTTCCTGTTTTTTCTGAGGTGTTGTTAGTAGGCCTACTTCATGTACTTGTCTGTTTGTGGATAAAATTACATAATAATTTATTTATTTTTAATTTTTTCATTAAATTTTTCCTTTATTTATCCTCGAAAAATCTATTCAGGCGTGACCCTCATTTACAATGATGTTGAGTAAATTATAGTAATTATAATGTAAATTACTTTGTGCTTCTCTTTGGGAAAAGCGAAAAGCGCTTTATAAGTAAAGTTTGATTTGATTTTATGTAGATCAGGTAAACGTGCTGGCTCACCTCATATTGGACGGTGGAATGTTATCAAAATCGTTTAACGTGTCAGCCGTGATGTCGGGCATGACTTCTGAGAAATCGTCTCCAAACTTTTTCTTGAAGTCGATGAATGCGGTTTCGTTGCGGACAAACTCCAGGGAGCCTCTACGTTCACCCTACAACACACACACCAGACAGATCGCTTTACTATCCGCTGGATCTCCTCTATGCGATTCTGGAGAAAGGTTAATCAGTGAATATCTCCTAACGACCTGCTACCTGTCTCTACCATGTGTGTACTCAAAAATCCTCTGTTAATACACAGTCTAGACTCTGTAAATGGGCATGTTGCTAGCTACATTGGGCCCCCTTTGTTTACAAAACCTTTGTTTACATACCAGTTTAGTAGTATTTAGTGTATTAACACTGAATTCTTTTTTTAGTACGCACACTATACGTACAGGTAGGTAGCAGATCGTGAGGAGATACTCACTGATTTTGACAACAAGCGTTCTCCAGAATCGATGACTTGTCAGAACAACAGTGTATGCAGCGTATGACCCTCACCTCGGCTACGTAGCTCATAGCATCTTTGAGGTTCAGCTGATGGAAGACGTTGAAGACGTAGTCGCGATTCTTCCTCGATGACGGCTTCATCAGAATCCTCGACATCCATTTATCCTCAAAGTGATTCCACCTTCAGAAAAATCATTTTAGCTTCATTCAAAACGTTAAGAAATACCAATTGTTCGAAATTGTCTTTACATACTTGTCCCTCATGTAGTTATGTCCTATTTGTCCCGATACATCTTCTATGGCAACCAGCATGTGATCAAACACCTAAACAACAACAACAGAGATTATAGTTTATTATAGTTGGTGTTTTTGTTGTTCGTAAGTAAGTTGAATGTTTAATTTTGAGGCTTACCTTGCTCTGTAGTTTCTCTATGAGTGTGATATCGGTCGATGCAGCTTTCTTTACTTTAAGCCAATTGACAAGAGGTTTCATAGTAATTCCCTGCAAAAGAGAAGGATTCAGCAAAATATTTTTTTTTAAAGGCTGTTTTTTGTTTTGTCTAGAAAAGCTGCTAAAAAGCAATACTTATATATTTATTTTAAAGTAGCTACGAGGAGCTTTCATTTCTTGTTGATTCTCCAAAAGTGGTGGAGTTACCAGAAAATACGACCAGAGCAAAAGCTTTAATAATAACTATATAAAAATAGTGTTGCTTTTGTGCTGGTGGTCTTGTTTGCTGTTACAGGTCATTTATGATCAGCAGAGGAAAAAAGAGACTGTCTAAAAAGATATATATAAAAGTTCCTTGTAGAAGGTTTAATATCTTTGTAACAAAACAGAACAGTGATTACCTGCAGAATGACAGTGAAGTAGACCACGATGAGACTAGTGCCGACCATCAGATTCTTCTCCTTGATCTTGTTTTCGTCCAGCATCGTGGCCAGGCCGTACGCCACAGCCCCTCGCAGGCCACCGTAGCTCATAATCACCTGATCGATGAACTCCACCGGGACCAAACGGTACTTGTTTAGGATCCAGGTGAGGAGAAAGACACCTATGGTAAAACATGCAAACACATGCACAGTCTGTTTTTAAGACACTCTAGATAGATAGATAGATAGATAGATAGATAGATAGATAGATAGATAGATAGATAGATAGATAGATAGATAGATAGATAGATAGATAGATAGATAGATAGATAGATAGATAGATAGATAGATAGATAGATAGATAAATAGATAGATAGATCGACAGACAGACACACAGTTTTTCATTTCACATAAAACACAACCCCTTTTTTTTGCAGCCCCACTCCAACTAGCTATATTTCAAGGGCCATAAAAACAGACATCAATAGATAGAATCTCACCAATGAATCGATAAATGAAGATGAATAAGAGCGTGAGGAGAATGAAGCCCGTGTTCCAAACCCAGAGGTTTTTATCGATGGCCGAGATCCCGAGGAACACAAAGATGATGGTTTCTGAACCGTTGGCCAACACCTTCATGACATATCTGACCGTGGTGACGGACCTTTCATCCATGTTTGCGTTGATGTACTTCTGGCAGCACATGCCACAGAAGACAATTCTACAGAACAAAAGCACATAATTCAACATTTTAATGACTCATGCTTTCCTCTATAAATCCCTCTACACCTGTAATAACATGGACATAGAAATTTTAAAATAAACTAGAAAATTCCCACAGAAATTTTAACTGTGCCTGCCTCTAACTGCTTGCCTGGCATTTGTGACGGCCCCTTTTGGCGGGGGTTACAAATTGATTGATGATTGGACAGTTGGTAAAAGAGTTATGGGAAATTAGCAGATAAGTCCCACCCTTGAGAAGACGTTTTGCTCATGTTTCTTGACCGACGTTGCGGAACATTTTGTCAGTCCCCTAAGGCTGTATACTAAATTTGGTGTCGATAGGTTGAAAATCCAAAAAGGAGATGTCTGTTTTTCTTTTTCTGGCCTTTCAAACATTGATTGTGTTTTTTGAAATAAATGGTTTTAGCATTTGTGGCGCCCCCTATGGGATGGTCTTAACCATTTTTTTTTTGTTCTGGCAGGCACATAATGAGATGCTTTTTACTCACGAGAGGATGGCGGACAGCGAGAGCATCTCCGCGGTCAGATAGGAGAGGTATCCCAACACAAAGACGAAGCCCGGCTCGATGATTTGGATCCTTCCGGTGAATCTGGTCAGAAGAGAGATGAGCAGGCCGAACACAAAGCCAACCAGGGAACCGCCAAACGCCACCACAAAGAAGGAAACTGCAGAGAGAGAGAGAGAGAGAGAGAGAGAGAGAGAGAGAGAGAGAGAGAGATGACATGTTTATACTTAAAGGTGCTCCAAGGAACTTTCAGTTTTGGTTCATTCTTGCACCCCCTTTGGACAAAAGCGGTAGTGTTTTTACGAAGCCAGCTGTGGTTCCTGGGAGATCGTTTATGGAGCTTGACAGGCCCACAAGCTGTTACCTCACATGCACAGTTACATTCTTTTATATTCAATATACTAATAAATGTATTTTCTTACTTATTCCTTTGATGATCTCAACAGCATCTATTTGGGATCCGCCCAAGGACACGAACGAATCAAACACATTGAAGAGCACCTATGGGAGAAGGAGTACATTCGAAAAATCGAGATAATGGCAGAATTGGATAAATGGATATGATGAATTGACACGCTATACAGTATTATCAATGTTCTTTATCTTCAGATTCTGTAGTGTATTTTATGTACCTAAACGTAGTTTTGCGATCCGCCATAAAACCCAGAGTAGAAGAAGACGAAGAAATGTTGTGTAGCATAGCAACATACTAACCACGGTCACACCGTCATTGAGCAGCGACTCTCCGAACACCATGATGAAGAGAACCTCGTTGACGTGAACCTGCTCGAACACGGCGATGACGGCAACGGGATCCACGGCCGCGATTAGACTCCCGAACAGAAGGTACTGCAGCAGGCCGATGTCCAGATCGCCTGCAACACACACACACACAGACACAGACACAGACACACACAGACACACACACACACACACACAGGGCATGAGGTACAATAAGTTAACATTGTCTTTATATGGCTGAGAAGGAGACTGCAAAAACACAAATGTATGCGGACAACACCATAATATATGTGCATGCCAAGTCAAAGTATCTGGCTGCTGCCAAACTCAGCTACAGATCAGATCACCAACTGGCCAAACTGTTCCTGCCTTCAACTTAACGTAAATAAAACTGTAGTGATGTTTTCCACAAATACACAATGTAACGTGACAATATCCAGTTTCAACAAGAAATGAACCACAAAACTGAACAACCCTGAATAATTCTTATGCCTTTTACTGTAAGAGGATGGGGGGGGGGGCAGCCTGCTGAAGTGAAATAAAGTCAGTGAAGTCCCGCTTACCCATGGCTCCTCCCTGGTGACACCCCCATAGCGACAGCCCCAAGGTGGCAGCATTCCAACAGGTCCCGATGACAGCATAAACCAAGATGGCCCCCATGTTGCTGAAGAACAGTTTGTTGGGCATGGCGTAGCCCGCGTCCAGGATGATTTGAGGCAACAGGAAGAAGAAGAACACAGTGGGAGTCAGGGTGAAGGTCTGCACCTGGTCCGCCCCCCAAATGATTCCCCCCAGAACGAAGCCAAAACAGATGAGCAGCGCGCTCTCTGGGATAATGTTGGTCACATGGTGGTTGGACTCGATGACTGGGGGAAAAAGAGGAGAGGGATAGTTATACTAAACATAATCAATACTTACTTCTTTTATCATTCTTACTGTTGATGTTATTATAGGCCGTATAATTTCTATTTTGTGTAGTATATGTACGCTTGGCATGTTCTCTACAATTGTCATGCCAATAAAGCCTTTTGAATTGAATTGATAGTTGTGAGACTTTTTCTAGAGCGTTCCCACACAAGAACCAACAAGTGTAGATTTAAAATAACCAGTAAAATGAATGAAGTTTCTTAAAGCTATAGTGTTTAACTTATATTGCCCCAATGTGGCATTGTGAGAAATTACAACAACACTCTCGCGCATCTACATGGGGTAAGCTTTCGGTAGACCTGTAAGAAATAAAGAGAGTTTTTTTGAGCACACACTATAGCTTTAAGATTTGGGGACTGCATGCATGTCATTTTGGGTCCGGGGGCTGAGAAAGTTCAAAACGCATTGTATTATAACTAAACCATAAAACCAGGTTGCAAAATGTGCCAATGATCAACTGTTGCTCCCGACTGAAAAAGTGTCACTTTTTCTTCAGGGCATATGATTAACCAGCAAGGTGCTAAACATAAGAGGTTATGAAATCTCTCTGCGTAACTAAAGAGAGACATTTGCTTAAGGCCACTTGACCAAGTGTCACTAAAGCGTTTTTAATAATCAAACCGACTCAAGTGTTTGATTTATTTTTCCATCACACTCATATGTTCTGTTCAAAGGTAGTTGAAGATTAAAGGCGGAGTCAGCGCTTCTGGATAATGCTCAAAATCACTTTTGGTCAAAATCAGTGAATATCTCCTCATGATCTGTTACCTGCTCGTATGTGTGTGTGCTGAAAAAAAGATCTAGTGTTAATACACAGCCTAGGATCTGTAAATGGCATGTTGCTAGCTACAGTGGGCCCCTTTAGTTTACAAATCCTTGGTTTACATACCAGTTTACAGAGCCTAAAGCTGCCTCCACCTTAAAGTTAAGGAAACTTTGGATGAAGTTCTTTCATATTTCAATGCTGTGTTTATATTTGTGAATTTGGATAAATAAGAGAGAAAGCTGAAACATTCTTAAACATCAATTTCAATGACTTTGCAAGTACTTTCCTGACCCAATTCCCTCAAATTCAAGCACCCAACACGGCATAGTTTGAGACAAAGATTAGGATTAATTACTGAGTAAATTTACAGAAGCTCACAAACATCATTTGACTTCAATCACTCGTGCTGCACTTGGCGTCACACCTTCTCGAGGTAGATGGCGCGGTGAAACAAGGACATTCAAGCGGTGTGAGAAATTTGCAATCAATAGTGCGTAGCCTATTTACTAGTGTTACAAATAAAATCTAAATAATTTAGGCTACTTCCATTTTCAAATCTGATAAAGGTGTAAAAATGTACATATAAAAACAATATTTTAGCTTATTTTCTTTAGAATATCTAATGCCTTTTAGGAAAAACTAAACATTTCAGAAAAGAGTCAGTCTTCCATGTGGAGGATTAGAGTTTTTCCAGTTTGAAGGCAAAACTAATACATTGTAATCATTGTACAATAGCTGGTTTAAAAATAGCTCAACAGTAACTTCTTTGACCGAGGAATCTGTCGGGACTGCAACAATTTATAATAACAAGTTGACACTTCACTATTTGGTCTCATCTGAACAAAAGCATAAGATTAACAGTCAAAGTCATGTATTTTTTATGCCAACAGGTCCATATTAACTAAAACATACGAACATACCTTTGTTACTTATTTTCTATTCATTTTTACTTATTATTACTAAACTATTTTACTTGACATTTGTATACTTATTTCATTATGCCTTTAACTCTGCTGCACTGTCCCTTCTGTCATGTTGTAAACACATACATGTACCCCCTGAATATAATATCTTTGTTGCATGCACATTTTATTTCCTAGAATATTTTTTTACATACCCAATTTAGACAAACCAGCCACCAATATCCATAATGCAATGAGGTAAGGGGTCTGCACATGGTGCCACTTAAAGGTCACGATAGGTATTCCTGTGAGGAGAGTAGAGCTCTGGCCGTGTCCCGTCTGATTCAAGTTTGAATTTGACTTCAGAGGTTCCGGAAGAGCTTCTCGATGCGTTAGCGCCACATCTCCATTCACCCCTTTGATGAGGTAGACCAGTAAAACTGACCCCAACAGCCACAGGTGAACATATCCACAGCGTTTCATTTGATCAGATAAAAACATTAATTAAAAATAGATTCAAAAAAGGGAGGTCACACTCCAAAATAAAACGTCCTGCGTCTCGCGCCCGTACAACCTCAGATGTCAAGGAGGTGACGTGTCTGTACCAAGGCAAGAATTAATTTTGTGTCACACTCCTGATCCCTCCTTTTTTGTGCTTCCTCAGTCTTACTCACTCTGGTTTACCATCTCCACTATCTCCTATTATCCTTTTATTTTAACATTCCATCTTCAGTCTATCTCAATGTGTGACTTTGTGTCATCATCCCTTCCACAGCTTGTGTGGTCAGTAGCAGTGCAGTAGTCACTTCAAAAAGTCCTGAGTCCTAGACTCAGCCTTTTATACAAACAGTATCTCCTCTATAACCAGGGTGTGTGTGTGTGTGTGTGTGTGTGTGTGTGTGTGTGTGTGTGTGTGTGTGTGTGTGTGTGTGTGTGTGTGCGTGTGTGTGTGTGTGTGTGTGTGTGTGTGTGTGTGTGTGTGTGTGTGTGTGTGTGTGTGTGTGTGTGTGTGTGTGTGTTGAGTTGGAGGATTAAAGTGGGAGTAAAAAATGAAAGCTTTCCTGTTATTCAGTCACATTTCAAACGTTCACCGGTCATTGCTTTGTCTGCGCTTTCCGGTGTATGTGTGTGTGTGTGTGTGTGTGTGTGTGTGTGTGTGTGTGTGTGTGTGTGTGTGTGTGTGTGTGTGTGTGTGTGTGTGTGTGCGTGCGTGTGTGCGTGTGTGTGAGTAAGTGATGGATCAAAGGTCATTTGATAGATGTTGAATGAATACCTGTGAGTGTTTAGGAAAATTTCGTTAAGCTTTTGCTGAGAAATGATTGACAATGACGTTTCTCAATCCTGGTTAAAAAGACTCCTGGTCCCTTGACATGATAGATGGGAGAGAGCTGTCCTCTAAATTAACTATCTCTATGTAGTGGGAAAATAGATGATTTTATCGCGAATCAAGATAAATCACACTCACAATATGTTGATTGTGGGATATCGTGAATCGTGTGTCTTGAAAAAACTTAGTAGTTCGCTGAAGTAAATACATTTGATTTCCTGATATATAGATAGCTACTGTAGATAGATAGATAGCTACTGTAGATAGATAGATAGATAGATAGATAGATAGATAGATAGATAGATAGATAGATAGATAGATAGATAGATAGATAGATAGATAGATAGATAGATAGATAGATAGATAGATAGATAGATAGATAGATAGATAGATAGATAGATAGATAGATGGACTTACTTTGAACTAATAGATAGGGCTGAGGGCTGAAAACATCAATCAAAGTGAAGTTACATGAGCGTTTATTGTGTGAGTGTCCACATTAATTGTTTTTATTTCAATAATTGCTGATTCATTACACTAGTTTCGTTATGAATGGAAGACAATGGTTGTTTTGGCCAACTGTCCAATCCTGTTTTTTGCGGGACAAAGGACAATAGCCTCATTGGTAGGATGAACTGGTTTGATGATTCGATACATAAGCTCTCACACGGGCACAGGTGTGTGAACCAACAGGTGTGAACTAAGAGTTGCTCATATGGAAATAAATTGCATAATTACATTTTTGTTGGTGTATGTAATGCATTAAAACAGCTATATACCCGATAGGCACCCCATTGGTTTCTGCTATGACGTAATGCTGTAAATCAGGGGTTTTCAAAGTGTGAGAGAGTGAGCCCCCCCCCCCCTCAGAGAACAAATTTCAGTTGTTTTGAAAGATCTTTTCATTATTTTACACATTTTAAACATATTTTTTAAACATTCAAAACATCTTTGTGCGTTTTTAAACTAATGTTTTAAACATTTTAACATTAACAATTTAACTTTATCTAAGTATGTTTTTGTTTTGCTTTTTTTAAATACATTTGAACATCTTTATCCAGTGGTTTAATCCTTTTTTTTACCTTTTTAAAGTGAAATGCATGAATCTGGTGCACTTTGAGAGGAAAATTAAGAGGCTAAATCTGAGGAATTTTGTGTGAAAAAATAATTTGGAGACACTGGGTCGGATGAATTAGAAGCTATTGGAGAAGGACACATGGATTTTTCATAAAAATATTAATTTAAAATAAAATATTATGCAGGGTCCTCTGGGTTGGGCTTGGAGCTCTTTTTCTTTAACAAGACATATTTCCCTGTAATATAGTGAATGCATTTAAATGAAGTGAGAGGAACGAAGCAGTAGAACTCTGTTGTCCAGCTATCTTTATTTCCACAGACAATGCTGAAATAGGCTATATTAATAGACTATACATCGTGCATGGGCAACTGAAGTCAGCCCCATTTCCAAATGTTTTAAATAAACTCAACACACACTGTGCATGGACGTGAATGTGACGTGATCAGTTAACCTCGGATTATCTCCCAGATGATCTGATTAAATTATTAGGCTATTAACTATCTAGACCAAAACATTGTATTCCTTTTTTATAGGATAAATTACATTTGCTTAATATGATGTTAATATCAAAAACACAAACTAAAAAAATTTAAAAAAAATCACATATTCATCCGCGCCCCCCCCCCCCCATAACCTCCCCCCCCCGCGGGGGCGCCCCACAGTTTGTAAAACCACTGCTGTAAATCCTCCTTGTAAGAACGTTTTGCTGCATGGTCGAGCATGAAGTCTGGTGTTCAGCCTTATTACCTAATGACCTAATATATCTTTTTTTACAGTGGCTGATCTTTAACGGGAAACCTTTCAATCATTTCAAAGTGGTTTCGGCTCTGTGCACAGTTTCAACAGCTACAAAGAGAGGTCAACTTCACGGTGAGAAAGTTAAGTCATATAATATAGGTTGTTTCTAGACTGGAAGTTTCAGTAGCTGCAGGATTGTTGTCTGATTGTTTGTAAGGCTGCTACAAAAAATATTTTTACCCAAGGAAATGTGTGTGAAAAGTATTTCATTTTACTGTATAGTCTAGTTATTCATGAGTATTTACCTTACGCTTTCCACCTGAGGGGTCACCTGTTGGGAGTGAAAAGGTCAGAAACACCTGTCCGTCAGTGACAGTAAATGTGATAGCCAGTGGCAGCATATATAAAGAGAATGGAATCGGGACTAGAACGTACCCTTGTGGGACACCACACGTAAGTGGGGCCGTTTCAGACGAATGATCCCCCAGGTGGAAAGAGAAGCTCCTATCTGTCAGGTATGATTGAAACGACTCGAGTGCTGTGTTATTTTTTTTATTTTTTTATCCCTATACAGTTCCCTAAATGTGATAGAAGGATTTTTTTCATCAATGGTGTCAAAAGCAGCAGATAAGTCTAAAAGTACTAGAATGTCAGAATCCAAGAGTCGACAGTTAAAATCAGATGGTTGAAAATTCTTAAAAGAGCAGTTTCAGAGCTATGGCGAGGTTTAAAACCAGACTGGAACTTCTCATGCACATCATGTGTGGCTAAAAAGGTTTGGAGCTGGGTTCAAACTACCTCCTGTAGGACTTTTGACAAGAACGGCAGTTTTGAAATGGGCCTTAAGTTAGAGAGAACAGAGGGGTCGAGGTTTCTGTTTTTTTAACC
The DNA here is from genome assembly GCA_026929865.2 of Hyperoplus lanceolatus. Lineage (NCBI taxonomy): Eukaryota > Metazoa > Chordata > Actinopteri > Uranoscopiformes > Ammodytidae > Hyperoplus > Hyperoplus lanceolatus. The sequence goes on along the minus strand of CM049413.1, from coordinate 7,968,180 downwards.
GAGGTTGCACGACAGCTTGTTTGAAGGCAGCTGGAACACAACCTGATAGAAGACAGGTGTTTATCAATGTGTGAATAGAAGTGCCAACAGTGTCAAGATATAATGTAAATGCAAACAGGACTGTAACATTTTCAGTCAAAACTAACTAAAAGTTTGCTAGTTGTGTCTAATTACGTTGTTTGGATACCCACACAGTCATTTTCTGCATCATATACAGACAACCACAGTCCCATATTTACTGTACGCCAGTGGAGGTGTACACAAATATATGCACACAAACACTCATTCATTTACATTGTCCATATTGCCACAACCCATTTGCGTGTGTTGTGTATACATTAAATACTTATAACCTTGTTCTTTGATCTAAACGGGACAAGTCAAGCACTTCATCAGGTGATAGATTTAACAGAGGTCAGGCCCCTATGTATTAGCAATAAAAAAAATTCATGTGTGTATTTAGTCCCGATTCAATCAAAGCAAATGAAATTGATGCATAGACATCTTAAAAAACTTGTATTGTAAAGTGATAATGGGCGACAGTTTCTGTAATAACCCACTCACAGGACCATGAATTAATACGTTTCAAAGACCATGTTGCAACCAAACCCTAAATGTGGGAATGGGTTTGTGTGATACAACAATATATAATTCAAATTATAGAGATTTCTACCAATACAGACTGAGACAGTCATCAATTTCAACCGTTTTAGGCTCTGAGCTGTATAAGATGGAGCTCTTCAGGGGAAAAGACTTATTGGGACTCACTGAGTTTGCAGAACCAGCTGACCAGGATCCAGAGGGCCACCAGGTACGGGGTGTCGACGTGGTGCCACTTCCAGCTCACGATAGGTAGAGTGGTGATGGGCCCTCCACCATGTCCAGTTTCTTCGTGTCCAGTTTCTTCTTGTCCCGTTTCTTCGTGTCCAGTTTCTTCTTGTCCCGTTTCTTCGTGTCCAGTTTCTTCTTGTCCAGTTTCTTTGTGTCCAGTGTCTGTGTTCCTGTCCTGTCTCAAGTCGGTCCATTGCCCGGTTTCGGAGCCTAAACTTGAGTAGTTACCATGATGATCGGTGCTCGCCATTTTGCTGTGTCCTATGTCATCATCACTGGCCAGGCTCTGGCCTCTGGACACCATCAGCAAAATGATGCAGAGAAAAAATGTAAATCGCAAAGTGGCTTCCATGTTTGTTGGGGGAAAAAATTGCTTCACAAACTCAACAGTTGCAGAGGCTTGTTGATGGCTTGGGTCGACATCAGATTGTCTGGGAGACTCTTATTCCTTTCGCTCTCAGCTGTCTTTCACTTTGACGTCCACATCTTAATCTGACCTAAACATTGTGGCCCCCCTCTCGTCTCTGACCATGCATACACCTTTTTACAGCAGGTGAAGCTCAGCCCACACTGATACCACTCTGTCTCCTCCTACTTTGCACCCCGGCCAGCTAGTTTGGCCACTTAACTACATGGAAGTTTTGATGCTTTCCTCATTGACTGTGAATGCTTTAAGCAAAGAAGCGTCAAATTAGAAGAAATTCCTCGTTTGAAAGGACTTTTGAAGTCCTTTTTCAAACACACTTCAGTATTCATATTACTAAACTAAAGAAAACTTCTACTAAACTAAATATATTTTGGTTTAACAGTTTCATATTATTTATGTTATGGTTAATCAATAATGAATGAATAACAAGTCCAACCATTGTTTATCATGCATCTTCTGGAAGAGCAAACATTTCCCTGTTAACGTCATTAGGGTTATTTCAGCCTGGGCTTAAAAATGTTAAATGCCAAGACAAGGGGCGTGGAGTTTGAGATATTTGCTATATTACAAACTTAAAGTCAGAATATTTCAGCCTTATGTGCTTTGCTATTGACCATTTGCTAATATGGTAAGACTGTCTCACATGTCTTTGTAATGATTCATCCATTTGGGCCAGCAACACAAACACTCACCAAGGTTTAGAGATATTATCTAAACCAGTGACCAGAGGGGTAAAATGGGCCAACTCTTAGGGATCACAAGATGATATGAGGTAACACAATCAGGAAAACCTGATGTCAGGAAGCCAGTTTGACCCATTTGTCTCCCTTATTTGAAAGGAGCGCCTGCACCTACAACATTCCCTCGTCTTGCCACTGCACAACAGTGACTGTGTTGAGCCTCCATGCTTGTGTGTTTATGTGACAAAGACTCGCAAATGAACCTTAGTTTGGACGTGCCGTTTTCATTTCCGTGAGCCATTAATCAAATTTTGTCAAGCTGCTCTGCAAAATCCCTGCAGTTAAAATGTAAACAGCCATATAAGCTCCTATCTCAATGGAAGGAACCTCAGGAATCTTCTTCCATTCTCACTGTGAGGAAGGGCAAACAATTGGGACATAGAGGAAATGTTCAAACAGGGCCTTTCCTTTTACTAAATTCCCAAAGAACAAATGTACATAAGGGAGCGTTTCCTCCTTACTTGTTTCCTGATGTTTGTCTGATTGATAAAAAGAGGTGGGGATGTTCAGTGAAGAAATAAAACCTTCTATGTACTTGCCCTTTAAAGGTGCAGTGTGTAACGGGAATTGGCTTTTTTCAGAATAGACTTGGTAGATATTGAATTTATTATCCATAAGTATGTTTTGATTGGTGTATAATCGCTTGAAAATAAAAGTTTCCCGAAAATGCACCTTTTGGAAGACGATGGAAAGCACTAAAGAGTAAATCACTGTAATCGGGATTGGTTTCCCAGATTTGCACCAAAATGTAATCAAGTTCTCGGTATCACATTGACAAACTTTGGACTAAATGTCTTTGAAATCTGTGTACAAGTGTTGGAGATGTTCTGTATCGATAACCAACAAAAACAGAACAACATTTCTGAAGCCTTAACCCTAGCCCCCTTTCTTCTAGCCTGCTACTATCACAAAATACTGTTCTCAACACTTCAGACCACAGTGAAACCTGCACAGTCCGTCCCATGCTGGTATGTTCTTTGTACTCGTTTTAGGACACCTGCATGGACTCCAGGGGGGTGTTTGCACGGCAGATCTGTTGACAGTTTATGCGTAATGGGAAGAAACCTGTATCTAAGGTCGCTGTGGGTCAGAGGGTCTTTTTGAGGGCAGCAATCCACAATACACATTGCCAAAGCCTGTGGTTTTGACTTGGCATTTTGACTTGGCCTATCCCCTCTCAAGTTACCACACTTCGGAGGGGGTCAGGCAAGAGGAAATATGCTGAAAGAAACCAAATAAGACCAGTATGATTTGGTTTAAATAAATGAATATAATATCGTCATAATTACATCTATGGGTCACAGGTGCACAACAAATCTGATAATCGTCTGTACAAAAGTAGCAATAAATAGTTGTTTAGATATTTCAGTCCAGACTAAGGAACAAAGTGGTTTGAGCAATCGTCATCGCCTTCATGAGGGACACGACTTAAAACTGCAAACATTTGCTGGTTTTCATTTCTTAAATGTGAGGGTTTGAACAGTTAAAATCTTGTCCTAATAGAGTTGATCAGCTGTATGCTTGCTGCTCAATGCATGTATGCACAATGACACACAAAGCTTGGAATGGACACCAGACTGCAAACATTATGTCACTGTGCCATGAAAACGTATCATCATGAGTATCAACTTTCATGTTATGTGATTGGAAAGTTTACGAGTGAAAGTGCCGAGTCACAGAGATGAGGATACATCTATGAGAGTCAGACAAAAATAGAATATAAAGCCTTCTTTTCCTTGTTCTATTGTTCATTTACAATTTGTAAGGGTTTCTATTTGGATTAAGTCTTCTCTGAGACAAGCCTTATTGATTTGACAGGTTTCTGGTTACAAATGTCAAGAAATTACCAGTAACTTTGCATTTTCAAAAATAAAAAAATAAAAAAAAATTAAGTGACGCTAACACACACCACAAAAGAACTTGAATGTTTTGTTGTTGTTTGTGCCAAATTTTGAAGACTGCGAAAATTCTGGCATGATAAAATAGGACAAGATCAGGATGGATTTGTGGCTTTAAAACACAAAACAAAATAAGTGGGATTATCCTTCATATTTTCCAGGAAGATGCCAGTTGTATCTGACAAGGATTTCTTCAGTAGTCCGAAACTTGACCGAGCAAATACAACTGTATGTTTCCTAGTACTGAATGTAGCTGTTAAGCAGAAGTCTCTATATGTGTATCTGCCCCACAGTCTGTTTATGGTGTCAAATTTCAGATGAAAGGATGTTTAGTAAGAGCAGTGGAACCTGCATGGACATCAAGACGGATGGCAGCGTTTAGCTGTACGGTTCGAGTAAAAAACAAATAAGTGTTGAACCAACAATGGATCAGTGAGTTGACATTTGATACACATTTGCAGTAATATGATATTACTGCAAACGTGTATCAAATGTCAACTCTTTATTGAACTTTATATTATTATATATATTATTGAACTTTAGCACTATTACTTTTATTGTTGTATCACTAAATATAGTCAATTGCATACATACTGTGCAATCAGTCACCACAGCCAATACATCATTAAACAACTGATAGGATTCAGCAGAGAACGTGAGTCCTGATTTCATTTTTATAAAAGTGATATTAGGCTATAAGATTTGTAACTTACCTCAGGAATTTCTCCTGCATATTAAGCGTCATCTCCTTTGAGGAAAACTTCAGGTTGTCCTTATGATGCTGTTCAAGACAAGAGGTCAAACAGAGGAATTTGTAAAAAGTAAGTATTAGTGAAACCGATAGACCTGAATTGATCGTTTGGAATATTATCTTACAGTTTTTCTGTGGTAAGATATACAACGAAAAATATGAGCTGTACGTTCATATTTTAACCTATAACCACGTATGTATTAATCATTTAGTAGATGTCAGACAAGACAAAAAGAAAAAGTTACAACAAAGCATAAGGGGACAAAGATATCCAATCTTTTCTATTTAACTGTATGAGCTCTGACAAACAGCTGTGTGTCTTCCTCAAAAACATGTCAATGCCAATTGTTCTGGTTTATTGGGCGAAAAAAAAGGGCTTTTTAAAGAGCATTAAAATCCTAGTCCAAAATCTGTAGCACAAAACTTCACCCATGTCCAGTGTTGCAAGTTAACTGATGGCCACTAGAGAGTCTCATAGTGTCATTCCGTGCACAAAAAATAGTGCAGGAACAAACCATTCAACTTTAAGAGGTCCCGATGGTAATGATTCACCACATAGGCAAAAAAAAAAAAAAAAGTATGATGTTCTACCCTACAGTTTACACACATTTAACTACAATTGGACACATGGCTACTAAATGATTTATTTTTTATATTTTATATTTCTTTATTTTGGAATTTAATTTATGTTTTATTAGTAGTAGCCTAATAGAATAATGGTTATTAATTTAAAATATGAATTACATAAGGCTTACATTGCATTAGCCTACCTTTTTGTAAGGGGCTTGCAGAAAGACTGATGTCAATATCTGAAAAGATACATTCAACTCACCCCAAGCAATAAGAGGGCATCTTTCCAATATTTGTATCATCAAAATCTGAACCTGATTCATATAATAATGCTATACTATTTGATTTGTGAAAGTGTTGGCTAACTTGTTGATTAATTATGCTAATAGGCTCGTGCACGTGGGTGTCCTCCTCATCTCCATGACGTGACGACGTTACCATGACGTTAGTGGGCGGCTCCGACAAAAAACATCAAGGAAGAGGATGTCGCACTCGCACGGTAAGTGAAACCAGTTATACACACAATACACTGTCACATTTATACACAAAGCTGCTCGTTTTAAGCATTTAAATTTGGTCGCGGATTGTTAGCGACTATGTTGTTGGGTGTCCACGTTTTTTTGGGGGCTTTAAAAACCTAAAGACACATCTACGGTAAAAGTCCTCAAACTTATTGTTATGGGTGAAGTCAGTGTCACCGGGCGGTTGCTCAATCGATTATACAGTGAGAACAACATATTGACAGTGACGTTTGTGTGAAGGAATCTGAAAAAGAAAAAAAACAAGACGAGAGGGGTTTTTCCAGTAGCCTATGAGAAGCTGATATCTGTCCTGGAAACTGATATCATTGTTGGTGAGTGACCAAACTACAGCAAGAAGTAGGTCTATATTCGGTGACAGACACGAGCCTGTTGACATACACTACCGTTCAAAAGTTTGGGGTCACCCAAACAATTTTGTGTTTTCCATGAAAAGTCACACTTATTCACATATGTTGTGAAATGAATAGAAAATAGAGTCAAGACATTGACAAGGTTAGAAATAATGATTTGTATTTGAAATAAGATTTTTTTTACATCAAACTTTGCTTTCGTCAAAGAATCCTCCATTTGCAGCAATTACAGCATTGCAGACCTTTGGCATTCTAGCTGTTAATTTGTTGAGGTAATCTGGAGAAATTGCACCCCACGCTTCCAGAAGCAGCTCCCACAAGTTGGATTGGTTGGATGGGCACTTCTTGCGTACTATACGGTCAAGCTGCTCCCACAACAGCTCAATGGGGTTCAGATCTGGTACTGCGCTGGCCACCCATTACCGATAGAATACCAGCTGCCTGCTTCTGCTCTAAATAGTTCTTGCACAATTTGGAGGTGTGTTTAGGGTCATTGTCCTGTTGTAGGATGAAATTGGCTCCAATCATGCGCTGTCCACTGGGTATGGCATGGCGTTGCAAAATGGAGTGATAGCCTTCCTTATTCAGAATCCCTTTACCCTGTACAAATCTCCCACCTTACCAGCACCAAAGCAACCCCAGACCATCACATTACCTCCGCCATGCTTAACAGATGGCGTCAGGCATTCTTCCAGCATCTTTTCATTTGTTCTGCGTCTCACAAACGTTCTTCTTTGTGATCCAAACACCTCAAACTTGGATTCATCCGTCCACAACACTTTTTCCAGTCTTCCTCTGTCCAATGTCTGTGTTCTTTTGCCCATCTTAATCTTTTTCTTTTATTGGCCAGTCTCAGATATGGCTTTTTCTTTGCCACTCTGCCCTGAAGCCCAGAACCCGCAGCCGCCTCTTCACTGTAGATGTTGACACTGGTGTTTTGCGGGTACTATTTAATGAAGATGCCAGTTGGGGACCTGTGAGGCGTCTGTTTCTCAAACTAGAGACTCTAATGTACTTATCTTCTTGTTTAGTTGTGCAACGCGGCCTCCCACTTCTTTTTCTACTCTGGTTAGAGCCTGTTTGTGCTGTCCTCTGAAGGGAGTAGTACACACCGTTGTAGGAAATCTTCAATTTCTTAGCAATTTCTCGCATGGAATAGCCTTCATTTCTAAGAACAAGAATAGACTGTCGAGTTTCAGATGAAAGTTCTCTTTTTCTGGCCATTTTGAGCGTTAATTGACCCCACAAATGTGATGCTCCAGAAACTCAATCTGCTCAAAGGAAGGTCAGTTTTGTAGCTTCTGTAAGGAGCTAAACTGTTTTCAGATGTGTGAACATGATTGCACAAGGGTTTTCTAATCATCAATTAGCCTTCTGAGCCAATGAGCAAACACATTGTACCATTAGAACACTGGAGTGATAGTTGCAGGAAATGGGCCTCTATACACTTATGTAGATATTGCACCAAAAACCAGACATTTGCAGCTAGAATAGTCATTTACCACATTAGCAATGTATAGAGTGTATTTCTTTAAAGTTAAGACTAGTTTAAAGTTATCTTCATTGAAAAGTACAGTGCTTTTCCTTAAAAAATAAGGACATTTCAATGTGACCCTAAACTTTTGAACGGTAGTGTAAATTGATGTCATGTAAGGCCTATCAGCTGTTTTAGAGATGAGACATCGCAGTTGAATAGGAAGGGTAATGGGTTTGAATTATAGATAGGCTATCATCATGAAACTTTGGATACAGCGTTTGTCATTGTAGTTTTTTGCAATAAACTCAGTGGCATATTTTGTTAGCAAGTTACTTTTTTTTATTAAATGTTGTTATATTTCATATCACATGTAGGCTACATTGTCAATTTGATACTTTTTTACAAAGTATTTTGAACCAGTTTTTCTAAGTTGCTTGAGTTAACTTTCTATTTATCATCATTATTTAAATATAATTTTAACACCAATTTCTTGTATTTAGTCCAGCTCACTAAGCCAAAAGGCAATGTTTATATTTATTAATTTCCTGGATTAGAACACATAGCAGCTTGTTAAACATCGTGGTTTGTACATTTCAACAACAACAAAAAAGAGCCGACTCTTGTTATACTTGTTTTCAATATTTGCAATCAATCTAAAAACAGATATGCATGTTTGAGTAAGACACAATCTTGTGTGCCTTTACTGGCATGAACATAATGTCAGCAAACTCCCTAACTTCTTTCAAAAATCAGTTAAAGCTATATTGCGTGACCTTTTTATATAAATGAATGTCTGTTACATTCGAGCCATCATCAAACGAGTCGACGCAACGTTGATTAAGCGTATCAGCTCCACAAAACTGTCTCTGTTTTTTTCTGTATGGCAGCTTGTGTTTGCCCCTGGTTCTGACGCAGGAGCTGTGGCCAAGAAATGTTTCAGTTGTTGATTCTTCTGCTAAGAAAAAGCTTGGACGTAGCCTATAGCAGAAGGGCTAAAATCCATGTGCGACCACCGAAGGCTTGACCTCATGTAAATGCACTGACAGTGTTGTTGTAATTACTCAGAATTCCTCATGGGGGCGACAGAAGTTTAGCACTAATAGCTTTAGATATGTACTTTTATCTTTATCTTTTTTTATTTTAAAGAACAATCCTCAGGCTGTACCAGAGGGAACTTCGACCCTTCGAACCAAACAGATAACAAGACTATTATCAACGCCTAAGCAATGAGCTTGGTTGAGGTCTTTAGATTTGTGTGTTTACCCTTTGGTTGATGTTGCCGTCTTCTTACACGTCACATGTCGATAGCTACTGTACACGGTCACATATAAAGAAAATCTCTCTCTCTCTCTTTGTCTCCCTCCCTCTTTCTCCCAGACTCAGATATGGATTACAAGGTTGTGTTTTCAGCCGTGCAGACGGTTTGTGAAGACATTATTAACATTTTCTGTGACACGTCTGACACGCCGTTCGGACATGTTGCCCAGCGACTGGTTAAATCCATGATAGAGATTCAGGAGCACGGCCAAGCACTGGAGCCAATAGTCGCCAGCTTCACCGCAGTCTTCCACCATTATGACTTTGACGCACAAACGCCCGGGAACGGCTACCGCACACTGGTCAAGGTACGAATGCATGAATTAATTAATATTTTATTTCCAGCCAATATGAAATTATACAGAAAAATTAACCAACAACAAATCTCATCCTCATCAAACAACACAATACGTCCACAACAACCAAAAAAATAATAATAATAATCTCCTGCTGTCCCAGATTTAAGAGACATATTCAGAAGATGCAAAAAAGTTATCAAAAAGATACGAATCTCTCTCTACTCACTGCTGACGTTTCAGCTGTGATTGCTTTGTACTAACAAGATATTATATATGTTTTTACAGACTTAACATATCAAACACAATTTTCACCTAACCCATCAAATGTAACATATAAATGATTATTTATAACATTAGAGCTGCCTACGACTAAACGTTTTAACGTTATCCAATGTTTATGTGAGAACTTTTAATAATTGCAGGACACTTAAGATGTGTGGTTGAGATGATTGGCAGCTGTTGATAACTATAATACAGAAAATACAATTTTCCATTCTGACAAATGTTTAATATGAAAAACAAGCATTCAAAGCAGTTTTGTAGGGACACGCTCTAAACTAAAATTGATTATAGATATGTTGTACGTGGCAGAAAGGGACTTGTTTAAAGGTTTTCTTTACTTAACCTTCCACATTCAGACTGTTAAGAAGTCTATCGACATGTCAAAGTACTTTAGGTAGCACATGCATTACAAATGCAGTGAACAGTAGTGCTAATGCAGCAATCTCACTTTCTTTGTGTTTTTTACAGTAATGTTCGAAAATAAATGCTGCACATTTTTTATCTTATGAAAGGATAAGACTGTTGTTAATCTGTTTCAAGAAAATAACACAGAGATAAATAATAAAAAAAAAAAAAATAATAATAATAATACTCAATGAAAACAATTGCACGCTTTTTATTTTGTATTTATTTGTTTATTTTTTTACATGAGCAGCGCACAATTTAAAAACAATTGCAGCAGAGTTAGCTAGTAGCTCATTTGCATCTGTTGTCTCTCCTTGGACACTTGATATTCAATGTTGGATTTGGTCTTTTGTATGTATTTTGTTCACAAATATCACCCCCACCTCCTTTTAAATGCAGACTCCATACCTTCTCATTAAAAGTAAACAAATATATACATCTTTCCTTTTTTTCCCAGGTTTTGCTGTCTTGCCTCATGCACATCGCTAGCAAGGGCCGTTACATTGCCTCTAACTACAACGGAGCCTTCTTCCGCGCGGACCACAATGCCTCTGAGATAGAGTCGTACTGCAGCGCCCTGTGTCAGCTGCGGGCCCTGCTGCACCTGGCCCAGCGGCTGCTCAATAACAACGACGTCGGGACACTGTACAGCACGCAGGAGGACGGGGAGCTGAGCGAGAGGTTTGTGCAGGAGTACAGCTCCATGCACAAGGCCTGTTTCTATGGACGCTGTCTAGGATTTCAGGTTGGTGCTTTTAGCAAAATGTGTCACTCATTTTATTTTATTTTATATTTTTCAAAAAAATTTGGGGGGAATTTTAGAATAAGGCAAAATAAATATTAATTTGGTAAAAAATCATAATAAAAAAAAACATAGCCAAGCATTTGCAATGCCATTTAGTTCCTAACAGTGGTAAGTTATATTATGAAAAAAATATTTTTCTTTCAAAGTTTGTTCCTAGTAAGGTAGCTAAGTCATTCCTTTCAGCCATTAAGATTTTCCATAAGTAGTCTGTTGTGTGACTCGTTTTTATTATAGTTAATCATTCATTATTCTTTTTCACAGTTTTCTCCAGTTCTGCGTCCTTTCCTTCAGACTATTGTCATCAGCGTGGTTACATACGGAGATACGTATGGCAAACAGCAGTCTGGCTTGGGTGAGTGTTTTGACATTGTCTGGTGTTTATCATTACCTGTGTTTTAAATTATGTTTTAATTCTCTATTAATTTTTTTATATATAGCATATATAATATTGTGTGTTCTGTTATTGTGGGAAAAACATGTTGCTTCTTGACTGTGTGGCACTTTGGCTGAACTCAGTTGTTTTTAAATGTGCTTTATAAATGAAGTTGGATTGGATTGGTTTTCTCCATGATGTCATGGTATTAATGGAAGCTCCTTGAATTCCATTCGTCCTCTCCCAGGCTTGGCGGCCCTGTCCCTCCTCACATCAGGGAAGTACGTTCTCGATCCAGAGTTGCGCGGGGCCGTGTTTGAACGCATCACCCAGAACCTAGACCTGCAGTTCTGGAAATCCTTCTGGAACCTCACAGAGTCCGGCCTTATAACAGTAGGCAGGGTCAAATATAATAACACTGACTACGTGCATGAGTCATTTTTGTCTGACTGGATGAGAATTATTGCCCTGGAAACCACTACTAGGGAACATTGCTGGTTTATTCAGAATGTGCTTATTATCATATAAACGTGAATATTCCCGTAGACCTGAATCAGAATGTGCTGTGCATGTAAACATAGTCACTGACTCCCAAATGAACTCAATTCTTCTTAAAAGTTGTCAATTCCATGCATGTGTTTCTGTGTCCAGGGCTTCAACAGAATCGCCTCGTACCCAGTGCAGGTGAACGTAACCCTGACGCTGCCCCCTGTCCCGCTGCGTCTCCCGCTGGCCTCCGACCCGAGTCTATCAGTCACCGTCCAGCCGCCCATCGCCCACTGGGGACCGGGACCGGTCCACTTGCGCCTCATCTCCTATGAGCTCAGAGAAGGACAGGTGAGGGGTAACACGGGTGGTATAATGCAGGGATGGTGTGAGGAACTTGAACAGGGAAAAGAAACCTATAAAAATGGTTTTGGTATAGACCAAATATGTATGTTGTATTTTACTAGAGGAGCAATGTTACAAAATAACTTAAATATTGTAAACAATGTAATATAAAGTTGCAGTCTTGTAAGAAAGAATGTGTTATTCAAGATGTAAGCTTTTTTTTGTTAAAGCTGCAACGAGTAAGTCGGCACGTTGGCGACACCTTTGAACAAAAGTGTTAGTATTTTTACGACGCCAGCTGTCGTGAAGCTGTGTTCTAGCTCGTGCAGGGCGTGTGAGATTCAAATAATCAGGAATCAATATAGTGCGTGTCCGTGTGTTGAAAGTGTGAGGGCACCGGACTCTTTTCGACTCGGTGAGAGTGGTTAGTGACACAGCATCAACTACACCTGATTGCAATGAGTTGATCCATTGTCACCTCTCACAGAGCTGAACGAGTATGTGTCCCCACACAAAGCGAATAAACGAGAGACGGCAGTTAGTTATGGATCACGATGAGGTAATGTGTTTATGTTGTTGTAAATAATGACTATTTCAGATGAATAATGGTCATCTGATGATGCTGGTGAGGCAAAGTAAACTTTGTTTTAGTAGGCTACCGCTCATTCATTTAGGAGTAAACACTGCAGTCTAGTTCACTCCGTGAAATTGTGTATACGTTGCTTGGCAACGCCCTCCCGCCTGCCTATCACTCTTCCTTTTAGCTTTTCTTCATTGCATTTTCTTTTTTTTCTTTGATGGTTCAGCCCCGTTATCAGTCATTATGACGACAAATAACTGTCTCAAACAAGGCTCCCGCTCTCCTTCTAGGGTGACCAGATCGCATTTCCATTACTTTTCACACGTCCCGCAAATTGAGATGTTGTCCCGCATTGTTATTGAAAGTGAGCCCCCCTTTTTAAATGTGTGTTTTATAATCTGGCATTTATCCTAGCAGTCTCCGTTTGTCTGTGTGTGTGTATCGGGCTGCTGGGCTCAGTGCAGTGGGCTCTGTGAAGGTGCTGCCTGCAGTGCTTCAGCGTTTACCTTCCTGTTACTTCAAAATAAGAGCCAACTCACGTTTGTCAAGTGAAATGCTAATGTGAAGCCAGTGAAATGCTTTTAATGTGAAGCCGCAGCCTTAATGCTCTATTTGTTTAACAGTAGCTAACTTAACTGATGCGCGCTGATCTAAAGATAGTGTTTTTTTAATATAGAAAGCCGTGTCTCTGGCATTACCGGTGGTGACACGAGTTTATTTTGCTAAAAAAACGGCACTTTGTCCCGCACAAACGTAGTCTTTGTCCCACATCTGGTGAATTGGGATCTGGTCTCCCTATCCCCTTCCCTCACCTGGAGTGATAGGCTTCTCAAATCGCGTTCCTGCGCCACACTGAAATCTGCGACCAATACGGATATGTGACCATAGAGCATGCACGTGTGAACCGAAAATCGGACTGGGTGTACGACCAGATCAAATGCAGTAATAAAAGCTATATAAAAACGTCTTTCTTTGCACTGATGGTCTCGTTTGCTGTTCAAGGTAATTTATGATTATGAGAGGAAACATGAGGCTGTTTAAAAGATATTTAAATGTTACTCGATGCCGCTTTAAGAGAATGGTGTGTTTCTTTGCTTGTGTCCGCTATTTTTAGATACCTAAGGACCTACTTTTTATTTTATTTAGTAAATGTATTGAACTTGTAAAAATAATACAAACACAGAAGTTATAATCCATCAAAGGAAAACAACTTCTCAGCAACATATACGCAACTTAAACAATATCATTCATTCATGTTCACAAGTGGTAGGAACAAGTTAAAATGTTTCTCTTTCTGGTCCTACCCGCTCTTTATAGGGCAGTGAAGAGCTGCTATCCTTTTCTCGAGAAGATCCTCCACCCATCTCCGCGGGCCAGCTGCCCTGGGTGCAGAAGCAGCCTCGCTCCCCCTGGCTGCTTATACACTTCCATGGAGGAGGCTTCGTGTCTCAGACGTCCAAATCACATGAGGTACAAGGACAAGATGCTGGTGCTTGAAGGTGGAGTCAACACTCCCGAAGAACGCTTTCTGTCAAAAAAAAGTTTTTGTCAAAATCAGTGAATATTTCTCCTCATGATCCACTACCTGTCCATATTGTGTGTAGACTGAAATAAATCTGGTGTTAAAACAAAGCTTAGTGTCTGTAAACTGGTATGTAAACAAAAGGGGCCCAGTCTAGCAATATACTCATATCACTGATTTTGACAGAAAGTGATTTTGAAAACAAGCATTCTCCAGAATCGCTGACACCACCTTTAAGACTAAATCTTCTACTCGTATTCCCATTATGATAATAATATTCAGCACAAAATCTTTCAATTCTACAATAAAAAATCAGCTATTTTTAATGGTAAGCAAGTTATCACACAATTTTATTCTGTTCTCTGTCCACCCCTGTATGATTCAGAATTATCTGCGGACATGGTCTAAGGAGCTGGGCGTTCCGATCCTCTCTGTGGACTATACCCTGTCACCAGAAGCACCTTTTCCCAGAGCTCTGGAGGAATGTTTTTATGCCTACTGCTGGGCCCTCAACAACTGTCATCTGCTAGGTGTGTGTGTGGGTGTGGGTGTGTGTTGTTGTTTTTTTAATTATTTATGCCTAGTTACTGTTTAACTTTTTATTCAACTAAAGATTATTTAGAGTACTACTAGTTATTGTTCAAATCACTTGGGGATACCACTATTACATGTCACGCTGACTACAAACACAACTGGCCCATTGTCAGAGGAGCATTGGTTTTTAATATAGGCAAAGGGGTGATTCTAAATATAGCAGAAAAATGTCATTTCACAGCTTGAGAAATGAATGTGGCAATTTATTTTACAGTTCTTACACTATCATGTTTTTCAGATGGCTATATTTGTACAGAAAGCTACAGGGAATCTATCAACATTTACAAATAATATGTGTTCCCTTTTGTAGAAGTAGATAGCAAATGTACAAAGTGCACCAATATCATAAAAGGTGTGGTGTACAGGAGGAGGGGCAAATTGTGGGCTGAGACTGGCATATGGGAAGGTGTCTTATGTGCCCACTCACATGCAGAGAAAAGTAAAGAAACGGGCTACAGCATTAAACTGACAACTGTAGGATTAAAGGTTACGTGGATTTCAGGCTGCAACTAGTGACTCACTTAACTTTTTTGTATTTATTATGTTTTGAGTGACTTGTTTGTCTATAAAATGAAAATTCCCCCATTATAAATCCCCAAAGTGATATCTTGAAATGACTTCAAGTAACTTGTCCATTGTCAAAAATGAAAAGGCATCAATGTTCTCTGATCAAAAAAGATGGAAAAGTAGGAAATTCTAAAATTGATCGAGTACGTTATGGTTTCTTGTAAAATTATCTTATCAATCTGTATTTGTGTGTGTGTGTGTGTGTGTGTGTGTGTGTGTGTGTGTGTGTGTGTGTGTGTGTGTGTGTGTGTGTGTGTGTGTGTGTGTGTGTGTGTGTGTGTGTGTGTGTGTGTGTGTGTGTGTGTGTGTGTGTGTGTGTGTGTGTGTGTGTGTGTGTGTGTGTGTGTGTCTCAGGCTCCACGGCAGAGCGTGTGTGTCTGGCCGGTGACAGCGCTGGAGGAAACCTCTGCATCACTGTTTCCATGAAGGCCTTGTCCAACGGGATCCGCGTCCCGGACGGGATGATGGTCGCCTACCCTGCCACCCTGCTCACCACAGACGCCTCGCCCTCACGCCTGCTCACCCTCATCGATCCGCTGCTGCCTCTGGGTG
Source organism: Hyperoplus lanceolatus (assembly GCA_026929865.2). Taxonomy (NCBI): domain Eukaryota; kingdom Metazoa; phylum Chordata; class Actinopteri; order Uranoscopiformes; family Ammodytidae; genus Hyperoplus; species Hyperoplus lanceolatus. Next base: position 7,952,467 of record CM049413.1, on the reverse strand, counting down.
TGCTCGCTAAGTGCCTCAATGCCTATGCAGGTATGTACGGTGTGCGTGTGCGCGCGTGTGTGTGTGTGTGTGGTTATACACTTATACAACTATTTTGTGAGAACCAGTTTGAGTTGGAGATCTTAGGAGTGAAGACATTTTGGCCTGTTTTTACTTCTGAACATAAAGGGATGTTTGATGTGTGAATGTCCTCACAAATGTAGCCGTACAAACTCGCGTGTTTGTGGACAGCATTAGGTGTGTACCGTTTCAGGCCTCATTTAACACAAGAGCACATGTGGGCGCCACGGGAACAGAAAACAGAATCTCAGAGGGATTTATGTACCAACTAGATTATGCGGGAGATGAAAGTCATTACTTACCCCAAGCACTAATTCATTAAACTCCAAAAATGTTTGTCTTAGCCCTTCTTCTTTCTCCATTTCTCTGACAACTGTCTGTCCCATCCTGCCCCTGTCTCAGGTGGAGCCCTTCAGACGATGCAGCCCACAGTGGGAAGCAGCAGTCTGAGTGTGTTGCTTAGCGACCTCACACAGGGCGCCTCCAACTGGATCCAGTCCTTCCTTGACCCCATGAGGGCGACAGACGGAAACCGGTCACTGTCACCCCCGCAGAGCAACAACGAGACCCACAGAGCACCCGTCCGCACCTCTTCACAGACCATGTCACCGACCTGTGACAGCCCTATGCATTACCCAGAAGGCTTTGAGCCCCGTCGCTCCAACTCCCTTGCTTTTGTCCACCCAACTGCCTGCCCCATTTTCAGGAACCCGTTTGTGTCACCCGGGCTGGCGCCTAGCAACATGCTGAAGGGACTGCCACCTATACACATTGTGGTAAGAGCGGAGCTGAAGGTGGGAATATTTTAAATTGGAATGCATTTTTGTTTCATCCAAAAGATTGAATATTTTCATTTTTGTCAAAGGTGTAATTTAGTGTGTAAATGTGAAGCTTTACTTTTCATTTACCCAAACAAGCTCATGTCATGTTTTTTTTTCCTATTTCATTTTTATAAAATGTTTATGAAACGGTCAAATTGGGCCCGATTTCCCGGGAACTTAAACTTAATGATTTACGGTAGGCAGCAGCTGTGTTTCCCGCAATACATCTCACTCGCTTTCATTAACAAATGCATGCGCCCATACATTTTTATTACAAATATATCAGCTCAGGTTTGTTAGTATGTTTAATTGTTTTATGAAAACAATTGACCAACATTTTTTTTTCTTTTTATCTAAAATATTGACCCGACTACGTACCTCAACAAAGCCAGTATATAAGTCAGGCTACAGTCGGTTTTATCCCGGCCCACAGTTCTTGTTCTTGTGTCTTCTCCCCACAGGCCCCTGCTCTGGACGCGTTGCTGGACGACTCCGTGATGTTTGCCAAGAAGCTGCGGGCCATGGGGCAGCCCGTGAGCCTGACGGTGGTGGAGGACCTGCCCCACGGCTTCCTCAGCCTGCTGCAGTTCTCCAAGGAGACCGTGTTCGCTTCCGCCATCTGTGCCGAGAAAATCAGGGAGGTTTTTGAGCAGGAAATCCCGGGTCTACGCAAACGGCCATGCACTAAACCGTCAGGCTGATTTATCTGTGTATGGTTTGTCACTCTTTGGGACCTAAACGTTATCTGATGGGAAATGACACAGAACTGACCTAATGAGGTGAGAGGAATGCAATACGTGTGAGGAAAGGAATCAAGTGAAAGAGAATTATAAGGATGCAACAAACACTTATAGGTGGAGTCAGCGATTCTGGAGAGCGATTGGAGGGTGATAAACTGCTCTGTAAACTTGTATTTAAAGAAAAAGGGACCCATTGTAGCTAACAACATGCCCGTTTACATAGCCTAGGCTGTGTATGAACACATGTTTTATTGTTAGCACTCACACAGTACTTACAGGTAGCAGATTGTGAGGAGATATACATTGATTTTGACTTAAATGTTTTTCATCAACAAGCATTTTCCAGAATTGCTGACTCTACCTTTAAGCAAAGGGATCAAGTAAAGGAGATTTATGAGGATGCTACATACACTAAAAGCTGGAGGAAGCTAGGGGACACTGAACTTAAAACCTATAACGCACACTATTTTCTATAGTGAACTTCTATAACCAGCTCAAACATGATCCTTAGTAATGACAAAAAAAAGGATGTTATTGTAAAAAAAAATATTCTACCACAATTTACATTTTCAAGATTCCGATCAAAATGCATATTTAGACTACCGATATAAGGTATTATAACAGATACTTGACCGTCACCAGCTGTTGTGCCTGTAAAATGCTGCTGTATTATTAGTTGTGTATGAAGACAAGTTTTGCCTACGTTAGCAAACTGATCATGACGAAAGGCTTGCTTCACACATGAGACCATTATGTTTAGATGAAATGTACAATCTGGTTTTTGCCAGTTTGTTGCGTGTTTACATCATATTGATAAGGAGGCCTTCTCAGTGTATTTACCAGCAGTATCTGGACGTGTAACTTGTTATACTGTAAATGAATTATTAATATAAATATTTAACACGGTTGTTGTTATATTTAAAGACTGAATTAAATGAAAACTGCAAGGATTGAGTGTGCTTTTTTGAAATGTTTTTAGGTATTATGTTGACAAAAGAATTGGAAAGGTACATGATGTTGAGTAGGGTTTGTGTTACCTTCTCTGGACCCTCGTTATATTATATTATTATTGTATTATTGTTACATTTCTATTAAAAAATATCTTATTTAATCAGCTATTTCACATGCCTTTATTGTGCAGAAACATTGATAGATTGAAATTAGTGTATATACAGACAAAATAACCAAATTGCAACACATTTCAAACCTTGATATATTATACTATCAACTATTCTGGCAGAGTAATCTCTGAATTGGAGTTATTTAACACAGCTTGACATTTCCCATCCCTCACGATAATTCCACACCAACTGTTTGCACTGTTTTAGTTCCCATAAGGTTTTGTATTTCTATTGGTTGATCGTCATTATCAGGTGACATGGGGAGGAAAAAAACACTTTAAATTTGAGGCGTCGAATCCAACGCGTCCCTGTCTGAAGGCGTCCGAAGTCGAAGCTAAAATGTTGTTCCTCACTTTTCTTGTGTTGGTCGGAACCAGTGGTAAGTAAATCTCTGCTAAATGGATTTAAAAAGATAAAAATATTGCTATTGTATGATCAGGTTTATACATTTTTTGAATTTAATTATGACGTATTGTAGATTTCAGCTTCACGACCTTTGCCTGGCCGGATAATTGTTATGTTTGATTCAAACAATTGGAAAGTTTAAAGGTGGAGTCAGAGATTCTGGATACAGCTTGATGTCAAAATCATTGAATATCTCCTCAAGATTTACATACATGTCCGTAGCCTACTCTGTCTGTGTGCGCTGAAAATAAATCCATGGTAATACACTGCCTAGGCTCTGTAAACTGGTATGTAAACAAAGGCCCACAGTAGCTACAAGCCCATTCACAGAGCCTAGGCTGTGGAGATATTCACTGATTTTGACAACAAGCATTTTTCAGAATAACTGACCACCTTTTTAAATATGTTTTTTTCTGCTCATTCCTACACTTCTCCTGTTTCCTGTCCTCCTACACAGCTGCCTTGGGCTTTGATGATAAGATCGTCGGCGGTTACGAGTGCAGGGATCACTCCGTGCCCTGGCAGGTGTCGCTCAACAACGGCTGGCACTACTGCGGGGGAACGCTGATCAACGACCGCTGGGTGGTCACCGCTGCTCACTGCTACAAGTAAGTTAGGGACGGAGTTAGATCTAAATATGATCACTCCCCAATAATAATCACAACAACTCCTGAAAATGTAATAAATGTTGCACTTAAAGCTATAGTGCCACTTCTGCCGCCCCCCCTTGCGGAATTCTGAGTAATTACTACAACACTGTTGGTGCATCTACATTAGGTAAGCATTTGGTGATAGAGCATGGATTTTATACCTTCTGCTGTATGTCCAGGTTTTTTCTTAGCAGTAGAATCAACAACTGAAGCATTTCTTTGGTGCTTCTTGAGCTCCTGCAGCGGTGTCAGGGGGCGACACCAGTTTGTAAACGCTGCCACACTGAGAAATACAGAGATATTTTTGTGGAGCTGATAAGCTTAATCAACTTCATGTCAACTCTTTTGGCGATGGCTTGAATGTCTTTAAACTCATTTATTTCCAAAGAGATACACACTTTAGCTTTAAGGGCCAAATGTATTACATTTTCAGTAGATATTACATTATCGGGTGCTACACAGACACACCATGCTTTAGTGAAAGGCGACTTCATTAACTTTCTATGTATTATAATACTATAGGGGTGAGGATATCGAGCTGCGTCTGGGTGAGCACCACATCAGCTACAAGGACGGTCCCGAGCAGTTCATCGCTCCCGCCGTCATCATCCCTCACCCTGACTACGACCGCTACACCATCAACAATGACATCATGCTCATCAAACTCGCCGCGCCGGCCACTTTGAATGAGTTCGTCCAGCCCATCGCCCTGCCCAAACGCTGCACCCCTGCAGGCACCCAGTGTCTGGTGTCAGGGTGGGGGGCAACCCAGAGCCCATGTAAGTCCGGGAAGAGAAATGATTGTGTTTTATAGGTGATGTGTTTTAGAATTAGAATTGAAATTAGAATTATGGTGTTTCCGTGTTCCTACAAAAAAAGTCACTAGAAGTTCTAATAGGTCAAAGGTTCAAAATATGCAATTAAACTTATTCAGACACACAGGTCCATATCAGTATACAATATTAAAAACTAAATTACAAAAACAAGACAAAAAAAGTTATATTTATTAAAGTTCTTAAGATGAAATCACTAGACATTTGTTGCAATGTTATTTCCAAAAATTAGATGAGTAGCCTACCTTGTGTCCCTTTGTGTTAGTTGAGTCCATTTTACATTTTTCTTATCAATTAATCAACACATTCACTTGTACATAAAATTCCTCAGCACAGCATGAAAGGTGGGAACCTTACTAGTCACAAACACACATTATAACTTGCACCTGTCCAGCTTGGAAGTTTGAGGAAGATTTTGAACGCGTCATTAAATGCCAGATAAGCTTTTTAATTTTTGACCTTCTATACCTGCACCACAATTGGGCTGTATTGAGTGGAGTACAGTAGGCTCTATGGAGGGCTATTTTATGTGCACATATGAAATTTGCGCTTTAATACTGTTAAGTGTCTTTTTGGGACCTCCAAAAAAAGCGCTATATAAATACTATCAAGTATAATTATTATTGTTAGAATATTGTGACCGCAGATATTAAGATAATAAGACAGGAGTTCCTATTATTAAACTTCTCTATACTGACCTTTTGTGTGTTACACAGTCGGTTGTACCAAGTGCCTGCACTGCCTGGACCTGCCCACCCTGCCCCAGTCAGACTGTGAGGCCTCCTATCCCAACAGGATCACTGAGTCCATGTTCTGCGCCGGTTACCTCGAGGGGGGAAAGGACTCCTGCCAGGTAAACCAAGACATTCCAGTTTGACTTTTCGGGCCATTTGTTTACACAGCAACAATTTTTGGGGAGGAGGGTGAGGGGGGGGGGGGCTGCAAACGTAAACTTTTGAAACTAGGTGCCAGAGGGGAAAATTTTGAATATGCAACTCCAGTCTCACCGTGTAAACAATAAAAACTAGTTTTGCTTTTTCACTTATGTTTCTTTGATTGAAAGACATTAATGTTACCCTGTTAGTGTTGTACAGTTAATGTCAGCTTGTTTATTTAGTTTCATTTGACAAAACACATATCTTCACATATAATTGAGTGTCATGTTTTTAATTTTGCTCACTTATTGAAATTCACTTTTTCTGCTTTTGTCTTTTTTAACTGTTCCTTTGTCTTCTATTTGGTATCTTTATTATTATTTTGAGGTTCGTATTAAAGACAGTGTTATTTTTCCATCTTGTCCTGTAGGGAGATTCTGGCGGCCCTCTGGTGTGTAACGGGGAGCTGCAGGGTGTGGTGTCTTGGGGATGGGGCTGTGCTGAAGAAAATCGTCCCGGAGTTTACGCCAAGGTGTGTACACTCAACCAAAATACAAAACTATCTGCGTTTTTCAGACAGAATACTGATTATGGTTTTTCCAATTATTGAGGACAAACAAGAAAAACATTACACATTGGGTTTTGGGATTTATATGAACAGAAAGTGTCTTCAAATCTCATGCCATTTTCACCTGAATTCTACCAAAATTATTTAGTGTCCTCTCTGATTTCTAACACTTTTATTTTTGTTTATGTCACCAGAATTCACAAATTAAACCAGCTGAATCTTGTCTCATATACATTTCTTTCTCCACAGGTCTGTCATTTTACTGAATGGATCCGCTCCACTATGGCCTCCAACTGACATCCCAATGTCCCATCCCAGTGTCAACACACTCACTCCATGTTATATGAGGACTGTTATTTATACAGCTTTACAGACCAATTCATGTCTATTTGTGGATCATGTTTTAACAGTGACAATAAAATATCAACATGATTGACAAGCCAACACTTCTGCTGGAATTTGATTCACACAAATGTATCTCACCATCAGTCCTTTACCATAAGAGACCTGTTGACTTTGGTGAATGAACAACTTGTTGAACATTTTTAAAGTCAGTATTTCTTTAAGGTTGCCTGGCTTTGAACACTAAACAGTTTCTAAAGGTGAACATATTGCGCAACCCCAATTAATGTTTTCTTTTAAAATAATAATGCATTTAAATGCAGTGAGAGGAACGAAGCAGAAGAACTCTTGTCCAGCTATGCCGTGATCTTTATATAAAAACACAAATATTCATCCGCGTCCCCCCCTGCCATAACCCCGCGCCCAGATTGAAAACCACTGCCTTAAACTGTATGAGCCCAAGGCGAGCACAGGATGATGTTGAGTTCATTCTATCGATTGCCTTAAGCCACAAGTCATCAGTGAAATCCACATTTAATTATTTCTCCCATGCAACCTTAGCTTTGAGCACAAGTTTGTTATTGAGCGACATAAGACCGCTATGTACCCGGGCCGGGATATAAGAGCTTTCTGATTGGGACTTAATTTAAGTAATTCCTCCCAGGGCAAAGTGGGGGGTGGTGAGGGAAACAAAGGATACTGCGTGCAAATGAAGTGCCTTATTTGTAAGTAACGAAAGAAATTAAAACGTGGCAAACCAAATTTCTTAATAAGGTCTGTAAAACTGGAAAGAACTATGATTTCATATAAATCTAAGAAGCAATGAATGCCTTTTGCTTTCCACACAGAAAAGGAGGCATCTAAAGCAGGGGGAAATAGGTGGTTACCAACTATGGGAGCAAGTAGGCTATAGACAAGGATAAGAATTTGAAATGACGCCGGAACTGAAACCAGATCTTAAGGGAAGCCAACACAATTGGATTTTTGGTGTGCTTAGACATGACTGTTGGAAGAGGGGAACACAACAACGCTTAGAGATGTAGGCTACCCTGACAAGACTTTGATTCAATGGACCCCAAGAGGTGTTAACTGTATGGAACCAAAACAAAAGTTTTTGAATATTAGCTGACAAGGCTCCGTTTTCTGGGAAAATGTTTTGGGCAATTTTGACGAGGATCAATGGCGGGCTCATATCCGTATGTCTCGGAAGACGTTTGAGTTAGTCGTTGAAATCCTGGAGCCACACATTAAGGCCAGGACACACCGGCCCGATAATCGCCGTCGTAGAGTCGGGAGGGGGCGGGGACACAAATCTGTTTGGTGTGTGCCGTGAAATCGGTCGTCGTAGATGTTGTCGGGCTTCTTTTCTTTTGAGCCTGTTTTGAACATGTTCAATTGGCGGCGGGCAGTCTTTCAGTTGGATCAATTTGATTTGTGGAGGGCTAGCGAATCAGTGAAGCCCGGAAGTGAGGCGGGTAGCACAAACAGCTAACAACAGTTTGTTTGTTTCGTTCAGCGAGTACTCACATGCATCAACCCTTGTTGACTGCTCGACACCATGCTCGACACTCTCTGCTAAAAATTGTGCTCTTTGTGGTCCATAAATATAAATACGTATTTCTATCTATGTTTATGGTCTAGGGCCGTCCCATCATTTCCGGCTTCCGTATTTTTTCGGGCCACAATACAGATTAGCGCCGCCTGCTGTTATGGAGACATTAGGCTACGTCCCGCGCAGGCGCAGAGCGTACGGAAAGTCAGCAGTCGGTTTGGTGTGTTCTTTGCACTTTTTCGGCCGCGACGGGAAGACTGGAGCTCCCTGAATCGGCAGTCTCCATTTTAAAGGCCAGGACACACCAGTCTACTACAACAGGAAAGGGTGGCATCCATTGTGCTTCAGGCTGGTGTTGACCACAACTGCTGTTAAGAATCACTCTGAATATATTCCCTTTCATGTCTAACTTTATAAATCTGAATAAAGCCCCCAACTCTTTTACTTAACTTTATTGTCATTATTATTTTTATTCCAGCTTCACAGATGTGTATGTTGGCTGGCCTGGTCGCACACATGACGCTCAAGTTTTGGTTAATTCGCCCCTCTACAAGAAGGCAGAAGAGCAAGGAGGAAGTTTTCATTCAACCGATTTATAAAGTATTTTCCTTTTTTTATAGCTTTGCAAAGGGTGAGGCAAATACTACCATAAAGATACACAAGGAAACAAAAATAATTCAGCACGATGGACATGTGCAGCAGTAGCCTACTACAATCTACTTACCATTTCTAAACACATATGCAGCTAATTTTTTTGCACTGCCTTTTTACACATGGTGCCTCAAATCATCACTGACTGTTGAAACTTGACAGTGGTCTTCAAGCCCCTTGGATTTTGTGCCCCTCCACTCTTCCTCTAGACCGTGGGACCTTGATTTCCAAATGAAACACAACATTTAATTTGGATCAGTGATGATTTGAGGAATCATGTCATCTGCTGCTGTTAGTCCACTATTATCAAGTCCAAAGTCACCACAGCCATCTACCAGAAGATATTAGAGCACTTCATGCTTCTGTCTGTTGACAAGCTTTATGGTGATGACAATTTCCATTTCCAGCTAGACTTGGCACCTGCCCACAGTACCATAAACCACTGGTAACTGGTTGACTGACCATGGTATTACAGTGCATGAATGGCCAGACAACCCTCCTGACCTGAACCCAATAGAGAAACTATGGACTATTGTCAAGAGGAAGATGATACACACCAGACCCAACAATACAGATGAGCTGAAGGCCACTATCAAAGCAACCTGGGCTTCCATAACACCTCAGCAGAGTCACAGACTGATAGCATCCATGCCACGCCCCATTGAGGCAAGAATTCATGCAAAAGGAGCCCAAACCAAGTACTTAGTACATATGCATGATTATACTTTCTAGAGGGCCGACATACCTTTTATTATTGATTTTATGTAATATTCTAATTTTCAGAGATTTACAATTATAACAAATAAAGGCTTCACATATCTCACTTTGCATGTAATGAGTCTGTATAAGATATTATTTTCACCTTTAAAGTTGAATTACTGAAATAAATTAACTTTTGCACAATATTCTAATTTTTCGAGTTTCACCTGTATAATGCAGTAAGGCTCTCAGGCATCCTGGATTTTTCAAAACTTTCTGCAAATTCAAAACATATCACATGTTTTGGGTATTTCTTTTTTAGGATTCATGACTCAGCACCAGTGTTAACTATTTATGACACTTAACATTGGTAATGAAATGACAGCCACCATTGGAAATGAAAAGGGTGGGCAGCTAGCTAGTTAGCTAAATTGTAACTTAAGGCAAAAGGTGGAAGCAAATCATGTTAGCATTCATCCATAGACAGTTGACACAATCATCATCAATATTAGCATGCTCTTTAGCCTCATAGGTTGGCCTATTTACAGCCCACAGAAAACTGACATATTTTCTTCAATGCAAGTTCATCAATTCATGGCTTAAAATCTTGAGCAGTTGAACAGAAATTCCTAGCAGTAAGCTACGCAAGAGACTCCTAACCAATGGGAGCATGTGCGACGTGCGGATATGGCACAGGCTCTGCATGCAGCAAGATATTATTTTTTTTTTTTTAATTTTACAAAATAGATTAGGGGCTAATCAAATTAGATCCGGGGCTTTAGCCCCGAATAAAACAGCCTAGTGACGCCACTGGGCCGAGCCAACAGCCGAAATGCCGGTGTTGCACCGAGGGCGCTGTTCTTATTGATTAACCCAGTCTCATGGTGACATATAGGCTATGTAAAAACGTTGGTCCTTTGCACAAATCGTATACGTTTCTCAAAATTGGCACTGAAATGGTCAGATTGTTTTGGGTTTTTTTAAAGGTGAATAACCAACCTAGTTACCCATCACAGTGAAATGTGTAGGCTATACTTTTTCCACTGCACAATCATTTTAAATTGGAAGCAAACAACTTAATAATCTCTCAATTGCAGGGCTGTTTTTGTGAAACTATGTTTTCAACATAATTATTAAAACATTTCTCTGTGAGACTGGGTTGCTTTATGCCTACAGTCTATTGAAATCAGTTAAGAAATAAGAACAGCGCCCTCTAGGATCACACATTTTCACAGCTTTCAGTGCAACACCGGCATATTCCCGGCTTTCACTGGCTGTTTAAAAGGGGCTACTGTTTGTAATCCATCATAGTAACATAAAAGTCTGCACTATAGGCCTACTTTTTGTTACGGTAAATTGTACATATGTTTTAAAGTGGCTCTTACATATTTAAATTAAGTAAACGATACATAAATAAAATGTGGTCGCGCTCCCACAACAGTAACCATAGAAATGAATAAGTATATAGGCCTATCTATGAGCAGTTACCGGGTGTGACGGCAGGTGGCGACTGCGTCACAGAATCCCACGTGCAGGAGTCCCATAAACAGCAGCGAGACGCCGAGGAAGAGGAGGCGGAGAAGGCGACCATGTTGAAGAAACACAATAGAAGCGATTCATTTCAACTCAAATCAGTTATTAAAGCGAGTCGTGAAGAGAGCAGTTAATCAGCCGCACACTGAGAATCCATCGTAAAACAACAGAGGATCTAAGGTAGGTTTGCGGTGACGTTAAACTGTGGATTTTCCGTTAAAAACATCCGAGTTGTTGTGAGCTGGTTAGCACCGAAGCTAATGTTAGCGAGTGGGCTAAATTACCATTGAAGCTAACGGGCTAGAGAATTGTGACAGGTAGCTTAATAATTAATAATACAAATAACATTTGATGATATGGATTTGTGGCTGAGTTTAAACGATGTCACGTCGGGTAATGAAGCGTTTATAAAGTCTGAAATGCGAGTGTTGTAACGGTTTAGCGGCTAGTTATGTTCGAGCTAACTGGCTTAGGTTTGACTCTAGTAGCTTAGCTAATGTGGCTAACGTTGTTTTAATCAGACGCAGCATTAAAATTAGCGCTATGAAGATTTTAATTTACAAAATCCACTATGAGTGAAACCCACCAACGCTACACCGATCGTGCGAATATTTAAGTCAATGTTTTGCTGAAATGGTTCTGGAGGATGAAGTTGGTCGACGTTTATCCGAATGAAAACGTGAACGTTTTATTTATTTGTTTTGTTTATTTGATTGGGATAGAGCACAGTAATTACTCTCGGTATCACAATGACAAGACGTAAACATGGCTTGGTTTAAAAACTTAATTGAAATTCTCATTCAAATCCGTAGTCGCTAGGCTAGTGACGAAAACCAAAACATTGCAAGTGACATTACACATGATAACATAAATATTCCAGTAGAAATGGGAACTCATTGCACTGCATGTCAAGTTAAGTGTGATTCATTACAGTACAGTTCAGCCTTGAGCCAAAGCGGAACATGTAGGAATCGGATATTCTCTTATTGCTAGTGGTATGGCGATCAGTTAACTATTGATATAAACTGTGAAATTAGTTTCAGACTGTCACTCGGACCTAGAGTCTTTACTGTATGTCAGCCATGTTTTAAATCCTGGGCTTCGTTAATCTGCCACCTGGCGAGCTCACCTGTGCAAACTTAACCCAAATCATTTAACCAATTAGCTGCTGAAGCTTTCCACTGTGGTGAGGTCTAAAGTGGTAGGGTTTGTTAACAGTTTCAACTAAGGATGACAGGAGGAATTATGACCATTGTACATTAAAAGTACAACACAAATATGTGCAGACTCTAGACTTCTTCATGGTGAGAAAAAGGCCTTAATTGGTTCTAATATATCTCTATTAAATCTTTAAAAGGTGAAAACAGTGGAACAATTGTATGATTATTTTTTTCTGATGTGTAAATTTGGCTTTTTGTTTTATTGATCAGTACATACAAACATGTATACATAAAACAATCCTGGAGTATAATTTGATTTGTGATATAAAACTATATAAATGAAATCTCTACATTTAAGAAGTCATCATTTTGGAAACACTTGGTGCATTTGAATTTTTGGGAAATTACTTGGATATCTGTTGATTTCCTCAATGATTAGTCGACTGTTTATTTTTTTTTAGGTGGCAGTTTGACGACTTGAGGAGACAGCGGATTGACACTCGTACACGTCACACACCGAGCTGCGGAGTCCGTGGAGACGGAGAGAGAGGGCTGAACACCTGGAGGAGGCAGAGGAAACGCACACTGAGAACTCAAAGGGGGCGGAAAGCTTTTTGGCTTTGGACTAGTTACCCCCTTGCGTGATTTGTGATTTTCAGGATTTTTTTTTTTTTTGAGTGGACCGACGTATATCCACACAGTGGAAACAAACGGAGAGCATAACAGACTATATGATTTTGTGGAAAACCTTGTACAAAGTTGGACATCCCTTTTTTCAAGGAGAGGGATATTAAAGAACTCTCATGGACTCGAACCTGAAACAGGAAATATGGTTCAATTTAGAAACAAGTTAAAGAATTGAACTAAGATTATATTGAAGAAGCTGTTCCCCAAGTTGAGATTGCCTTAGTTGTTCTATTTCAGGACTTCGACGCTTTGATACTTGTTCACATATAATTTTTCTATATTGTGGGCAAGTATATTCATGCATATGAATGCAGATTTCTCTTCATTTTGAAGAGCTCTTGTGTAAAAAAGTGTTTTTTTTTTGTTGTTGTTTTTGTACGTCAGTCACTCTGTTGTTGAAGGGGACCGAACTGCACGTACATGTGTATATGTAAATACTACAAATTGACTTCTGTCGTGAAAGCTTTGGACTTCTAAAGAATAGAGAATATTGTTTGTTAATGCTTTATTAAACTTTTTTACTTTTGAAGAGAATTTTTAAAAAGAAAAAAACCTAAGAGGCAAAAATCTAAGACTTTGACGGAAAAAAAAAAAAGCAAGGACAACAGGAAAAATGGCAACTGCCAGAACAGAACTCGTGGGCCCGGTCGTCATGGGACTGAACAAGCAGAACGGGCAGCTCCGAGGGCAGACCAAACCAGCCTCTGTCCAGCCAACACCTTCTACTCTAGGAAAGGCTTTGGGCTCTCTGCAGATAGCAGGCGGGGACGCAGGAGGAGGAGGAGGAGGCGGCATCAAGTTTGGAGATGACTGGAAAAAGAGCTTAAAACTCCCTCCTAAGGACACCAGGGTCAGAACCTCGGTGAGTCAAAAGTTCTTTTTCTACTTGACTTAACCTTAAAATTAGTTTTCTGTCAATGTCATGTTAACCTGTGTTTACCGCAGGATGTGACGTCAACGAAGGGGAATGAGTTTGAAGATTACTGTCTCAAAAGAGAACTCCTGATGGGCATCTTTGAGATGGGTTGGGAGAAACCCTCCCCTATCCAGGTATGGAGCATTTCACTTTGCTGAATAGCTTTTTTATATCTTAAGTGTTTTTCTTTTGTAAACCTGTAACTCTTATAAACCTGAACAATTCTGAATGATTTTTTTTTTTTTGGGCCATTTTGCCTTTTATTGGAAAGATAACTGACACAGGTGTTGTTGTAATCTTTTGGAACTTTCTTGACTTATTATAACTCTTTTAATGTATATTTTAGTTTAGGGCTTTTAGGCATTGAATACACACCTTTTCAAAGGAGTCACCTGTCAAACGTAAAAACACAAACTGACATCTTGATAGCTTATTGAATGAGAAAGATCAGTCTAAACAATGTTATGTTAAATATATCATTATACAGATGAGAGAACTATTGCTGCACTGATGATATATGCTGTAGACCCAGTAGAGTCATAGAATGAGACTAAAGATTACATTTTTGTCTGTTTGCAGGAGGAGAGCATTCCCATCGCCCTGTCTGGTCGAGACATTCTGGCTCGGGCCAAGAATGGAACAGGGAAGAGTGGAGCCTATCTGATCCCTCTGCTGGAGAGAATAGACCTGAAGAAGGACCACATACAGGGTGAGACAGGGACCAGAGATTCAGGCAGTAACCTTATAAAGACCTTCCTTTGTCATCCTACACCCACTTCACTACTGTCTCTTGTTCCTTTTGTCTTCATTCTTGTTTTTCCCACTCCACAATTGCCCAAAAAAGAAAAGGAAGAAGTAGTACCACCGTAGCATTGTATCGATTGTTGTATTGCATTGTTTTATTTCCCTCATCTTGATCGACCACAATTATACTTTGCCCTCCGCTGTACGTTTTTTTTCCCCAAGTTGTTCCACACAATCTCCCATGATCCCTGTGCAACTTCATGACGTCATCAAACTCTGTCGTTTGTTATTGTATTGATCGTGAGCCCCCCTAGCTGTGGAATAGAACATATTGTGCGTTTAACACTTACATATTTGTCTCTATTAAATCATTTATTACCACAGATCACATTTGTAACATGCGTGTTTTTCTTCTTCAGCCCTCGTCATGGTGCCCACCCGAGAGCTGGCGCTGCAGGTGAGCCAGATCTCCATCCAGATCAGCAAACACCTGGGCGGAGTCAAAGTCATGGCAACCACCGGAGGCACAAACCTGCGAGATGACATCATGCGCCTGGATGAGACTGGTAAGACCTTCACAGTGTGTCTCACTGACCTAGTTCATGGCAGTTTGCCAGACAAAGGAGCTACTGCCTGTGACACACACAGTGCCATGTCTTGACAAATATACCGGTAGAAACAGACTTGAAAAGGCAAATGTAAAAGTTCATAGGGTTTTTTCATTCGACATCCTCAAAAAAAGATGGATCACTGTATAGGTCACACTAATGATTATTAACTGTTGTTAAAATACTAATATACAAATTAAGAAAAAAAAAAATCTTATCGGTTTTTTGCCTTTTGTGAAATTATAATTCTCTTGTCTTCCTCACATCAGTGCACGTGGTCATCGCCACCCCCGGCAGAATCCTGGACTTGATAAAGAAGGGCGTGGCCAAGGTGGACAGAGTCCAGATGATGGTGATGGATGAGGTAAGCATCAACTAAACGATAAGATTATGAACTTCTTATCAGTATAATGTACCTGCAGTTTTAATTTGCTTTGGAAAAACCATCTAAATGTCATATTCATTTGTTTATCAAACAGTACAATATATACATATCTTTATTTTACCAGTTATATGTGTGTTTTACAAATATTTTAGTGTAAGAAACAATGAATGAAAACAAATACAAAACCTACATATAAAATCAGTTTCCAGATTGCAGCTTTGCATCACCTCCATGTTAAATGATCTCTGTTTCCTCTCAGGCGGACAAGCTGCTGTCTCAGGACTTCGTGGTGCTCATCGAGGATATCATCAGCTTCCTGGCCAAGGGCCGGCAGATCCTGCTCTACTCTGCCACCTTCCCCATCAGCGTGCAGAAGTTCATGGTGGGTGTTGGTTTATTTGTTTATTTGTTTGTTTGGATCCACATTCATTTCAGCATAAACTAAAAGCTATTCTTCCTGTGGTCCCGTAGTTTTCATTGTGACAATAACATTTACAAAATTACATTAATGACAGTACTGACATATATATATATATATATATATATATAATATATATATATATATAAAACATAACACAGACATACAAAACTCTGCATGAATCTGTATCTATTCTAAAAGATAAGTGTTCGCCTAATTGCTACAGTAATACTGGACCAACCCGATGGCTCGCGGCCATTTGGCACCAGTCACCTCACACTGCAGTCCAAGCTGTTCTCACACTGCGTCCAGATCTGTGTTTCTGTTGGGCTGTGGGTTGCTTTTACAGGTCTGTCTTGGTCTGTAGCAACAGTCACAGGATTTGATTTGTTTGCTTAGATTCTGTAAACATGTATAAAGGTGACCACAATGTAAAAAAAAAATGTATGGCATCATGCAAACGGGTATTTAAAAAAAATACAAATTTAAATCCTACTGATTTTCAGTGAAGTAAAGCTAATATTAAACTCAAGTGCATCAATTTAACAGAAACAAAAAGACCAAACAACCCACATAATTCGTTAAGGCATGTCCTAAACCCTTGTACATTTGTGAAAACGCTACCGTCTAGTTTTTCAATGCAAACTGAACTCTAATCCATTGATTGTGTTTCCTTGCTTTAGGCCAAGCACCTTCAGAAACCCTATGAGATCAACCTGATGGAGGAACTGACTCTGAAGGGCATCACTCAGTACTACGCCTACGTCACAGAGAGGCAGAAAGTCCACTGCCTCAACACACTCTTCTCCAGGGTAAGTCAACTCTTTATTCACTGTCCATGCATTTAAAACTGCCACCATTTAGGACACTTATTTTTCACAGTTTTTAACAGTTTTTCTGTGTTTTTTTTTAATGGCCCGATTTTCAAACGCATTACACCAAAGCATTTTTGGATGTTGAAAACTATAATAGTAGTACTTAAAGGTGGAGTGAGCCAGTGATTCTGGACAATGCTTGTTGTCAAAATCATTTGGTATCTCCTTATGATCCGCTACCTGTCAATACTTTGTGTGCCCTGAAACACAATGTGGTGTTAATACAGAGCTTAGGCCTTGTAAACGGGCATGTTGCCAGCTATGGTGGGCTCCTTTTTTTTTTTTTTACATACCAGTTTACAGACCCTTGGCTGTGTATTAACACCAGATTTTTCAGCGCAGACCGGTACTAATTTTGACACAAGCATTTTCCAGAATCGCTGACTCCACCTTAAAGGGATAGAGTTAATTTATCCTATATCATCTCTAACATTGCAACAGTAGATTGTCCAACATGAGGGTGATTTAAATTCATATTGTTCTCTCTCCGTCACAGCTTCAGATCAACCAGTCCATCATCTTCTGTAACTCGACTCAGAGGGTCGAGCTCTTGGCCAAGAAGATCACGCAGCTCGGATACTCCTGCTTCTACATCCACGCCAAGATGATGCAGGTGAGGACAAGGCACAGCTGACGTTTAACATGGAAACTGAAGGCAACGTTGCTCAACATGTTGAATGTTAATGTTGAATTGAAAATTTTAATTTTGTTTTTGTAAAATGCTTTTTTGTTTTAATTTTAATATCTTGTCTGTTTTTGCAGGAATACAGAAACCGTGTTTTCCACGACTTCAGAAATGGACTGTGCAGAAACCTGGTCTGCACTGGTGAGTTTCTGTTGTGCACTCATACATTTCAAAACAAAACATCTAATGTTATTGAGAGAGGTTGTCAAGGAACTATACATTTCATTTTCGTTCATCTTCCGACAGATCTTTTCACCAGAGGTATTGACATCCAGGCCGTCAATGTCGTCATAAACTTCGACTTCCCCAAAAATGCTGAGACTTACCTCCATCGTATTGGAAGATCAGGTATGTGCATTGTTACCTCATTGTTCAACCTTCACTGATTATTTGTGGAAACTGTTTTGAAGACAAGATTTAGAAGAGAAAAGCAAAGAAAAATCTTGACAAATGTGCACATAACATACCAGTTTCAGAACCAGGTTTATTTTTAGGTGTGTTCACACAAACAAACTTGTTGAGGTCTGATTTGCACACAATCAACAAATACAGAGAGCATGAGTAGAAGAAGTGCAACTTTAGAATGACTACAAAAAATGCAAATGTATTCTCTAACAGAGAATCCGAATATTGTTCAAAATGATGCATAAAGGGACGTGGGGTGTTTTTCATTCAATTAGGAAAAACACTTCAATGTAAAGCTTGTGTTTGTTAGGAATAGACAAATTAAATATGATGGATAGAAGTCGTCATAGTACATGTTGATATTTAAGCAATAGCACACGAGAGGGATTATGTTGTCGCTCTATATCAGCACTGCTGTGATTCGGTCGTAGGCACGAGGCCGCAGGCCGAGTGCCGGAGAGAAACACAGCAGTGCTGATATAGAGCGACAACATGCGACCTCGAGTGTGCTATTGCTTTTATACAGCAGTTTTACAACTGAAATTCACAAGTTAACTTTAAAATGTGATCTTTAATCATTTAAGAATGTATTTGCTTCCGCCAACACAAATAGTTCGACAACAGCAGTCAGAGCGGAGCGCGTTGCTATGCAACAACTTTACGCGAGTGAGCTCGTCTTGCTTTGTTTACTCTGGTAACATTAACCACGGCGGCCCGATGTCCCGTAAAAATCACCAAAGAAACGGAACGGCGGATCTTAATCTAGTTGGTAACAAGGTCCGCTGCCCAATCCAAACCCCCCACGCTTCATTTCCCAGAGTTTATGAGTGTATTTCGGCCCGGGGGAAGTAACGTTATACAATGAGGTGGGAAAGCTAGGCTAGGCTAAAGCTATGCAGCGCTCGTATTATTCAGCAGCCTGAGTTTATCTCCACACACTATTGCTGTCTTCAGTAACGTGAGTGTGAGCGACTACCGCACACTGTCTCTGTCTGTGTCTGTGTGTGGCAGCGATGCCCTCTCACAGGGGAGAGACTCGCCACAGTCAACCTGAGTCACACACACACAGATAACACACAAGTGAAGCTCCGGCTCATCAGTGAGCCGCGGAGTGATTTTGACAGTTGGTCTACAGTTTGGTGAACAGTCTGAGTGATGTTGTTCGCTAATATCAGCACTCCTTCAGAACGCTCAGAAGGTCTCTCGTCCAATCAGATCACTCGCTCAGAACCAACTGCTGTATAATTACCACTATCCTCACTCGCTCAGGGAGGTTCGGTCACTTCGGCCTGGCCATCAACCTGATCACGTCAGAAGACCGTTTCAACCTGAAGTCCATCGAGGACCAGCTGGTGACGGACATCAAGCCGATCCCCAGCAGCATCGATAAGAGTCTCTACGTGGCCGAGTTCCACTCCGGAGACTGCGACGTGGAAGAGATAGAGGAGAAGCCGGGACGCCAACAGGACAGCGCCTAGAGCAGGTGGGAGGGTTTGGGATGGTGTTTAACACAGCCCACGTTTACCTCTGTAGCACGTCTGTGTCTGTAACTGCTGCATCTCTCTCGCTATTCATGTTCACACAAACAGTGTCTCTTCTAAAAGCCCTGTCTTTATACATAGATTTCTTTTGATAATTCCCATTAAAATGTCTGATATAATTTAATTATAAATGTAATTAATTTTGAGTTTGGACAGAAATCTGTGTGCCTAATTATATAAAAAAAAATGATATATGCACATTTACGCTTGTGGGAGGCTAATCAATGTTTTATTTCTGTTGCAGGACAGTGGACCCACCTGGCTTTGCACAGAAATCAGCGCTTGCACACAGGCTTCAGGCAATTCTTCAGTTTCACAATTATCACTCGTTTTCAGAGCCTGTCAAAAGGATGTTAAGGCTTTTTTTTTTTTTTTTTTTTTTTAAGCATTTCCACAGAGAGCTGCCTCATTGTTTTGTTATAGTACAAGCTAATTAAGAGAATTCAACATTATTGTTTTGCACCAACTCGGAAACCTGCGGATGAGCTTAACATATTTTTCTTTAAGTGAATCTTGGTTGGACAGCAGCAGTGCAAATGCCTATCAAAGCTGTTCTGAACCCGTTGTCCTCGGTGACTGTTTTTATTGCCAGCAGAGAGGTTTGTCTCTTTATTGTTACAATGGTGCACTTACACCAGCCATCGTTCGTTCTGTCCACTTACACTGTTGTCGTCACTTAAGTGCCTTACTTACTCCCATGTGCACTCATCCATTCATAGCCTGCTGTCTTCTGTCGTGCAGCAGAGTACGAGCACAAATAATATGAATTCAATAGTTACCCAACTTTATTTAAATGTCCATTATGCAAGGGGATAGACATCACATTCACACAGACACACGCACACACATGCAGACATTTCTCGAGCTGAGAGGTGTGTTGAAAGAATGGCTCAGCCTTCTAAAAGAAAGAAAGAAACATCCTGAATGTGAAAGTTTATTTTTAATGCGAACGTTGCAATAAAAAAGGGCAGCTTTATTTAAATACTGCGTGACTGTTTTTCATTTTTCGTTAAAAAATACATGAGCATAATTCAAACGAGAGGTTGACTAGAGACGCGAGCCCCGATACTAATTCAAGACGTTAGCTTACGACTACACACACACACACACACACACACACACACACACACACACACACACAGCAAGGGAAATAAATAGCGGCCTCATTCTGTTGTTTGGAGGTTATTTTTACATTTTAAAATAAATCCCATTTGGCTGGTGAGAACTAAAGCCGCTGTAGCTGGTAGATGAAAAGGTGGCTTCCTCTCCTGCAACGCGTTCAGGGCAACAGCATTTTGTTGTTTTAAATGCATAACAATAAAATCAAATCTATCATGGGACTTGCGCATCAGAGACGGGTCCAGAACAGTTTTGACGGCGACGTTTGCCATCACTAAGTTGATAAATAAAATGCTAATATAAATGATAAAGTCTCAATAGGTCCAAGGAGTGAATGTTTTTTGTGGAAGTTGGTGCAAAACAATAGCTTGAATTTTCTGCTACTGCTCCATATTTAGTTTACATTGTGGAGCTACAAGATGGATTTCAATTCAGGCGTGTTTTTGAAAGTTTATTTTTAAGCCCCATCATGACAAAATGGAAGTTGGGGAATGTATTGGTTGCCATCATTTCTTTAGCCCAGTGTTTGAATGCCAAGCCCTTGAGTGTATTTGACAGGTGTCATTTTGCATTGCTGCTGCTACATTGAAGACTATTCTTCAGGCTTTGCTCTTATGATGAAATTATTAACTGGATATTAATTGTTTTCATGGACCACCGAGCAATAAAACCTAGTCGGTCTGTTAAAGTAAAAAAAAATTGCCATCAAACTAAAATGAGAAATGACTGTCTGTTATGAATATGCAGCAGCAACAATGCAATTTTTTTTTCCCAGCTCCGCTATGTGTTATGATTTATGAAAATGTGAGGCTTATATTTTGTGAGGGGTGGGCTCCGTGTTTGAAAGCAAAATTGTAGCATTTTTGAACAGGCAGCTGTGACTTCTTTGTTTTTGTCCTCCCTTTACAAGAGCGTCAGTAATGATGGAAAAATACATAAAAAAAAAGAAGGTATTTTTGCTTTTTAAGATTTATTTTTATGTTTTCCTTTAAGCAGTTTGAAGGGGGGGGCTGGCTGTGAGGCTCTTAGCACTGGTTAACTCCCAGTATTTTTATTTTTTGGGGGGGGCGGGTGGGGGTTTGCAGAAGCCAAGTGTTATATCAGATGCTATTTGGGCATCTTGACTGTCGTTCTTTCTGGTACTTAAAACTAAGAAAACATTTTTGATTTTGAAGTAGTTTCTCCTAAAATAGACAATATATTTTCTTTTCTGTGTGTTTTTAAGTACCAGAAAGAGTGTTAAGTTAAAGGATTAAGTTTCTGGAGAATGTTATGGCACTGTGATCCTCTCAAATAGGTTCCATGTTCATGTGACGCATGATCAAAGTGCTACAATTTGTTTTCAGCAACTTGATTCTTTTCTCCAATAGGGCAATCTTTATACGAGGTGTTTATGAATCATTTTTGAGGAAACAAAAAAATTGTAAATGATTCATTGTTTACACTAGTCGTTTACAATTCTACAAAAAAAAAGAAAATACTTTGCTTCATGGACGGAGGAGGAGGTAGAATTTTATTTTTGTTTTTTCCTTGAAATTGATTTTCAGGATTAACATCGAAGCAAAACCAAAAAAGGAGAATGTCGTACGAGTGTGTCTGTGTGAGCAAGAGAGAGATTTAAGTGTGTGTGTGTGTGTCTTTGAGTGAGGAGAGGTGTGTGTGTGTGACATGCAGGAGACTGTTTGAACAAGGTGTGTGTTTGAGAATGAAAAGAAATTAGATATGAATGTTTGAAAATGTGACCGGTTGCGTTGCGTTAATCATTACGTCTACATGCAGCTTTAACTAAACGATGTCTGTGGATTGAACAGCTCATCTTTGGGAGAATCAGACCTCACATGAGCAACACTTGGTACTTGTGTGGATGATCGGTCATTTGGGATAAGAAGAAAAAAAGTTATAGGTTATATAAGTTTTAGGCTGCATGTGAACGTAATTATTGTTACTTTTTCCTGTGTATATGTGCGAAATCGTCTTGTTTTTTTGTTGGTGGTGTGAGATGTCTTAACAATCTGTACGGATGTTTACAGTTGTCAGGGATGTGATTTCTGTTTCGTTAATTCTCCTTTTCCAACTCGCGCCTCCTCCAGAAGTTCAAATTAATGAACATTAATCTTATTTTAGAACTTTTCTGTTTTACGTCTCTGATCACGTCCCTGACAGTCATTGGATACACCTCCTTTGTGACCCAAAAGAAAAGATTGCACAAATATCTAGAGCTGAACTCATCCACAGACAATAGCCAGGAGAGAAAATAGTTAACAAAATATCTTGTCCAAGACTCTTTCCTGGAATCGGCTCCCGACTTGCTTAAAAACGACCTTAACTACAACTTTTATTTTTGTAGCTCCAGCCATGTTGTATCAGCTTTATTCTGGCAATAGGCTCAACATTTAACTCTGGTTTAAACTATTTGAATATATACCAAAAGGAGAAATATGGTTTCTTTAAGTTTCAACATGAATTTGTAAATGTGTTCAAGTGAACTATTGCATCAGTGGTCACAAAGGAGGTTGATAATGATATATGAATGTTGAGTGATCCGGTTGATTGGTCGTGTGTGTGTCGGTGCGCGCGTGTGTGTGTGTGTGTGTGTGTGTGTGTGTGTGCGTGCGTGCGTGTGTGTGCACTTTGACCTGTGGAGTCAGGAGTGATGACATGGGTGGGAGGGTTATTTGTCAAAAAAAAAAAAATAAAAAAAAATAAAAATCCAATTCGATAAGGTGAGGATTTGGAAAAAGACAAATTGCAGGTTTAAAAATTGATGCTTTGAATTCTGCAAATTCTAAATTGATGGCTGAACTGCCCGTAACATCTCTACTGTGCGAAGCTAAATTGAATTGGAACTTGTATTTTGCTGCACTAATGTAGACTCACCCACGCTTCAGCCAAACTAAATATAAACTCTGCAGCATTTTTGGAAGCAAGCTGAGGGTAAAATTATTTCCCCTGCAACACAAGTAGAAACGTGTCTGAAGTGACTCTAAATTGGCTTAAATAAATGTTCAGTTTCAGGGTGTAAAAGTTGCAACAGTATTTTGTTTTCTATAACACGGACAGGAAAGATTAGTTATACAGTGATTCAACAAAAAAATACTTATCTAAAAAGTTTTTTTTTTTTTTTTTTTTTTCCAAATTTGGGTTCAGACTTTTCTGTATTCATTGGTACCTTTGTTGGCCCATGTTCAAGTGACTTGCATCATTGTTTACTCGAATTGTAAAACCCTAAAAACCAGAATCCATGTTTAGGTTGTCTGTTTATTTTCGCCTGTCGCTGCCCCATGATTTTTATTTTTTGTGACATTAGAATAATATAACAATATCGATTGGGTGATACTGCAAAAATGTCATTCTTGCATTCTTAATGATTTTTTGATGCATAAAGTATCTCAAGGACTTGTGTTGGTCACTCTGCCCTCTACTGTTGTAACTTGGAAATACCATGCAGGGGTTATACAATTCAATAAATTTGGACTTAAATTTACAGTCTGGTGTTTTCTCTTACTTTGTATTCCTCTGTTTGATCATTGATGTGGTTGGTTACCCCATTATGGCTGGATGGATTATTTATTCATCCTCAAAGGGAAAATGTTTTTTTTCAGTAGCTAATAATAATGAAAAATCTAAATTTCAATAAGAATGGGCATGGCATTTTGTATATTTCTGATTCGGTTTTGTCAGTTTCTCCTTTTTACAATAGAAATGTCTGTGTAAAAATGTGCATTATACTATATTATAAAGCCAAACATAAGAATTGAATATGTACATAATACCTCAATTTGTTTAGAGTAATCACCACAAAAATTACATTACACTTTCTAATATTTGCGGCAATAAATAAAGTAAATAAAAAATGCGGATAGTATAGAGCAATGTACTACTGAAATAATTGACATGTTTGTACAGTTAAGTCATTGCTCGGATTAATTAATCAAATATAAATTATAGATGATAAATTAATGGTTTAAAGCCGCAGAAATAGTCCAACGGCCAGTCAATTAACACTGGTTTGGTACCAACTTCCGGACAGTGCTGTAAACTCTACACCTTGTACCACAGGTGTGCTCACTAGCCCTTCTTGATCAGTAAATTAACAGGGCTGTGTTGTTGCTGAAAGTGGCGATGCTGGCTAACAATTCAATAAACATGTTTTGATAATAATTAAACTTTTGTCTGGTCACCCTATGGGCCTAATATAATAGACCCTCGTGCTGCAATTTGACCTTGAAGGTATTTCTTACAAACTGTTCTCTACACCGGCTGTGTCGCCTGCAAGCTCTCCGCCAATCAGAAGCCACATAACGTAAACCCCGCCCCCAATGTAAAAGCATCACTACTCTAAGCGAATAGAATTTCAGTATGAGCGTGACAGCACCAACACCTAAACCACGCCTGCTAATCTTAAACCGGTATAATCTGACTGACAGGTCTTTCTGCCAATCAGCTCTGAGTATCGTGGTCCGTGATCCAATCATAACACGAGTTGAGTAAATAGGCGGGCTTTAGCGTCACTCACGCGTTCTTCTTCACTGGATTCCACTTCCGGCTGCATCGTCCTCTGGAAATCACAACGTGAGTATTTTTTCTTTACTCTGTATTTTTATGTAACAAGCGGTTTCACTGCAAACACATGAACATATTAGATGTTGGTTTGCGGCAGCTGTCGTTTTGTAAAGTGGTCTTTATTTTCCCTTAGTGGCAGCGGTAGCTATTTGTGTTAAAGCTGCTGGTAAACGATGCTAAGGAGCTAGCATTGCTAACTGTTTCATACATAGGTGAGGAGGGGTTCATTCAACACACGAGATACATGTATTAAAGATAACAGGCAGTGGTTCCTATTGTATGACGTATTTCCATCACATAGTGTTATTGATATTTAATAGTAGCAGCCTAGCAGGTCTTTCTCATCAATCATAACTGACTTCAAATGAATGAGTATGTTATGTGTGAAAGGTTAAAAGGGCATTCCGCTTATTACACACATACGTTAGATGGAGGATAAATATATACTGTATTCATCTCCAAGGGGACATTCTGTTGTTGCAGTAGCAGAGAAATAAACGCAATCAAGTATCAAAAGTTCATTAATGATTAAAAATGTGCACAGTCCATTTCCATTAATTGTAGTAGGAGTCTCCTCTCCTGGCACAGAAGGGAGTCACTGTAGATAGTTATTGCTGTTGGCAGTTATGACCTTCTGCCCTTATTACAGTGAAGCTTAAGGAGCCTCCCACTAAATACTAGGCTGTGTAGGGGCTGTGTAATACTGTCTATTAGCTTCAGCATCTCCTTCTCTCCAAAACAAAGTCTAGAAGACCATTAAATAATAATTGATACTCAGCATGTGGATGTAACAAATTCTTATTTTGCTCTGGAGGAAGCTTTCTGAATTTTAAGATTATTCAATGGCAGATTTTTCTGAAATCTCTTATATTTGACTTGAAAAGTAATGATATTAATGGTGCCTGAAAAAGCCAAAATGTACTTAATATTTTACTCTGAGTAAAGTTTGTTTATTCAGTTGTGCGAATATACCTTAGAAAATGTTCACTTCTCTGCTACACCCAAAGGCACATAATAGTGCACCACTCACTCACTCACCCTCTCTCTCTCCTCTGCACCAGAATGGGCAGTGTTTTGGCTGCCAGCGCCCCTCCTCCCCCCCCGGCCCCTGGAGTTGCTCCGGCCCCGGGGCTGACTGTCCCGCCCGGCTTCGGGATGCCCTCAGTCATCACCCCGACCGAGGCAGCACAGGAGGAGGAAAACCCTCTGCCCAACCCGGGGGCCTTTGATGAGTGTCACCGCAAATGCAAAGGTAAATAAAGCTCCTATCACACTGTGCTTGTGATCTTCAGTGCCTTATTTATTATTTATTTACATCTCCTTACTTACATGATCACTTGGTCTGCCTTGTGTATCCTGTGTATATTTTGTGAATTTCCTGTGTACTTTGTTTTCGTATTTTATTGTATGTTCTTGGCTGCTATGACATTCTAATTTCCCTCTGGGGAGTAATGAATCCATCTATCTATCTATCTATCTATCTATCTATCTATCTATCTATCTATCTATCTATCTATCTATCTATCTATCTATCTATCTATCTATCTATCTATCAATCAACATTTTCAATGTCTGCACTACTTGGTGTTGCTTTCATATGTGTGATTTAATATCTATCTATTCTTCACAGAGGTCTACCCGATGCAGATGGAAGGCGTCAGGCTAGTCGTGAACAAAGGCCTTAGCAACCACTTCCAGGTCAGTTTAGTTAAATAGTTCATTATGAACTATAAATTAACTTGAAATCGTGTGCCTTTAAACCCAGGTTCTCAAGTCATTTATTATCACTCGACCCAAATGTGTGTCTCAGCGGTTCCATTTTGAATCAGACAATAGAAAAACTGCAAATATATTAGTAATAGTTTGTGTTCTTTTTAAACTCTTTCAGGTGAATCACACTGTTCTGCTGAGCACCATGGGCGACTCCACCTACAGGTTTGGAGCCACGTACGTTGGAACGAAGCAGATGGGGCCAGCAGAGGTATGAAAGTCATAGATAGATAGATAGATAGATAGATAGATAGATAGATAGATAGATAGATAGATAGATAGATTCTTTATATTTGAACTGAAATATGAATGCGCCGCTCTTTTTTTCGATTCAGTTCTTCCCCGTCATGGTGGGAGACATGGACAACAGCGGCAGCCTTAACGCCCAGATCATCCACCAGATCAGCAGCAGGATACGATCCAAAATAGCCTTCCAGGTAAGAGACAATAATGACTCTATAACTGCAGTCACACCAATGCACCTGCTTGGTTGATATTAGTTCATTGTAGATATTTTGTATCTGTGCATATCTTAACTTAAGTTTATAATTTTTTCTTAGTTAGGGTTAGGGTTTTTAATTTATTTTAAAAAAAAATAATAATCCAAAGATGCTTGCATTTTTCTGTGTTCATAACAACATATAGGCTGATTTTTCATTATTATTATTTGAAATTAATCAAAATCTGTCACGTCCTCAGACACAACAACAGAAGTTTATGAACTGGCAAGGTGACTGTGAACTCCGGGGAGAAGATTATACCGCCACTGTTACCGTGGGAAACCCAGATGTCCTGGTCGGCTCTGGTAGGTCTGCAGTCACTAACACTATTAGCACAATGCCATTATGTCACTCAAAGACTCAATATAGAATGGGATTGCTTTTAACTCTCTTGAGAATAAATATACCTTCATATCCTTTAACACACTTAGACACATTATCTTAAATCTGCCGAACTCTACCTGTAACTGTTTTAATTAGGCTATATTGTACTTTCACCCATTTCATATTAATTGCTGCCTTTCTACATCGCTGTCAAAATGTTGCAATTGTTTTGTCTCTTTATCAGCTTGTGTATTTGCATGGTATATTGTGTTTTTATTGTTGTTTTTGCTTTGCATTTATTTGACTCGATATCATTGCAAATGAGGGTCACCCGCCCCTCCAATTGATCTTTCGAGTATAAATAAAGGTTAATTGAAAATAAAACAAAATCTTATCTTCCCCTCATCCCTTTAGGAATCATTATATCACACTACCTCCAGTCCATAACGCCGGCGCTGGCTCTGGGCGGAGAGCTGGTTTACCACCACCGGCCCGGAGAGGAGGGCGCGGTCATGTCTTTAGTGGGACGATACACAGGTGAGAACAGAGTTATTGTTTGTTCAATAACTTTTAATTAACCATGTGAAATCCATTGAGATTAAAAAAAATAATAATTCAAGAATGACATACCCATCAAAGCAGCACTATGATAAAATAAGCACAACCAACAATAGTCACGTGCAATTCTCATACACGCCATTCAACATCCAATAAATATATAACACAAGATCAGGGAAAAAAATATGGAAGTTAAAAGTGAGTTCTTGTTATTGTTGTCTGAATTCAATGATCCACTTAGTCCACCATTTTGTTTCATTGAGTTAAAACAGTATTGACTTGAGATTTTCTCTGTACAGGCAGTAACTACATCGCCACCATGACACTGGGCTCAGCGGGGGCTCACGCTTCATACTATCACAAAGCAAACGATACGGTAACTATCACCCTCAATATCATGGAACAGGAAAGTATTAAAAACCTTCCCTTTGTTTTAAATTGTACTAATTGTCCTTTGCATTAAAGTCAACGTTCCGCCTTGATAATTATATGAAAGTAAAATGTTAATACATGTGTGTGGCGTCATAAAGTGCTTATTATGATATTTATAAATGGATGTATCTGCTAAACAAACAAACTAACTGTCTGCTGATCTTCTACAGTTGCAGCTCGGTGTGGAGTGGGAGGCGAGCACCCGGATGCAGGAAACCAGTGTGTCGTTCGGCTACCAGCTAGATGTTCCTAAAGCCAATTTACTGTTTAAAGGTACTGTGTCTGTCTGTCTGTCCGTCTGTGTCTCTCTCTCTGTCTGTCTGTCCGTCCATCTGTCTGTGTGAACTTGGTATTTCAGGGGGAACATTAGCCTGCACAGCTGAATATGCTTGTAAACAGATTACAGAGGAGAATTTAAATCTCATTTCCTCCTTACCCTACTTCAGATATTTGAGGTTTGTCTCCCCTTTCATTCTCTAACCAACCTGTCTTAACATCCCGTGTCCTGCGTCCTGCCCCCCTCAGGTTCCGTGGACAGTAACTGGGTCGTTGGTGCGACGTTAGAGAAGAAGTTGCTCCCTCTGCCTCTGTCCCTGGTCCTGTGCACCTTCCTCAACCACCAAAAGAACAAGTTCCAGTGCGGCTTTGGCATCACTATCGGTTAACCGCTTTGTGACTGACGTAAGCGGCGGTTTATCGACCCCAAAAAGTCGGACTGCACCGAATGGACAAACTCAATTATGGACGCGCAGACTATGCCATGTACTCCACTCTGTCCCGTCCTTAAATCACCTCAAACTGTCGCTCTATTCGGCCGTTATCATGTCATTGGTTCGTGGTGAAAAGAAGGTACTGCTGTAAATCTAACGCATTTCATTTCATTATGATTGATAGACCTGAAGTTTAACCAATAATGTGATTGGTCAGGAATTATTTGACTGTGGACTCCCGACACAATCTAACAGACGGTAGTAAAAAGACGTAACATATAATGAGACATTACAGAGCTGTTTGTCATTGAGTTTAGTGCCTGCCGCTCCGGTTTAGAATTTTATTCTTGTTTTTTGTTTTTTTACTGTAAACTCTGTTGTCTTGGCGTGCCGTGTAATGAAATCATTTTCTTTGTTCAATGGTGACTTAATGGTTACGGAGAAGTTTATAAAGAAGTACAGCACGTACTGCATGTCACGTTCACCACCCATCCCTTGTTTCGTTTGCCTTTTTTTATGTTACATACATATGGAAATAGTAGATATGACCTGTGTATATACCTCTTGGAAACGGATAAATACAATTTCTTACAAAAACTGCACGTCTTCGGTTGTTTCTTTCAATTTATCTTATTTCAAGTGCAGACATGCAGTGATACATTTTTTTAATAAAACCTGTAAAGGATTATTATATGAAAACCACACCTAAAAACACTTGAATATTAGAATACAACACAATATAAAAAAAATTATAGAATAAAAAATAAATATATATATATATATATATATATATATATATATATATATATATATATCACCAACAAAAATATAACAACACTTTTTTTTCTCCCATTTTTCATGAGATGGACTTAAAGATCTAAAATTCATTCCAGATACCAATATTACATTTCTCTCAAACATTTTACAAATCTGTCTAAATGTGTATAGTGAGCACTTCTCTATGCTGAGATAATCCATCCCACCTCACAGGTGTCCACATCAAGATGCTGATCTGACATCATGATTAGTGCACAGCTCTGCCTTAGACTTCCACAATAAAAGGCCACTCTGAAATGTGCATTTTTTCTTTATTGGGGGTCTGGGGACTCAGAACCAGTCAGTATCTGGTGTGACCACCATTTGCCTCATGCAGTGCAACACATCTTCTTCATAGAGTTTATCAGATTGTCAATTGGGCCTGTGGAATGTTGGTCCACTCCTCTTCAATGGCTGTCGAAGTTGCTGGATATTAGTGGGAAGTGGTGCAGCTTCGTATACGCCGTCAAGCACATCCCAAACATGCTCAATGGGTGACATGTCCTGTGAGTATGCTGGCCTGCAAGAACTGGGACATTTTCAGCTTCCAAGAATTGTGTACAGATCCTTGCAACATGGGGCTCATTATCTTGCTGAAACTGAAGTGATGTTATGGTTATGCACAACAATGGGCCTCAGGATCTCGTCACAGTATCTCTGTGCAATCAAAATGCCATCAATAAAATGCACCTGTTTCTTGTCCATAACAGATCTGCCCATACCATAACCCCACCACCACCATGGGCACTGATCCACAACATTGACATCAGCAAAGCGCTTACCCACACACCACACACTTCTCCATCTCCCTGAACAATGTAAACCGAGATTCATCCGTGAAGAGAACACCTCTCCAACGTCCAGACGCATCGAATGTGAGCATTTGCCCACTCAATCTTTACGCGCGAGCTGGAGTCAGATCAAGACCCCGATGAGGACGACGAGCATCAGTTGAGCTTCCCTGAGATGGTTTCTGACAGTTTGTGCAGAAATTGTTTGGGTATGCAAACCAATTGTTTCAGCACTTCTCAGTGGCTGTTCAGCGATCTTGGAGGTGAACCTGCTGGATGTGGAGGTCCTGGGCTGGTGTTTACACGTGGTCTGCGGTTGTAGGCCTTGGATGTACTGCATATTCTCTGAAACCTTTGAGACGCTTATGGTGGAGAAATGAACATTCAATGCACGAGCAACAGATCTGGTTGACATTCCTCTGTCGCATGCCAATTGACCTCCTCAATCTTGTCATCTGTGGCATTTGTGTGAGACAAAACTGCACATTTCAGGGTGGCCTTTTATTGTGGACAGTCTAAGGCACACCTGTGCACTAATCATGATGTCAGATCAGCATCTTGATGTGGCACACCTGTGAGGTGGGATGGATTATGTCAGCAAAACAGAAGTGTCACTATCACACATTTAGACAGATTTGTCAACAATGTTTGAGAAAATGGTAATATTGTTATCTGGAATGAATTTTAGATCTTTAAGTCCATCTCATGAAAAATGGGAGCAAAACAAATGTTGGTTTATATTTTTGTTGAGTGTATATACAGTATCCCACAAAAGTGAGTACACCCCTAACATTTCTTCAAATTTTCATTATATCTTTCCATGCGACAACACTGAATAAATGACACTTTATCAATGTCAAGTAGTCAGTGTACAGCTTGTATAACAGTGTAAATTTACTGTCCCCTCAAAATAACTCGACACAAGCCATTATTCTAAACTGCTGGCAACAAAAGTGAGTACACCCCTAAGAAAAAATTTCCAAATAGGGCCCAAAGTGTCAATATTTTTTTTGCATCATTATTTTCTAGCACTGCCTTAACCCTCTTGGGCATGCAGTTCACTAGAGCTTCACAGGTTGCAACTGGAACCCTCTTCTACCCATTCATGACGACATCAAGGAGCTGGTGGATATTAGAGTCCTTGCGCTCCTCCATCTCCCGTTTTAGGATGCCCCAAAGATGCTCAATAGGGTTTAAGACTGGAGACATGCTTGGCCAGTCCATAACCTTTACCCTCAGCTTCTTTAGCAAGCCAGTGGTCTTTCGGAGGGGTGTTTGGGGTCGTTATCATGTTGCAGTACTGCCCTGCGGACCAGTTTATGAAGGGAGGGGATCATGCTCTGCTTCAGTATGTCACAGTACATGTTAGAATTCAATGAACTGTAGATCCCCAGTGCTGGCAGCACTCATGCAGCCCCAGACCATGACACTCCAACCACCATGCTTGACTCTAGGCAAGACACACTTGTCTTTGTACTCCTCACCTGGTTGCCTCTCCACACTCTTAACACCATCTGAACCAAATAAATGTATTTTGGTCTCATCAGACCACAGGACATGGTTGCAGTAATCCATGTCCGTAGTCTGTTTGTCTTCAGCAAACTTTTTGTGGGGTTTCTTGTGCATCATCTTTAGAATAGGCTTCCTTCTGGGACGACAGCCATGCAGACCAGTATGATGCAGAGTGCGGCGTATGGTCTGAGCACTGACAGGTTGACCCCCCACCCCTTCAAGCCCTTCAGCAATGCTGGCAGCACTCATACGTCTATTTTCCAAAGCCAACCTCTGTGTACGACGCTGACCACGTGCACTCAACCTTCGTAAACTGGGCCGCAGGGTGGTATTGCAACATGATAACGACCCCAAACACACCTCCAAGATGACCAGTGGCTTGCTAAAAAAGCTGAGGGTAAAGGTTATGGCCTGGCCAAGCATGTCTCCAGACCTAAACCCTATTGAGCATCTTTGGGGCATCCTCAAACGGAAGGTGGAGGAGCGCAAGGTCTTTAATATCCACCAGCTCTGTGATGCTGTCATAAATGGGTGGAAGAGGGTTCCAGTTGCAACCTGTGAAGCTCTAGTGAACTACATGCCCAAGAGGGTTAAGGCAGTGCTGGAAAATAATGGTGGCCACACAAAATATTTACACTTTGGGCCCAATTTGTAAATTTTTTCTAAGGGGTGTACTCACTTTGTTGCCAGCAGTTTAGACATTAATGGCTGTGTGTCGAGTTATTTTGAGGGGACAGTAAATTTACACTGTTATACAAGCTGTACACTGACTACTTTACATTGTATCAAAGTGTCATTTATTCAGTCTTGTCCCATGGAAAGATATAAAGAAAAATGTGAAGAAATGTGAGGGGTGTACTCACTTTTGTGAGATACTGTATATATATATATATATATATATTTCTTTTTTTAAACACAAAAAATACAAAACAGTCAGATAGTCACCTTCCTCTGGAGGTCGGCCACCAGCTCATCAGCGTAGGGCTTCAGCTCGGAGCTCACAGCGGTCAGGTCTTTCTCCATGCGGGCCTTCAGGAGCTCAGCCTCCTGGGTAAACTGGTCCAGGATGTCCTGGGTGAGAGGGGCGGCCCGCGTATGGAGGGTGACCACATACTGGTTCACCGTGTCAGTGCTCTGAGAGATCTTGGTGCTGATGGAGAGAAAAAGAAAAAAAACAGTTATTAAATTGAAACATTCACAAAATTTCTCATTTCATTTTTGTGTCTTTTAATTTACACATTATTTTCTTTATATTGATTTCAATCCCTGTTTTCATAATAATAATAATATGTAAGTAGGGCAGTGCTGAAAAAATCGATACAGCAATTTATCATGATATTAAAATTTGTGAGATATCTGTATAGATTTCCAGCTCCAAAGGTCAAGATTTTGTGAACTACAACCTCCGCTCCTGAAGATACGGAAAGCAGTGTGGCTGGTGGCTTCGAATTGCCCAGATGGTACCCAGCAACATGTATTTAAACTCTTTGACAAAATGTTCATTGAACTATGTGGAATATCGCAATATGCATCGTATCGCAATGTATCGTGATATATCATACCGTGACCCATGTATCGCGATGTGCCCTGTATCGTAAAGTCCTTGCCGATACCCAGCGCTACTCGTAATGCATGCAGGTCATTTCTATATTGTAAAGCACTTTGAGCTGCATTTCTTGTATAAGTGCTAAACAAATAAAGTTTATTATTATCATTATTATTATTCATCACTTTGACTCTTACTTCACGTCCTGTCCCAGCTCAGACTCTCTGATTTGCTTAATGGAATCCTCCGACGTCAGGGTCGCCTTAGCAACATAGTCCCAGAAAGCATCTTTCACCAAATCCAGATTGTTCTTGGGCGGCTCGCTCCACAGCATGTTGGCATTGCAAACTGTGGATAAAACAGAATATTTTTAGCACCCTGATTTAATAGAAAAACTCAAAAAAATACTAAATACTTTTTAGTAAGTTTAGTAATTCTGTTAATTCATATCCCAAGCTGTTTTCCATTTTGTTTGTATGTGTTGAAAAATAAATAATACACTCACCAGAGAAAAGAGCAAGTGCGAGAACCACAAGAACCTTCATGATTGAGTTTGAGTCTGCTGGATAAAGAAAACAAATTTACAATTTTAGAAAAACTATGTAACAAATGTATAATCTTACAATTCATTAATGAACATCTGAGAAGTGTTACCTTACAGATGCAGCTTGTGTCTTCTTTAGTCTGTGTTTGGTGTCTGTGTGATGCCTGTCAGATGTTTTATAGCCATATATTAGGCTAAAGTCCTCCTCCTCTTGCCCCCGCTGGATACATTCCTGTCAACGCTGCCACTCCACATCATAATTCAAGTGTCAATGGCCTTTAATAATCTTGTGATGATACATATTCTCTGGAATCTGAATGGGTGATAGGTACAAGTTAAATGTTATTAAGTTGTCCACTGAAGGCAGTAACTAGAGGGGACACACAGAGATCCAAAACCTCTAAATTATAATGCCTTTCATTTGTATTAGCCTAGGGAATTTCTGTTCATTAGGTTTGCTAATATTAGTTTTTAGACAATAGTTTAGCTGAGGAGACACTGTGATTTCAGCTGTACAGATAAAGTCTCATCTCCCTACACATCAAAGTTTTTATATTGTTCACTGTGTTCAGCTCAGACCCAAAACATCATGTGAGTACCACGAAGACAGATTAACAGGTTAGCGAACTATCCGAACAAACCCCATAACAGAAGCCTCCTATCAAATCAACAGGTTGCAACATAAGTTCACTAAGGCCTATTATTGATAATAATACTACTTGGTGCTTGTTTCTGTTGGGTTACAGGTGTCACATAGGACGAGTTGTTTTTCTAGATTTCCACCAAAGATTTTCCTTTCCGTGCTTTTAAATCTATTTTATTTGTATCTGTAGTAAAAAAAAAAAAGAAGGAAAAAGGTCATTTGAAAACCTAATAATTCTCACTACAAGTTTTACATTACAAACATGTCATTTAACCTTTTGTTTTTCCATTTAAAAGATAAAACTAAAACTGAGTATTAGCGAGGTGATATTGTTCGGATGTGACTCATATTAGTTCAGCTGTGGCTCTATGCAAATAGCATGACGGTCAACACCAGACACATACTACACCATACTATCAAAATCCCTGAATATCTTCTCACAATCCGCTACCTGTCCGTACTGTGTGTGCGCTGTCCAAAAATCCAGTGTTAATACACAACCTAGGCTCTGTAAATGGGCATGTTGTTATCTACGCTTTTTTGTTTTACCTATAATTACAAACCAGTTAAAGATCCTAGGCTGTGTATTGACAATTGTTTTGTTTTGTTTTCAGTACAAACCGGTAGCGGATGTGAGGAGATACTGTAGTTACTGAATTTTACAAAAAGTGGATTTGACAAACAAGCATTCTCCAAAATTGCTGACTCCACCTTTAAGGCCACACAGCTCAGCTCCTTTGCCTTATCGGGACGTCCTGAGTGAATCTCCGTATAAGGAAACGTAATATTCCTCGGTCGAGATAACCTCAGCGTCGGATTGGACAAACTGGACCAAAGTCCTGCTCATTTTTCACAGACCTGTAAACCTCGGACAGTGAAGACGTTTGTCTACGTAACGTTGAAATCAGTCAAGTGAATCAATATCTGTGTTTAAGTAACGATCAACAGACTCATCATCAGAAACAATGCAGTATTTGCACCTGTACTGTGTCACGACAGAGTGAAATAGTTACAATTCTTTATTATCTTATCTTGGTCACACCCTTACTCAGAGGGCTGTCACAACTCCACTGTGTTCAAATGTTACATACTCTTTGATTAACTATGCAGCCCAGTTAAAGTGCATTCATTGATATGGCTTTACACAGATTCTGGTACATTTAATAGAAGTACATGTGTTGTTGTATCTGTCCTCAATATGTTTATTTTAGCTTGTTTAGATGTGAACAGCCAAAAATGAAACAGTTTAACTCAGTATTAGTTTGTATTTGAAAGGCAGCAATAGACGGCAGTGTGCTAATGACTATTGAGGTACATGGATGTTAGTGTAAACCAAAGTTGGAAATACAAATATAATGTATTATAATATTCTTTATTGTATATACTATATGAAATACTGTATATTATTTTATTATTTTGATCCATGTTTGCAGCTCTAAGGATGTCTGTTGATCGATCCACTACTTTGGCTGTAAAACTGAATAGCTAGAACTGATAGGATTTAAAATGTTTTACACATATTTTTTATCCTTATGCAAGGATGAAACCTGCATGTTTTCCAGTGTCACCATGAGGTTCACATTTATTTTAAGTAAAATATCAAAACTAATTGATCAATTGCAATTTAATTTGGTTCAGACACTCAGCCCTGTTTGCAGTGAATGCCAAGAAAACAGAGTCAGTTTTCTCTTAGTCCTTATATAATATAATTTGAACACTCCTAATTGTCTTGTGATCTTGAAAAGGACTTTTGATTAATTTATTAACCGGTTATACCAGTATAAGCTTTCACAATTAAAAACAACCACAGCTGTTCGCGGCTTCCATACATGTTGACCTGGATGATTCGGAGCAACTTTGTTGGTCCTTTGATTTTACAACTAACATCGAGTAGAAACTTAATTTGTCCAATACTTTGGTTTATGACCCTTTACCTTTAAAACTGTTGACATTGCCATCATCATCTGCTGTACTTTAGACAATAGACCATGTGTTACTGTATCTGTATTTTAAACATGAAAACTAAAACTGAATTAAACATCATATCGCTCAGAGCAAAGGCATAACACCTTTGAGTTATGTATTGTTTTACACAAATTTGTAACAACATTTTAAAGTTTTATTGATAAAAGACATAGAAAGTGTCATTAAAACAACTTCTTAATAAAAACTAAAATGTTTTGAATACCATTCTTCAGCCCTGCTCTGAACCATGTATAGCCTCATGATGTAATAACGTACAGAGTTCTCATCAGTTCACTGATTACGTCGTGACCACTGTTGTGATGTGGAAGCATTCCGTTCCGTGACAGCACAGCACTCTGCTCTGGACTTTAGTCTGTGGAGATTCCTCTATAGGAGTCGCTGCCTATATAAACTCAGCCAGGATCAGTGCAGGACACACACACTGTGATCACCATCAGCTCACCGTCCGAACAGCAAGCTCACACACAGGTAAGAAGCTATTGAGAAAATGTCACTGTTTAGGTTGTTATGAAATATGTTTCAGAATTGACTTCAAAAAGCTATTTCTTTTGTGTGTTTCTTTGCAGTTGAAGTGTCAATCATGAAGGTCCTTGTCGTTCTCGCCCTCGCTGTTTTCACAGGTGAGAATTAATTTTGTTAAAAAAATAAGTTTTTGGTTGCAAATTGGAAGAAAAACTTTTAAATCTTGAACAAGTGATAATAACCATATCTCTGTTATTTCAGCCGGTTGCAATGCCAACATCGTGGCGCTGCAGCAGCCCAAGCAACAGGTCGACATGGTCAAGGATGCTTTCTGGGACTACGTTGCCAAGGCGACCCTGACCGCTGAAGACTCCCTGCAGCAAATCAGAGAGTCCCAGCTCGGAAAGGAACTGAAGTAAGTCGCATTTATCCAAGGAAAATGATTCTAAAACCTCATTGTGACAGAAACGAGTCGTCCTCTAACTGTAGTCCACTGTATAAGAGTGAAGGGATTTTTACACTTTGTTGTTTTGCCTTGTAGACAACCCCTGTGCTCTCATTTCACAGACCACTACACAAAGAGAGCAATGTTTTTAGTGGAGCTTAGAGGTTGATTGAGTTACTGATACTGGAAGTTGGAATCTGTCCATATCTTTCCAACTTTACAGCATTCTTGAACTGTTGAGTTTCTTCTCGACATTGTATTTACAGATTTATTCTTAACATTTGGATTTCAGTCTGAAGCGCTTTGAGTGCGAGAAAAGCACTTTATAAATCAAATATATTATTATTATTATTATTATTATTATTATTATTATTATTATTATTATTATTATTATTATTATTATTATTATTATTATTATTATGTAATGAATAATGGAAAACAAAGGCTGCTCATTTTATTTCTCTCCCATGGCTCTAATACTCTTAGAAAGTGTTACGCCCCTAAAAACTTCACTATTGGTATAATTTATGTTATATTTCATGAATTCATCTGTATATCTGTGTCCCCTTTAGCACCTTCATCTCAGAGAGCACTGACACCGTGAACAAACTGGCCGACACCCTGCGCGCCCAGGTGGCTCCCGTCACCCAGGACCTGATGACTAAGTTCACCCAGGAGGCCGAGCTCCTGAAGGCCCGCATGGAGAAAGACCTGACCGCCGTGAGCTCCGACCTGAAGCCCTACGCTGATGAGCTGGTGGTCGACTTCCAGAGGAAGGTAAATATCTGACTGTTTTGTATTTTTGGGGTATTCCATTTTTATTTTTTTTATTTTTTTTATTACTGTTTTGCTTTCCTTGATTATTTAGCATTTTTTCTATATTTTTATTTTTTTTATAGTGTTGTATTCTAATATTGAAATGTACTTAAATGTGTTTTCACTATAATTGTTTTTACATTGTTTGTATGTGAAAAACTAAACTAAAACAAAACTAATCAAAAGGTTGAGGAACTCCGTGCCGAGGCTACACCCTACGCTGAGACCATGGACCCCCAGGCGCTGCAGGCCGTCCTGCTGAAGAAGTCCCAGGAGCTGAAGGGGCAGCTGGACAGGAGCGTGGAGCAGCTCCGGGCCCAGATGGTTCCCTACACCGAGGAGATGAGGCTCAAGATGGAGCAGCGTCTGGAGGAGTTCCAGAGCAGCATGCTGCCACTGGCCCAGAGCTTTGAGAGCCAGCTCACCCAGAAGACCCAGGAGCTGGAGAGGAGCCTGGCCCCGTACGGAGAGGAGATCAGAGCCAAGATGGACGCCGACGCTCACAAGATGAAGCAGCAGCTGGACAACCTGTGGAAGACCTTCTCTAAGCTGGCCATGTAAACGGCCACTCGTGTTTCTCCACTGATCCTCGACTGGTTCTCTGTGTTCAAACAGGGTCATGTTTTTGGGACAGATTTAAAGGTGCAATATGCTGTTTTTTAAAGATGCCCCAAAAAGGGAAAACATCTTCTGGACACTGTCAGTATTTCCTCCGTTGTGTTACTGTTTACAGCGATAAGCCTCCATCTGTAAAACAACAACAATAAACAGCTTGAATGTACTTTGTGATGTCACTTTTTATTCATATTGAAAGTGGAAAATGCACGACAAACCCCTTCATGTGAAGGATTTGCTATTACGTCAAACCTAATATCATTAACATTTATTCAAGTGGGACTATGAAAAACATGAAAAATAACACTATGTCCTCTGTTATAAATTAAAACCGTATAAAACACACTTGTTAATATCAGTACAGTCAGGGGTTTTGATGATGCAGCTCTATTTGGTCTGGTATGTTCAAAATATTCCCTTCTGTTTACTACACAACAAAAACTGGAGTGTTGAACAAAAACTGAAAACAGCAAACTCCAAAACTATGACAGCTACAGTAGCTTGGCTGTTTGATGAGCAGGATATGGTGCCACCCATCGATGAAGCTCTGACCAATCACCTAAAGGGTTTGGGTATTTTATCATCTCGTCATTGCCACTTTTGCCACTTTTGTTCAAAGTGAAAAAAGTCCCACAGTTTCATTTCAAAGCTATAGTGCTGAAACAGGACCTTTTTTTTGCCCCATTCGTTTAGTTTTGTACATATCAATTGCCTAACAGCACTCCTATGTTGTCCACAAATCTTAATGTATCGAATGACTCGTGTGTTTATATTTGTGGTCACCAGAGGTCCTGGTTAGAGTAGAGCCGGTACCATGTAGTGGAAAAGCGCCTTTGGTATTTTATCATCTCATCATTGCCACTTTTTTTCAAAGTGAAAAAAGTCCCACAGTTTCATTTGATTTCAAAGCTATATTGTATAACCTCTAGCCTGGCACCGCCCGCCTACTACTTCCGCTCAATTTTCATTTCCCTTCAGTAGTCAGTCTGGGTGTGCGGTATATTCTTAGGTTTTCTCCGGACAGATTTCTGCCAGTCCAATCAGCGAACAGAAGGAGTGGCTCAGAAGCCGGCGCATGACATGGTTGGTTGGCAGATCCAGAGTGGCACTGGGCAGATCCAATAGTTTTAAACTTCAACAGACACCCGCCTTCAAGTGAGTTAACGTTTGTCAATTGAGCGATTCCAGACCTTCTGTACAAATGAAATGAAGTACGATGGTCTGGTAGAACCAGGCTACATAACCTCTGTCGCCCCATGAAGAATTCAAAATAAGTCATTAGAACACTCTTGGAGCATCCACATGAGGTAAGCCTTCTGTGATTGCGCATGGATTTGATACCTTTGCATTCATCTGGCAATGGCTTCAATTGAACAAACATTAATTTATATGAAAAAGTTACGCACTATGGCTTTAACCTTTGCCATCTAATATATTCAGCTGTTTAAATACACAGCATTAACTTGAAAATGTATGTTTGTTTTGCCAATCATCATTTTTGGCTTGTGACCCGTCAAAATAAAGCAACGTATTGTCTCTGGTTACATTTCCTTTTTTAATTCAAATGTTTTTAGAGGACAGAAGATGTCAAATCATCCAATAAAAAAAACAGCAAAGACTAGAGAACATCTGAAAACATAAACAGGACATTTATTTTGCCCCATACGTTTACTTTTGTACATATCAATTGCCTAAAAGCACTCGTATGTTGTTCACAATTCTTAATGACTCGTGTCTGTTTATATTTGTGTCACCAGTGAGGCCAAAAGTACACTTCCACGCTTACAGAAAATCAAGTTATTCATTGATTGCGCTGATCTGTGTGCAGTTAGAAGATTCTATAGTTAATTGGAAGGTTTCCAATCTTATAAAAGTTTTATAAATACAGGCAGAGGTTGTTAAAGGACACTATGACCCAAATCAGATGGACAATGATATGAGGGTGACCTTTGACAGTTTCCCTGTTGTGCTATCAGTAGCGTTGTTTTTTGTGACAAACGATGACAAGTTTCTTCTCTTTTTTAATCATTTAAGATTAAAGAACCTTAAAAGAAACTGTTCCTGTTGTGATTCAGTATCACTACAGTGGACAACTAGTCTACTTCCTTGTGTATGCATTGGGTTTTAATGGTAACCCATAGTTGCACATCTGCCACCACAGTGGATTTTATAATATCATTATATTTGTATTCAGCTTTTTATAATTTAATTTAATTCAATATAATTGTATTCATTGGTAGTTTAGCAAATTTAGAACCATATACATTTCATAAGGTTTTACCCATATGTTGAGAAAATGTATGAATTGCAGTGTTTGCAGGTTTAAAGTTACTAGTGTGTTAGAAAAAGAAGAGTCTGAAGAAAAACTTCTGAAAAATTTGAGTATAAAAAAGTTTTTTGTAATTTATTTTTGCTTAAAGAGGAAACAATTCTGACAGCTAATTCTGGCACACTTTCAGGTTTTATTAACTCTGATCAGTTAATTTTTGTTTGTTTTTTATTAGCTTTTTTCAGTGTGTGACGTGGAGCCCAAATAACACACACACAATCAGCAATACAAAAGTGACAACGTCGCAGCTCACACTGAGAACTTCGGACAAAGGTCAGTGATCCTAACAAACATTTATTAGGTCAATGCATCAGAGCCACTCAACTGTATAAATAGTGAGTAAGGAGATCAGAGCCTCACAGACGTCACAGATCAGTATCACAGGGGTAAGTCACAAAACTTTACTGTCTGACTTTGTTTGGTGTGAAATCATTTGAAACGTTTATGTTTGTTTAGCCTATAGACGAATAAAGTGTTCAAATAACAGTAGACAACGGGTTAAAAACAAAGGTCTTGAAATACATGTTCAGCAGTTGAAATTTGTAGGTTTTCTATCTGTTTTATGTCAGTTTTGAGAAATGTTTGACCAAAACTTCCGTGATATTTCAGGTGTCCTTGTTCCTGTTCATCATGAGGGTCTTTGCAGTATTCCTTGTGCTCGCCGTCCTGTCCGGTGAGTTACACTTTTCTTCTAAATAGACACATAAAAACCTCTCAATCCAAACATTTGGAAAAATGGAAGTTTGGAAGAAGAAACGGGGCAAAATGTACTTTTGTGATATACTTTGAAATGGAGTTTATTACATATAACATCTTCCCTTTTTACATTCTATTTTATTTATGTTTTTCTTGTGTTCCACGCTATCTTCTCAATATTATAAAATGTATTTTCTTATTATTATCTCCTTCCAAACCAGGCTGCCATGCCAGAAGTGTTCCTCTGGAGGATTTCACCCGTGGCTGGGATGACACAGTGGAAAGGTTCACGGATCTGTTCACTGAACTCAACTCAAAGGCCGATGCCGTTTTGAAAGACATCAAGAGCTCCGACATCAGCAGAGAACTGGAGTGAGTTTATCCACTAATTAAGAAATAGTTACAAAGTCATTAATCAGTCATGACTTGCACATGTGAAGGTTTGATACATGAAATGTTTGTATGATCATTTTTTGAAGGCTCCAGCACTGACAGATGTTTATTTTATAAATATTTGTATGTACAGCTCGGGAAAAAAATTAAGAGATCAGTCTGGATTTTTCTTAAATCTTCATCTCTACATAACTACAAATTAAAATTATCTTAATGTCAAAAAATTTATTGGAATTTGGTAGAAATGTTGTCAGTAGTTTATATTACAAAACCAAAATGTTCATTCTACTCAAACATTTGCCTATACATATTCAAACGATAGACATTGAATATTTTGAGTGGTCTCTTATTTTTTTACAGAGATGTACTGTATATTATTTTATTTCTACTGTGACTTTTATTGATTGAGTCTCAGCCACTATTCAATCTTTTCTCAAATGTTCTATTAAAATGTATTGATGCCTTGATTTCTTTTGACATGAGACAGATCCCAGCATTATTTGCAGCATTACATTTTGTGATCGCTTCACTAAAAACACAAAAAGCAAAATCCCTTTCATAACCTATACCCCCTCTCTCTCTCTCTCTCTCTCTCTCTCCACCCCACCCAACACAACACAACAGCACCCTAGTGCAGGACAGCATCTCTGAACTGAACGTGTACAGTGATGACCTACAGGAGAAGCTTGCCCCCTACTCCCAGGTGGTGGCAGATCGTTTGGTCAGAGACATCCAGCAGCTTTCAGAGAAACTGAATGCACAGCTGACCGAGGCCCAGGGTCAGGTGGAGAAGTACAGCGAGGAGCTGAAGGCCGTGATGCAGACCAACACCGACGAGATGAGGGGCAGGATGTCCATCTACACGCGCAAGCTGAAGAAACGCATCAACAAGGACTCGCAGGAGATCAAGAGGTGAGTTATGAATACTCTTGATTTTTACTGTTATGACAGTTGGTTTTCTAGACATGGCATCACATTTTTATTAAAAGTAGGCTATAATTGCCTGATATTTGTACCACAACAGGCAAAGTATAGCAAGCAATTCCATGTAAAATCCCACATTCAGCACCCCTATTTAGACCGACTAGAATGATCCTTGCTAAAAACCCACATTTTGCATTGATTCGTAAGAGTCTAATCAATTCTTTCCAAATCGTCAAAGAAGGGGCCTCTGTTTAAGGGTTCTTCTAAACTAAGGAGGAAGGATGTTCTGAAACTTATTATTCACCTGGTTAAACCCTTTTTTTTCTTTCCTCTCAGGCAAGTTGCTGACTACATAGAGGACATCCAGACCCGCACCTCAGACAACATGGAAGACGTAAAGCAGCAGTTCCAGCCTTACGTTGCTCAGGTCCGTGACAACGCCCAGGCAAAGATCACCACCTTAAACGATCTGCTGAAGTCCCAGTCCGAGAACATGGAGACCACACTGAAGACCAAAGCTGAGGACATCAAGGAGAACCTCGAGAGAACCGCTCTGGAGCTGCGTTCCACACTGGAGGGCAAGATGCAGGAGCTGACCTCCTGGTTTCAGCCTTATGTCTCTGTGATCACCGATAACATCTGAACCGTCTGGACCGTCTGTCTATCCATCACACAAACCCCCACCTCTGTAAAAGATTAACCAGTGATACAGATACTCAGCAATAAGAGAGGTAGTCTTTGTTTTCATCACAATCCAAATGTGTCACAAGTTCCCTTCAATAAAAACCAGCTGCTAACACTGTTTCATTCTGCTCCATTCTTTACTTAAACTATTCAGATTGAACTGTGTGTGCGTGCATGAATGCGTGTGTGTGTGTGTGTGTGTGTGTATGCGTGTGTGTGTGTGTGTGTGTGTGTGTGTGTGTGTGTGTGTGTGTGTACAAAAGTCTGGTTTGCTGTGTGGCTGGTGTGCAATGATTGCGTCCTCAGGAAACGTCCTGACTGCAGCTCCACTTACTCTACTGGCTTCATCACATTTCCCCTTTAAACAACTTTTAGGTTCAAAAGGTCAAACACATTGTAAACCTCTTTAAGAGGGTCCAAG
Source organism: Hyperoplus lanceolatus (assembly GCA_026929865.2). Classification (NCBI taxonomy): domain Eukaryota; kingdom Metazoa; phylum Chordata; class Actinopteri; order Uranoscopiformes; family Ammodytidae; genus Hyperoplus; species Hyperoplus lanceolatus. Next base: position 7,907,594 of record CM049413.1, on the reverse strand, counting down.
TCCTTCCACTGTGCGGTTTTAGTATTTCTTTGAGTCTGTTGTGTATCAGTCCTTGTGTGAACTGGAACTAGAACTAATAAGGTCCTGGTTTTCCTCTAAAGGTCATCTGGAGTTGTTGCCCTTTATTCTGTCATACTGATAGACCCAGATATCAAGGTGAATATTACTTTCAGCTGAATTAATGGTGGAGTCAGCGATTATTGAGAATTAAACTTGTCAAATCTCCTCACGGTCCGCTGCCTGTCTGTACTGTGTGTGCTCTAAAAAAAATCAGGTGTTAATACACAGCCTAGGCTCTGTAAACTATAGTATGCAAATGTGTGGAAGTGACCCATTAGGGCGCCCCTTCACATGAGAGAAAATATAGAGACTCATGTTTTACTATGGTGCCCCCATGGTAAAAAAAAGAAGCTTAATCTGAGCTGCTCACAAGTTCCTTGTATGACCTTAGTGCAAGTGTGGAAGGGCCTTTAGCCTGAATAATGATTTAAAAAAGAGCACGGAGGCGGTTATCATTCACACACACACGCACACACACACACACACACACACACACACACACACACACACACACACACACACACACACACCCACACAGACACAAACCCACACAGACACACCCACACACATTAATATTGCCTCATACATTTGCCCCGAAAGAACTTGTATGTAACTTGTGTCCAGATATCTTCTGATGTATCTAATGCCTCACGTGTTTTTACATTTGTGTCAACAGGGAGACATGCTTACAGGCAATAAAGGTAATACTTACCACCCAGATATGTATAAGATGTGAAGGTTTCTCATTTTATAAAAGTTTAATAAATGCAGACAATGGTTGTTAAAGAAGACTATGAGCTAGATCAGTTGGACAATAAATATACTATAAGTCTCACCTTGGCGATTTCCCTGTTGCAAATGTTTTTTGACAAACAGGGACACGTTTCTTACACTTACTGTAAACTGCAGTTGAGTGGTAAAAATATTTAATTTTATTTCATGAACCCAAAATATACCACTCGTGATTCAAATGTTTTAACTCTGATCAGATCATTTTTTGGTGTTTGGCTGTGTACTTTACGTGTGCGACGTGGAGCCCAAATAACAAATAACACACACAGGAATAACAAGGTTGCAACAACACAGTTTAATCTTGGAACATCAGACAAAGTTCAGCGATCTTCAAAACATGTATTGGATCGATGCATCAGTGCCACTAAACTGAATAAATAATGAGTGATGAGCTCGGTGGCTCTCAAAGAAACCACAGATCAGGATCATAGAGGTAAGTCACTGACCACTTCTCTCTGACTTTGTTTGTTGTGAAATTATTTGCAATTATTATGTTTATTAAAACTAGAGGAATAAAGGGGCCGCTCTGTGTATGGGGGGTGCTCGTGGGGTAGTGGTTAGAGCGCATACCATAGAGGGCTCAGTCCTTGTTGCAGCTGACCCGGAATTGAATCCAGCCCGGGTCGTTGTCTGCATGTCATTCCCATCTCTACTCCATTTCATCTATAGTTAATAGTCCATTTTTTTCATCTGTTTTATGTCAATGTTGAGAACATTTTAACCACCTCTTTATTGGATATTCCAGGTGTCTTTATTCCTGTTCATCATGAAGGTCTTTGCAGTATTCCTTGTGCTCGCCGTCCTGGCCGGTGAGTAAACCTTTCTTCTTGGGGACAGAAACCTCCTCAAACTTCATATATATATTGAACATCTTTGGAAAAACAGGAAAATGGAAGACGCAAATAAACTTTGAACGGGAGTTACTGTTCTCACAGCTGTAAGTTAGCGTATGAAAAGCACACCTGATGCTTGCCGTAAACTCCTATTACTTTTGGGGGCTTTTATTTTGAAAATCAAGCCAATTCCAGGGCCCCCAACACTGATAGTAATAATAATATAAAGGAAACAAAATGTCTTGACGGACATTTCATCCATCACCCAAAGCAAAACGTCTTTCATCATGATTTATTTCCCATCTGAAAGATTTCTTCTTTTTTTAAATATTTGAGATGTTTGTAACATATATATTTTATGTTCCTCAATCAACCTATCAACCTTAATAAATGTATTATTATTATTGTCTCTGTCTGAACCAGGCTGCCATGCCAGAAATATTCCTCAAGACTTGAGTTGCCAACAGATGAGGTGAGTTTATCCACACAGCCATGATGAATTACTGAAATATTTTGCTGATAATTCTTCTGTTAAATAATCTGAATACTTTGTCGAGTGCTGTTTAAACTCTGTAACGATAGGACAAACTAGTTTTCAAAAATCCCTTGACTCATTTGCCCCCACTCTGCACCACCAACAACAGAGTAGCGGATGAATACCTAACGGCCATAGGAAGTGCCTCGCTGGAGCAGCTATTGACCTCTAAAACCCAGGAGGAGCAGACATGGGAGCAGCTAATGGCCCAGCAGGAGGACATGATGAAAGCCGACTACGTGCCCTTAATATATAAACTTACAAACTGAAGAAGCGCATCAACAAGGACTTACAGGAGATCAAAAGGTGTGTGTGTGTGTGTGTGTGTGTGTGTGTGTGTGTGTGTGTGTGTGTGTGTGTGTGTGTGTGTGTGTGTGTGTGTGTGTGTGTGTGTGTGTGTGTGTGTGTGTGTGTGTGTGTGTGCGTGTGTACTGTATACAGTATACTGTTAAATCTGTCTGTCTGTCTGTCTGGTCTGTCTGTAACTGATAATTGTTATGTTGTATTGTCTCAAACAGGTCTCACTTGATAATGAGACATTAAGTCTCAATTAGATTACCTGTATAAATAAAGCGTAAAGTCAGAGAACATGAAGACCAAAGCTGAGGACATCAAGGAGAACCTTGAGAGAACCGCTCTGGAGCTGAAAGATGAAACATGAAAGAAAATAAAGGTGCTAATGTGTTACTAGGGCGCCCCTATTATAAAAGAATAATAATAATAAATAACGTCAATCCAGAGGGGCACCTGAGCTGCTCATATGTCCCTTTTATGACCTTAAAGTTAAACTTTACCCATACGGAACCGGCGTTCTATCATTATAAAATCGCTGAAAGCCATGAAAGCGCTTAAATGTAAGTTGTCCAGATATCTTTTGATTTTATTATCTATTTAATGCCTCATGTGTTTTCTTTGTGTCAACAGCAAGGCCAAAAGTACACTTCCACGCTTACAGACAATAACGTTATTCATTGATGAACCAGATCTGTGTGCAAGATAGTTAATTGGAAGGTTTCCCATCTTATAAAAGTGGTATGAATGCAGGTAGAGGTTGTTAAACGAGCCTTTGACCCAGATCAGCAGGATAATAATATAATATCAGTTGGACCTTGGACGTTTGTCCTGTTGTTAAATCGCATTGTTTATGTAGATCGATAGATACTTTATTTATCTCCATATTTTTTTATTTGATTATTGACTCAGAGGCTCTGATCAGTTAATTATGGGCAGTTTTACTTTGTGCTTTCATTGTGCGAAAGTACACACACACATCAAAAAAAAGTTGCAACAAAGTTTAAGCCTGGAACATCGGACGAAGGTCAGTAAGATTTATTGGGTCGAGGCATCAGCGCCAAACAGAATAAAAACTGAGTGACGAGCCTGTGGCTCTTATATACCAAACAGATCATCACAGAGGTAAGTCTCAGACCTCTTCTCTCTGACTTCATATTGGTTTTTAACTGTGTCAAATCATTTGTAAAGTTTATATTTATATAATGCGAGACGCTGCAGCCAAAAAACATTGTTTTTCAAAGCACTTGTACATTTGTTAGATTTGTGTCTATTTTGCTTCCATCTAATTTCAGACTAGTACAAAAAGTCCAAAGTGTACATTTAGGTGTTTATTTTTCTAAACCGTATCCAATTTGGTCTTCATGTTTCTCCTATACAACCATCTTTAAGCCGTTGTCCAAACCTTTTTTTTCAATACTCTGAATCAAAAATCTCAACTTCTAAAGCACATATCAACTAAGCTTCCCAACATAATTTTCAGCACTATTCTGATGGTTTTGTCCCAATGTTGTTAAATGTCTCATTTATGATTAAAAAATGTACATGACGAAAATGCGTTCTTCAGACTTGTACATGGAATTTTTTTAATTTATAAAATGGAATAAAGGCTGTATCCAAAATATGTTCTTTAAAAATGCATATGTTACAAAAAAAAGGAATTTAAGATTTGAACTATTTTTATCCAATATTCTTCGTTTTTTTAAGAGATTCAAATGTATATATTTTTTGTTAAATATATTCAAATTTGTATATTCAATCAAACATTTCTGAGAATATGTTATACAAAAAATAATTGTTTTATTGTAGGTAATCAACAGGCAAAGTTTCCTGAAGATACAGTATCTAAAGATGTACCCATTGTAACCTATTCACCTGCCATAAATGACTTAGATTATATTACATTGAATAACAAGTTTTTTTTAAATATATATATATATATATAAGTGTTATATATATGTATATATATATATATACACGATATCAGTGTTCAATAGCTGCATTTTTTTATGATGTAGGCCTATGTCAGTATTGAGATATTTTTTCTTATCAGATATTTCAGGTGTCTTTATTCCTGTTCATCATGAGGGTCTTTGCAGTATTCCTTGTGCTCTCCGTCCTGTCAGGTGAGTTTAACCTTTCTTCTTAGGGACACATAAACATCCTCCATTTTGATTTATTTCCCTTTGAAAAGATTCAGAAGTGAATATTTAGATGTTTTTGTCTCCGTCTGTACCAGGCTGCCATGGCAGAAGTGTTCCAGAGGAATGGACAAGAGACTGGCAGGAGATTGGCAACAAGTTAAATGATTACTTCACTGAGCTGGAAAAGAAGGCTGATAGAGTTGTGGAAGACATCAAGAACTCCAAGATGGCCACAGACCTGGAGTGAGTTTATCCATTCCGCCGTGTTGAATTAAGAAATAGTTACCATAGTAATACATCAGTAAGTATGTTCATAAATATTTTAAAAATAGAAGAAAAAAAAGTTTTTAGACTGTTTGACAGGACTGTGTAGGCAACAGTATTTTTTTTAATAGAATGTTTGGGCAGAGAATGGCTGTGATTGGATGGATGGCTCTTCAAAAATATGTGGTCACATGACCAATTTCTTCTAAGGTTGTCTAGAAACAAGGAGTGGCACTACTTCCCCCTGGCACAACTCACCCCACTCTCCCCTATATGGCTTTCACAAACTCCTACAATTTAACATTCAGATCATTTCTGACATAGTTGGCATTTTGAATTTTTGTTTTCAACTTGAGTTTCATCTTTATTTGCTCTGAACTACTATCAAAATTCTTCACTAAAACAAAGGAAAAACCCCTAAACTCATCTGTCCCCCTCAACAGCGCCTTGTTCCAGGAGAGCGTGTCTGAGCTGACCGCGTACCACGATGACCTGGCGAAAAAAATGGCCCCGGTTCTTTCAACGGTTTCAGAGAATTCACTCAGAGACATGCAGGGGCTGTCCGACAAACTGAGCAACGACATGGGAGAGGCCCGCGGGCAGATGGAGGAGTACAGCAAGGAGGTGCAGGCCTTGTTGGAACAGGGCGCAGAAGACATGAAGGACCGGTTCTTAACCTACATCCACAAGCTGAAGAAACGTGTCAACAAGGACACGGAGACGATCCAAAGGTGAGTAGTGTACAGACTGGAAAATTGTATCCTTCTTTAACAACTTGACTTATAAGGACTACTGTGACTTCCGCATGATGTTTGAATGTAGGACTCTTACTTGGACCCTAGTCTGGCTTGACCACTCCCGCCAGCGTCTATTAAGCGCTGGCGTCGGCAAACAACACTACGCCTCCATTGGCTGCTTCCCGGGGTTAGCCCCGCCGTAGATGATTGTGATTGGTTTAAATAAATAAAAACAGGCCAGCCCAGTTTCCCCCCGAATAGACGGCTCTAAACGGAGTGCTTCCAGACCATACTACTTGCTGTAGTTTGGTCTGGCTTTGCGAGACTACTTGGACCCTTAAACTTCCGGTCAGTGACTGGAGTTAGCATTCCCCTCCCTCGTCCCTATGTCACCACAACATGAACACACAGCAGTCTTCGTCAGACAGTTCAGCCGCCTCTTTATAGCACTCTGTCTCCTGATTGCATAAAAATTAGTGGTATACTCAAAATGTTATCTGCCAATTACTGCAAAGCTGAATGACTGGGACACCTGTGTAATGAACTGTGCATACTGTTAAAGTGATTGCTGTATTAAAGGTGAAGTAAGCGGTGTATTTATGTTAACATAAGTGTTAAATCGCTATTTATTCATACAGTGATCACTTACATAATGTGCGCTTTTCATAAGGCCGATCTGTCAGTCAGCTGCTCTGCATGTAATCGGCAAATAAACTTATTGGAGGATCCCAAAATTTTTATCCAATCACAAGAGAGAACGCTACAAACCGACACCCGTCTCACTCATGGTCTCACTGCCGGTGCACGCCAGAGCAACAGATGGGTGAATGTTTATGCGTCTACAATGGAGGAGCAGGTAAAAATCCTTCCCAATGTCTGTTTTGATGGTTTTTATCATGTTTTATCACACTTATGGATCTGAGATGACGCTAAATAACTTGCTGCTTGAAGACCGCGGTGCATTAATGTGGTGAAGTAGGGACGAGCGAGGGGACTGCTAAATGCAGTAACTGAAAGAAAGTTAGCTAAAAGAACCATTCCGCTTACAGCACCTTTAATATTGAGTGATTTAACTCTTATATTAACAAAGAAAAATCACTTACTTCTCCTTTAATTAGGTCAATCGGAACATAAATATCTATCAAGATCTAAAACCAATTTCCTCTTAATCCCGAAGCGATGTGATAAATCCCAATAGTTGTTTCTGAAACGTATAACTTTTAAAATGGTTATTTTCTCTCAGGCAAGTTTCTGACTACGCAGAGGAGATCCAGACCCGCACTTCAGACAACATGGGCGACATGAAGCAGCACATCGACCCGTTTCTAACACAGGTCCGTGACAACGCCCAGGCCAAGCTCTCCGCCTTCAACGATCTGCTGAAGACAGAGTTGGGGAAAGTTGAGCCTCAGATCCGCACCGCAGCTGAAGAAATAAAGGAAGGACTCAAGGATGTCGCTGAAGACCTGCGATCTGCACTAGGGGACGGGATGGAGGATGTGGGCAACTATTTCAAGGCTGTTGTCAAAGGGTTAAGTGGTTAAACGCTTCTGTAAAAGATTCATGAGTGCAAATGCTCAGCAATAAAAGAGGAAGTCCTTATTTTAATCACAAATCACAATCTAAATGTGTCTCCGTCACAAGTTTGTCTCAATAAAAACCGCTTATATCACGTCTGCACAATATTATCATTCTGTTCCTTTAAAAAAAATCTAAAAATAAAGTGTTCAAAAACGTATTATTCATTTTGTCTGTTTGAAAGTGTTTTGTGTTAATAAACTCGATAGCGCTTTATAATACAGCCCGCGTTTTACTGTGTAAGTTCCCGAAACTTCCCAAGGAATTTCATGGAACTTACTGTGTAACTTTCCATTACTTATCTAGTAATTATGTGGATCTTCTAGTGTCCGCTCCATAATACAGCTGGTCCCTGTTGTTTCTCGGTAGTTACCCAGTAAGTACCTGGTACGTTCAGAGTAATTACTGAGGAAGATCACATATGTATTTTTGGTGTAATAAAGAACAAGACAATGTTTTATAACTTCTTGCGTTCTTTATTGTTGTGTTATCAGATATGTATGTTATATGACATATCTGTGTTATATCTTCATCCTCGGATGACATTATTGTCCGTCCGTTTGTCACCTGATAGAGGTAAGTTTACCTGAGCTGCTGCAGGGCCGGACCATCAAAGTGGCGAGGAGCTTATCTTCAAAGAAGCCAATTCATAAGTGCATTCAATGAAGCAGAAGACGTAAGAATAATAAATTCCTGGAGGGTCGATGAAGCTTGTCTGACAGCTAAGCACACATGCTTAAATGATTGTCATTACTGCCACGAGAGAAAGGCAAAAACATCTTATTGCACTTCATCCATGTTTACATAGTAAGAGAATAGCAATACCCACCCACCACAATCCACAAACAGCCACAAACATTATTGAAAAACACCTCATAATAACAGGAATCATTCAATTAATTGATTAATTAACCATAATAATGATGATAATGATAATAAAACATTTAAAGATAAACAGGATACATCTGCAAGGTGCAGACTATTATCGGTCTGCTTATCGGTCTAAAGGCAGTTATTTAGATTAATTTACACGTCTCTTACACTTCAGTAGTGCAGTCACTTTTGGGAGTTTTGCTGTGTACTTTACGTGGAGCCCAAATAATACACAAATAAATGAAAAGGTTGCAACAACACAGTTTAAGCTTGGAACATCGGACAAAGGTCAGAAGTCCTAAAAACTTTTATTGGGTCGATGGATCAGCGCCAAACAGAATAAATAGTGAGTGACGAGCTCGGTGGCTCTTATATACTAAACAGATCATCACAGAGGTAAGTCACAGACCTCTTCTCTCTGACTTCTTTATTTTGTTTTTTAACTGTGTCAAATAAGTTGTTATGTTTATATTTATATAAGGCGAGACACTGCCACCAAAAACATTGTTTTTAAAAGGACAGGAATTTCTTTTGGATTTTTATCTATTTTGCTTCCAAAGTATAAAAAGTCCAAAGTGCATTTAGGTGTTTATTTTTCTAAAACTTGTCCGTTTGGGTCTCTATATTTCTCCTATACAATCATCATAACGGCCATTATCTAAACCTTTTTTTCAATACTCTGAATCAAAAATCTCAACTTCTAAAGCACATATCAACTAAGCTTTCCATCATAATTCTTGGCAATATTCTGAAGGTTTTGTTCCTATGTTGATGAAAGTCTGATTTATGATAAAAAAAAATTACCTGACCAAACTGCATTCTAAAGACCTGTGCAAAGTATTTTTTGATACTTTGATGTTATTGAAAAAAGGCTGTGTCAAAAATCTGTTATGTAAAAACATATATGTTATAAAAACGGAAATGAATAGTTTGACTATTTTATCCAACATTCATAGGGTTTTTTTTTGCAAGATGCAGATTTACACATTATTATTTTTACATATATTCAAACTTGTATATTTATTCAAACATCGGAGAAATATGTAATACAAAAAATAATTGTTTTATTGTAGATAATCAACTGGCAAAGTTTCATGAAGATATCTATAAGTAAAAAATGTACCCTATTCACCTGCAGTATCAAGCCATACATGACTTATATTACATTGAATAAACGGTCAAAAATAATATGTATGTACTGTATCAGTGTTCAACAGGTGAAATTTGTTTCACGCTTATGTCAGTATTGAGATACATTTTTATAATGTAATATTCCAGGTGTCTATATTCCTGTTCATCATGAGGGTCTTTGCAGTATTCCTTGTGCTCGCCGTCCTGTCAGGTGAGTTTAACCTTTCTTCTCAGGGACACATAAACATTCTCCATTTTGATTTATTTCCCTTTGAAAAGATTCAGAAGTGAATATTTAGATGTTTGTGTCTCGGTCTGAACCAGGCTGCCATGCCCGAAGTGTTCCAGAGGACTGGACGAGGGACTGGCAGGACATTGGCAACAAGTTCAATGATTACTTCACTGAGCTGGAAAAGAAGGCTGAAAAAGTTGTGGAAGACATCAAGAGCTCCAAGATGGCCACAGACCTTGAGTGAGTGCATCAATGCCGCCATGTTGAATTAAGAAATAGTTGCCATAGTAATAAATCAGTAATCATTTACTATATGTTCATGTATGTTATAAAACTGGCCGCATGAAACCGCCTCCATGGCAGCAGTCATTGTCTTTATTGATTGGTTCAAAATACTAATTGTGTAATAAGAACCAGAGCATCAACCATCTTACCAAATTTTTTGTAAAGTTTATCAAACTTAAATGAAAATATCTTTAATTTGGATTGATAGATTTGCCTAACTCTTCAGATAGTGCAAATAACTCCCCAAATTACATAGTTAGAAAGGATTTTGTGGATTTGGGTTGCTTCAACCATAGACTGTATAATACGGTGGCAGAGCAGGGTCAACACAACTGCAAAAGCCACAGCATGAATGCAAAGGTTTATGCCTTTTGCTGTTGTTAGGACCTTTCTCGGCCACCGTATTATATGGCTTTAAAGGTGCAATGTGTAGAATTTTATCCAGATGCTACTGTACACTGCCACACAGGATTGTACAGTAGGCACTAGGCATGATGGGAGCATCACTTCATCGACCTCTCTTCTTACCCTGATGCACCATTTACTCTGGAACAGGGTTAGTCTGGTCTCATCAGATCACACAACCTTTTTCAATTGCTCCAGAGTCCGATCTGTATGCTCCATGGCAAATTCAACCATTTTCTCCTGATAAGCCACACTGATAAGTGGTTTTCTTAAGGCTACACATCTGCATAGTCCATATCCCTTGTGTTCTCTTTGCAATGTGTGTGTGGAAATGCTCTTACTTTCACAATTACACATAGCTGGGAGCTCTACTGTCAATATTTTACATCAACACAAGCATGATTTCTCAACTCATCTGCCCCCTTCTCCCCTCAACAGCACCCTGTACCAGAAGAGCATGTCTGAGCTGACCACGTTCGAAGATGACTTGGAGAAAAAAATAGTCCCGGTTCTTTCAACTTTTTCAGATAATTTACTGGAAGAAGTGCCGATCCTGTCCGACAAACTGAACATCGACATGGGAGAGGCCCGCGGGCAGATGGAGGAGTACAGCAAGGAGGTGCAGGCCTTGTTGGAGCAGGGCGCAGAAGACATCAAGGACCTGTTCTCCACCTACATCCGCAAGCTGAAGAAACGCATCAACAAGGACACGGAGACGATCCAAAGGTGAGTTATATACAGAGAGAGAGGCTGATGGGAAACTGTGTCCATCTTATAGCTGCACTTTGTAATGTACAGATTGGAAAATATGTGTCCATCTTTAAACGAATATGTTAAAAAAAATATATTTTTGCTTCACTCTCCGGCTCAAGAAAAGGTTACAGAAACTGTTCCTTTAACTGTACGTGCATTTTTGATATAGAAATGTGCAAAGGTCGCTCATCCAGGTTTGCTTAGCTCGAGCAGGCCAGAAGATAAACCTTACAACATCACTAAACACTCTTGTTGGGACTTGTTAATTCATCACGCTATGTTGCGCTCTATGTTTTTACAAGTTATGTGATTTTAGAATGAAATGGAAGAATCAAATCAAAATCAAACATGACCGCCAAAGGCACTTCCTGGTTTCTTTCCTGTTCCTATTTTGTTTTTTAAATTACATAATGTGAAAAAATACAGAGCGCAACGTACCGTGGTAAATAAACAAGTCCTAACAAGCAAACAGTGCTTGGTGAGCGTTTAGTGAGGTTGTGTCATTTATCTTCCTCTTACAGCACCTTTAATATTGAGTGATTTAACTCTTATATTAACAAAAAAAATCACTTACTTCTCCTTTAATTAGGTCAATCGGAACATAAATATCTATCAAGATCTAAAACCAATTTCCTCTTAATCCCGAAGCGATGTGATAAATCCTGATAGTTGTTTCTGAAACGTATAACTTTTAAAATGGTTATTTTCTCTCAGGCAAGTTTCTGACTACGCAGAGGAGATCCAGACCCGCACTTCAGACAACGTGGGCGACATGAAGCAGCACATCGACCCGTTTCTAACACAGGTCCGTGACAACGCCCAGGCCAAGCTCTCCGCCTTCAGCGATCTGCTGAAGTCAGAGCTGGAGAAAGTTGAGCCTCAGATCGGCACAACATATGAAGACGTCAAAAAGGGCATCCAGCTAAACTCTGAAGGCCTGCGATCCGCTATAGGGGACGGGATGGAGGAGGCGGGCTCCTATCTTGAGCTTATTGTCGAACTGATAAGGGAGTGATAACTTACCATGGGGTGAACAGTCTCTTTATCTAAAAGATTCGTAGGCTTAAGTACAAATACTCAGCAATAAGAGAGGAAGTTTTTGTTTTAATCACAAATCACAATCTAAATGTGTGCCTCAGTCCCAAATTTGCCTCAATAAAAAACAGCTGCTATCTCGTCTGCACAATATCTCCCTTTTTTGTCTTTTTTAACGTGTTTTTGTATGAGTTAGCCTACCTCTAGTGTTTGAACATGTTTAACAGGAAGTTATAATAATATACATCATCATAACAATAATGATTATATTTAAAAGATATAGGCACTGATACATCTGTAATAAGCCAATATCGACTCTGCAGATGTAGGCCTATCGGTCTAACTGCAGTTATGGAGTTATAATAAATATAAAACAGTGTTTTTTAAAACTATACTTTGATCAATGTGTGTTACTGTTTTTCACACAGCATACCACTTTATTAAGCATTTGTATTTGCTTTTGTGTACGAAATGTGTTACAAATAATACATAATATGTAGCAGACCCATGGACCTATAAAGAAAGAGCAGACTGCACGTGAAGCCATGGCACGGTGAAACCACACTTTTCTACAAACGTCATATTCACATCCAATCACATGTTTTCATTAATTCCCCTCAGCCAATCACAGGCGCCGATACAACACGTATTGACGTTCTCGCCGCTTAGTGTTTGTCGTTTCTAAACAAATGTCTACCATGCTCACAGCGGTGCAGTTTATCTTTTATCCGGCCTGTTGACTCCCGTCGCCATGAGTAACCCGTGTAGAGAGGTCATCACTCTCCAGCTGGGACATTATTCAAACTTCGTGGGGACTCACTGGTGGAATTTACAGGTTAGTTCATCACACTGTGCTGCTAGCGCTAAGCTAACATGCTAGCGCTAGCAGCGTCGCATGTGTTGTCAAACTTTGGAGGCTCTGCAGCATGAATGTGCATTTTATGCTCATTTGAATAGACCGAGGCAGTGAACTGTGAATAGGCTGAAGCACAAAAGTTATTACATATTATAACGTTATACACCGGGTTTGTTCGGTTCTAGATATGCTCATTTTGAAGTTTTAAGTGTTTTTTATAAGATAATCACATTCACAAGGTAACGATGGATAGATAGATAGATAGATAGATAGATAGATAGATAGATAGATAGATGTCAAAGAAATGAATGTAATGTAAATTGTGTAATATTTCACATAGATGACAAACCACACATTTCTTACAGAAACTCTCACACAATGGAATTAAGAAAGTCAGAACACTTATAACTACAAACTGTATGGCCAGATACTATATTAGATAGTTCAATATAATATAAATAAAATAGAATAATAACATTTACAATTTTAAACAAATGGAAAGAAAGATAGAGATGAATCACTTCCCAGGTTAACTTATAATAGGTTTAGAAACATATGAATTAACCACAGTTTGGAAGATTCAGATGTTTAATAATGATTGATTGACTTAAAGTCTGTGTCTGGTCCACGGTCCTGTACAGGTTCTTGTTGTGTATTGTGTAGTGCACTTTAGAAGTACGCCATCCAAATCACGTATAAATCAACACCATTACTGATGCAACATTTGTCAGAAATCGACTTCCGAGTTCCTTCACATGGCAAACAATAGAAGTATCTCTTTTCCTAAGCTCCAAATGTTGTCCCTGTTTAGGCTCCCTGATATTTGATGTAACTTGTATTTCTCTGATTTCAATATCTCACTCTCATTTCCTCTGCGATGGAGCTGAATGTATTTTGGTGTTGTTGTTGTCTTTTGTTTTTTGGTAAAGATAATGAGCTGAGGTTGGTTGTACAGGATGCGTCTTTGTCATACGATCCGGAGGGAACACCAGGAGACATCCAGAGTGATGTGGTGTTCCGTGAAGGGAAGACGCTCGGCGGACACGTCACACACACGCCGCGTCTCATTGCCATGGATCTCAAAGGTAATGTCTCTGTGTCTGTGCTGGAGGCTTAAGCAGTTTTATATTTCCCAGCATAAGAAGTCTTATTTCTCCCATTTCAATTACATTTTTGATAGTTTGTGTACTAGTCAAACAACCTACTAAAATGCCTAAATGGATAAAATTGCATACAATAATTTGGATAATTTTTGTTTGATGCTACATCACCTGTTCTCTGCATGTCCCTCTGTCTATAACAGGAAGTCTTCGGACTCTACGGCAGGAGGGAAGTTTGTACGACCCAGGCGAAGACACTTCTGCTCTCTCATGGTAAATAACAGTGATAATCTGTGCCGTTTGTTTGCCTTTTTATACGTGCAGTGTATCACTGTTGGCACCTGTTTTCTTTGAAACAGAACGCTCTGTCTTGAAATATTCTGTTGCACATGGTGTAATAAAATACTGTTGTTGTATTTTTATGTACTGTATCAGATCAGATTATTAGAACTTTCCTTTCCTATTGAAATTTTATTTATATTATTGAAACCAGGATTGGCTGGAATATGTGTCTATATATGTTTATTTTATAATATGAAAATGTGTTCCATCTGGCAGGGATGGAAGCCTCCTGATGCACAAAGAATCTCCTCCTGAGAAAAACATCTTTCTGGAAGATCTGGACAAGTTGGATGTGAGCTGCATTTATCTGTATATGTCTCTCTCTCTCCATATATATATATATATATATATATATATATATATATATATATATATATATATATATATATATATATATATATAATAAAAAATTTAGGGCTGTCAAACGATTAAAATTTTTAATCAGATTAATCACAGGATTCTGTGGATTAATCACGATTAATTTTACCATTCGAAATATGCCCGAAAAATTAAAATTTTCTATGTATATTGTTGTATGAACGGAAAGATAAAGGACAGAAGGTGGATATGTACATTTAAAATTAATATTTTTATTAATTAAAAATCCAAATGATGGTTTTAATACTGAAAATACATTTAAATCAAACTAAAATACATACCTACCACACCATAATTCAATTGGTTGGTCTCTTTACTATGTCTTTGGGCAAATATAGGCTATATAATGGCATTTATTTGGTGAATCTATAGGTTGTGCATTCTTGAATACAACTTGATTACTGTGTGTGTGCGTGTGCGCGTGCGCGCAGGGGACTGTTCATTTGTACCAGGAAGCCCACGTTATGTTGATGTCTACTCACACACACCTCTGAAAACTGCAGACGTTTGTGTCCTCGCGGGCTCTGAACAGAGCTGACAATGTTTCTCCTCCTGTTGCGTCCGACATCAACTGTCACCCGCGGCAGTTGATTTTATATACTATCTATGCCCCCGACACAGACGTAGCAGTTTAAAATTAATCACTCTGCGTTAACGCTATATATATACACACACACACACACACACATATATATGAGTTTACGTTTTGATTGGTAGGATTGTTTAGGAAACAGGTTTTTCCACAAAGTGTAATTCTACAGCAGAAGCATTATGTTGCAGCTTGATGTAAACAGATTTCAGTGTCTTTTCCTCACAGCTGTTTGTGTCTCCAGAAAGGGGAGATCCTGTCAGACGATGACTTCTACTCCAATCTGCAGCCTCAATGCTCAGGTAAGAAAAACCTTCATGGAAGTCAGCGATTCTGGAGAACTCCTGTTGTCAAAATCTGTGAATATCTCCTCACGATCCTCTACCTGTCTGTGCTGTGTGTGCGCTGGAGAAATGGCATGTTAACAAAGGGAGCCCACCCTAGCTATCAACATACCCGTTTACAGAGCCTAGGCTGTGTGTTACCACTGGATTTTCTTTCAGCGCGCGCCACACACACAGTACAGACTTAGGTTTTTGTAAGGATATATTCCCTGATTTTGACAAGAACAGTTCTCCAGAATCGCTGACTCCACAGACCCTTTTTAAAATCTTTGCACTACAATTAAGAGTGTAAGTGGATGACAGCAGAGACCGCTCTGACCCCCCGTCTCCCAGCAGCAGTTGCCGTGAGCGTGGACACAGTGAACGACCAGCTGTCCCGGGTCCAGAAGGCCTACAGGCTGGAGGGCAGCATCAAGGTCTGGTCCGACTTCCTCCGGATCCACCTGCACCCGCGCACCATCTCCGTCATCCACCAGTACAACCATGATGGGTGAGGAGCAAAGGCAGGACCTAGACAGCTTTAACTAGAGATCCACCAATCCACAATTTCTCACTAGTTCAGAGTCTAATGTCTTGGTTTTGGATGCTGTTCCATGTCAACATTATTATTTCAAAAATGTGTGCGTTGGGATATTTTGTGTACGATAATAATAATAATAATAATATATTTAATTTATATATATTTAATTTATATGGCGCTTTCCGGCTTAAGCAACAACACAGTAATTCAAAATTAAAAAAAGCAACAAATACACAAAAATATTTGAATGTATCCAAATCCATTTATTGAACTTTGTTGAACAGTTTCAATACCTGTACTGTATAGCAGAACTACAACTCCAATCATTTTTAAATGCATAATAGTAGAAATGTTAGAGCACAAGGCGTTGGGCATTTGAACAGAGCAGTGAGCACGGACCAACAATTCATAGCAAGAGTGAACATTTGATAAGTATATGTAGCAAGATAATGCTAATATATAGAAAACAATTATATATTCCCTCCAACTTTTCCCTAGTAGGTGTCAGGCTTTACACAGTTTTGTGCTGCATCTCAAATTTTGATATCTGAGACTTTCACAGCTGATTTTTAAATGAAAACTCATGCTGTTACATCTCTAATAATAGTAGAATTAGTTTTCACCCTTTATAACATGTTTAAAGTGTGGATTTGCCTGTGTTTTATACAATGGGTTAATGTTTTGGTGGTGTCCAGGGAGGCTAACCGTCTGGAGGCGTTTGGCCAGGGCGAGGCTCTGCTGCAGGGGTCGCTGCTCGAGGGTCTGGAGGACAGACTTCACTTCTTTGTGGAGGAGTGTGATTACCTCCAGGTAAGACAATTTGATCAGTTCTATCTATCTATCTATCTATCTATCTATCTATCTATCTATCTATCTATCTATCTATCTATCTATCTATCTATCTATCTATCTATCTATCTGTCTCATACATTATTTTTTGAATATTTCAGATGTTTCAGTGAAATTGTACACTTTTCCTCCTTGCCCATCCTTTTATTAATTCCTCCTCTTTCTGCGTCCTGTTTTCCTCTCAGGGTTTCCAGGTTTTGGTCGACCTTGCCGATGGCTTTGCCGGCCTGGGGTCAAAGGTCACGGAGTTGCTGCAGGACAATTATGGCGGAAGAGGAATCCTGACCTGGGGGTTAGCGCCCGTCAGTCACCCAGATACAGTGAGTCACAAAAAGCAGTATGTCTCTGGTTAGGTTATGTCTTACCAAGCTGTCTAAAAGCATATGGGCCCTAAACAGGCTTCTGTACTGATGTTATCGCTCTCTGTCCCTCCAGACTCCAATGAAAGACCTCTACCACATGTTAAACTGCGCACTAGGGACGGTCCACTTGGCCAACCACAGCTCTTTCTTCTGCCCGTTGACCCTGCGCGGTGGACTCGGCAGGCGACCCACCTCTCCCACAGCTTTCCCCCTCCTGAATGATGATGTAAGATTTAATTTTTATTGGGGGCCTCTTGTTCTTGACAGTATTATTCTTCTCCTTCACCTGCCTAAGAAATCCATGTTCCCACTCATGAAAAATCACCAAGTCCGCTAGTCCTGATGGTGGCGCTACAGCAACCAGCTAAAACTCAAAACAATTCGTAACAAATCAACCGTACAGTTTTTAACACTTTATCTCTCGTGTCCAGCCGTCACTGTGGTTCCACTCCAGCTCAGTCCTGGCGCTGGCCATGGACGCCCTCACGTCGCCGTACCGACTGCAGAACAACAGCGTCCCCATGTGGCAGCTGGCAGACACACTGGCCGTAGCTGGGAGAAAGGTGACTGACCCTGAGTTCTAAATGGCATACTCTTTCTTTTTTTACTACTTTTCTACAAACTACAGCTGATCATAAAAAGTATGTAGTATGCACATAAATGGGACATACTTTGACTTATTTATTTCATCATAACATCACGCCTTGAACTTGCCTCTTGTTTTTATATCCATCGCATCGCAAGTTGTTTTCACACAGAGGCTGCATTGATATCACTTAACTTCCGGTGTGCAGTGGATTGTGGGTCAGAATTGCCCAAAAAGCTGCTGATTTCCACACTGATTTTCACGACTGGATGTAGTAGGGCATCCTCAATATTTTTCCACCATACTAATTACTAAATAACAGGGAATTATGGACATTGGAACTGCTGTCGATTATTCCTACTATTTTCTTTGATCTTATAGTGACCATTTGTAATGTCGTTTCTAGGTGGTCGCTGCTTACGGTGCCGTGCCCTTTCCCATGATGCACGGCACCTCTCTCCCCGACGCCCTGGGCAACGCCACAGATGGGTTGCCATGGAAACCTCTGTCATCGTGCCCTGAACCCGGTGATGGCAAATGCTACAGCCAGTGGGCGACGCTCAAAGGCTTGGAGGGACAGAGACTCACCAGGTCTGAATTCGATTACTATATCCGTAATGTTACTTTAATGCTTTCACAAAATGTTACACATAAGGAGATGTATCTACAGCACGTGTGAATACACTGATAATTCATGTCTTATTTCTAGTTCTATTAATATAGTATTTATATCATTTGTCGTTGTTAAGACAAACTAAAGAAAAACATTTGAAAGTGCCAATATAGGGCTTTTGTTGCAGTCTAGAATTGTCACCACTGGATGACGCCAAAATACTCACATATTACACACTGTACCTTTTTTTCAAAACTGAAAGCTGTGAAAACTGAAAAATGTGTTGCTAAAATGATTTTTCTTTCCGTTAGTTCTCTGGCTTCAGGGACCAAACCGCTGTCTCCTCTGCACAGCCTCCACAGCGGGGAGGACGTCCTGGAATCCTACATCAGATCTTTCTATCCCAATTCTCCTCTGTGAGTCCCCCATAAGAACTAACTAGCTTATTTATCTTCAGGCTAAAAACTATATATATTTAACCCTGTGCTGCTCTCGCTCTCTCTCTCAGGGCTCTGCAGTTGGTGTCTTCTCCCAGTAAACTAACGCCGCCCTTCCCTCAGATATTCAGTCAGTGGCTCGATGCTAAAGGCTTCATCCAGAACCAGGAGCCCCCAACTGGCTGTAAGCATTATTCTATTAACAAAAATGAAACCCAACAGAAAAAGCTTAGGGTCCTGTAAAGTTTGCTTTGAAATAATCTTGGGTATAATTTATACCTCTTTCTGTTTTTCCATATTATGCAATGATTTCATTTCACTTTTACATGCAATTTCTTTCGTTTGTATTTGATTTTTGTTTTATAACATAGTCCCTTCCTTGTCCTGTGCAGCCCGGCCCCCTTTGGTCACCTCTGCGCCCGTCCTGACCTCTCTCCAGTCGGGCCCGGCTCTCGGCCCGTGGCTGGCTGAGCTCCACCGAGGCGCCAGCAGCTTCGACATCCGGCGCATCGCCCCGAGCTACCTGTCCCAGGGCATGGAGACGGCAGACTACGAGGAGGCTCTGGAACAGCTGCGTCTGTTGGGCCGCTGTTACCGTGACGACAGTATGCACTCTTTTTCTTCAGACGACGACTGACGGGGTCTTAATGTTGTGTGTGATCTGGAAAGACTGTTGAACTGCTTAAACCTGCCGCCTGCATCCACTCATACACACGCAGAGAAAAGGTGTGCCTCTTCTGGACTGAACAATATGGTGACGGAAAGAGGCGAAAAGCTCCAACTTAACATCGTCTTCTGATAACTCTTGATAAAACTAGGAGGATTCGTTTCTGACTTAATGCAGCAGCCAGTTTATCTCCTTTTGACTACGTTACAGTTAATAATAACCTTCAAGACACAGATGAGGGAAGAAGTTAGACTTCTAGGATGAGAATGGATGTAGCATCATGACTTGTAAATCCAAATGACTGTTTATCTGTAATTAAATGTGTTTTTTACTGAGTACGCTATAAAATGACTTTTTGGGCACAGGTTGCTCAGACCTTAATTCAATTGATAGTTAATAGCACAGAGGTTGACATGGTGCACTTTAACCCATTGTTCTCTCATATTGGAAACTGCTCATCTGCTGGAATTGACCAGCAGCAAATAAAACATGAGAATTTATTAAACCATTGAAATCCTAAAACCATGACTGATATGATTTTTTTTACTTTTCACTATCTGCAAAATTGGTATACATTTTCAGTAAGAAATGCACACATTGGAAAAGTGTTTATTGTAGTTCTAGGCCTATACATCACTAATATTTTTAATAGTCCCATGAAAAGAAAAACAATCTAAATGTGTTTCCTCCATTATTTTTTTTTACTGAAGGAGTAAATCTGGAATAAATAGTGTAAATATTTGGGACTATTTTCCTCTGGACAACAATGTAGGTCAAAAGCACGAAGAAATGCACTCAAATAGTCTCTAGAAAAGCCGGTACTAATACATTCCTGGTTTATTTTTCCATGGGGGAAAAAAAATAAGATAATTGGTTACCAAGACGAGAAGAAAACATTTCAACTTTGAAATCAGACAGAGGCTCTACTTGTCCAAGAAAAGTACGTGAATATCTTGTCTAAATTTTTTTCAAATATGCACCAGTTTGACAAAAAACACAAATCCAATATGAAAAATGTAGAACAGGCGTTTTTTTTTAATCTGAAATAAAATGATACAAGGATTTCACAAAAGGTGAGATGATGTTGAACATCTGCCCACCCAGCATTTTGACAACAGTATGCTTCTACATTTGGATTAAAAAAAGGCTAAAGACACCATACCATCATTTAAACTTAAAAAAAAGTTATTTCACAAACACCTCCATACAAGACAGCTCCAATGAAAAAATATGTCGAGTAAAAGTCAAATGAAATGGAGTAGCGTGTGCATAAAAGACAGTTTGAGCAGAGTGCCTGGTATTCTACAGCTATTTATCAAAAATCTTCAGGGGAAGTGTAGTGGGGTTGGGGAATGTAAATGGGGGGGGACAGAGGGGCGAGACAGTGGGATAAGGGCTCAAGACAAACAGTCCCAAATCCGAACTAAGAACGGGAACGAGAACGGGAGTGGGAACGGGATTTGGAGCGGGATTCTGAGCGAGAGGCAGATCGGGAGCGAGAACGCTCTATGGGCGCCGGTGTCGGGGAACGGGATTTGGACTTGGACTTAGACTTTGATTTAGACTTAGATTTGGAGCGCGCTTTGGGTTTGGGCTCTTCCGGGGAGCGTGAACGGGAGCGTGAGCCCCTTTCGGGCTCTGCGGCCTCGTCGTCGCTCTTGGGCGGGTCGCGGCCCTTTGAGCCAGACTTCCTGGAGCGATCCTTCAACCCGGACCTGGAACGAGACCTGGAGCGGGAGCGAGATCGGGAACGGGAGTCGTCTTTCTTACTTTTCTTTGCGTCTTTCTTGGGCTTTCTGCTCTTGGGACTGCGACTCTTGGGACTGCGACTCTTGGGGCTGCGGCTCCGGCTGCGATCCTTGTTCTTGGGAGCACCGTTGCTGCGCTCCTCTTCCTCCTTCTTGCCCTTGGCCTTGTTCTTCTTGCTACGAGATCGGCTGCGAGATCGGGACGCCGCTCTGGACAAAATCAGATAGCAGAGTTTAGTGTCGTTTGATTCCTTATTCATAGTGTCCACACAGGTTAAGTTGCTTTATTTGTCCCCACTACCACAACCCAAATAACTAAAAAGGCAAAAACTTCTTCTTGTAAAACTGGCTCATTCAAAGTATTTGCGGTTTAATAAGGTGATCCGAGAAACTTTCAGTTTGTTCATTCTTGCACCCCCTTTGGACAAAAGTGGTAGTGTTTTTTACTACACCACCTGTAGGTCCTGGGTGAGCGTACCCATGACAAAGGCATTAAGAAAAACTATATAAAAATAGCTTCTTTGCACTGATTGTCTCATTTGCTGTTACAGGTAATTTGTCAGAGGAAAAATTTTACTGTTTCAAAAATATATAAAAGTTCCTCGTAGCACTTTTAAGTTACATTTGAAAACACATCTAAATTTGAGTCGTAGGACCATGGCAAAGAAATCGTCCTCTAAGCTGGCTCTAATACTATTCCATAGACATCAGCCATGCCAAGTAGGTAACAATTCATACAGAGAAAGAGACGCGCCCAGATCCACTTTAAAATGGCTATGTAGCCTTGGATCACTGATATTAATTTACCCTTTAGGAATAAATAGAGACGGTCACTGTGGAAAAACAGCAGCTGTAAATATTGGGCTACCACTTGCCCTCACTGGCTATAGGTTAAAGGACCGCCAGTTAAGCACCTGTGCACTTTTGCCGACTTGTCAACAGGTATTTATAGAAAGATGCTCTCAACTTACTGCTTACTGGTCGTGATGTGCCAATATTTCACAGTTTTTATAGGCAGTTGCTGAGAGACATAAATAATAAAATGTGATCTGCCATTGCAACATAGCCTGTATCGGCACAGTTTGGATTCCAATCTCTGAATACATTCACATCTACCTTGTTCTGTTGCAAAACTATACAAGCTGGTTCACTCTTGAAAGTCAACTGACAGCGTATTACCATCAGGAAACTAGTAGTTACAAGAGAAATATCCTGCTTTAAGCCTAATTCCCCCCCCTCCCTTTAATTTTTTGTTCCCTCACCTGGAGTGGGAGCGGCTGCGACTGCTGCTCTCACTGCGGCTGCGGCTCTTGCGAGATCTGCGGCTCCTGGAGCGGGATCTGATTTGGAAAAAAAGAAAACAAGTAACCATTAGCAACAGTCAACTAGCCTGCATAGGTGAATGTTATGAAGCGTCATCGGTTCAACTTCTGTTTGCAATCTACAAGCACTACACATAAAATTAATCCTTGTGAATTGAAAGGTTCAGTTAAACATCCTCATGTACTTTTGCTATATTCAATATGAATCTGAATCAGGATTTCCCGTATCATAACAACCTGCCTCACCTGGAATGGCTGCGACTGCGAGAATAAGAGCGTTTGCGTTTGGCTCCGGGTCGGTCCTCGATGAGACGGATCTTTCTGCCGTTGACTTCGGTTCCGTCAAGTTTCTCCAGAGCTCTCTTCATGTCGGAGTAGAGACGAAACTCGATCACGCCCTCGTTCTTACGGCCTTTGTGGGTGTCGGCGTAAGTCACTTCTCCGGCCTGCCTCATGTAATCCTTCAGGAGGAATAGAAACGCAAAGAAATTGAAGACTTGGGAAAGAACAATGAAATTTTTTTGTGAGCAGTCTTGTTTCTTTTATGCTTTGGAAATACAACACCCATCAATCTTGTGAAACTGGTCTGACAGTTCTTAAAACATCAGATAAATTGGATAATGCTATCAGTGTAAACGTTTTTAGCTTTGGACGGTTAATTCCTCAAAAAAACGTGGAGTCAGCGATTCTGGAGAATGCTTGTTGTCAAAATCCCTTTGTCAAAGTCAGTGAACAACAACAAGCATGCTCCAGAATTGCTGACTCCACCTTTAAAACACTCAAAAAAAGCATGACAAGGTATGCAAGAAGAAAGACAAAAAACCGCACAATACCTTCAAGTCCTGCCAGCTGCAGCGACTGGAAAGATTCTCAACAATGAGTCGATAATCAGTCCTTATAGGCGGACCGTATCGGTCTCGTCCAAAGCGGCCGTATCCACCGCCTCCTCCTCCACCACCTCCTCCTCCATCACGACCACCGCCACCTTTTAACGGTAACAAGGGAAGGAGAGAAACAATGAGGACCACCAACAAACACAGCTGGAGCATTTATGCTAAAATCCAAAGCTACACTAAATTTTTTTTTTTTTTCAATATTCTCTGGGGGATAGTAAACAAAGAAGGGGAAAAGAAAAAGGTGAAAAAAGAGTTACAAAAAAGAAAAAAATATTATTAAATCCTAAAAAATAAAAATTCTAAAAGCTTTAAACTTCATGTAAAAGCCTAAATGTATACAACACTATTGTAGCTTATTCAATTTGTGTAAATTTAAATTTCTAAATGATAATCATTTTAAATAAATTTAAACAAAAAAAAACTAACTGATCGAAGAAGTACTTACGTTGAACTAAAGTAAGTTTCTATTCTAAGCTATCCTATCCATTACAAAAAAAAAAAAAAAAAAAAAAAAAAAAACATTTCACTGTTATAAAACATGTTCTTTTTTTCAGGCACCTATAAGAGCTGAACCCACATCTGTTCCTAAACCCTTGGCATCCTCACCACCCGGCCTGGGCCTAATGGGAAAAGCGGTCTTCATTCACAATGGCTCCCTTTTTTGGTCTGC
Organism: Hyperoplus lanceolatus; assembly: GCA_026929865.2. Classification (NCBI taxonomy): domain Eukaryota; kingdom Metazoa; phylum Chordata; class Actinopteri; order Uranoscopiformes; family Ammodytidae; genus Hyperoplus; species Hyperoplus lanceolatus. The sequence continues at coordinate 7,883,367 of CM049413.1, read as the reverse complement.
CCAGGGGCCCAGAATGGTCAAACCACACTCTTGGAAAGGGGGGGACACCATGGCCAGCAATAGGGGCAGGCACCAAAGGACTCTTTCAATTAAAACATTGAGGTTCTTTGTTAAATCTTTACCTTTTAAAATTGACAATCATTTTAAATTATATATATAAAAACTGAATAAGACATCAATAGATTACAAGATATCTAACAATCAAATTGTTATTTTACAATATTAAAATTGAAACACATTTCTAGCCTTTCTATCAAATAAGCCCCCATCACATAAAACTGCATTCTCAATCCATCCCATGGAAATCCAAGATATATAGTTTCCAAGTCATTGGTGGCTCTGGTGCACACAAATTAAATCATGTGTATGTACTGATAAAAGATATCACCTCCCACGCCTATCGTAAAGTGGTGTGGTGAGTGGAGCTCGTACAGTGTCTGCCAACTTATTTGCAAGACAAAATAAAAATTAATTGCAGCTATGAAGAGCCCCATCGAGAAACTGGGACACGCCGGTATGTTAATCGGCTTATCAAGACCAGAACAATAGTAAAACACAGATTAAATTAAAATGGGGATGTGGATAGGGTGTGTGCGACTAAAGACAATCACAAACTGAAATCAGGTTGACTTCCTGGAATGGGCTATGGAAAAGGTGCCGTCATCAGGATTGGAGATATGGTACCAGTAAAGCTGGATGATACTGACCAAAACATTTTCACTTCTACTTTGTGGCCAAACTTTCTACAGTTGATAATATAAAAAAAAAAATGCAGATATGTAGAGATGCCCTTTTATTACACATCAAAAACTACTATAGATTATTTGGATGGATATTAGTCATTTTTAACCAGTCTACTATGACAATATCACCCAGTTTACAGGTACCATACATGGCAACAAATGTGTCTAATATGTCGAATTCTAGGATATAAATTGAATGCACATCAGCCACCAAGGACAAACCTTTGATCAATATAGTTTCCTGCAGTGAACAAAATCCCCAATCAATGACATTATTCATGTGAAATAAACAACAATACTCTATGAAACACTTACCGCCACCACTTCTTCCTCCACCACCACGGTCGCCACCTCCACCACCCCCGCCGCCGTAACCTCCGTCACGACGCGGGCCCTTGGTGTGCTCCACTATGACCCTTTCCCCACATAACTCCTTGCCGTTCAAGTCATACACAGCATCGTCTGCATCACGGGGGTCATCAAATTCAACAAACCCATACCTTAGTAAAAGAGAACATGTTTTAATACAGAGTTACAACATGTGGGGTGGTTAATCAACACAAAGCATGAGCGACATTTGCACAAAATGGGTCTTGTTTACTATCAATTCACTATGCATCAGCACTATGCTCAATGGCTGTTTTTCTTTGTCTTTCATTATCGTAGCTGGTACAGGCTACCATTACATTATTTAATATTGTGTAACTGTTTTAGTAGTACTAGTGTTTTTGTTATTTTAACAGTATTTTAATATACAATTAATCACTTCTGCAGTACTATGTTTATTGTTGTGCATCAAAACAACAAGTAAAGGTATTTGTATGTAACAATCTAATTAGCAATAAACCAGATTCTGACATTGGGACAGCTGGGGTAGCAGATGCAATTTTAAGGACGCACCGATTAACCAAGAAAAAAACGAAAAATAAATAATAACGGTTGTTTGCAAAAAGAGGAACCATGCTTGTATAATAATAGACTGGGTTACCTCTTCATCTAAATGTGGAAGCTAGACGTTAAACAGGAAGGCTATGTATGTAACTGAAACTATTTGCAACAACATGGCATGCACGTTTTTAGTACGAGTACCATGTGGACTTGCACGGTTTTGCATGTACTAGAGTTCTAGCTTCAGGCAAGTTACAGTAGATATAATTTTTTTTTTTTTAATAAAAATGGCACCCAGAATGAATCAAAGACCAGTTTTCCAATAACCAAAACTGTTGAGAAAAAGATCCATTCATTTGATTTAGGGACACTTTGCATAAAACATGTCTTCATTGGTCCAGTGAAAAGGGAACAAGATGTACTTCAAATGTTGACAAATTTGTCTAAACGTGTGGTGACCATGTTGGATCATGCCGTGCTGTTTGGCAACATGTGTGAGGCATTTGTAAATTCTTAACAATCGCTACAACTTTTATTTATTTATTTTAATTGAAACTCCTGGGGGGGAAATTGCCACACAAAAAAAACTTCCAAGCCTAAGCATTTCTAAGACTTTATAGATATGCATTTAACACATTTTAACAGCAATCGATGCAATACGTAGATTGACTTGTTCAATGCTTTTGCATACTGTAGAAACCCCGCTGTGACATTGCCACGTCTGTTGCACGAGCTCACCGTATCACCGTGATCAAAAAGCATGCGAACACAACACACAGATCACACACGCACTCACACACCACAACCGCTGTCTTTGTGTTGTATGGCGAAATCAAGTACTTAAGCAAAACAAAAACCTCTCTGTGGATTTTAAAATACACCGTTTTCGCTTTTGAATGAATAATAAAACACTGGCTAGTTAGCATTAGCAGGCCTTGTCCGTTGGATTCAACAAGGCCCCAGCCAGACGATGCGGCCTGTTAGCTATAGCTTTTAGCTTCCGCAACAACAAACGCCAGGATTTTTACGTTACCCGTTCTTTAGGTCGACTTCCAATATTTTCCCGTAGCCTTTGAAGAAGCGCTCCACGTCCTTCTCCCTGGCCCGGTAGCTCAGCCTCCCGATGTACACCCTCGCCATTGTTAGCTTGAAATGCGGGATCCTTTTCACGGCGGGTCGGGAGAACCAGCACACGGCGGAGAAGAGGAGGCGCGAGGGCTGCAGAAATACTTACACCCGCTCCTCTGATACAATAGGTTGCGTTCGGCATGGGCGGGGCTTCTGTTGTGAAGGGTTATCTGCCTGAGTTTAGTCTCTCAGGTAGCTCCATAAGGCCTATATATATATATATCTTATCTATCAGTGTTATACTACTATGTATGAAGCATTTAGCCATCATGTGTTTTTAGGGTTCTCATTTCAAAGCTATAGAAACATAACAAGGTCATTAGGAATGGGACGGTCGATTTCATGGCAAAATACTGTAATTACGATTCACGATATTATCCCAATAATCATCAACATTTTCACAAACTACTACTTCCCTGGTAGAATGTGAAGGTGTATTGCACTCTATGATCCTATGTAGTATAAATGTGCAACAATTTTAGAAATCGGTTCATCCTAGCCTGAGAAAAAGGCAGAAAGAGTGTTTTATGGTCTCACTGTCTAACCCTAAATTTTCCCATGTGTAACATCATGCATGGTAAAATGTAGGGGTTAGGATTAACAGAACAGCTGGGCCAAGGGAAGACTGAGGGAAAACTGAGGGAAGAAAAACCTCATTCATTATATTATAATATATTTATAATGAAATAAAGACGGTTATATCATGATCACAGGATAACAAAATCTTGTTTCCACCAATGACTTATAATATGAGGTGCTGTTATCTTGCAAAAATGTCAGAATCATTGCATCAACACAAAAAAAAATCGTAGTTTTTTAATACTACAAGTTGTGCCCCAAGACAACTTTTTTTTCCGAAAGCTATATTTCTTCAACAGTTTATTCCAGATCCAAAGTTTGTATTGCCAGGGATGCACAACACCCTGAAATATATGTACATATTTGAGTTGGAGACATAACAGTCAAGGCCTCACTTTGAAATCAGGAGTAAAAAGTGGCACAACAAGGCCACTCTCCCCAACTAAAAAAAACTTTAAAAAAAAAAACTATGTAGTAGGTAATACATAACTATGTAGCAGATACTAAAATAAAATAAAATAAAAAATATATGTAGTAAGTAATGCATAACTATGTAGTAGTTAGGCTACTAAATAAAAACAATTATTTTGCGTCCTGTCGTTCACGCAGGCTACTAACCGCGGTGGGCGGGGCTAACATCTCCACATTACAAACACACCAGCTGCCCTCCTGTGGGGCAGTTCTCTTGTGTAGAGATCTAACGCTTGAAGCCAACACTTTTTCTAATTATATATCATGCCTGCGATATTTTAACAGCCCGTCCTCGGAGTGGGTTTACACTGTTTCCCAAATGTAAACGTGTAGGCAACTTTTTTCTTCATGGGGGTGAAGAATGTGAAGTTGCTTTGGGAGGGAAATAACGGTAACACGACGTTAGCCGAGGGTTAGCTAAGCTTCTAGTTCCCCAGCAACAGGTCGGCCGGTTGGTTGGTCAACGGAAAGTAAACTGACGGTAATGGAGCGCGCGACTTTTTCAAAATACTCCTGGGTAGATTTCGCCTTCTCGGTGGTCGGAGTATGCACTTTTTTGGTGGACTGGGGCTCGGACGTGTGGGTGGCCACCGAGTTTTACTGCCGAGGAGACTTCTTGTGGTTCGGGGTGCTGATCGGCCTCATGGTGCTGTCTTCCGTCGTGGTCCAGATGTTCAGCTGGTTCTGGCTGGAGTATGACCGCGAGCTGCCCGGGTTCCGAGCTCAGACAGCCGGGGGAGGAACCGTGCTCTTCGGGGACAAAGTGAAGATCTCCTGCCTCTTACATGTGCTGCAGCTGGGCTTCCTTTGCAGGTAGACACAAACAAGCAATAATAGGAATACCTAGTGAACTTTATTTGTATAGCAAAACAAAGTTACACTGTGCTTTACAGAGTAGATTACAATACACCAAATCAAATTAATACGTTTTTATAACTAAATATGTTTTAATAAGGGTGTTAATAACGTACACACAAAATCGAAGTGCAATTAACATAGGCCTACATGTTATCTATTATTATCTAGCTATCTATCTATCTATCTGATTTGGACCGCAAATTTCTCAATTACTGGAAAGTGTTTCAACAACAGGTTGCATAAGTTCAGATGTACCCTCTTTGATACAAACACGTTTTAGTATTGACACAACTGAAATAAAGCTAAATAGAGATACCCCCAATTACAGGATTGGGTTAGTGAACAGGTTGCATGTAAACACTCTTCTTATTGACAAAACTGAAATAAAGCTACTTAGAGATATCCCCAGGCACATTGCTCACTACCTATAATAGCAATACCTATTAATAAGAAACTGGATATACCTGAAAAGTGTTAAGAAGTGCCAGTAATACCATTTGACAGGTGCTGTGACCATGTACATTTTAGGTGTGGCAGCCAGTTCCCTAGTTAAGCAAAACGGAAAACATATAATGCACAAAACATTTGAGGCATGAAAAATATATGCTCTTGAACACTATACATGCAATTATGTCGGATTATATCTATTTCAAAACAGAAGGGTTCTTTGTACATCCGTAACTTAACACAGGTGTGCTGAAGAGGGAAGAGTAAGTCCAAAAAAGGAAATTCCCGGGGCGCCTTTAGCTCAGTTGGTAAGGCGTCCCCCTCCAGGGCCGGTCCCAGCAGCAGACCCGGGTTCGATTCCCACCCGCGGTCGTTCTCTGCATGTCACTCCCCTCTCTGCCCCATTTCACCTCTGTCTCTCTGCACTATCAATAAAAAGCATAAAAATGCCCAAAAAATATCTAAAAAAAAAAAAAAAGTGAATTCCCGCACGAATTCAACTGTCAATAGATTGTATTTATTTACCATTTTAAAAAGTATTTTCAAATGCATTGATTTGGTCAGTAATCACAGCTGTTATGTCCTTCCAATCTGTGTGTCATGTAATAGCCCCTCTTCTCCTGACATATTCATCCATGCTTTGCAGGCACATCTCGGCCATACGGCAGGGCTTCAGGGTCTGGTGGCGGAAACAGGAAGGGTCTGAGTACGCCGTGTACCTGACGCATGACCTCAGCATGCTCCGGCTCATCGAGACTTTCTGTGAGAGCGCCCCACAGCTCACCCTAATGATCTACGTCATGCTGCGTACTAACAGGGCCAGGACCGTTCAGTGTGAGTTATCCTTTGAAATGGATTTGATTTTAAATTTAATCTGTTGCATCTATTGTTGTTGTCACTCGTGGCTCAGTTGATGTGACCTACCTTCCGCTGTTCTGTGGATTGTGGGTTGGGACCCTTCAAAAAAAGCATGCCGATTTCCACACTTAAAATTACGGCCGAATGTAATAGAGCATCTGAGTATTTTTCTGCATTTTACCACATGTATTGGGACATTCTGAATCTTTTTCTGTCATACTAAAATAGCAAGACAGTATGGGTATTGGGACGCAGGCTTTATCTAGGTTATGGTTTGCATTTCACTTCCCCTTGATTGCCACACTGATCATTGAAACTTCTGTTTTTTTGCAGTCGTGAGCATCGCTGCGTCGACCACCTCCATAGCCTGGATGGTGGTGGACTACCACCGCTCGCTGCGCTCCTTCCTCCCAGACAAAGCCAAGCAGGCCTGGGGTTCCTCCTTGATCTACTTCCTGTGGAACCTGCTGCTAATCGCCCCGCGCGTGGCAGCCCTTGCCCTGTTCGCCTCTGTCCTGCCGGGCATCATCGGCGCCCACTTCGTCATGCAGTGGTTGGTCTTTGTGTTGTGGGCCTGGCGACAGGGCACAAACTTTATGGACAGTGCGCCCGGGGAGTGGCTGTACCGGGCCACTATCGGGCTCATATGGTACTTCAGCTGGTTTAACGTAGCAGAGGGTCGGACCCGAGGACGGAGTATCATCTACCATTCCTTCATAACAGCGGACGCGGCGTTGCTACTGGCGACCTGGTGGTGTTACCGGGACCCCGAGCAGACGCAGCCGTACGACCTGGCTCTGATCATCACTCTGCCTTTCAGCTACCTCCTGGGACTGCTCTTCAAAACGCTCTACTACTGCTGCTTCCACCCCAAGCTGTGGAGGCCCCCGGCGAGGGACCCCGGACTGCCCGACGATCTGCCTGACTCAAAAGTGTCCTTCAGAGACTTTTCCATCCAGGACGGCCCCCTGTCCTCCCAGATTCTCAACAAACGGATGGCCTGCCATGCTACTCATTTTTACTCTGAGCGTCACTAGAAACATTGACAGTACAAATAGAGCCTCAGCCTGTTGATACATATCACCATCAATGCTAGAGACGGAAAGATGTCTCTAGAGTTTCTACTCACCAGATGCTCGGTGTACAAAATACAGACTCAAAATCTACATGAAACTTACAGTGGACAATATGGATAAATCCTTTTCATATCACTACATACATCATACACTCAATCCCACTAGGGTTGCAACTAACGATTATTTTGATAATCGATTAATCTGTCGATTATTTTCTCAATTAATCGAATATTAATCGATTAGTGTTTTGGTCTGTAAAATGTCAGAAAATGGTGAAAAATGTTGATCAATTTTCCAAAGCACATGTTGACGTCCTCAAATGTATTGTTATGTCCAAAACACACAGATATTTCAGTTTACTGTCATAATAGGATTAAAGAAACCAGAAATATTCACATTTGAGAAGCTGAAATCAGAGAATTTGGAAATGTTTTATTAAAAAATTACTCAAAACGATTAATAGATTATCAAAATAGTTGACGATTATTTTAAGAATCGATTCGTCGATTAATCGTTGCAGCTCTAAATCCCACGACATACTGCATATTGTCACACTTCTCAACTCTACTTGAAACTGGGGGACTTGTTGAGCTTATTTTTAAACCAACAGGTAAAGTGTTACTTTTGTATTTTATACAAAGGAAATTGTATTTTTTTTTTTTTCCATATGACCACATGGGTTTGTTGTTGCAGTTGTAGGAACAGCTATTTCCAAAAATACAAACTTTAAGGAATCAAGAAATTACCTTGTTATGAATGATACATACAATAAAACAAATACTTTTTCAATAGTAAATTATTGAATAATAGTAATAATGAAGACACTTATCAAAATATTTTGGACATTATAATGGTTTTGTTAGGCTAAGAGGTTTTACAAACATTCCACATTTGTATGCCTTAGTTTCTAAATTTAAAATAATTTGCAAAAGATTGGATTTTATGAGATTTCTACATGAAAACAATTAAATGTGCATGTTGCATATTTGTTACAGCTGCTACTACCGGAACCTATTTGAAGGACTTTGAATGTAGATTTTACTATATGCTCTCTTCTTTTTATATTTTCTATGTTGTTACATTACGAAGGAGTTTTTTTTCCACACCAATTGACAGGGTGCTATCAAGATAATGTCGATGGTGTTTAATAAATGAAGTGCTAATCCTCAACATGTCAACTAGGAATCATTACTACATATACTTAACAACAGATGACATCACTTTATTTTTAGTTCTTATTTATCGGGACAAAACCGAGTGTTTGTTTAGCTCGTTTCAATGTCCCATGAGGCATAGTCTCCTGTTTACTCAATTATTTTTCAAATGCATGCTCACCAAAGCACGCCATGTGAAACTGTGCTACACTGCATGATAGAAGACAACTTTTAAACTCCTTTTCAGGTAGCGTTTTGTCTCATGTCTTTAATTTCTTTGTTCATTTTTGTGAATGTTCCTACAAAAGTGTTGTAGATCCATTTCTTTGCCTAGTTGTTGCTGAAACCAAAAGTCAAGTTCCCATACTAGTTGTTAATCTTTTACCTCATTTGCCATGTGCAATCATTAAAGTGGTAACACTGTTGAATTATCTGGTTCTACTTTTTTTCTACAGCATACACAGCGATACTGCAAACTATCTGATTTGCACGATGATTAAACAATGTTTTCCCCTTTTTGTTTATAAAGTAAAGTAACTCAATTAATAAATGGGAGAAAGACGGGGCTTTAAGGTGGAGTCAGAGATTCTGGAGTATGCCTGATGTCAAAATCACTTATTGCGATTTAGGCTGTGTATTCAGGGCTGACGGACTGCGGGGGAAAGTGCGACAGTCGTGGGGGGGCCCAATGCAGAGGGGGGCCCATCAAAAAAAAAAAAAAAAGTTAAATGTGGGGCCCCGATCTTCGAAGGCCCTGAACAATGCCATTCCAAAAAAAGAAATAATTGACTGGCTTTTTTCTCCCTTGAACCTTGCAAGGAGATCAGGGGCCTGGGCATGACTAAGGCATGTGTGCGGGAGAATAAGCAGGAGCAAGCCGACAATGAATTGAACTGGTGGCGAAAATAAACGCAGCAATGTTTCTATGGGGATATTTAGCTGTACAGAAATAAGTGCTGGCAAAGCTAGAACAGTTTAAGACTCCATATCACTGTGGCAACACAACCTATCTATCAGCTCAGACAGCACAGAGAAAAGTCTGATGAATGCATGAGAGTGATGGCCATGCACAACTGTAAGTTCAGTGTGTGTTGTATTTTCGTATTCAAATAAACAGTTGTTTATTTTTATAGTGCGCATTGGCATCTTTGAGCAAAACACCCCCAACATTTTTGCCGCTGCGCCGCGCCTCCTGTGACACTGGCCAGTGACCACCTTCATTAAGACATTTTCTGGGACAAACACTGCAAAAAGTAATGATTTGGTCATTCATCAAATGAAATATTGTGGAGTTGTCTGGCTCAGAGAGCCGTGTGTATTGTAAGACCGCCTTTCAGAGGGCCCATCAGGACTTTTTGTATAGGGGCCCAGAATTTGGTGCTACGCCCCTGTGTGTATTAACACAATATTTATATTCAGCGCACACAAATTATGGACAGTTGGCATATCCTGAGGAGATATTCACTGATTTTAACAAAAAGAAGAAGAAAAAAAAACATTTCAACTCTCCGGGATCGCTGACTCCACCTTGCTTAATTGTTAAAATGACAGTTTACAATGTGAGTTGGATGTTTGTAAATTGTTAATGACCCTATTACGACAGTATGCCTTTAAGATGCAGGTAACCCTGAAGGAGTATCAGTGTGTAGTAGGAGGAGTAACACAGTGCTAAACCATTGTCTCTTTGTTTACTTTCGCTTGTCTTTCAAACTATTTGAGCAGCTCTGTTCTCACGCAGGCAGGTGAAGGACTTAAGTGAACTTCAGAATGACGGAAACTAAGGAAAAGATAAAATACTCGTGGTATAACTTCCTCTTTACTTTAGTGAGCCTGTTTTTCTTTCTGCTTGACATAGTGCTGGATATTGTGGCCGTTGTGTCTTTTTACAAAGAAAAGTACTACATTGCCCTCGGTGTCCTGTTACTGATTCTCGTGGGCTCGTCTGTTCTTGTCCAAGCCTTCAGCTGGCTGTGGTATAGTTATGACAACTTTGAGAGACATACGCAGGTTGAGAATTACCCGACCGTGCAGCAGTTCAAGCTTCTCCATGTCCTGCAGCTTGGAATCTACTTCAGGTTGTGTTTGCTTCTTGCAAATTATATTAATCTGTCTCGTGTGTTATGTGTAGATTTATGTTGGAACCATGGAGTGAATGCAGGAAACTAATGTGCTTATGTTCCATCTTGTTATGTTTGAGAGGCTCACCCTCATTTCAACTAGCCTGTTCCTGAATATCCCGATTGACGGCAAAATGCAAAATGCTTGCACCGCTTCACTATAAGTCCTATTCATGATATGAAGTGACCTCTGCTATGAATCAAATAGTTCTTTACTTCCTCGGTATTTGGTTCATGATACTGCATATTTCATTGCGACAGTTGCCTGTTTTTTCGGACTGTGTAGGTGTCTTTGTTGTTCTAACTTAACAAATGACTAGTGGGAACAGGAAGAGATTTTGTAACACTTTGTTGAACTGGTTGTGTTGAAGCAAACATATCTCCTGTCATATAAATCAAAATGAATGTCTTGATTTAACTGGTTTAACTGGTTATTTTTTTTTAATTAATCAAGATGGTTTTAACTGTGGTTTAACTCTGTTGTTGTCCTCCCCACAACGCTCCCCTCCCAGGCATGCAGGTGTGGTGGAAATGTCAATAGCCAGCCTCCGCACAAAGACTCGTATACGCAATGGACCCGCCATGAACCTGAAACACGACCTCAGCTTCCTGCGGATCATAGAGACGTTTTCCGAGAGCGCTCCTCAATTCGTCCTCATGCTCACTGTCATTCTGCACCGGGCCCAGTTCCCCCCTGTCACAGGTGCAGTATGTTGTTACCAGGGGTGTAAAGTAGCGAATTACATTTACTCGCGTTCCTGTAATTGAGTAGTTTTTTCGTGTACTTGTAATTTTCTAAGTGATTTTTAAAACCTATACTTTTACTTTTACTTTGAGTATGTTTATTTTGAAGTATTGTACTTCGCTACATTTTATATCACCTGCGTTACTGAGTAAAAAAATAGATAGGGAAACGAGAGAAAAGAAAAGAAATATCACGGGGGGCTTTTACTTTTACGGCACAATACCGGAAACTAACAGAGAACGATCGACAGGATCATTGCGACTAAATGATAACAACAAACATTGCTTCCCTCTATCATTAAAACAAAATAATCCTAGTTAAACTGTCATTGTACCCATAGACGGATTATGAGACAATGGGCCCCTGGGCACAAACTCTTAAAGGGCCCCCACACTCCTCCCTATCCAGTCCGGTACACCGACTTGTTCGCACAGATACATACAATTAATGGCAAAACATATTAAGGAAGTCAGTGTTTCCCACAGGTTTTTGGGATACTGTTGGAGGGACCGTGTACCATGTTGGGGGGTCCGGGGGCATGCCCCCCCGGATTTTTTTTCAAAACATCACGAGTCACGACCAATTAGTTTAGTCACTGTAAGTTGAATCCTAGTGTTCTATGACCAAGCAATACAGGAATAAAAACACAGGAAGTGTAAAGGTCCTTGACTCTTGCCAACACAACAGTCATCAATTAAGAACACTGTAGCCTACAATGCAACTTGCTTATCCAGCCAGCTCCATGAGATATACATTAAACTATGCCCTCACATTCCTGCTAGCAAAAGACGTGCCCTATCGACAACATTTGCAACGGTTTATTTTGATTTTGACTCTTATTTTATTTAATTATTAAAAAATATGTTTTACTTATTTGCATTTTCCTTGTTTTCAGTTCAATTAGATATGTTTAAAGTCCAAAGTCATGGTTTCAAATGTTAAATAAGTGCATGCTGCAGTTCTTAAGTCAATGAATAATTGTCTATAATAATTGTGATTACACAATGTCAATCAAAATCGAGCAGCCTAACCTTGCAATGTCCATGGTTTAGATCAATTATACACAATTACATTATTAGAACTGCAGCTGCAGTCTGTTTAGGTCTGTAGATCGGTTACATTCCCATTCCCCCGTTAACAGACTATTTGCTCCATCTTTGCTTATCTAAAGTATAATGACACAGTATACATCCATACATGTGTGGTGACATGATTTATTTAATTTGTGACTTTAATTTGTAAAAGTGTTGCATTCATTAAACAAAACTATCTTGTCTATATATAGAATGCCCTACACTGAAGAGACCCCTGCCCCCTCCCGCTGTTAAGAAGTAACTAGTAACTTGTACTTTAAGTACATTTTAAATCAGCTACTTTTTCACTTTTACTTCAGTAGATTTTTAGACCAGTACTTTTACTTTTACTTGAGTAAAATTTCATCCAAGTAATCATACTTTTACTTGAGTAGAATATTTTTGTACTCTTTCCACCTCTGCTTGTTACTTGTTGCTCAGCCTTGAAGAAGAATGGAAGAAGGGGGTTCAAAAGTTATTGAATAGTAATTTAAAGGTTTGTCAGTGATGCTGAAGAATGCTGGTTGTCAGTTTTTTTTTGTAAAAAATCAGTGAATATCTCCTCATGATCCTCTACCTGTCCGTAGTGTGTGTGGGCTGACAAAACATTTTGTCTAGACAGCTTTGGCTCTGTACACAGCATGTTGCTAGCTGCGGTGGGCCCCTTTTTTTTTTACAAACCAGTTGTTTGACACACAATTTTACAGAGCCTAGGCTGGGTATACACCAGATTTTTTCCGGTGCACTAGTATTCACTGATTTTAACAAAACACTTTTTTACTACTGGAGAACTACCGCCCGGCATAAATGTGAAAGTACAGTGGTGGTAGGCTATGTTTTAAACTAGGTAAAGATCCTAACAAGCTACACTATGTTACAGGCTCACTGCAACCTCACAATATGTACGTTTGCAGTAACCTTTGACTCCAAAATCTAATCAGTTCACCTTTGAGTTCCAAGTGTGTGGTTATTGGACAGAAATCCCTAAATTCATTTTTGAAATATTGTTCTCACAAGTTTTGAGGTCACAGTGACCCTGACCTTCAACATCCTAAATATGATCAGTTTACCGCTGTGCCAAATGACATGTATGCCGCATCTTACTCATATTTAGTGGACCTACGGATGAGTAAGTTTTTACAATAGTCTTTTGTCTTTAGTTTGCTTGTGATTGACTTGTTCTTCTGCTCCTCAGTGCTGAAGGCCCTCGGTTCAGCCTCGTCCATCGCCGTCAGTGTGACCAAGTACCACCACAGCATGCGCGCTTTCCTCCCCGACGAGAAGAAGCCGCCCAAGGTCTCGTTGCTGCTTTACTTCGTGTGGAACCTTCTCCTCATCTCGTCTCGTCTCACCGCTCTCGCTCTGTTTGCCTCCGAGTGGCCATGCTTCATATTCCCACACTTCATCTGCTCTTGGTTGGTTTTATTCTTCTTGGTCATATGGTCCAAGACAGAGATGATGGACAGCCCATGCGGAGAGTGGCTTTACCGAGCTACTGTGGGCCTCATCTGGTATTTCGATTGGTATAAATTGGTCGGAGGGAAGACAAGGAACATGACTTTGATCTATCATGGGTACATACTGGCTGATATTTCCATTCTCTGCAGCTTGTGGTGCTTCAAGTTGAGCACAGAACCGCCCTACTTTGACATTTCAAACCATTATGCTATAATCGCTGCTGTCTGTGTTGTTGCAGTTTATATCCTTGGTCTCCTCTTGAAAATTATATTTGTTAAGTGGTACCATCCAAATATTGCCAAAGACGACTTGAAAGGGGACATACCTTTAGACATACATTATGGAAGAGAATCAGAAGGATTGGAGATGGAGTCCAACTCTTCAATATCCTCAGAGGGGAACACAGGCCTTCCACTGAGGCTAGGTAGACCTCATAGCTATGGGGGAGGTGGGAAGGGACTTGGAGGAGCAGAATCAGAAGGATTGGAGATCGAGTCCTACTCTTCAATATCCTTACAGGGCGACCAATCCGTAGACGAAGAGGTACAAGGAGAAGAAGATAGCTCAGATCAGAGCATCGAAGGGGCGGGAAAAGATACAGACATTGAATGTCACCCCAGGCCCTGCCCCCCACCACCCAAGACAAAACACGGTAATAACTGTAATAAAAGAATGAGGAACTTGGCCGCAAACTTCTACTCCTCCTGACCTGCATAATATGACAACCATCGGAAATCATGCAAACTTTCGGAACCAGCCTAGTCGATCAAAATCATGGGGTTGTGTGAGTCTGAGGACCATTGGCGTGGATTTGCTATTACCGTGCAGAGACGATGGACCTTCGCTGGAGTGGGCTGACGTGCCGAGCCGAGCCAGCACATACAAGTGGAAAAACAACTCGCTTGATACAACCTTGTGGTAGACCTCTTAGGCCTAAGCCAAAAATTCTGTATTCTTGTAAGGACGTTGCTCTCTGTACTTAAAAGTGGTGTCATCAATATTCTGAAGAATGCTTATTATCAAAAAAATTGTTTTTAAATCACTGAATATCTTCTTACGATCCGCTACCTACTATTTATTTTTAATTTTTTTTACTATTGAACAAATGATGTTATTAATACACAGCAAAGGCTCTGTAAACGGGTATGTAAACAAAGGGGGCATTTAAATGTGCGTGTTGTGTTTATTACTTTTATAGCTGTTTCATCTGGAACCTATTTAAGGACTTGTAATGTAAATCTAATCCAACTAAGCTCTCCTATTTGATTTTCTATGTTGTTAAATTGCTAATGAGCGTTTTTTAGACTGATAGACGGTGCTAGTAAGATGATGTCAATGCTGTGAAACAAATGAAATGCTTTTTTTTTCTTTTTCTGTACATGTCAACTAGGATTCATAAGTACATATTTCACAACAGATGACGTCACCATATCTTTAGTTCTAATTTATGGGGACAAAACCTAGTGTCACTCTCGTTGCCTCCAGTGTTTGTTTAGTTTGTTTCAATGTCACATGTGACAAATACACCTGTCTACTCAAGAGTCAACACTATTTCATTTTCATGCTCACCAAAGCACACCATGTGAAACAGTGCTACACTGCATCGTACAAGACAGAGCAAATTAAAAAAAAAAAAAATTTCAGGTGAATGTTCCCACAAAAGTGTTGTTGCTGAAACCAAAAGTCAAGGTCCCTGCTCTTTCACCTCATGTGCCATGTGCAATCATTAAAGTGGTTAACACTGTTGAATTATCTGTTTCTACTTGTGTTTTTCTGTTGCATAAAGACTGCAAACTGTATCTGATTAGCATATTTTTACAGTTTATCAACATTAAAGCAACTACATTTATTAATGGGAGTGATAGAGGGCTAACTGTTAAAGCGACAACTTTGTGTTTTGAATGTAGATTAATTGGTCATGATTCTATTACTACAGTATGCCTTTAAGACGTCAGTTGCTGTGAAGGAATGTCAGTGTGTAGGAGGAGTCACATAGTATTGAAACACTGAACATTGGCCCTTTGCTTACTTTCGCTTATCTTTCAAACCCCATTGACGTGTAGAGCAAACAGCTGTCCTGAAGTATGTAGTGAATTTTTGTTTTGACAGGCACTATGGGTGCTTTCAAGTACTCGAAGAAGGACTTCCTCTTCACATTAGTGGGTCTGGTGTTCCTTCTGCTCGACATAGTGCTGGATATTGTGGCCGTTGTGTCTTTCTACCAAGAAAAGTCCTACGTCTCCCTCGGTCTCCTGCTGCTGTTCCTCGTGGGCTCGTCTGTTCTTGTCCAGGCCTACAGCTGGCTGTGGTACAGCTATGATGACTTTGAGAGGCATACTAAGGTTGACAGCCACCTGAGCAAGTGTCAGCTCACCCTCCTACATGTACTGCAGCTGGGAATCTACCTCAGGTTGTGTAAGCCTCTTGTTGTTAACTTACTATAATGGCGGTGTTTTCAGTGCTGCCGGCCGGCTATCTTTCTTTCTGTTCTACTCTGTGTTGCCTTATGTGAATGCACTAATGTGTTTAAAAATAAGGAGTTTTTGTTTCATTTCCCTTCTTCACGTTGCTCTCTAAGAGCCCCACCCAGATTTCAACAAGCCTGTTTCTAAACATATCTCCATTTACGGGAAATTGACAATATCCTGAATGGAGCAAATGAGCTGCTATCACTGTTGCACCAGCAGTCCCAAAGTATTACATTGAGTGACCACAGCTGTGAAGTATGAATTACATCAATTGTTTTGTTTCCTCTATTTGGTTCATGACACACATGTTGTTGTGGAAGTTTGAATGTTAACCAGTCTTATGGCTCATGCATGGTTCCACCCCACAGCTTTAGGCATGTTAGATTTAAGACTTTGTTTACTCAACTTTTATGAAAAACAAACCTACAGAGAAAATACATAAATTAATTTATATTAGGGACGATTTTGCATAAAACATTATTTCCTTGGTACGCTGAAATAGTAAAAAGATCTATGTCAAATATGATTTATTAGGTTTTTATTTGAATGAACTTATATTTTATTTCAGTTCAATCAAAATACACAAAGAAAAAAATGCTTCCAATCATCGTTAAAAACACATTTTTTAAATTGTAATATCAATAGGAATATTGATAAAATCCATCTCCCTATGTCATAGCATTTCGAAGACTTTTGAAATAAAAGGACAAGATTTAGGACATTGTAATACCAACTAAAGCCTAATTTGTTTGATTAATTCAACGCTTTTCAAGACTTTTAAGGATCTGCAAGTAGATCTGTAGTAGTTTCATAGTAGAAACAAGAGTCATACACCACAGTTTCCTAGATGTTGATAATCTGATCAGATGTTTGAACACTGTCTAAAACTGGTTTTGTTCAACCAAAAGTGGTTCCTGTCAAATAAATCAAAATCAATGTCTTGATCACTGAACTGGTTATGTCTAACATATCAATCATAATATTTTTTAACTGTTTGTTCTCCATTCCACATCCCTCCCATCCCAGGCATGCAGGTGTGGTGGAAATGTCAATAGCCGGCATCCGTCTACAGGTCCGTGACCCAGAAGGCCATGCTGTGTACCTGAGCCACGACCTCAGCTTCCTGCGGCTCATAGAGGCGTTCTCAGAGAGCGCCCCTCAGCTCGTCCTCATGCTCTACATCTTTCTGCAGACGGGACAGTTCAGCCTTATAACAGGTGCAGTATGTCATTGATTGGAGGTGCAGTATGTCATTGATTGGAGGCAGATGTTTTATAGTCCAAAGCAAATTCAGTCATGAGGGACTACAGGGCTAAAAAAAATAATAAACAATTATGTAACTTAAAGGTGCTACGAGGAAGTTTTCAATATTTCTTAAACAGTCAAATTTTTCCTTTTTTTCTCCATTAATTACATGTAACAGCAAACAAGACCTTCTGAACTGAAAGTTCCTCGGAGCACCTTTAAGTATTTAATAATACATACAGCTAAGCCCTTGCAAAGACGCTTGGTCAATGGCAGCCATTTTTTTTGGGACCGATCTCGCTATATATTTTGTCAAACAAGTGTAAGTCTGTTTCCGAAGGCTGTATTTCTTTAGTTGTAGCCTCTTGTGTGATTTATTTCTTCTCCTCCCCAGTGCTGAAGGCCATCGGCTCAGCGTCGGCCATTGCCTTCAGCGTCACCATGTACCACCGTACCCTGCGCTCCTTTCTACCCGACAAGGAGAAGCAGCAGGCGACATCATCGGTGGTCTACTTCCTGTGGAACCTTCTCCTCATCTCGTCTCGTCTCACCGCTCTCGCTCTGTTCGCCTCCGAGTGGCCATGCTTCATATTCCCACACTTCATCTGCTCTTGGTTGGTTTTATTCTTCTTGGTCATATGGTCCAAGACAGAGATGATGGACAGCCCATGCGGAGAGTGGCTTTACCGAGCCACTGTGGGCCTCATCTGGTATTTCAATTGGTTAAATGTGGTTGAAGGGAAGACTAGGAACAGGACCTTGCTATATCATGGGTACATACTGGCTGATATTTCCATTCTCTGCAGCTTGTGGTGCTTCAAGTTGAGCACAGAACCGCCCTACTTTGAAAGTCCATCCTTGCCCACTATACTCATTGCTGTCGGAGTTGTTGCATTTTATATTTTTGGTCTCCTCTTGAAAATTATGTATTATAAGTTGTACCATCCAAACATTGCCAAAGACGAGTTGAAAGGGGATGCCCCTGAAAAGTCCCGAACTGGACTTGGACCTACAAGGACTAAAGCTTTTACGGAAGATGAGGTGGACTTTCCAATGCCCTTACTCATGGACATACAGGTAGACTCTCCTCAGACTCTTATCACAGAGAATGGGGACATAGACACAGATGTTACAGATCGCAGCGGGACCGGCCCCCCACCAACTGACACCAGACGCTGCAATAGAAGAATGAGGAACTTGGCCGCAAACTTCTACTCCTGACCGGCATCACTTGACAACCATCGGACATGGAAGTCAGACTGAGTCATGCAGAGTCTTAGGGGAACAGCCCTGTTCAAGATCATGGGGTTGAGTGGACTGTCACTACCTCATTAACCACAGATACAACCTCATAGTAGACAACATAGGCTCAAACCAAAATTGCTGTTTTTCTCATAATAAGCAATTTCTTAATTATAGGGATGGCACCGATCTAATCCAATCTCGAAATTGGGTCTGTTATGGCTACAATCCACTCATTGGATATCTGTCTGACTGATGCCATTGAGCCACATTCCATTTTTAATGTAATTATTTTGACCATAAATTATTATTATTTTGACACTATTAACGAAATACCATTTAAGCATTGCATCCAACATTGTTGATTAAGTAAAAGAGGAGTTTACTGACAGCATAGAGCAGACCTGCTGAGTGACATTAATGGAGTTCCAACACTCACTCTCAGGTTTTCTGTGTTCAAAGGAACACAGGATTTTTTATTTCTTTAAAAATTCCAAACCTTGTGAAGGAGTTGAAGTCCTGATCTGCTGCATTAAAAATGTTCAAAGTACTTCAAATAAATGGCTTCCCATACATTTGATTTTTTTTTTTGCAATTTTGTGAATTTTTTGCTTAGAATTGCTTTGTTGCTCAAACCTTTATAAACGTAAAAATATCATCGACAACAAAAAAATTACTCAACTTGGAAGCTGAAAATTATTATAAAATCTATATTCATTGAAGTCATGAATTTTAAAGTTTAAACCCTTTTTAATAAATTAATCCACCCAATTTATTTATACTACTGCAATTCAATTAATGCATGTGAAGTTAGGCCTATCTCTCTGTGGTAGTTTTTATTCATAGTAGCAGAGTCCGACACTGTATTCAGGTTGCAAATGCACAAAATATTCAGATAGTCACAGGAATGTATTTATGAATGTAATCCAGTTTAACTTTGATTTAATTTATACTCTTCGCTGTTCGCTCTGTTTACACTGAATTAAGAGCCGATACAAACACCACACCTGCTATTGCTAAAGCTGCTACTGTATTTACCACCGCAGGTTAAAGGTGTGGACATTTTTAATTAAAATCCTACCACACACATTTCATTTGTCTTTCATTTACTTCTCTTAAAAGCCAAACCACGGAAAAACTCTCAACTCTCCTTGCACTAAAATGCCCATCATTTAGCAAGATACCAACTTGATTTGACCACCTCCGATAGGCCAAGCCTCATTTTTAGTTTCAGATACACTCAAGAATTCATTCAAGAATCTTTTCAATTGGATACATTTTGACAGAATGGACGGGAGGAATTACCTTTATCAGTTGCCATGATGGTTCTATAAAAAGGTGCTCCGAGGAACTTTCCGTTTGTGTTCATTCTTGCACCCCCACTGGACAAAAGCAGTAGTGTTTCTACTATGCCAGCTATTGTTCCTGGGTGAGCGTAATCATGAGTCATGATAAAAGCATAAAGAAAAACAATATAAAAATATCATTCATTGCACTAATGGTGTTGTTTGCTGTTACATGTCATTTATGATCATTAGGAGGAAAACATTTCCTCGTAGCACCTTTAAATATTTCAGCATTTCTTGTTTTTTTTTTAAAACTTTCTACAGTAATAAATAACAGAAACTTGAGTCTGAAAGTGTTCTAAATGTATCTACATTGTATTGAGCGTCTTAGGTACACAGGCAAACCTTACAGGACTTTGTCGATGTCCCCAAACAGCTACGGAGGGAGAAAATAGTGATTACTGGAATTAAATTAGCATTGATTATTATGATAGAGTTTGGTTTACAGAATCACATCCGGGCTTCTCTACATGTGGCCTCACAAGTCCTTAGAAATGAGATGAAATACAAAACAAAACAACACACAGCATTTAAAAATAATATTTGGCATTGAAAACAAAGAGGATACAAAGAAGATTAAAGCCTCTCAAACATTACATGGCAGATCTTTAGATAGCCATGGTTTACTTCAAAATGTACGACATGCAGACAAAGTAAAGAAATAAAACATTCAATAAAACAGAAAGAAATGCAGATTGCATATGGTCTTTCAATTTTCTCGAATGTGCGTCGCGGCTGATGGATAAACCCAGCTCTCTTGAATTCACTTAAGTAAAACCTACGACACTGAACACTCAAAACCACACAATTCATTCACTCTAATAATCTAACAAAATACCATGTCTTTCAGATTGCGATTGTCTCCAAGCGATGACAAAAAATAAGCGTAAACTCCTTTTCAAAAGGAAGCAAAATCAAATCGATAAAGCAGACGGTGAAGGCTGAAAATGAGATTTGAGCTAGTAACAGACGAATGTTTGTAACATTTCAAACAGATAAGTTCTCAGTTTTGACAATCAAATGCACAAAATTCCCTCCCATAATGGATATATAGCTTTCTAGGAAACCTTCCAAACAGTGCACACAGGACAATCAAACCAATAAAAAAAAGTCTAACGTTAAAACAAAGTCTTGAGTAAAATAAAAAAGTAAGATAACACTTTGGATAATATAAGAAACAATGCAGCGCTAAATGTATCAAACAAAAGCATTTCCCTTTGAGATTATGCATACAGACAGATGATGGTTAAAAAGGCACGATATAAATATGCACGGTCACGCACGACACACACAACTAATTACACAGAAATACACATTCTTTAAGCTGCATGTGTGTAGGTACGAAATCTTCTTCAGGCTCAGTATTGTTCAGTCGTAGTCTCAAAATGAGACCCCTTCTCCTGCTTCTATCACTATACAATAACGAAAAGAAAAACATCCCTTGAAATACAGATAATGAGCAAGGCAGAAATGTATTGCACAGTGAACGTCCTTTGTATGTTTTCCTCCCTCTGATTTACGCCTTTGAAAAAGTTGTGGTGATATGGTTTGAGTGATTAAAACGCAAAGCCTGACAACTGTCTCTCAGTCTTACTAGAACGGAAAAAATGAGTTGATCAATCGATTCGTGGGAAACTGCATTTTTTTTGCTTGAAAAATGACAAGAACCATTTTACAAAATAGTTGCAGACTCATTTTTCTTAAATCTGGCGACAAATCGAAATAGCCGTAGAAGAAATGATATGTCAAATAATATGCAGAATAATCATTGACAATAAACGGTATTTGCAGCTCTAGTTTCTAACAAACTAATACAACGAAATTCAGCTAAATCCAATCCAAGCTACGAGGAGTCATTGAAAACGAAAGTTTGTATTTTTCTTTTTTGCAAAATATAAGATTAATGTATTTATATAATACTTTGATTTTCAAAGACAACGCAACTCTGATTCTGTAGTAACGACATTATCATATTAGTAATATAATGCAAGTCTAGTCGCTAAACACATTTTTTCTTCTTTTCTCAAATTGTACCACTGCTTTAACTCAACAGACCCAAAGACCAAAACTGTGTCAGTGAATACTGCGATGAGATGCTATGACTGTCGAACAATTCACAGAGAGAACATTTCCCGTTAGTGTTAAGTGATTGTTTGTGTTTATTTTTGGTTGAAGAACACGGTTTTAATTGGACCGTGAGGTTGCCTTACTAATACTTCTAAGGAAGGGAACATACTTCTTGTCCTTAGAGATTGATCATCTTGCTTATGACCTTCTCATGTCACTGAGTCACACAGAGGCCGGTTCCGGTTTGTCTGACCGCAGATCACACACACTGTAAAAACCACCTAATGTCGGCTGACTGGTGGTTATGTCAGTCTGAATACGTCTAGTTCCTTATTTTTAAAAAGCTGAATGGCTACACGAGAGGCATATATAAAATTAAAAATGAAGAATGGGATTATTTGATACATGATTACGGTCTGTTCCTTTATGTGATTTGGAGACGATGCCTTCAAAGTCTTTGAACAAGTGCAAAACAACCAAGAAATTACCTTTGAATTGATGTAATTCTTTCAATGACACAGAGCCTAAACAAAAATATACTACAAGCCCAGAAACCCCAATGAGCAAACCAATGTGCTTTTGGTTGTTTGAATCAAGAAAGTAGATATAAAAATAAGAGGGATTGCAGAAGATTTTGATACCTAAAAAGAAAAACAATAAAGACAAGAGCAATAATAAGAGAAGAAGATGAAAAAACCAAAACATGTCTTCCCTTTCTGCGTCTGAATCAGTGCCAGTTGTAGCGGTGGTGAGGTTAGCTGCCGTAGAGGAGGGAGTGCTGGGCGGGAGGAACCTTAATTCAGCCGAATGATGCATCCAGTCTGTTTCCCACAGTCAGCTCCGACCCAAAATCTGCCTCAGTACGTTATACCATCATCACACATCACACAGTGAGTCCATAGTCCAGTCATTTTTTCTAATATGCGAGATGTGTGTATTGTTGTATTGTCTGGGGTTATGGAGGATGTTTTTACCATCACGTAAAAGTCACTCCACAAACCAACAGGACGTTTGACGACATTTTCCCTTTTTTTTTTTAGCGTTGGACATTCAGCGCCGCTGTCTCCTTTACAAGAAGTCCAGCTCCAGCGCTTGGTGCAGAGACACGAGGTCGCCGTGAGTGGAGATCCGCCAGAAAGGCATGTTGTGCTGCACAGGGAGACGAGACATAATGAAATATGTTTTAGAAACAACTGGGCAATAGTCTCCAAATGCACCCAGTTAACTTGTTTTTTTTAGTTTGAAATAAATAAGATGGATTTCCTTTTCAAATTTTGTTTATTTGAATATACAATTCTGTAATGAAGGCGGCGGTTCACAAGTATGGAACCAGACCAATAAAACAAAAGCCAAAAAAGTAGCACAACATTGGACTTTGGTTACTGTGTCAGGCTGCATCTCCAGGTGCACTAGTATCCACTATCCACATTTACTATGTTAAAGATCAACTTTTAGTTTCAGTGTTTACTTTAGGATTTATTAGGCTTTGTTGTTGTTAAGCTCACATCCAGACTTTATCCGTTATCTGATGTCACTTAAACAAACACAACTGGAGTCGCAGAGACTGAACTTGTATTCACCCTTTGGCTGCAACAAGTTTGTTTGAGTGTTTTTGCCTACGGACGGACTAACACACGAAACAAGGAGGGATTAGGGAGACGTGAAAACTTTAAAGTTTAACCTGTTTTGCTGCAAACTCCTCGTCACGACCGTCGCCGATCACAACATACGTCACTTTCTTTCCAAAGCGAGAGATGATCCTCTCAAAGCAGCTCTCTTTACCTGAGTGAAAGGAGGAAAAATGATCACCTCATGTTAAGCACAAAACCCCCAACGGCAGCCACTTAACATAACGGCGCATATCTGTCACAGTAAAAAAGATTGAATATTACTCAGTGCGATTCATTTGTACCTATCTTGGTGGCGCTGTAGATGTTCTCGATGGGGAACACGTCTCCCAGGCCGTAGAGCAGCACCTTGGCCAGAGCCGGAACCAGCTGAGTGGTGGTGACCAACACATTCATACACTTCCCCCTGTTGGTGGAACACAACACACACACATTAATATATTTATACATGCGTTAATATGTATCAAAAATCGCAACAAAAACGCTCCTTCAGAACACAGACTTGGCAAAAGCAAAAATTAAATGCAGACTCAAATGTTTGTGGGCAATTTATTAATTCTCCTCCACTCTGTCTCCACATTGGAAGGTGTTTTTCAAAAGCTCAGTGATCTAAAACTCTGCATAGCGTAAACTTCTATCCTTGATAGGAATATCTCTGAACACTGACAATTAAACTATAACAACATGAATAAAATTAAATTTGATTGCAACGTTAAATAGAGCTGTCAGAGTAATCGAATTATTCCCACTGACTGGAGTAACACATTAAAGCCAGTGAACATAAAGCTTTCTGCTATATGAATAACTCTCTTCTCAGACCTGGACTGTATGAGCAGCAGGGACTTGAGCGCCGTGCTGAGCCAAGCGTCTGTAACGTTCTCGATCTCAGACTGAAGCCGTAGCAGCAGCTCGCTCTTCATAGGACTCAACAGGCCTGAAACAGACAACATGCACAAACAAGATGTTAGGACGTGAACCAAGTATACAAGATATAACAAGATATGTAGGCTTATCAGAAACAACATGTAGATCATCGTTTTTAAGTAATTGACACAATGCCTGTGGTTGATGGTGAGTCTTCAACACAAAAACAAAACATTTCTCAGTTTATTTTGGCCAATGGGTTGAAACTTGAGGCTGTTTTCTTTGATACATTTAAATCTGTGCATTTTGTTCTTAGATAAGAAGTTATCACTGATGCAAACTCACCTCCAACGTTTCTCTTGTAGTTGTTGTAGATCTCTTTTAGCCGGCGGTAGCGAAAGGCCAGTTTCCTCATCCACTCCACGCCTCCCTGCACCCCCGTGGTGGCTCCTGCCGCCCCTCCGCCACTGGGACCGTTAAAACCATCCGCCAGGAAGTTATAGGTGCTAAAGGAGGAGGGAGAGAGAATCAGTCAGGACGATGAAGTGTGTTATAATGCCAATGGGTAGGATAGCCTAGAGAAAGAGGGGTCGACCGGTAACTAGGAGGTTGCTG
Organism: Hyperoplus lanceolatus; assembly: GCA_026929865.2. Taxonomy (NCBI): domain Eukaryota; kingdom Metazoa; phylum Chordata; class Actinopteri; order Uranoscopiformes; family Ammodytidae; genus Hyperoplus; species Hyperoplus lanceolatus. The sequence continues at coordinate 7,858,297 of CM049413.1, read as the reverse complement.
GTTGGTTCCCGGGCACTGGACAGGAGGGTGTTAGTAGTAAAATTAGTGGTGGCTGGTATTACATCTATGGTGCCCACCATCTCTACTATTGTGTCCCTGAGCAAGACACTTAACCCCAAACTGCTCCAAAAGATAACGTGTGTGTGTGTGTGTGTGTGTGTGTGTGTGTGTGTGTGTGTGTGTGTGTGTGTGTGTGTGTGTGTGTGTGTGTGTGTGTGTGTGTGATAAGGTAGACATTGTGTTGTATTGTATAGTCTTTGTTACAGGAGTAACTCACCTCAGGTCCTGTCCGTTGTCATCAGAGGCAACATCTTCAACATGAACTTGATCACATTCCTAAAAAAAAAAAAAAATCTGTTAAAAAAACATTTGAATCGTGTATTTAAGATGACCACACCTCAATTTTAAAAAAAGTACCAGCTTTTAAGTTGAGAAGACCTAATGAATAAAGTCACTCACAATCAACTTGGCTACACCGCCATGTGTTGACTTCATCAACAGAAGAACTGATACTGATCGATCAAAAGGCTGATTGTGTTTATTCCGATGCGGAAAAAACACTTTTAGTCAGTCAACCTGGTCCGTCATATCCCAGACCATATCAGACAATTAAACACATACAAGACTTTTACTAAGCAGCTAGAACAATGGATGGTCAATACATACACATATTAGCACTAACACTATTTATCATGTATGTGCAATGAAAAGCTAGATGTATTTTATTTTGCCGTGCCTTGTTTTGTGCTGCACAGCTTGTGTATAAAGTAAAGTTTTGGCTCATTCTGGAATTCTATCCCATGTGTAATCATATGTTTTATTTGGACTTTACCTTTCTTAAATGAACAGGTTTATTTTATTTTCAAATTCAAATATGTTTAAAATAGTGCTGTCAGTTTAACGCGTTATTAACGACGTTAACGCAAACCCATTTTAACGGCGTCAATTTTTTTATCGCGCGATTAACGCTCTTCATGGCCTCGCAAACGTTGTGGTTTTTTCACTAGTAATGTTAGAACAACTGAAACACCACAAAATATTCATATGGCTCGCCATTAAGTTACTGTCAATTCAAAAGGAACATGTCCTACAGCGTAACTTCACATTAAAAACATTTAACTGGCAAAACGTCAAGTCAATTTTGACTTTTATTTTGAAGCAGAAACCGGAACCTAGCACTTCCTAGCTCAGCTGCGCGACCTTCACTAGTCTTTCGTGTGTGACTCGGGGACTAAGCGGAAAAAGAACAGAAAAGAAAGCTTTTAATTTGCAAAAGTCCTACTTATAACCCTGCGCCCCCACCAAAACCTCCATGAAAGTTAGTGGCAGCCGCCAGTCATTCATTTTCACTTAAATTTTCGCTATCAAGGGTGACTTAAGCCTCGGCTGCAGCAGCGGCATACCAACCAACCACCAGCACACAAGTGTATGGTGTGTCCACTCCACAAACAGTCTGAAATAAGTCGTGGATGAACAACTGCCAAAACATTTAGGCAGCAACCAGTTTAATTTAGCCTTAATACTAATTTGTTTTATATAGGCTATAGCCTACGTTGTATTATGGTTTGGTTTTTAAATAAAAAAGGAAGTTCCAATTATGTTTATGTATGCTGTTCTAGGGGTGGGGGGGATCTACATTGTTGTCTATTTGCACTGAATTGGAAATTATGATATTTTAGAAAAAATACACTGAATTACAAGGGTGTAGAGAATGGGTGTGAAAAGAGCATTACAATGAGAAAAAATAATGGGACAAAAAGAAATCAAGGGACATTTAGGCTAGAATAGATAAAAATGTGCGATTAATCGCGAGTTAACTATGACATTAATGCGATTAAATATTTTAATCGATTGACAGCACTAGTTTAAAAGTTATATAGAGATGAATTAATGAATGAATGAATTAATAAAAACAATTTAGTTACTCTTATACATTTGAAAAAACACTTTTCTCATCATGCCTGGTACTTGCTGCAGTGACCGACAGTCAGAGTTAATGAATGTCTCCACCAGTGTGATCGTATCTGTCTGACTTTACCTCCAGGTCATTGAAGAACAGGTGAGTGTCTGCCAGCTCAAAGATCAGCTCCTCCATCTGCAGCCCGAGGTTCAGCACCGTGGCCGGGTCCTGAACATCACAGGAGAAACACAATAGGGTTTTTCATTTGATGTTTGAAATGCTTAAGCAGTTTACATAATTACATTTTTGTTTTTGTTATTGTCAGTAAGAAACAAGAAGGTTTTATGTTCCACATATACATTCATTTAAAAAACACAAAACAGTTTAAATATTCACAGAAACAAACCTTTCCAAACTTCTGTGCGTACGATCCAGTGAGCAGCGAGTGGAAAATAATGATGGTCTCGTCCAGATCCCACAGGAAAATGCGCTAAAAACAAAAGAATAATATTTACAATTCACGCCGGCCTGTCACAGTCCTGTCAAACAGTCTAGACAGTAAAAAAGCTTATAAAGTTATAGAATATTTATCTCCATTTATTTTCAATCAGATCTTTGTAAAGCGTATTGAGAAATCATATATTGAATTTTACTATTTTAGACTAGCTTTCTGGTTTAGCTTTTAGCTTTAAAATGCTGCTAAGCTAATGACAGAGCAATAAACATTTAGTGGTTTTATGTGCGTGCAATGCTTGGTCGGCTGGCTGCTGCCTCTAGTTACCTCCAGGTCATTCTCAGTGGATTCAGAGTTCTCGCTCTTCTTTGCTTTTCCTTTAGATTTCCCCACAGAGTTCCTGCGTCCGACCTCGTCCTGATCTCGAGCTCCGGCGGGGAGCACCGCGCCGGCCGGGAGGTTCTCTGGTGGAGACGCATCTTAGGACAAAGAAAGGCTGGAGTTAGTACCGGAATAATACATTTCTTATGTTATGACTGAAATGTGAACAAGGGTTTATAGATTAGTGTAGGGAATTCTGCAGAACAAATAATTGAAATTAATGTATAAATGATGTGATGACACAATGCTTAAAGATGTAGTCAGCAATAGTGTAGAACGCTTGTTGACCAAAATCAGTGAATTTCTCCCCAGGACACTAAGCCAGAAAGTTCCTCGGAGCACCTTTAATTCAGTCGATATGAATGCTGCAAAAACCAAACTGAAAGCCATGCTGTTACCTCTGGGGGGCAGTCCAGCTGAGGCGGCCTGCTCCGACTTCACCGCTGAATATCCGGCGACGCCCACCCCGGCGCCATGCTCCTCGCTGCTAGGCAACCCGGCCGGGATGTAGCTGGGAGGCAGAGCGTAGTACTGAGAGAACTGACTCTGGCCCAGAGAGTTGTAGCTGTTAAATTCCTGGAGGAAAAAATAAATAAAAATTAATAAAAATTGTGAGCAACAGAAGATCATAACTTTTATAACTGTGATAAATATTAACACAAACTACATTTTATATAAAATATCACAAACAATTAAAATATTTGAAAATAATATGGATTAAAAACGGTTTAATCTTCAAGTATCCAGGGTTCTCACATCTTCTTAAACATCAAATTTGGACTTTTCACAAGCTGATAGTAAATAAATGACTATTTACAAATGTTTAGTTAAAAAATATATATATTCTTACTGAAAATATCTGAATCTAAAGCACTTGTCCATTCACAAAAACTTTAAAAGGCCTCGATTTCAACACTCGTTCCAGCTCTGTTTTTTTTCCAGGAGAAAATGAATGAGCGACAGAGGCGATGGAAGGTAATGAGACAGTAAACTGAGCTCAGAGTATCACGGACACATCCCAGCCGTACACACAATCTGGACAAAACTAAAATCAGACCCAAAGCTACTTAGCTAACGAACCGACGCAAATGTTTTGACTGCTTGTGGAAGATACATTTCCATTCACTTCGCTACAGTACCACGTGTAACCAAACATTGCACATATGAAATCTATCTTGAAATCTATCGGTCTCTTGTCCCCGGTAAACAGCGCATGAAACTAAGACGAGGAACCGGCTGAACTCAGATCGCATCAGCGGGTTCCCATGTCTTATTAAACTTCCACAAGTTTTTTATAGTTTCAGATTAGAATCAGTTTTATTTCAAGGTACGTTCTCACCAGGGCTTTATTTGTGCTGAATCCGGCAGTTCTCAGGTTGGGACCGCAAACCTATTTAATTTGGATCAGGCCGACCCGGCACCTCATGCGTCACCATGAAATGATATGTATCAATATTTGTCTAATATTTATTGTCATCTGTGTATTTAGTCTTTACTCCCCATTGAAGTTGCACACAAATCGCTTATTTGCCTTTTTTAGATGCATTTTAAATGGGATTTTGGAGGAGTGGGAAAGAGAGATTAAACTAGTGTAAAATGTCAAAAAGACGATCACATTTGTTGAATTTGTTCAAACCAGCTGGTCAGTTGGATCAGATTAAAGCAGCAGTTTATACAATAGGCGCACGACGGCTGCGACGCGACACTATTTAGTTCACCAGTCTGGTCTTTTTTTAGCCAGACACACGCGTCTCTCTGCTAAAATAGACAGACAGACAGACAGACAGACAGACAGAGAGAGACAGACAGACAGACAGACAGTTTATGTGGATTTTTTAACCAAATTCTTAGCACTATTCTGAAGTTTATTACAGAAGGATCTGTTCAAATGTTGTTAATCGTCTGATTTATGAAACATTTTCCTCTTGAAAAACGCATTGACCTGTAAATAGTATTTTTTTATTTCTAAACTGAAAAAGGTCTGTATCCAAAATGTGGTCTGAGAAAACTTTGGGCTCCAATATGATGTAGAAATGAAATAAAGATTTTAACTCCGGCTTTATCCATCATTTAGATTTTTGGGTTTTGAAAGAGGTACTGAATTACACTAGCCTGGAAAACCAGACCCTGATATCTTGAACGATAGAGGGTCTGGCCACGATCAATAGTAATTTCCAACTCAAGGGGCGGCTCCTACTCGTGCATTTCAAATGCCACTGCACGCAGTTGGATAGCACTACAACCAATCAGAGCAATGCACAAGGTGACGTAAGCCCCGTTCGTTTAGCGAACAGCTGTTAAACTGTTAAATTATACGTTTGCCGTGGTCGGTCGGCAAAACAGAACATTCCACTTACTTGCTAATGAAATATTTGAGTGCCGTCTTCCAAATCGTAAAGGGTCGAGGCCAAAGCAGTCTCAAACTCACACAACATATCCGCAGCCATCTTTGATGTTTACTATCACGGCTTCGACGTCGCATGCACATCACTGTCGTCATCCGGTGACGTCCGCCCCAGAGTACCATACAAGGGGCTCTGGCACGCCCATATTAGATAGAACCAATTGAAACGTGAGCCCAGATTTCTGGTCTTTTTGAAAAAGCTTCAACTGAGAGTTTCCAGACCAACAGGCGCAGCAAATTTAATTTGCCAGCGCCTAGTGGCAGGTCTGGGAATGCCAGGCTAGAATTACACATCATTTGGTCGATATTTGGCTCAAGTTTAAATTTAAGTATTAAACTGGCAAAGCTTCATGATGATATTGATAAGTTAAAAATGTAACCCTATTCACCTGCAGTGTCTCGCCTTAACACAGAGTTGTGTTCTTTGTTTAGACATTGGTTGCGTTCCGAATCGCATACTTTCTACTATATAGTATGTAGGAAAAAGATTTAGGATGTCCCGATTCTTGTGGCCAGATTTAGGATGGTTAGAAGTACCCGGATGTCCTACTTCATGCGGCCAAGATTGTTAGTGTTGAAAAGTGCATCCTATTTGGGCGATTCTGACCCACAATCCAGTGCGCACGTGAAGTGACGTAACATCGACGAAGCCTCCATATGAAAACAAACGGGGATGTCCATGGATGCGACGGATATAAAAGCAAGAGGCAAGATCAAGGCGCAATGTTATGATGAAATAAGAGAGAAAAGTATGTCCCAATAGTATGCCTACTGCATCCTAACTAGATTCTTTTTATCGTCGGATGTAGTATGTAGAATAGAAAAAAGAAAGAGTATGCGATTCGGAACGCAACCATTGTATCTGTACCTGCTGTGCCGTGGTGGGTGCGGCGGTGGTGGCGGCCGTAGCTGACGGGATGCTAGAGTAGACGCTGGAGGTTGTAAAGCTTGAGCCTGGAGACACAAGGAGCTCAACTAAAACAAACAGCGCCAGAGGAGAAATAAAAGCATTTCTCTGCAAAGTATTTAAAGTGAGTAACAACAAGAGAGGAAAACAGAGCTGTGCAGGTTCTTAGTTGTATTGTCTGTGTTTGCAGAGAGTGTGGACAGCGTTATCTTGTGAGTAGTCGGGTCGCGGCTTGCCTTGGCTGGGGTATGAGTAGTGCAGATGGCCCGGCGCAGTGGAGGTGTATGCGGTGCTGAAGCTGAGAAACCCAGGCTGGCCAGCAGAGGGCGCCTCAGGCAGCCCTGTCTCTGTTTTAATGCCTGGCCACATAGCACCTGAAGAGCACAGGAGGAGAAGAAAAGGCAAATGGAAGCAGAATGAAGGAGGCAGCAAGAGGAGTGGGAGGGGACAAAGTTAAAGGTCGAGTCTATGATTCTGGGGAACACTTGTTGTCAACAAAAATGTTTTTGTCAAAATCAGGGAATATCTCCTCACGATCCGCTACATGTCCATACTCCGTGTGTGCTGAAAATAGATCTGGTGTTATAACACAGCATTGGCTCTGTAAAAAGGCATGTTGCAGGCCCCCTTTGTTTACATACCCTTTGTTTATATACCAGTCTAGTCTACATAGCTTAGGCTGTGTATTAACACTGGATTTCTTTCTTTTTCAACGCACATACAGTGAATATGAGGAGATATTCACTGATTTTGGCAATAACTTATTTTTGTCAACAAGCGATCCCCAGAATCGCTGACTCCACCTTTAAGAAACCAGGTCCTTCAGTCAAGATGTGGGACTTTGTGTTTAAGCAGAAGATCAAAAGCAAACTGATTTGCACGGCGCCGAAGCTCAGTGAGGCCTCTGAAGCAAAGTATTTAAAAAGGTTTATGATGCTGCTGCCGGTGTTTTAGTGAGCAGACAGTGTTGAAACAGCCTGTTAGAGAGAGAGCTTGAATGGGACTAACCGAAGGGCGGGAGACCGTAGGCCTGTCCCGTCTGGGGGAAGCCTGAGTACACAGTGGACTGGGCCAGAGGGGGGAACGCCACCTGGCTGGGGTAGGACGTCACTGCTGGGCTGGGGAGAGCAAGAGAGAGAGAGAGAGAGAGAGAGAGAAGAGAATCAGTCAAATTTGTTATTATTTGTAATATTTTTTATGCTTTGGCAATACTGTTTTCTACATTCGTCATGCCAATAAAGCTTTTTGAATAGAGAAGCAGTGCAGGCATGAAACGAAGGCATTGAAGCAGGTTATTCTAGAAAACCTTTTGAGAGATACTGTTCGGCAATTAATACAACCCATGAAGGAAACAAACTAAATAACTGCATGTCATTTAAATATTTTACGCTGCATTCTGGAGGCTGTCACGCATGAGTATGAACGCGTCTTAATAGTTTGTTCTTTATTTGACAAATCAGGCTGACATAATAAGGAGTTCTGTCATTACTCTACACTGGAGATCTACTGTTCGGGACCAAAACTATATTTTTTTTTAACGTGAATTGGTTTGCGAAGTTTGCCTAACATCCAAGAACTTCCTGAACACAGAAATGACATTTAAACACAATTTGCTCAGCCATAAGATTTTATATCAATGTTATGTGTTCCAAGCAACTGGGAAGTCGAGATATTTAGCCTCCACGGTGGGCGTACCTCTCCTATGTAGGTATAAAACGCTCAGTCGAAGGTAATAAAAAAAAAAAAATTTAAACATACTTGTCAATATATTAATCAATTTTCTACCAAGTCTCTTCTGAAAAATGACAATTGCCTTCACACAGCACCTTAATATGATAAATGGATGAGATTAACATTGTGTTACGCAGCGTACTCACTTGCTTCCTTGATAAACCTGTTGGGTGTATTCGGACGGGGCTGTTGCGTCTGTCAAAAAGTGAAAAAAGGCTTCAGTTTGACAGAAAACGGCAGATTTTTCTTCTTTTCAGATCTTGATTGTGCATTGTTTAGAAGCCGAGGCTTTCTGAGTGTTTGTGTTCCTACCAGAATGTGCGTAAGAGTTCATGGAGTCAGCGCAGGCCTGAGGTGCTGCGCCTCGCTCTGCGCCCTCCTGATCATCTGCAATCAAACACAAATGATATTAGAAGAATGTGTTTATTGTTCGAAGGGGTTAACTTCAGTTTTGACATGGAATTAAGATAGTGTACTTTTCAAATTAGAATGACTATTTATTTATTTTAATATTGTGAAAACGTAAAATTACGCTAAGAACTTCCGCTTTATTAGAAATGTTTGTTTTGATTTAGCACCTGAACTAGTAATGTCTAAAATAATAAAAATTTTATCAAAGGGTAAGAGACATTTTGAAATTTTAAAAGTATTTACCTGTAGACGGAGGCTTCAAAAAGCCTACTAGGTACTTTCCGTCTCACTGCACTGTATTGGTTTGTTATTTTTGTCATTCTGTACATTAGAAATTATGTAAATAATTATAATAATTTAAAAATTAATAAAGCTTCAGCCTTCAGCTTTTTGTCCTTTTCTAAAAGTTTTTTTTCCCCTTTCCTTTGAAATCAAATGCCTTTTTTGATTGGTTGATTATTTTAAAGTGTATTTCTGATATTTTATGAACCAAAATAAATGCCTACTTCTAAAGAATGATATTAATTTAATCTGTTTTTAAGAACATTTCTTTGTCACATTTTCCACTGACCCGGATCTAGTTGTGCGTTGGACAGAGCAGAGTAGGAGCTCCCCTCTGGAGCTGGACTCCTATCATCTCCTAGGTTACTGGAAAAGCATAAAATAATTCAGCATAATTAAAAGGATTTCAGGAATTCTGCTGCCAGACTTCAAATATGTAAAAAAAAAATATGAGTTTAATGAAGCAAATAGACAGACATCAATTAAATAGTGTATTCAAAACTCATTCTGGTTTTCCATTAGCATGTAGAAGCAGTCATTTGAAATATTTTGTCAGAAATATCATTTTCTGAAGACCAACCTCGGCTCTTTCTCCAGTCCACCGTCGATGTCAAGCTTTGCCTTCTTCGCCTGCGCACACGCGGGCAAATCATTTATAAAAAAAGAACTATAAAATCTGATTTAAAAAAATATATAATTTAAAACCCTGTCATAAAAACGGGCTAGAAGACATTTTCTTGTAATTGTTAAAAGCAAGTTGGCTCTATATTCTCACTAGGTTTCAGGCTTAACCATCAAATAACAACCGAACGTTAAACATAAAAGAGAGAAAAAATATTGATAACTGAATAATTATGGTAATTAAAAGGCAAGGCAAGTTTATATCTATAGCAAAATTCAGACACAAGGCCATTCAAAGTGCTTTACAGGGACATAAAAAAAACATCAAGATAAGACATTAAAAATTGCATTTAAGAGATAATAAAAACAAAGAAAATACATCAAGATTCAAGACTAGACACATTAAACATTTAGACAGCGATGTAGAATGGCTGCAATTAAATTGACGTGACAGAAAATATAGTAATTTTACATATAGCCTATTAAACTTAATTACTCTTTCATAGTTTCAAACTAATTTTAAAATATTGGGCAATCTGTATTCAAAAAACCAATTAGAATGTATTTTGAAGCTATTTTTCGCCTACTTTAGAAATTATGTAAAAAAATAATCATTATAAAGTGCTTGAGCTTGTCAAAAGTCTTTCTATAAACTCAATGACCTCTCAGAGGTGTCGGAGTTCAGTGGAAAATAAGGATGCAAAATTAGTACAATGCATTATATTAAATAAAATAGGACAAACAGCCATTATAAATATCTCCCTACTAGTCCATCCACTCTTTTAGATACTAACTTTGTACTAGCCTTCAGTTGAAATAATCCCATTCCCTCCTTTCTACAATTTTTCTTCACTTGTATTTACAATAAATCTTTCCAATATACAGAACCTTTGAATAAACAGTTTGAATTGGTTGATTTTCAAGGATTTCTTTTTTTTTTTTTTTGGCATTTTCAAGCTTTATTAGACAGTACAGAGTTGAAATAGGGAGACAGAGAGAGAGGGGGGATGACCTGCAGTAAAGATCCACGGGTCGGATTTGAACCCGCGACCACTGCAACGAAGGCCGGAGCCAATATGGTACACGCTCTGTCCACTACACCACCGACACACACCAGCTTTAAAATGAAATATTTTCCCTAACAGAAATCAGAAAACTAACCTTTTCTCTGTTGACTCTTTGTTGAATAAAAATAAATAAAAACACTCTTAGTCTTTCACAAATCACACCAGTAATTAAGGATTAATGGTTAATCAATTCAGAATTATGTTAAAAAAAATGCAATTGTTTGATATAATCACTTTTTAAATGTTTAGTTTTCAAAATTAACTTGACAAATTCAACCACGCTAATGCTTCATTTGATCTGAGATTAACTTCCTTTAAAACAGAAAATAACTCACAATTAAAATCTGCAGCAAGAAACTAAACAGGAGATTTGAGAAGCATACAATCTAATTATACATAACATAGTTGCAAAATACAATAAAAATACATACATTTAAAAAAGGAAAAAAACAAGCTTAATATGAACAAAGATCTCTAGATTTTGTTCAACAGAAAACAACATATGTCGTCATAAAACCAGTTTGTAAACAGTAACCTAGGGCTGGGCAATTAATCGAATATGAATCAAAGCTGACATTCAGAATCTCTAACCGACATAATCTTGCCCATGTCGATTATTTTAGTTTGGGCCTTGTCCAAGTCCCTCTCTTGCTATTTAACAGCAGTGTTTCATTGACTTTTTTGTACACGGAATAAATTGAAATATTTGTTTATAAGAGATGCAAGTTGTTTAATTACCTTTTTAACCAGCAATATTAAAAGATGATTTAATACAAAAATAATTAATTTAATTTGTTTGTTTCTACTGTTTTGGAAAGCTTGATTTTTACTTTATAACTAAAGTGTGACATTTTCATTTCAAGCGACACTTTGATTTCAGATAATAGTTGATCATATTATTATGAGAACAAATAAAAAAATAAAATATTCTCTCATTAATCGTAATCGTTGTAAAATGTTCAATTAACCGTGATATTGATTTGAGTTAAAATCGCCAAGCCCTGCATACGCCCACCCCATGGTCTGTGTTGCCGTTGTGCGTATAGATAGATGGATGGATGGATAGTAAAGGTATAGAGACTCACCGGCAGTTCAGGCAGCTCCTGCGAATCATCCATCTCTGCAGCGGCGCGGCCGGACATGTCTGCAGCTCGCTCAGCCTACTCTCTCAGCCTGCGTGGACCCTGCGTCACACAAACACAAAAACACACATTATAATAATGGCCCGGGACACATTGGCCTTATGTAGCCTCCCCTGCCCCTCCCAATGACCCGAAAACTCTCACCATTGCATCACAATCGCGGGGTAATTAGTACGGAGGTGGTAAAGGAAGTGGAGCACCTTTGTCTAATCTACAGCACCGGACCCATACACAGGTGAGGCACGTGCAGACAGACGTTACGTGTCCCAATAACCACCAGCGCCGCTTATGTTCACGGTAGGATTAAGGAGGCGTGCCACTTTACATGTGATCGAACAGCCATTCAAACAATAAACATATTCCCCGGCAGCATTAGGTGTTCAGGTGCAAGCTGTCGCATCAATAGATTCCCCGCGCCGGATAAGATCTAACCTCCGCGTCCATGTGTCAGCCCATTGTTAACGGTGCACGTTACCGATTCCAAGTGTGACACGTGATTGTTATGAAAGAGTTATGAACGTGAACTTAAAAAGAAAGAAAAATTGAGGCCACTGGATTATAAACTTAGGGTAAATTAACATTCGCACTTAGATGTGAGATATTCAGACACAGCAGGGACGAGGCGGTAAAGTCACAAAGAATACTTCGAGAAAAAATTATGTTTCATGTTAAAATAAATAAATCGCGATTTCGAGTGGATTCATCATTTCCAAAACAATTGATTTATTTTTTCAACTGAGGTGCTATAACTACTCACTACAATTTCATTTTTTAAAGTGGCATGTTTAAGATAGGGCTGGCCCGAATTACTCGAATATTCGAATACTCGTTCGGAAAATTAGTATTCGGAGCTTAAATTAGTATTCGAAGCTTCGTTTTTTGTTTTTTTTATATATATATATATATAGGGGAGAGTGGCCTAAGTTGTGCATTTTGGAAGTTGTGCCACCCCTTGTTTCTAGAAAACCATGGAAGAAATTTGAAATGTGACCACATATTTAAGAAGAGCCATCCATTTGACTCATCCTGTAAAGAAGGGAGACACCAGGAATAAGATATAATCACATTTAAGCTCAAAAAACGGTGTTTTGCCTTTCAAAGTAAAATTTCCATGATCAAGGTTTTTTGATTATTGTGTCTGAACAATTATAGACAAGTTTGAAAACATTTGACACATGTTTTAGTGCTTTAGTATGCTACACTTTGAGTCTATACAGTTGGCACAATGTCAGCCCTAAACTGCTGCATCATGCTAATTATCCAAAATTCTGGGATTGGGGTGATTTGTGCCAAAGGGCCTAGGTGAGTTATAAGTAAGTAAGTAAGTAAAATGTATTTATAAAAGCACATCCTAAATAAAAGACATAAAGCCCATACATCCACATAAACACAGATAGTAGTGCAGAGGTAAGATAGTTAATGGGGAGGAAACACCAGGGTGTACATATGGGTTTTGAGCCTTGATTTAAAAGGCAGAAATGTAGGGGAATCACATTTGTCAGGTGGCAGTGGCATGGCGGTATACGCTGGTCATCAAAAGAAAGTGATTGTCTACAGTAGCTCAGAAGAGAGTGACATCTCAATTCCACTTAACGACACCTCTGATGAGAGTTCAGATGGCCAGAAAGATGATGATGGTGACTTTGTCATTGTGAGCTTTGCAGGTAAAACCATTAGATCTGCTAGGCCTTGTTTAAGAAAATTGTCCTTCAATCTTTGTCAACTATTTACTTTATTTACTTTAAATACACCTTAAATAAGTGATTGTCTAATGGATTTGTCTTGCATTACAGTTTATGAGATATATATCAATGGCACAATTCACCCCATGGTATTCTCTCCAACCGCACAACTTACACCACACCGGGGGCAAGTTGTGCAACAAGACAACTTTTTTTTCCAAAAGCTATATTTCTTCAACAGTTTATTCCAGATCCAAAGTTTTTATTGCCAGGGATGCACAACACCCTGAAATATATGTACATATTTGAGTTGGAGATTTTACTGTCAAGGCCTTACTTTAAAGTCACTTTGAGTGAAAAGTTGCACAACTTAGGCCACTCTCCCCTATATATATATATATATATATATATATATATATATATATATATATATATATATATATATATATATATATATATATATAATTTTTTTTTTTTTTTTTTTTTTTTTTTTTTTTTCAAAACATTTTTTTGCAAGAAGCTAGTACTGCAATATAATGTCATGAAATAATTTTATATTTGGATATAAAAGTTAGTAATATTGTAGTAGTAGTAGTAGTATTGCTCATTTAGGAGGATATTACATCACTAAGTGTCATAGTGCATCCATTACTTCACCTCCGAGCGCGTAAATCTTCAACAAAATATGCAGATACTGTCAAAATCGGTTCCAGGGAGTATATAGGGATTATTAACGTTTTTTTTTTTTTTTTTTATTCAATTTTATTATTTTTTTTTATGTTGTTTTTGATGGAACGAATATTTGCTCGGAAAAACCAACAAATATTCGAAGCCTGAAAAATGGCATTAGTCCTATTAGCCCTAGTTTGAGAACAGGAAACTATAATCCTTAGCATACAAATTTGAATTGTGTGACAGAATTGTTTTTTTTTGTATAACTAATTTATTTTAATCTCTCTTATTTTACTAGCATGAATAAATGCTACCTTTTGTTTTAGGATTTTCCTTTGTGTGTGTGTTTACATTCAGTTGATGAAACTTTTTCAACGGTTAAATAATCTAAATCAAAACCACGTCCCCTCCAGCTGTTGCCACTTCTAAAAGTCACATCTAGTCCGAACCAGCAGCCTCAAAACAACAGGTTGAGTCGCAGTATCTCACCACCCGAGCACATCGGCCCGAAACATGATCCTTATGGTGATCGATGTCTGTTCTGGGTTTAGTATCACTTCTAGGGGACGAATCTGTTTGGCTGATTGGTGATTGATTTCATTGTATTTGTGTCATGTATAAACAATATGCCCAGCCCTAAAAAGCCTCATAAGACGCCATTATTAACACGAAATGTCCAGAAAAGTAGTCACAATACTATTAACAATGGTAATACTAATGAATAGGGGTGTAACAGTGAACAAAAGTCACGGTTCGGTACGTACCTCAGTTTTGAAGTCACGGTTCGGTAAGGTAAAGTACAGTTCTCAGTAAAGAGTGAAACCCCTTTGTTTGTTGTCAGTGACTCAGCAAGTTTTTCAAATGAAATAAAACATAAAAATAAAATGTATAGAAATATTTAAAAAATATATACTGTATATATAAAAAGAATACTGCTGAAAGTTCTCCAATAAATAAAAGACTTCTAAAAAAAAAAGTTCCGTACCGTAATCTAAACAAGTCTGCAGAGAAATCTAGCATTGTCCGCCTGAAATAGACCGTAGGTTATACCCGCAATCAGCTAAAGAGCACCAACTGATCTTCACAGTATTCGATTTCCCTATGAATAATAACAAAGAAGTATATTATTTTCCAGAAACCTTCCTAAGAATTTACAGAGCTCTATTTGTTCCTTTCTAGGAAATCATTTCAGAGAATATGGCACTGAAAAAGAAAATCTCTTCATATGACAGATGTGCGATAAGTTTCTACAGCTTAAAGCAAGTTGGATTTAAGACAATATTTTGTTTAATGCCACAAATAAATACGTTAAATACAAATTTTACAACAACTGTAGAGAAAAACATCAGGCATTTTTTGCTGGCATGCAACTTTTCTGTGTAATATTTTGTTGGAATTTCATATCAATTGTAGGCTTACGTTGTACATTTTTAGTTTAAACTACTTTTTCTAAGTAGCTTTAGTTAACCAAACTAGATTCTGTTGAGGGTAGATTTGCAAAAGTTCAATTATTTTCTTCCAGTGTGAAGGCATTGGTAGTTTGAAAAGCTATGTTTTTAAAGTAGCTTCCCACAAACAAACAAACACACAAACACACACACACACACACACACACACACACACACACACACACACACACACACACACACACACACACACACACACACACACACACACACACACACACACACACACACACACACACACACACACACACACACACACCATTGTTTGCCCTGCAACTCGACATCAATTCAAAAGGTAAAAGTCCCATCCAGGTCATTTGCAAATGTTCGCCCAATACCACAATACCATTACATTAGCTGAATCCAGTACATAGCCATGTCGAGGACAGTCTGCTATGAAGGTGAAGCCTGATCTCAGATTGATTCCTGGAAAGCAGCAGCTCGCTATTATTAATTTAAACTTTAAATGGGTTTGTAACACAACCTGCAAAGCCATATCGTAAAGGTAGATATAGACAGCTTACATATGTCTTATAAACTATCTATAAGACCAATTATAACTGTTAGTAAACCTTCAAGACGCGACCGTGCAAGCTCAACAACGTTAGCACACAGGACCGATAGCCTATATTGGGTCGACTACCAATGAAAACCACTGCATCATCCGCTGTCCCTTTCACATGCATGCTAGCCAACATGTCGAGGTAATTGAAGTTGAAAAACCAAGTTGGTTGCGATTTATTTAGTTTGGCCCGGCGTGGAAGTTTGGCTTCCAGGAATTAGTCTAGACCAGCAGCCATTGGAATGGCATCGTGTGAATTGTGAAAGCATCTCCCTCGCGTTACAACCAGACGGCCAAATAAAAAAATATTTTCATAAAAGACCAAACACAGTCTTACCATTAAAGAAGGGAGCGAGAAACGCCTCTATATTAGCGTATTCTACTGAATCCACAGTGTCAAGCTTTGTCTGTTGTTAGGGAGCACTATTTGGCAGGAAGTTACTAGATGCTGGGAGTACTGCGCATGCGCGGAGTGATTCACAAGCGTTTTTTTCTTCTTTGGCGCGACCGAAGACGACAGGTGTGGCGCAGCGCAGGTGAGAGACACAAACAGCTGACGTTTGTTTATTTGAACAGACAAAGCGTTATATTAAATGATTTGGGCCTCCGCACTGCTTATGATATAATATAAGATATATGCAGTTTTTGTAGGTTGTGCGTATTAAACATAGATAGTAGGCTATATAAAAAGGTATTGGGCAAGGCCGTAGCCATGTAGTCAACATGGCATGGGGGGAGGGGGGATCTACCAGGGGGACCCCTCTATAAAAAATATTTTTTTTAAAGATTAATTGAAAGCTTAATTAATTGCTGATGGGCAGTCACAATTTTCTGTCATTTTATTGACTAAAAGTGTTTGGCAGATTAATAATAATGAAAATAAATTTCTCCTCCTATGATTAAATTATTAAGTAAAGTTGTAGGTAAGTTTATTAAAGCTCCATCCACAGCATAAAACAAAAACATCACATCTGATTCAAATTTAGATCTTTTATTCGCCGTTTCTGACACAGATTACAGTTCAATAATTCAGTTGATCATGTAAATAATTTCTTTTTCATACATTAGCAGGGGCATGAAAATAAATTACATAAAAAATACAAAACAGAAATAGTAATGCTTCCAAATATGGAAGAAAAGTATCTAGAGCTGTGTGTTGCCTTACTTTTATTTTTTTGTTTTCAGCAGGCTTGAAGATTCTTTCCTTGAATAGTATGCAAACGCCTAAAATGTGTAGAATCAATGGGGCAAAGTCGAGAATTGTCTCAGTTTGAGTTCATATTTATTTCTTAATATCTTAATGAATTGTCAGATCGTAAATTTAAACTTATACAAATTATTCTTTCCAATTTAACAATGTATTTTTTGCATTTTCCAGAACCATATAATGCAGCGCCTACTCCACCTAGTGGTTCTTCTTCATGTTGATAAAAAAAAAAAATAAAAAATAAAAATAATAAAATAATATATATATATATATATATATATATATATATATATATATAAATAATATATATAATATATATATATATAATATATATGTATATATATATATATTAGTATATATATATATATTATTTTATTATTATTATTTATTTATTTTTATTTTTTATTCTAGAAAAGGGATCCAGAGGTTGAGGGGAAAGAGATATGTACATACAGTATGGATCAGGCACAAGACATTCACAGTTCTTCTCTACTTGATGCATAAATACAAAATAAAACAAACATTTGTGAGCACAGATGATATAGTTAGTCCGGAGTGTTTGCAATAAAACAGCAATCACTTAAGTTTCAAAGACAACGGATATACAGTATGTGCTATTGATGACGTGTGACTGTTATTGCTGATTGAATTCTCTCTCTCTCTCTCTCTCTCTCTCTCTCTCAAAGAGCTCTTTCAACAGAAGATATAGGTTAACACAGTCACTAGTTGTATATGAAAAATAGTTGGATGAACCAAAAATAAAATATATTGCCATACTGGAAATTTAACTTATATATAAATAACATATATTTATATATGTATAGGCTATTACAAAACATTTATAATAAATGCAGAACTTTCTTAAACGTAAAGAGTTAATCTTTGTGGAAAAACCGTTCGGTTTTGAGATAAAATATATGTAACTTATTTCTCATCTACACAGTACAGTAAAACTTTGATCTTCAGTTTATGAGGACAAACCGGCCAAGAAAAAGTGTTTGTGTTAAAGTATAGTCCTACCATTAACCGTTTGGTCCAACAGTCACCATAAGTGTACAGTATCGAGATGCCTGTCTTTCTTTGTTCGAAGACAAATGGAAATTAAAAAAGCGGAAAAGATATGCAGATGGCTAACCCAATGTTGCTAATGCTTTAAGTCGAATGTTTCACTTTTCTTGACCCTCGTTTCCTCAAGTGCAATTGAGCATTTTTTACAACAGTTTAAACATACAGTATGCAGACATGTAATGCAGGCAGCACCAGTATTGGTTAGCGCCAAGTCCAAAAAAAACAAATGGTTTTTTGCTTTAGTTTGTTGATAAAGCCAGCTCTTGCCAAACTGCCGTGGCTGCCGTCCAAACTGCCTTTTGAACTTCAGGCACTTCTCTTCTTCGCGTAACGTCACCGGTAGCTGTGCGGTCCGGGAGTGATGTTTTACAACCCTCGGAGTGCACCCATAACTTGGCACGCATTGTTTGTTTGTTTTAGTTTTTGGATGGTTGAGGCAGAAGCGTAGGGCGGGTGTTTTTGTAACATGAGAGTTCTCATATGTACACTTCATCATGCACAAGATGCCTCTAAGATCTGCCCACCCCACCCACTGGTATTCAAGTCCACTCTGCCAGTTAAATCCTCTTAACCTAACTGTGTAACATCCCGCCAAAACAGGCTGCTCCGGTGTGGTCCCTCCAGTCCATATAGAAGAGTGTTAATCCAGAGCTTTTTTAACCCGCGTTTTTTAACCCGCGTTTTTTTTCCTTGTGCGTTGCAGCAGGGCCTAGTAGGTAGACATTGGTGTTCACATGAAGAGGTGGTCCGCTGGAGGCCCGTATGAGAAGCCAGGGAAAGCTCCGGCCGCCTCCTTCACGCTGCTGGTGACGTGCATGTTGTCGGTGCAGAGGGACGACGACACGGGCATGTGGGTGAACTCTGGGTCAAAGTGTTGCAGGTCAGTGGGACCGGTCTGTGAAAACAAGCAAAAGGGGAGAGAGCAGTTAGACATGTAAAGTAAAGGGGGAAACGTCAAAACAGCAATAGATGTTAATTGCACTGTACCACTGTAAATTGGTTAACTGATTGTTTAAGAAAATGATTTTGCAAATATAAGCCAAACTATCGCTGGCTCAAGCTGTACTATGTTGTATCTTTCCCTATTCTCATACAAAATGATGAATGGATAATAATGCAGTCAGTCATTCAGTTGCAGCCCTTTAGTTTAAACTTACCACTGAGGGGATGAATGGCGGTGTGATCTTCTTGGCCATCAGATCCTCCCAGTTGATCGGAGAGAAGAAGGCGTGGTACTTCAGTTCAAGCTGGACGGGGGAAAAATAAATTCTAGGTCAGTTTATTTATAGCAAGCAACAAGCTTAGTGGACATTTCAGGTATGGGTTTATGGGTCAGCTGAATGCACTTACAAAGTCATCCTTCACTCCCAGCCTCTTGGTGCGATCCTTCTGCAGTAGCCCCTCGAGCAGCTCCCGGCCGGAGTTGGACACGTTGGGCTTGAGCATCGGCGCTTTGTGCAGAATGTTGTTGTACATCTCCGCTGTGTTGCGACTGTAGAAAGGTGGCTGTGACGCAAAAAAAAATTTATATAAATGAAGTTTATGCAACAACATGAACCAGCAGTAGAGCTTGCAGTAAGAGGCTTAAAAGTGCAGTGTGTTAATAGTAAGAGATTTTTTGCAGTGAGTGGTGAAAGTTCTAGATTGTAACGCTCCCTTGCTAATCCCTCCTGTTCAGAGAATTTACAGAAGCTACGATGGCATTCAAGGACACCAAGCTAGTTACTAAAAATGGCATCATCCACAATTAGATTTCTACCAAGTCTGTTATGTAAAACGCCAATTCCTTTTATATAATAAAAAGTCACAGATTTCCACTCACCAGTCCATAGAGCATCTCATAGAGCACAGAGCCTAGACACCACCAGTCCACTGTGCGGTCGTACGCCTGCTTCTGGAGAACCTCAGGGGCCAAGTACTATGAGGAAAGTAACATGCAGGAGTCAGCACATGTAGTATGGACATTATAATGTGTCTGTGGGGTTTCTGTGTTGATTTTGTGGATGTATGAAAGTCTAGAGATTAGTTTTGTACCTCAGGCGTCCCACAGAAGGTTGTTGTTGTCCCGTTCCCCTCGACGCCTTCTTTGCAGAGGCCGAAGTCAGTCAGGACAATGTGGCCTGTTGAGTCTAGCAGGATGTTCTCGGGCTTCAGGTCCCTGCAAAGAAAAAAGATTTAACTAAAAGAGAAAAAACTCGTAGCTTTGAAGGTACTCCATGCTTCTGTTATTTCCTTTAAAGTTCAAAATTTTTTAATGTGAATTTAATATGATTTCCTTTTATCTGTATTTTTTCAAAACTAAGTAAGACTCTTAGTTAAGAGCAGTATTTAAGTTTTGTGAGCCAGTGGAAAGAAATGTAATTCAAATGTGCAATACACAATAAAGTCCTTCAGTTCAGTTCAGCACAGATCACGTCAACCATTGACCACTGGGGGGCGCTATGGGATCAGTCATTACCTGTAGACAATGTGCAGGGAGTGGAGGTAGCCAAGTGCACTGGCGATTTCTGCTGCGTAGAATCGAGCTCTGGGTTCCAGGAAGACCCTCTCTCTCTGGAGATGGTAGAACAGCTGTGAACAGAAAAAAAAACACACATCAGTCAACACCAATTTAAAACGGATTATGACCTGAGTTTTTATTTCTGGGTGTTGGTGAGATTTGAACCTACCTCTCCACCGTTGACATAATCAAGCACAAAGTAGAGCTTGTCAGTAGTCTGGAAGGAGTAGTGCAGCCCCACCAGGAAGGGATGCTTGATGTTCTTCATCAGAACGCTGCGCTCGGCCATGATATGCTTATGCTGGAAGGAAAATAAAGACATTTATATAAAGCTGCATTGTGAAAAAGAAGGAATATGGATTGAAGTTCATGTTTTGTAAATAGGACTGTGCAATTAATTGAATTTAATAACATTTTCATTTAGACTTCCGACAATTATGTAACTAATTATTAATGTCCTTAAATTCATGTGTTAAATAACAGCGATCTCAATATCAATGAAAAGATTTTGGCTATAATCGAGCAGCCCATTTGAATAATTCTAGAGGTAATGATATGGGATGAAAACAAGGGTAAATCTCTCACCTCTTTCTTCTTCATGATGATTTTCTTCTGTAGCACTTTGACTGCGTAATATTGGGAGGACTCCTTGTGTCGTGCCAGCAGAACCTGGAACAGAGCAAATATTTGCATGGGTGACTGATGGTGTGAGGCGGCGATGATAGATATGAGCTTAAAAAGGGAAGTTGGTTATATAACAGGGAAGGTAAAGGGATTCACCTTTCCAAAGCTGCCTTTGCCGATAATTTTCAGGTAGTCAAAATCACAGGGTTTGATCCTAATGTAGAGAAGAAAATAATAATTTAGTTAGATGTTTCTATTCAAACAAAGTGAAGAAAAATATTATGAAGTTGTTCATTTATAATTAAAGAGATCTTATACTTACGCAGTTTCTTCAGCTAGTGAACTTCGATGTAGGAACATCTGAAACATATAAAAATGAGGAAATGTATAAATACAAGTGTATAAATAAATACATTGCCATAGTTTGGAAAGACAGTGAGTCAGCTACAGACAGTAAACAGTTTCTGCTCACCGGATTTGTAGGACATTCACTTTCATCATCGTCGTTTTGATTATCATCAATCTTCAGGAAGTTGTTTACTTCGACGCTATAAAAAACAAACAAAACATGGAACTGGTTAGAAGATGGATTTTGGTATCAGCTATTACCCTGTTGCTATGTGGCTTTGTTTTATTGCGGTTTTTGTTTTATTTCTGTCGCTCGTAATACATTTACAATTTTATGTCACTTCCTCATGATAGTATTAGAGAAGTCTAGTCAGTCACATTTAAGTGGAATGGTTATTGTGGACACAATGCTGGTGAAAGAAAAATATAGCCTAAAAAAATAACTACTCTTTTTTTAAAATTGAAAATCTTACATAACACATCTTTAAGGGTTAAATATGAATGACTTTGTGGGAATTTTGAAGCGTAGTAAAAAATTCCAGGATTTGCCGCAGTTTGTGAAACAATCTGAATGAACGCCCCCCTCCTGCTGCTAATGGTGTTTGAATGACCAGACAGGTCAAGGTTTAGCACCAGACCATTGGCGTTTAACAGCCTGACCTGTCTGACGAAAAGCTTAAGCCGTTGACCCACAATGAGAGGGGTTGAGCTGGCTCTGTGTGGGACTCTGCTGCCGGTCCATCTGAACGGACAGATGCACAGCAGGGTTTTTGGTTGTGTTTTTCCACAGCACCAGATCCCAAAGCTGGGAAATTTGGCACGGTATAGTTCATGACGCCATCCTGTATCGTGTAATATAACTGAATTACCGGGTTTATCCTGGTCTAGGGGACATAGGGGGATTTGACAGCATGGTGATTAGGCAGTGGCTCGGGCCGCTTGTCATGTAAGGGACTATTCTTACCCTTACCCTTCATGGACCCAGATTATGCTTTTCACAGAATGTC
Organism: Hyperoplus lanceolatus; assembly: GCA_026929865.2. Classification (NCBI taxonomy): domain Eukaryota; kingdom Metazoa; phylum Chordata; class Actinopteri; order Uranoscopiformes; family Ammodytidae; genus Hyperoplus; species Hyperoplus lanceolatus. The sequence goes on along the minus strand of CM049413.1, from coordinate 7,835,861 downwards.
CTGCCAAACTCTTGATTGGATTGGCAGAATCGGATAGTCAGAAATAAATACTAAATCTGGGGAAGTAACTGATTCCAATAGATCCTCCTTAATTCGGCCAAATCCTCAAGGCCAATTTTCCATTCTAAACTTAACCCTTTTTTCTTTTTCTTTTTAAACTAACTATATATGCATACATACATACACACACTATGAAAAATACTCACTGTTGGCAGATATGTGGGGTAGACACCAGCTTCTGGATGAAGTCATTCAGCCCCATTTTCCTCTCCTTGATGAAAGCTGCACAAGGAGACAGAGGGAAACAAAAGAAGTCAGTGGCTGAGAAAACATCATATACATGAAGTATCCTCCACAACAATAAGAGGTAGAAAGTATCCATTTTGAAAGATTTAATCCGCTGTTGTTTTTTAAGTTTCACATATCCTGTTATAGCCTCCATTATATTTGCGTGTAGACCTCTAATGATGCGGGCTTATGCGTTATGCAACCTCTCAGGTCACTCATTCAGATACCAACAGTGGTGGCCAACAAAGACATTTTCCATCCTAGGTTATAGGCTACGTATGCTACAATGCAAACAGAACATTTATTTTTTGGGGCGGATTTCTTTAACAATAACACTGAATTCCGAGCCATAGATGTGATATTTCTATAGAAGTACACTTTCCAATCAAGCTCGTTCCTGTCTTGACTGATGAGGCTACTGATCATTTCAAACGTCTCATTTGTTCGCTAATCAATAATCAATGCAGCTGTAGTTGATTACAATAAAATTTCAATGATGGCACTGTATTGTAAAAACAGCCAATCATATGGCTGACGGTCGCTCACCGGTGAGAACTGAGACAATCCCCCTCATTTTGCAGTACGTTAGTTCACATTCAGCCTCGGTCACAGCCATGACGAGCGACAAAAACAGATATCCAATAAAAACAGGAAGAAAAGATGAATAAATATCACAATAGGTCCTGTGAGATCTTCTTAAATGTCAGCTATCCTGTCCAATTCAAACGCGCGGGAGCTCAACTGTCCGTACTACAACACTGCGCAAGTCAATATGCGCTCATGTGTCTGGACGTTTATATAGACGCCAAGAAACCACGTGGTACCCACTAGGCGACGCCCACTTTTTTATGTCACCTGCGTAACCACGGCAACTGACGTCACGGGATTCCACTGCAGCCTGCAGGAGACTGGTGGGCTCCCACTCCCACACCTCCTCTTCATTCATTTTCTCTCAATGGAAACCTACCACTGACTGTAATCACCGTGCGAGCACAAAGAGATTAAAGGCAGTCATAATAAAGAGAGGGAACAACCGCTGATACTTGAATGAGAAATTACACCAAAAAATACAAAATAAAAGCCTTTATAATAAATGTTTGGCCAGTACTGCAGTCGCTTTATTTTGAAAGGATGTGGAGAAATGTGTGTCACGATTGCTGCATTTCAGCTTCTACCTGCATTTCAGCTTCTACCTGTAGTCCACGTACAAAGGCTATAAAATACCAAAATATACACAGATAATATACCTACTGTATAACATAAGGCTTTAAAAAAAGCTCTATATAAAATGGCTATAAAATGCAAAACTATATCAATAACCATCTCCTACTTAAATCCGCTCATTTCCAGAACAATCTCCATGTGCTTTGCATCCTGGGTAATTAATTATTGGATCTGCGCTGTATTAAAAGGGCATAGTGTTGACTTCAGTCTATATTATGTGAAATCCAAACATGACATCATGATGTTCTAAGCTGCAGCGGAGTTCTGTCCAGATGTGACAGATGTTGTCCACTAACCCTGCTGTGAGTTACATAACTGTGCCATAATGCAGAGGGCTATACTGCCCTCGGAGGACACAGCACACAGCCTAGAAACATTATGCAGTGAGTGATAGGGGTATTGAAAGAGAGTTTATGTGGTGTCTGTCTGTTTATTAAAGGGTGGTTTGAGTTGTCAGAAATGTCTGTTATTGTTTCAAGGACGAAAACATTTCTACCTCTTCCTGGTACAGTGCAGGAAAGTTTCATGTATCTCTCTCAGTATTTCCTTGTTGAGCAACTTACCATTCAACTTGTATTTTTGTTAGTCACTTTCCTAAATCAGGAGATCAATAATCAACACAAAGATGTATTTCTTTTAAAGCTAAAAGACAAATTGTTTTATCGATAATATTAAGAACTATTCTGATAATCGATTAATAATTACATCTTTCAAGCACAAATTTTGACAAAATGCCAAATATTCTGGGTCTGCAGCTGTAAGGTGTGCGTGATTGACTTATTTTCTTTGTTTTAACTGAAAATATTAGGGTTTTGGATGACTAAAATATCATTATATTAATAACCTAACCTGACCACCTGCAACAGTAAAATGCATCAGTAATAATTATCCAAAATATAAAATAAAAGCACTTGTAGTGGAGATTTTCTGTCTATAAAATGTCTGAAAATATAGAAACAGTCCAAAAACACATTAGAGAACCTCGAACCTGCAGATGCAATAATCAAAAATGGCCGACTACTTCGCTCTGATAGCTGCAGTTGAACTACTTTCACTCAAATTAAGTATCTTAGTACTTGCGCCACAATTGTTCTTAATAAAAACACCTGCCTCAGTCCCCATAGGCTCATCCAGCTGAGCACTGTCAGTGGGGAACTCCTGGCTTCATCCCGGGACTTTGACATGTGACAGTCATGCACAATTTAATGGAAGTGAGAACCACCTGTTCTTGTACTGGTAAAAGAGGAAATTAGGCTTATCTTTGGCGTGGCTCCAAACTGAAACTAGCGGGCACAGAGTCAGTCACACAGCCAGCCACAAGCGTAAAAGAGTATTATATCCTTCCTAGCCTATATCTTTGAACAGAAACACACCCGGTCGGATTGCATGACTCAGGCCTTTGTGTGAGGCTTTCCCCTCACCTCGTATAGCGTTTCTCTTCATTATTCAAATGTGCCGTGTTTTCATCTCTGGTAACATGTAGGAGAATAATACACATGACGAGAGCAGTTCCCTTGAACCTCGACGGTATTTCTCCTCTACGTGTTTCTTTAATTTGCATGTTTCTGTTTTGATGGAACAGAAAACGTCATGTGCTGTGGAGCAGAACACAGCTGGTCTCGGTGGCATTTCCCCTTTTTTTTCTAAATCATGTAAAAAATAACACTGACGCATAAACCATGAGATATAAGAGGAATCTCACAGTCACATCAGTCTGATTATTAGACACTTTTCCTGTTGTGATGATAGACATAGCTCTATAGATTATCTGTGGAAGGATTACGATCACTACAACATGCATCACTGATAGTATACGATGAAGGCGAGACACAGCAGGCAAAACATTGTTTTTTTCAAGCACTGGTCAATTTTGAGATTTTTGGCTATTTTCTTTCTATATTCTGAACCTCAAATCTCAACTTCTAAAGCACTTACAACATCTAAACTTTCCTTAGCACTATTCTGAAGTGTTATTATGTTCTTAATTGTCTTACATTTAGCACCTCCACAAAATCTGCCCTGCTGTCCAATGGTGGGATTTATATTGGGCAGACTGGCAGGGCAGCCCTTCCGCTCACTGACAAGCCGCCCTGTTATTCACCTGCCAGCTGATCCAGTGGAAGCCTTACCAACACTCAAATTGTGCCATCGATCATAACTCTCCCAGCCTCAGTGTGGTGTGACTGTAGCCCCCTTTCTCTGGCTGCAGGTCGGCGCTTGAGGAAAATAAACCCCATTGTTGTGCCTCTAATGTAACATTGGCGATACAGACCTAAGGATCTGATTTTCAAAAATAAACACCACTATTTTCTGAAGTCTAATCTTGATGCATTGTTATGCCTCAAAGCACTTTGAATTGCCTTGTGTCTGAATTGTGCTGTATAAATAAACTTGCCTTGCCTTGCATAAACGAAATCCATAAATAGGTTGCTCTGAGGCCAACAAGTTAGCACATCATCGACACAAAATCCACTTTTGCATTAGTTTGTTAGCAAACACTTACTTATTTACACATCGATCAGCATTATCATTCATTTAGAGTCATGTGTCTATACACTGTTCATCTAGCTTTCAGCTCTGTTTTTGGTCTGCACCAGCTCCTGAGGCAAACATCGATATCTCTATAGTAACAGAACATGCAACTTTCACCAGCTGGTCTCTAACTGTGGCTGTTGTTTTGCTGAGCAGGAAGTTAACGGTTGTTTTTTTAAGCGTTTTGAAGCGTTTCCAACATTGGCGGAAAACCAAAAAGTTGTGGTCGGACGCCTAAACAATGAGCTTCTTTGTGGCTCCATGAAATTAAATTTATTGTTATTATGAAAATACTGATTATAACTTCTTTAAATAGTATTCAAACCTGCTTTTGGATAAAATAATGTCTGGTGTCAACAATGGCACTGTGAGAAATATAAAAGAGGATTTTTGGACACTACACCATGAAAAAAAAATTTAAAAAAAAATAAATAAATCAAATTACAATATTTAAAACCTGAAAATGAGCAAAATATGTGACCTTTAAGGATTCTGGAAACACCTTCATAACAGTTGTAAGTTGATAAATGACCTTTTCAAAGACATTTATTAGTCAGAAATTCGTATGCTTAACTGCGTGACTCAAATATAATGGTAGACACCAGACTTGTACCGGCCTTTTGCTTCGGTGGAGCGAGTAGCTAGGCAGCAGACTGTGTTCAAATGAGTCATAGGTCTTCGGTGACCATCTGCAGGCTGGCAGAAAGGCTGTTGGCTGATGACGCTCCCTCCATCTCTGTTTACACCACGGGTCTTGTTGACCAGTTTTAAGGAACGTTCACGGCCTTGTATGTTTCACGCCCACACAGTCTGAGCCTCTGCTGAAATCACCCCTGCCAAATCGCATACTCTCTCTTTTTTACTATTCTAAAGATGACAATAAAATCTATGTTTCATACATTGCATTGCTGGTTCTTTTTACTTGGAGGAGGCTCCTTCGATATGACGTACTTCCGGTGCGCAGTGGATTGTGGTGGGTCAGAATCCCCCAAAAATCTGTGTATTTTTACTGTGAGCATGCTGCGTCAGACCACATACATTGGGATGTCCTAAATCTTTTTAAAGCATGCTAAATAGCAGCAGGGAACTATGGGTATTGGAACACAGCCCACATCTAACCACCAGTTCCTATTTTTTCCTGTTTGAGCATCATTCTCTTATGTGCACTCATACATGGCAAACCAGAGATGGCGGTCCAATCTGGCGGTGTGGCAGTGCACACCTCTGGGTCCCAGTGCGTGGGAGCAGAGGATTTAGGCTCTCATGAAACTAGAGTTAAAATTATGCCATGTTTGTTTCCCTCTGGGGCTCCCAGGCAGAAGATGAGATGTATTTTCTCAATTCTCCATGGCGCGGATTAGCAGAATGTCTCCCTAAGATAAAAACTGAGGAGAGAAAGTCTTTCATCTCTTATGCAATGACTCAGAGTCTGATACTGCACACACACACACACACACACACACACACACACACACACACACACACACACACACTCAAACTGCTGTCAAGTTATCACAAATGAAGCATTACTTTAATTTGCTGCCAATCGCAAGGGGGATGATCCTGTCTATTCTGAGCTGCAAAGCTTCTGTTAAACATTTTTATGTGACTGCTGTTACTGCTGTAATTGCTGTCATGCTTTGTCCTCATACAGTCGGTTATTACCTCTAGTCTAGCATCATGTGTCCTCACCATTAAGAGGTTTCTCTGGTAATGCTGTAAGTGATTCTATATGTCATCACTGAAACCACAACAGTTCAGTAGAAATGAAGCAGATAGAAGAGCCATTTTCATTCAGAGCACCTGGTTCACATACTGCCTCTACCTTGAAGGCCAGACCTTATGAATCAGTGGAACTTTCAGTATTGAATCCAGTTCCTGTTTCTCTCTCCATGGCCTGCAATGTGATAATATGAAATACGAAACTTTTTTAACTCTAGTCTCTGTTGAACTACAAGCAAACAGCATAGAGACTTAATAAAGGGGGAACTCATTTGCAGAGCCACCACTGAGTTATTAATACGATACGGTTTGCGGTCTAGTTGGTAAAGACAGCATCGCAAATCCAGCGTTAAATCTCACGAGGTCAGTTACCGCGGTGAGATATTCATCCACTGAGAATCAATGGAGTGTGGTGAATGTAAACCAATGAATGTGTGTGAAGAGGTTTAGACGACTCAACACAAGCTTCATTGTCATTAACGAATTTCGACAATTTGTGCTTTAGCACCTCTGCAACCTTGGTAGAATGGCCTAGAGGAAAGAGGGACCAACCAGTAACCATGAGGTCGCTGGTTCGATCCCCGGCACCGGACAGGAGGGTGTTATTTGTAAAACTAGTGGTTGGTATTACATCGACAGTGCCCACCATCTCTACCATTGTGTCCTTGAGCAAGGCACTTAACCCTGAACTACTCCAAGGGCGCCATAATTGGCTGACCCTTCGCTCTGACCCCCTTCGAAATGTGCGAATAATGACCCCCTTTGAAATTATTTGAATAACGAATAATGAATAATGTACCCTGTGTAAATTGACAAATAAAAAAACTTAAATGAACTTAACCTTGTCAACAAAAACAACATGTGGCTGATGTGGAATGTCTGTGCGACTGCGTTGCATATTCTATTCTCACTTCAAATTCTTATTGCGGTGTCGATATTTTCAGACGAATTATCGCCAACATGTTTTCTTATTCGAGTTTTGGACAATAACAGTTCAGATAGAGGTGCAGTCATTCAGTGTAATGTACCAGAGAGCCGTTAACAGTAATCTGTCCGTCTGTTAAAGTCAGATCCGACCTGCAAAGTCACCATTATGCCACTAAGTATTTGGCAACAACAACAACAACCACTCTGTCTTCTTCTTCATCTTCCAACAAGGGCATTCCCGGCAGACGCCCACTATATCGAAAAAATGCGTAAGACTGTTAAAGGTGCTACGAGGAACTTTTAAATATTTCTGTAACAGCAAACGAGACCATCAGTGGGAAGAATGCTATTTTTAAATAGTTATTCTTAATGCCTTTGTCATGGGTATGCACGCTCACCCAGGAACTACAGCGGGCATAGGAAAAACACTACTGCTTTTGTCCAAAGGGGGTGCAAGAATTAAAAAAAAAAAAAAGTTCCTCTTAGCACCTTAAAGTTTGTCTATTCCGTGCTACTATAGAAAGATGGCGGTGCAACATGGTGGTGCGACCCGCTCCTATGTAGACATAAAACTCTAATCGTAAGGTAATGCAAACAACAACTTTTCATTTTCAAGTGATTACAGTAATCAAAACATATGAATAATGATAATAATACGGTTTAGAAAAGAGCAATCATGTTTTCCGAATTCGTCACTCTTAGCCCTTCTTTTCCTTCTGTGTCTGTGGGAACAAGACTTTTTTTTCTTTTCGGTCTATCAATGAATGCCAAGATATGGAAGTAAATGAGTCAGTGTCATCGGATTTTGAAAATAAAAAGCCATTGAATTTTAAGCACTGAATATTTATGCATTGAAATAATGTATCTGATTTTTTTTTCCGCATTGAAATAATGTATCTGAATTTTTTGCCTCTGAATTTAACTCATAACATTTTAAACAACTAATTTTCAGCTTTATTTTACAATGTTCTCAAATTCAAAATCAAATATTCAACGTTAAAAATTCAACGTGCCAAATTCAACCGCAGAATCCCATGTATGAAATTCAGAGTAAAACTTTGGGGACCCAAGGAAGAGCAATCGATCATAGATGCTCGATTGCGCTCAAACAAAGAGAGCCAGTGGGAATATTAGCTTGTTGACTTGGACACCCCTGACTGATGCAGGAAGGCAAATCAGGTTTTAGCCATGTCAAACGGCAATGCAAGTAACAATGGTGCTTGGGTGAGTACAAACATGTTTCTATATAGGGAAGAATATAATGGCTAGCATATCTAGCGATCTAGCATCTATGATCGATTGCTCTTCCTTGGTTTCCCAAAGTTTTACTCTGAATTTCATACATGGGATTTTGCAGTTGAATTTGGCACGTTGAATTTTTTAACGTTGAATATTTGATTTTGAATTTTAAAACATTGTAAAATAAAGGTGAAAATTAGTTGTTTAAAATTTAATGCGGCAAAAAATTCAGATACATTATTTCAATGCTGCAAAAAATTCAGATACGTTTTTTCAATGCATAAATATTCAGTGCTTAAAATTCAATGGCTTTTTATTTTCAAAATCCGACGACACTCATTTACTTCCATACAAGATCATGCAATCAGTCCTGGTTACAATGTCAAGGCCCCTAGCCCAAGCTTTTATCCTCTCAGATGACAAATGAGGTGAAAAGCAAGGAGAACGTGAGAGGCTCCGCGTTACAAAATGAACCAGACACACACAGGACACAGGAGCGTTCTGCGACGCCTTTGAATTTGGCATCTGGTCTTTGTTTTGTTTTTTTGCGAAGCCCAAAAAAGCAAATCTCAAGTAGTGCCAACGACATCAAAGCAGGCAGAGGAGGGAATGCATCAGGGAAAAGGGGATTGAATGGTTAATAAACGATTGTCTCACATAAACAAGAGTCACATGATTTGAAAAGGGACAGTATAGTGTTAAGATGTCTGAGCTTGTTGGAGCCAGACGAAAAGGTAAACAGCTAATAGAGAAAGTTGCAGACGTTTCAAGGTGATTTCTCCTCCTCTGCTGTGGAGCTGATAGGCTGCATATTATCCCCCCAGATAACCTCATCATAACACAGACAGTGAAGCAAAGGAAAAGGAGCGCCTACGTACCTATGAAGGATTTCTTGCCCGTCTTCATGATGTCCTGCTTCCCAAGTGTTTGATTATTATTATTTTGGTCTCTGATAAACGGTCACGTCCGTCTGCTGCAGTCAGAGCCTCCAGGTGATGGGGTGCATGAGAAATATGTAGCCCTCCTGTAGAATATTCCCCTCTCTCTCTCTCTCTCTCTCTCTCTCTCTCTCTCTCTCTCTCTCTCTCTCTCTCCCCCTCTCCCTCTCCTCTCTCTCTCAGTCCTTTCTCTGTCCTTTTCTCAGTGGCTCTCGTCTCGCTGCATCTCTGCTCTGCAAAAAAAGTCTTCGATTCACAAATAACTTTCTCGGCTGCTGCACTTCCCTCCCTCCCTATTCTGCAGTTTTCTTTCCTCTTGTTTATCGCCGTGGCTACGCTGACACCAAATAGCTGAAACCAAAGATCTGTGACGCACCTGCTTCTCCTCCTCTGTACACCCCCACTACTCCCCTCCACCACACACACACACACACACACACACACACACACACACACACACACACACACACACACCCTCATTTGTTCTTTTATCTACCTAGAGAGCCTGGAACCAAACAAAAAGCAGGTGTCTGATTACGGGCTCCCGTGAGTGTGGGAGTCCCGCAGGAGGGGAGGTAAACTAGTCTCCATGACAGGGGAAACCACCTGAGGAACACACACGACAGACACGGAGCATTGTGAAAATCTGCTTTTTAATTGGTCTTAGCTGCACAAAGCAACGTGTTCACTGCTCATCACCAGTCTACTCTCTTTCACCGTCTCTGAGGAGTTTCAAGGGGTGAAATTATCCGGTTGGTTCGTGACACCGAAAGCCCTGGTTGCTTTGTAAGCTGTCTGCCTAAGGCTGTAGTCCATCAACTACAATGAGCGTGTTGAATTATGATACACTATTTACTCAGACGATATGGTGTGATAAATCTTTTACTTTTGTTTTCGACCTGGGAAAACTACAGCCTGCATAAAGACTCGATCAACTCGAAAACATCAAATTATCGATACTGTTGCTACAGTGGGTCGGTCCAACTCTCTTTGTTTACATACCAATTTACAGAACCTAAGCTGTGTATTAACAACAACTGATTTTTATTCTCCAGCGCACACACAGTCCAGACAGGTAGCGGATCGTGAGGAGATATTCACTGATATTGTCATGAAGTGATTTTGACAACAAGCGTTCTCCAGAATCACTGACTCTCAACAAAAATCAACATAATGAGCCTCTGGAACAGCTTCGGTCATCAAAACATTTGGTCCGATACAGCGAAAGTTACATAGTGCACCTTGCTCGGGGGGCAATGCTCTGACCACTGTGCCATTAGTGCCCCCTTTAAGTCACTTTTAATGTTAATTAATCCAAAGTGTTTCAATCTTTTCTCTAATCTGTTGGTTCAATGGTTTAATTCAATCAATCAATCAAGATGTATTTATTTACAGAGCTTTACAGTCCTGGGGAAGAGGATGTTCCTCAGTCTGTTAGTCGGTTCAAGAATCTTCTGGGCACACGGTGCAGGTGGCTTCCACACTTAACTTCACCTGGCAGTAAGCAGGTGCAAAGTACGGAAGGTCTTAAAGTCAAGTTAGACTCATTACAAAGAGATTTCACTTTGTACAGACAGACAGACAGACAGACAGACAGACACTTTATTCATCCTTCAAAGAGAAATTATCATTACTTGAGAGACATTCAAATATAAAATGTTGAGCTTGCCAAGTCCTTTTCCTAAAACAATAGAAACAGGCACACTCCTTGAACATTTAATTGTCAGGTCCATGCATTAAATTAACTTAGTTTCAGTTATGTAAAAACACTTGTATTAAGACTTTGAAAGGAAAATTCCTTTAGATTTTAATTGAGTTAGAAAAAGGAGCTAGAAGGACATACCCCTAAATAACATGGCACGTTACACAGACACGGAATCTTTGTTATTTACTACCCTTATTCGCTCACATAATGATGTTTTGTGCGAGCCGAGAACACATCTGAATTGCATATATAGGCATATATTATACATAAACGCTGAGAAGACAACAATACGTGTTTTACAGCATTTGAGGTACAGATTCCTGCCCTGCTGCTGAACTCGCTAACTTCACACAGCAAACACAAACTGCTGCTCCCAACGCAGACTAACGAGCATTATTCAAATTTCAAATCCTCCAGGGGTCAAGGAGAGTTTGTTTGACGAACTCATCCAAAACCAAGCGGGAAAGAGAATTGGGCTTTTTTTTTTCACTGAGTCATCTTATATCTGCAGGGCCTGTGTTGAAATGAAGCATCTTTGCCAACCAACACATTTGTTTTAGCCTTTTCATCACCCCTGACAACACTGCACGACACAGTGAACAGGGAAAGAGAAAATAAATAGACATTGATATCAGGAAACTTGAGTAAAAAAAAACTGCAGGGATTTTTTTTTTTTTGTGTGTGTGTGTTTTTTTAAATAGTTATACAGCATTAGGGTTTTGATGATGAGGCACATAAATGAGGTCACAAAAACACCTTGACTAGACAGATTTTTACAGGGTTGTGCAAGACGGATATGAGTTTTTGTTGTGCAGAAAACATCTGCATTGGTTGATTCAGAGACGCGATTGTTTGTCACTTTTGATCTCTGGCTTCCTCGTTGGGGAGTTGACACAAGAATGAAGGAAACTATTGTTTGCTGTCAAACTCAAAAAATCTAATATTTCTTGATGTTTGACTCACCCAAACTTCACCCCTGTTAACTGTGATGTGCTATGTGTGAAGGGAAAATTTCCTTCAGAATTCATTAAGATTCAAGCCGAATCTGCAGTAACCACAGCTATGAGAGAAAGATTATGGTAAATAACTGCTTAATATGGAACGACTGCATCAGGATTTGATGATTAAATAGAAAAAGCCGCTATTCACTTTCTTTCTCATATTAAGATGAGGAGATCAAGGAGACAGCTTAACTTATCTTAGCTTAGCTTAGCTTGAAGACTGGAAATGGAGGGAAACTGCTAGCCTCGTTCCGTCCAAATTGTAAAAAAAAAAAAAAAAAAAAAAAAAAAAAAAAAAAAAAACGTTTTTCCCGTCATATTGTTGGTTTAACGCTTGTTTAATGTGTATATACGATTTGATATCATGATTAGATATTGTTGTTGTTGCAGCCCTAATATGGAACACAATTCAGTTTGGCTCCGCTGCGCCCCGGTATGGAAGGCAAACCAAAGAGAGGTTTACAGTCAAAAGGAAAAGCAATGTCTGTGTTTGCAGCCAAAGCCATTTCCATAAAACTCACTTCTCCTGCTAAAAGCAGATGGACTAAAACTGAATTAGTATGTGCTCGTCCCGTCCTGCTGACTGTTGCAGATCTGCACCTGTGTTTCTGCACTAGTTTCTTGCCGCAGCATTATTTAGACAATTCATGAGCACTCAGTTCCAGAGAACCCGTGCCCTGCTGTGCACACTGTGGATGGGACGAGGGCGAGCCAATGACCCGTGAGCATCGGGAGAGGGATTGAGACCGCTGTCTGTACAGTAGGTCACTCTGGGAACAGCTTCAGCTCACCTGCTGCTATCTTTATCCTGATTAGCAACAGGAAAGGTTAGAGAGAGCTCTGTGTGTGTGTGTGTGTGTGTCTGTGCGTGCGTGTGTGTGTGTGTGTGCGTGTCTGTGCGTGCGTGTGTGTGTCAAGGTCAAAGAGGCTGGTTCCCATGAAAATCTAATTTACCTGTCTTTCTGCCGTGCAAGAGCCAGAGAAAACTGAGTTTGTTCAATTTCACGGATGTCAAAGAAAAAAACGTGAGGACATCTTTATACTGTATCCGTTTAAGTGGTCAGCCACAAGGTGAGGGTGGATTTAAAGGGATGCTCTCGGGGCATTGGAAGATATTGCCATCGCTGCCGGTGTATAGATAGAACCAGAGCCTCTGCAGCTTTAGTCGTCTTAAGAACCGTGTGATCTATAATGTGAAACGTTGAGTCACACAAACTCGGGACAGACAGAGAGGTGATGCAAAAGTTCTCGAAGCTCGTGGTCAATCATTGCCAGTTCATTTGCGTTGCTAAATTTACAACAAAAATAATGTAATGTGTACACTGCCTGCTGCTAAGTGATTGAAGTAATCTTTATCAGTCAATGAATACAAGGCACATTGAAATTTGTCTTTTTGTAGTTACCACACTTCGGAGGGGGTCAGAGCGTAGGGTCAGCCATAGTACAGCGCCCCTGGAGCAGTTTGGGGTTATGTGCTTTGCTCAAGGACACAATGGTAGAGATGGTGGGCACTGTAGATGTTATACTAGCAACCACTGCTAACTTCTAGCCTTGCATTTGTGGCTGGGCTCAATTTTTTTGTCTCACACGTTCTGAATATGGGTACCTAGTTAGTTGGTTAATCAGTAATGGCAAATAAGCTTTTTTTTTTAGCTGCTTCAGTTTCAGGGTCCTGTATTATGCATCCTGGCCTGCTGCAACACTATTATGTATGTCAGACTATATCATGTGGTTCTTTTACGATTTATACTTGTTTACTTGGTATGCAAGTAAGATACCCATTGCTGGTAAATCCACGGATGCAGTATTTTTACCTGCAGACATAAGATGTTTTATGTTCTCTCCTCACCTCAACACTAACACACACACACACACACACACACACACACACACACACACACACACACACACACACACACACACACACACAAACCAGCCACTCAGAAGGGCCACTTGATACAGACAAGATAAGTGCATTTGTCACTTCATCACTTAAAGTAGTCAGTTGTCAACCATTTATCTCCTTTTTTTGGTTGGCATTTTTCCGTGTTTTATTAGACAAAGTGGAGAAACAGAGATGAAATGGCGTAGAAAGGGGGGATGAGCCGGTCTGGATTCTAACCCGGGTCTGCTACTGCGACGAGCCTCTATGATACAGGCTCTAACTAACCACTACACAACGAAGCGCCCCTCAACCATCGGGCTGGGGCTAAAAGAGGAAGGTCAAGGAAGGTTATAGACAAAAAACTGTCCCACTTGGACCTGACATGAAGTGAGATTCAACCCCATGAAGGACGATAGGAGGGAAAGTTAGACCGACTGTGCCACCTTCACTAATAAAAACAAAGTGAGCGTTAATTTCTTTCATTAATGAAGACACCACACTTTACTTCTAGGATATCTGGCCAGTGTTCCCCCATCGCACGGAGCAGGATGGAAAATATAATGTGTAAAATGTAGTCAGCTCATGCTCGCACATTTAAATCTAATTCTCAGAAGTCCCATGGCTTAAAAACAGTAGGGAAAAAGATTACATCACACTATAAAAGGCCAGATCATCAATGTCACCGCTTCCTGTTGTTACACACTTAATAATCTCTGGAATTAATTCCCATATGATAGCTCATTGTGTAAGTGAATTAGAGGATGGATGTTTGTGTGTGTGTGTGTGTGTGTGTGTGTGTGTGTGTGTGTGTGTGTGTGTGTGTGTGTGTGTGTGTGTGTGTGTGTGTGTGTGTGTGTGTGTGTGTGTGTGCGTACGTGTTTGTGTGTGTGTGCGTAGGTGTTTGTATGTGTGTGTGTGTGTGTGTGCAATCATGCATTTCTAACTTTATGTGTGTGCAGAGCTGTATAAAGCCGGATGAGTTTAAATGTCCGTCATTAATTTGCTGGCAAAGTTATACAACACTTCAGAGTCTTACCTAACTGCTGCTGCCTTACTGGAGGATTACTGTGACGTGGTTTAGGATATACTGGGAATGATGGGAATGTGTATCTGTGTGTGGGAGAGTTCAAATGAATGTCACACACGCTAAAGCCAGGAGAATACAGACTTTTGACAGAAAGGCAGGATTTTCTTTCTTTACTTATACTATAGTGGACGGCAGTTAAGCAAAGTACTAAAGGAGAATTGCGACACTATTGTGAATGGGTGAATGAGACAAAAGCACTTTGAAAAAAAGCATCATATAAGTGCAGTCATATAAGTGCAGATGCCAAATTCACCATTTGGCATCAACACAACTGCACAGCCATGCTAGCGGTGTTTGGTGTTATGTGCCCCTGACAGAGCCTTCAAGGCAGCGCTGGTTAAGGTTAGGGCATAGGAACCTTCCAGGCAGTGCTGCCTTAAAGGGGGCACAAAACAGCATTGAGCCATGCTAGCAGCTCTGTAAGGTGCAGCGGTGCTTTGAGGAAAATGCTAGCATCAATGTGCTAATGACAGGGTTAACAAAACTGATGTCTTTGGATGATGATTAGATGCTGCTTCAGGGGCTTTTTCACCCTTTCCAAATCAAAATTGTTGGTAAAATACTCATATTCCTCAAATATTTTTTTAAAATATAATTGTAGTCCTTTATCTAGCAGAAATGCTACAAAAAATGTACTTCATTTTTAACAAGATTAGATTTTTTCTGTTTTATATTATTATATATTTATTATATTTGGATAATGGACTGTTGAAAGCCCAAAACAAGAAATGTGCAGACTTTTTGGTCATGTAAAAAGTAAACAGCTTCATGACAGAATATATTTTCCAGTGTTGTTTGACAACAGTGTAAGCCCAGTGTTGGGTAATGACAACACTGCATTGTGCCTGTGAGCTGCGGTTAAGCCCACTGGTATGTGGCAGAAATGTAAGAGTGAGAGTGTGTTGATGTGCGTAAATGGGTGTCCTCCCCTTTAACAAATCACTTTTACTATGTTTTGACTGAAGCAAAATAGCCTATTTTCTTCACGTCAGTAAAGTTTAAGCTGTGTGTATGTAGTAAATATTATATATTGCTTGTATGAAATATTATCACCACCAACATTCATTTTCCTAATCCTTCGCTGCCCGCTGTATTAACTCTGGAGGCGATTCTGCTTTGTCCGCTCGCATTGAGCCGAACACTGCAGAGACAATTTAAATATTTATCTTTCAAAAGCACAAAATATGTAAATGATTTCTTATTGTATGGCCTTGATAGTAAATAAGCTTAATACTTAGGCCATTACATAACAAATGGCCTGTCCGATGATTATGACATTAACAGATAATGTCAATAGTTGTGGGCACAAACAAACTTGCTGTCTTACAGTAGATTTAGTACATTTGATAAATAGAGATCAAGGAGATGTATTCTAATTGCTTGTTTTATCTGACAAAAAAAGTCCAAAAACACCAAAATACTTGAGTTTAATAAACTGTAGTTACCGTCATAACCAAACCAAATGAATCATCAGCTAATAATGAAGTGGGAACCAGTGACATTTTTGCTTGGAAAATTTGAATTAATCATCAAAACAGTAGCTAATTCATTGGCTAGTCTTATATCCAATGAGTATGGCTTATTTCTCCCTTTCCCCCAATGCAGTTGATGCTGGGCTGCAGACTTCCATCGGTCTGCCATAACATTGCTTAGTGCCAGAGCCAGTTCTTCGACCTTTAGTTTGATTGATGCACCGAACACTCTGAGCAAACAGGAAGTTCAAACCATCACTGCCAATAAACAAAGTCGGGCTGAGATGTTTTTCTCACAGGCTAAAAGTCAAACTAAAGAAGAGCTGCGTCAGTGTGGAGCAGCAGTTTGATCCAGATGTCGAGTTACATGTCCGCTGGGCATTAAGTGATATCACTGTTGCCGCTGGCGACAGTTTGAAGGGATTACATAATCCGTGAGCCCGTCTTAAGCGACAGGGAATGTGGGAAAATCTCTGGAGGTGAGAAACAGGGAGCAGGTGCAAGCCCAAAAGGGTGATGAATCACTGTACATGTCCAGACTGTGTGTGTGTGTGTGTGTGTGTGTGTGTGTGTGTGTGTGTGTGTGTGTGTGTGTGTGTGTGTGTGTGTGTGTGTGTGTGTGTGTCTCAATAATGTCTCATGATATACAGCTACAGGAAGTAATAAAATGTGATCTTTGCCTCGAGACTTTTAGATCTGCTTTTTACTTTCACTGTTGTCACGAGTGACCGAGGTTGGGGAAATATTTTGGGTTTTTATCAAAAATGTGGTGTCATGATCAGGGATCAAAACTACTTTCTACTTGTTTTTTATTCAATGATTTTAACCAACAAAGGCTCCAAATAACCATTTATTGTGGTATCTTGATTAATCATGTTATTAGGTAATAGAGGCTTAAAGTGTAGTGGGATAATATTACATCATCTATAATTCCTGCTTCTAGATTTGCATCACATTTCAATACAAATTACAGGAAAATATGCAAATCCAGCAATGAAAAGGATCTGTGTATCATTAACCCATTTAATATTTAGGACGTTTCTATTGATGGTTTATCCCTTGGATAAAGGTTTGAGGTTCCTGTATTTTGACTGCTCTCCTCTCTCCTTCTCCCCCTCTGTCTGTCTGTCTGTCTGTATGTATGTGTGTGTCTGTCTCTCTCTCTCTCTCTCTCTCTCTCTCTCTCAGTTCGTTATGTAACGTCCCGAGAGAGGAGAGTTTCCAGCGGGAGACGACAGGCTCTGACCTGCAGGTGCATCTCTCTGGAGGACGGCACGTCTATGGCTACAGGACAGTGCACAAAGGTCTAGCCCCAAACATATGTTTAAAATATACAGGATAACAGGGACAGGAATTAATAGAAAATAATATTAAAGGTGGTATCAAAAACTTTTAAATATTTCTGAAACAGTCCAATTTTTCCTCTGGTGATCATAAATTACATGTAACAGCAAACATGACCATCAGTGCAAAGAATGCTATTTTTATATAGTTTATCCTAATGCCTTTGTCATGGGTACACTCACCCAGGAACAAAGTAGTAAAAACACTACCGCTTTTGTCCAAAGGGGGTGCAAGAATGAACACAAACTGAAAGTTCCTCGGAGCATCTTTAAGTCCACCAGCACCAGTTTTGTTTTGAGAAGATTTGGGTTGAATCCTTGTGGGTAGAGACACTTTTCCTGCTGCAAACACTGATTATTTGTCTTTGATTGACTTTTAGTGCTGAATAACTTAAAGTCCAAAAAAGGTTGATTGTGTAAATCCTGTTCAATAAAGCCGTGATTTCTCAAGCTTTTTCACTGGTGTCCGATTGAAATGAAATAATGTCGTGACCCTGCATCACCTCATGACCTCAGTGTCGACATAAGCCGTGAACAATTGGAGCTTAGAGGGATTTTTACTTCTTGTATTGCTGCATTTGGAGGATTTGGAGGTCTGAGGAGGTGAATGCATGCTGATGTATTTTTTAACGAGAACTGCAAAAAATGCAGTTTGTGCAACAGTAATGCTTTACCCTCTGCAATAAAGAAAATATGGATTTCCCAAAATGACAAACTATTCACATAAGGTTCAGCTCAACTAAGTTATTTTTTCAGACAAACCCTGTGTTTTCATAAAATGATGTAAGTCTAAAACTGGAATCTGCCCCTCCTTACTCTATCCATGAAGCCTTATTCTGCCTGAGCAGATCAAAGATTTGAAGAGTACTTGACATTTTAAAAGGCGCTCAAGAACAAGTGCACATCCATTTGATTTTGAAAGGATGTTCTAGAGCAGCAACAGTTAAACAAACGTTGGTTCATGAATTAGTCAGCCATCATGATCCTCTCCAGTACAAGCTAGAAGATAAGGAGTCTCTTACTGAAGCAAAGGCAGTGAATGAACATCCCATAGACTGACAAATGATTGTAAAGGGTTATCAGACAGGTCAGGTCAGAAAGTGCTGTATAACGGGAGTTAATTCATTTACATTGATCAATATATGATTCATAAGGTGTCTTGTACCTTATGCATTTCAGCAACAATCAAGTGCAGACATATTTCATCCAAAATACACTATCAAATCCATGAATAACCTGCATCATCATATCATATATACAGTATACATTTTTATAACCAACTACTAAATTGAATACTGAAAAATGAAATGATATGTGGTTGGACATCCAGGTATTTAAAGCACTGCATTTTAAATTCATGTTGTGGGACATCTTAGATCTTTTTCTGACTACAGAGCATGGAACAATGGGCATTGGGAGACAGTATGTAGGCTAGGCTACAGGTCTGTCCTTCAAGATAAACCAGAAGAACGCCTTCATTATACACAAAGGGGAAAACTGGTCATCGGCCTGAGTCTGACACTGACCATAGGCTATCAGTATCTCTGACCTCCTGCTTTTCTTCCGGTCTTAATAAAGCAAAAGGCACACACACACACACACACACACAGTTCGTCTTCTGATCGCACGTGAAAAACCACACGGCTCATCTCATGTGGCGCTCGAGAGAGAGAGAGAGACGGCATGTGCACGTCGTTATGACTACCTTAGCTGAGCCTTTCGTGGAACAGGCACAGTGTGCAGCAGCTGCAGAATGGGCCTTTTGTTTGACATGATCGTGATTTAAAAACCCATGATGTGGATGTAAAGGCCTGGGCACGTCATATAAAATGCTCGCGGGTTAGGACAGACCAACTAAGGGAAACTCAAAAATCTTCAAGGAAATATTCAGTTTTCAAGGGATTTTATGTTTATGAAATTCTTGTTTATGTTGTTTGAACCACACACTGCTGTAGGCTATATCTGTCTCTATGTGATAAACAATAAAGTTTTTTTGAATTGATTTGAAGCCACTTTTATTTCCGAGGGTGTGAGAAGTCAGTGATGTAAGTATTGAAATAACTCTGGATGTATAGAGTCAACAAACAAACCAGGTGAACCAGTATTCAAAACGGCTGCTCGTGAACAAATAGAGCGTCACGGCAGGATACATGCAAAGAGACGTTTGTGGGACGCTGACAGACAGACAGAAATTTGAATATATATGGACAGGAAAAGGGTGTGTGAGTTTTTTTTGTACATTATCTCAAACACAACTTTCATATTGAACATTATTGTTATTGTAAGGGAAATGTGTCTTACAAAATATACACTGGAACATAAGATCCATAAATCGTAATAGTTAAATAAATGAAATGTGCCAAACCCAAGAACATAGAGTAATTTCACATAAAACACAGCTTGAAAAAGTGTCAAAATGACTTAAGCTACTTGTCTGAGTGAAGCATGTAAATGTTGCAGGTTTTATGATGATGCATATTTGCATAATAGGGCTCTTCATGGCAGTGACATTCTTCGGAAAGCCTTTGGGCAAGGCACGTCTAGTTATACAGCATAATTCAGACACAAGGCCATTCAAAGTGCGTTACAGGGGCAAGACATACATCAAGATTAAAGATTAGACATTGAACATTTAGACAGCGATGTGTATTGAATGCATTGAATTTCTAAACGATAAAGAAACATATTTAGTTCTAGCATATTAAAACAAGGACAGGTGATGGAACCAAAGGCTGCAGATAGTGTTATAGTGTGGGATACTGTAAACACTAGTTTTTTTCATTAGTGAAGCTGCAGTTTGTGTGCAGACAGTCTGAGCTTGTAAAGAGCTTTTTGTTGCCTCATGGTTCTGTGAAAACCTATCAAAGTCCTGACCTGTTTTATATCTGATAGAATCTGCTGATCAGCATCGACCTGGTTTGACCAAACATTTGTACAAGAGGTTTAAAGCCGTCTCAGATTGTTTTAATCCTTTTACGCAAGGTTTTCATGATACTCTGTGCAGCAGCTCTAGTATTTCACTGCCTACATTTCCATCGAACTTTTGAATTGGGTTTGGCTGTTTTTTAAAGAGGTCACATGTCCAAAATAAGGTTCTGAAACGCTGGTTTTAATCTTAACCTCTTGGCTGTAGTGTATAAATCAATAATATGTTTTTTTTAATGTACATCTGACAACAAACAAAAGAACTAGATATCTGATATCTCCTTTTGAAATGCGGTGGAGCATTATGTATATAATAATAAATGTATATGTATACTGTATATACCCAAGTTGTGCAACCGGCCAGCTGTGGTGAATATGTAACACACAGATATGTCAACTAGGGATTAATAATGCTGTAATGTGGAGCATCTGCCCAACGCAGAGCCACTGGATCATTTATACAGGGCTGCAGGGTCAGGGGGTTTATCTGGAAAAATCTGCAATATCACTATTTGCTTTCTCCTTGTAGTAAGAAGACCTCTTTAAAAGAGGAAGAAAATAACACCTTTTATGTTTATGGGAAAACGAGACACGATCAGATCCATAATCAAAGTTATGAATAAAAGCTAAATGCTAAAAGTGTTAGTTTTTCTATGACCAAACATACTGATTAAGCAGTTCAGTCGCCTTAAAGCTGGGGTATGTGATTTCCGACTGATCAAAGTTAACATGAGCTGTACACTTTGACCAATCAGAGCGAGGCTCCGATTCTCTGTTCTTATTGGCTGTTGGGACTGTCCATTCACTTTGGCACGACTTTGTTGGTGTAGAGTGTGTCAGGGAGGGACCAGGGGAGGGACCAAAGAGAACAAATGGAGCGGTTGAGGTATTTGAATTCAAATCTCTATCCCAACTGCCATTTTCTCCCCAATTCCTCCACCCCAGCTTGAAGGACTTTGTCTACATCTCCTGACACATTGTTGTTCTTTAATTTTGCTCTGTCTTGTTTAAATCAGTTTATCAGTCAAACACAAACTCATATGATTCTGTGTGATTGCCAGTATTTGTCTTAAACTACAAAGTGAGTGCAGTGGACCAACTTCAAGCTTTTGTGAAAGAAAACGAAAGCTCTTTATTTTCTTTCAATGGAGTTGATGTACGGCACTCAGCCGCCGTTTGGCCCCGAGGAACCGAACAGCAATGAACGGCTGAATGGCTTTTACTTCCACACAACCTCCAGCTATTTTGTTTCCTTTACATCTCTGTTGTGATGTTCCGTGTCCTTTAGTTTCTTTCCTGACTCCTGCACGCAGCACAGAATGGATGTTACCGCTGGCCATAGTGTCCCAGTTCATATGAGGATGGGGTAGCAGCGGTTGCATAAGAAGCCTTTTCTCTACAGGAACACGCGGCTGTGTATCTGGGTTAAAGCTGCTGCAGTGAGACTGGAGGGAACAAGTACAAAGTCATTGAGATGATGAGCAGAGAACTGAGATGTCCTGATATAACCAGAGAGCGGATCTCATAACAGAAAGTAAAGCTGTCCTCAACAGATTTTATGTGACCCGGCTCTCATGTTAAGTTTTACTTGTTTCACTATGATATACGTTGAGGTAGAACTGAAATAATTTGACTATTTGAATCTAGAAATCAATCGTTTTTTGGTTCCAGAGCCTCAAATTAGATTATTTTCAGCCTTTACTTTGATGTAGTTTAATACTAAAATTAATTGCTTTTATCGTAAGTAGCCTATACAGTATCATAGCAAATTTAAACAAGTACATCATTCTAATGTTGCAGCTACAGCAGGTTCAGCTAAATATAACTTATTTATTTATGATTATAATGCACCATTTTGATATGGTATTACTCATGAAGGTTATGTGACCTGCTGCTGCACTAATGTGACATTAGCTCACAGGACTGGTCGTGGCTCATGCTCATATAAATATCATTGAGACTGTAATAAGCCGGCTTGAGTTTGTGTCTAAAGTTCTTAAGACAACTAAAAATAACGAGTATGAAAACAACATCACGATACAGTGAATAGACAGCTTCTATATTTGGCATCTTGTTAAAATGTTTAAAGGCGCTGTGAGGAAATTTCAGTTTGTGTTAATTCTCGCACCCCCTTTGGACAAAAGCGGTAGTGTTTTACTACGCCAGCTGTAGATCCTGGGTGAGCGTACCCATGACCAAGGCATTAAGAAAAACTATATAAAGATAGCATTCTTTGCACCGAACGTCTTGTTTGCTGTTACTTCATTTATGATCAGCAGAGGAAAAATTAGACTGTTTGAGAAATATTTAAAAGTTCCTCATAGCACCTTTAATTTTGATTAACAAAATCCTGTCCTCACTCGTCTCTATGCAAAACTCTCCATCAGGAAATTACAGCAAAAGACTTTGATTTTGGAAAGATTTTCCCAATTTAATTACATTTTGTGAACTTTTTTTCCTTCTTTAATACAGACGTCATGAATCACCGGATAAAGAAGTCTGTCCAGGTCAGGTTCAGATATGTCTCACTCATGACTTCATCACATGAATTTTCTACACATGATTCTTTCATAATAATAATTCAATTGAATCATTTGAATTAGGACCACAACTGACCATTTAATAGCTTATAAGAAAGACGCATCATATGACATCTTCTTTTTTCATATTAAGTGAACAAAAACCCAAATATTTTTACCTAATTCATCCTTAAAGGGGCAATGTGTAACATTTTAAGTAATTTGTTAGCTAAAATCAATATCCTCATTCATAAATATGTCCTCATTGGTGTAAAATCCCCTCTGCCAATAATCTGAATTATCCTCCTGAGCGGAGAATTACAAATATTAATATTACATTTTCTACATTGAGCAGGCAAGTCGTATGGAGGAATCCATGTTTTTGGAATGTCATCAGGTGCATTGTTTAGAATTTAGAATTGTTCTTGTCCTTGAAGGCCACTGTAGCTTCTGTTATCATTCTAAAGGGGTGGGGTTACCCAGGGAGCGTTGCATTCTAGAACTTTGTAGAACTTTCTTGATGATGTCATATTACACAGTGCACCTTTAAACAAATAAACTATGTGTATTCCTTTTGGCAGGGATATCAAACCTTTTTGAGCATCATGTCACCAGTCTGAGGAACCTAACTTGTACGTATCTGTATCTCTCCATACATGCCAAATCTAGACAGTAAGCAGTTTCTTAGGCTAGCTGTGTTCACACTATAAAAGTGACAAAACGAGGTTTACTCAGTATGCAGTGGTGGTCATATACAGCTAAAAAAAACAAGTATCAAATTTCGAGAAAGTAAATCAATATTTTTGTATCCTAACGGATAAAGTAGAGCGAAGATTAGTGTGCAGCATGTATTTGGGATACTGTCTGCTAAATCCTTTTGTCTTGACATGACAGGACTTTATTTTAAGATTGTTCAGTTACGTAAATGTAATGACATTTTTTTTAAAGTCAGTCAAGAGTGACATGCTAGAAAGTGTTTTTTTTTAAGAGATAAAATGATAATAGCAACAAAGCTGCTATTCCAAAGTATTTTAGCCGGCGTTGTCCCAGTCAGACATAGATTGAGAGTGAGGGGCTCAGCTGCAGCGGGACGGGGGCAGGTGTAATGAGACGGCTTTAATCTGACGGAGGATTAAGAACGCAAAGTGTTATGAAACAGGGAACATCATCCTCAGGCCACTACAGCCAAGTGGATCTGTGTCAGAAACCACATCATGTCCCAAAGCGCCCCGCCGTCCTAACTGAGGATCAATGTGTGTAGGCGTTGAAAAACGCAGGAAATAAATCTAGGTCACTTTTGAGATTTTGGGCTATCTGGCCTATACTTCTGCTCCAAGGCTGCGTTCACAACAAATCAGGCGGTGCGATGAATCGCCCACAGTGCGGTGATAGGAGTTTCCCTTAATGATAACATAACAACACACCTTTACAGCTCTACGTGTCATCCTGTTGGTCATTGTTTTTTTTTGGTGGGCGCAGACCTCTGCAGCTAAACAAGACGGGTCTTATTTAAAATACTGAGAGAACCTGTGTTTTATCTGCACCGCCTAGTGCTGCCCAAGATCAGTCACTCTGTTCTTAGCAGAAACTTCAGATCATTTGCCACTTTGACACACTCCAGATGTACAAACTCAAAGATCCAAAGTGCTGCAGAATTACTTGATTGAATCTTCCTTTGCCAATTTTAGGGTTTAATTTGTCCCGAGTGAGAGCCACTCTGGAGGGGGGCTGCTCCACATCTCAGCCCCTGTCTCCACATGTTCCCTCTTATGTGTCTGTCCCAACGGAGTAATCAAATCATCTTTGTACTGTACCATGCCGCGGGCCAAAAAGCTCCAGAGCCAAGTGTCTGCTAAGTGTCTGCTGCTCTCTCTGTAACCATGCACTGTCTGGTTTAGACAGAACGGGACACCCCTACCATAACGTTTACACGTGTATGTACATGTACACATGTGCTTAAGTGTTCCAGCTAAGTCATGGATGTTCCCCTTAAAAAGTTTGCTTGAGGCTCAGTGTGTGGGCTAAGGCATGACAGCAGGTTAAACAAATCTGAATGTCAATCTTAACCTGTAATTTCTCACTTGAAATTCAATGTAAATCTTGTTTTCCATAAGAAGGTAATTGGCAGTCACAGTCATCTTTTCTTATGTCTATCCTGGAGGTAAACAGAACAATACAAAGGTTCTAAGAGGCTCTAAGATATCACTTTTCTTCCTTGAGATAATCATTTCTCAATGAGCTGAAGAAATCACGCACTAAATGGACTGAAGTTTATTATATTTGTGAAGCAGCGATAGCCGTCATAAACAGCACTCTGCCCTGGGACATGGAAGTTACCAGCTCCGGAATGACCTTCAGATTGTTTACAAAATGTGGGCGATAAGTTCTCTGTGGATCAAGTGGAGATTCACTCTCAAGGTCGAGGATGAAGTGGGAATAGAAACGGCAACAGCTCCGTGTGAAGAGAGAAAGGTTGGACGGTGTATGTGTGTGTGTGAGTGTGTGTGTGTGTGTGTGTGTGTGTGTGTGTGTGTGTGTGTGTGTGTGTGTGTGTGTGTGTGTGTGCGTGTTTGTGCGTGTGTGTGTGTTAATAATAGCGCCATCACTCAAGCAGTATTATGTAATGACCTCACTGAGTTTACTGGGTCATTGGAGCTATAGCAGTAAAAGAGGATCTAGGAACAGTAGTTTACAGATGTTGTTTCATTGATTATTCACACTTTGCTGCGTGTCCTAATGTTGTGAAAATATTTCAACAAGAATAGCATGAAGGACGGAGTTTCCAGTCAAGATGTTTAGTTAATAAAGTGATATTTATTTCACTCAAAAGCAGAGTAGATGTCTCGTACAGTTAAACGTGCACGGACCTAAGAGTGAGTGTTTAACCTGGTTGAGCTCTCAGAAAAAGGCGCTTAAGACAAGGTGCGCGAAAGTATATGAAGGATTCCCCTTGTGGAGTCCCATTGGTCGAAGTCAAAAATGATGCAGATGGGACGTATTCTACTGGTTGGGGAACTGGGTAACTCCACCCAAACTGGCTCTCGTCGAGGATCTTCTGGCTCCTCCTGATATCAGTGGTTGTGTGTGCATGTTGTCGGGTGCAAGGGGTGGGGGGGGCCCTTATCAAGCTAGATTAATCTGGTATTTGAGGCCCAGTGTCCAACCGTCAGTTGTGACAGTTGCACGTTTTGTCATGTAATGGTGTACTTCTCTATTTGCAACCTTTCTCTGTTCTAAGTTTACATGTGCTTAAGGTCAGTCAAAGTTCCCTGCAAGTGTCACTTCTCTGTGTTAACAGACAGCCGAAATAAGACTGTCTGAGGATTTAAACCCTTTTAGTGATTTTTCCACTCCATCTAGGGCCTGCTGATTTAAAGCTATTATGTGTAATATGTGTATCATGAGTGGGCATCTCTAAAGGTTAATTTTCTCTACACTAACCAATCCTCTCCTCTCTCAGATCTCTCCATTCTTTCTCTCAGTGGAATGTCATTGCTCTTATGCCGAGAAGTGGAGTGGCTTTCTGCAAGTCGACTCCCCCCCGTTTCCCTGCTATGCCCAGGGACTCTTCAGATAAGGCAGTTATTCTTCTGAACAATGCCAAGTTTGTCCAGGCGTCTTCGGGGCCCCCACGCTGTTTGTTTGGCCACTGGAGGAGGAATTTTCCACTCCGTGCCTTCCCCGGAGAGCACCAGTCTCTTCCCCCGTCTTGTTTTATAGACACAGGTGGAAGTGGGTCACTGCAGTGCGTGTGACAATTGTCTTTTATGGAGAACGTATTGATGCATCTGTAAGGGGATGTTAAAGGTGGTGTAAGAGATTCTGTTAGAATGCTATTTGTCTAAATCACTTTTGGTAAATAAAACAGTGAATATCTCCTCAAGATCCGCTACCTGTCTGTATTGTGTGTAGACTGAAAACAAAAATCCAATGCTTATTCACAGCCTTGTAAAACGGGCATGTTGCTATAGCTACAGTGGGTTCTTTTGTTTACATAGACTTTGTTGACATACCAGTTTACGGAGCCTAAGGCTGTGTAATACACCAGCTATTCTTTTCAGCACCCACACAGTATGGATAGGTATCAAATCGTGAGGAGATTGTAGTGAATATAGACATGTATTTCATTCATTGGCCTTTGACACAGGAACACAGTGTTTTGTCAAAACCCCCCAGACATTCTTCTGGGCTTCAGATAAGGTACCCTCTGGTTTGGTTGGTGTAACAAGATTGAGCTCTGTCTAATCATAGGAGCCACAATGATTTAATCACTCTGTTTAATCAAGAGCCCTCACAACTCCTCTTCCTGGGATTAATCAGAATTAATCTAAAAGACCCTGTAACCACTACAAGGTATTCACTGATTTTGACAAAAAGTGATTTTGACAGCAAGCGTTCTCTGGAATCGCTGACTCCACCTTTAATCTGCACATAGTTTGTTTTCTCGTACAGTGCTTGACTACAGCAAGTGCAAATGGTTTTATTGAACTGAAGCGTGTATAGTTTTGCATGACAAGAGACAATGCTTCTGTAAACAGTCCCACAGCATATCTTTTGTCATTGACGTCAAATTGTGGTATCCTGATATACGACACACTGGGATTAACAAAAGTTGTGCCTAAATTAACCTTCCATTCCTCCGCCCTGTTATTTACACTGATCACGGCCTGTCAATGCCATTTAAAAATAGCACAGTCACCACTTTGACGTAACAGTTGATTGTCTGACACGCCCAGACGCCCTCTGATGCTTCTGTGCAGACAATAGCAAAGAGAAAGTTATGAGCATGTTTGTTTTTACCATCACTCAAACATGTCTGCACGCTTTATGCATTCGTGACAAACAGAAGTGTGCGTCAGATAACATGCCATGCTGAGTGTTTTTAGAAGAGACACCAAATCACGGCACAGCAGGCCTTAATCCTCTTTTACTATCTAAGTTTATCTGCTGTAGGCCAGACCTGATTTCTGACAAAGTAGCGGCTCAACAAGTGTTTGCTGTAGTATAAAATCACACTTTTTGTCCATCTTAAAAAGGTGCTACTGCTTTTGAATATTTCTGAAACAGTCTAATTTTTCCTCTGATGAAAATGAATTACATGTTATAGCATACAAGACCACCAGTGCAAAGAATGCTATTTTTATATAGTTTTTCTTAATGCCTTTGTCATGGGTATACGCTCACCTAGGAACAACATCAGGGGTAGTAAAAACACTACCGCTTGTCCAAAGGGGGTGCAAGGAATATGAAAAACTGAAAGTTCCTCGGAGCTCCTTTAAAGAATAAGAAATTGAACGGTGAAGGACTTTGCTTTCATCTTTCACTGATAAAACAGTTGGATGAATACGAAGCCCGAGCTAACGTCACTCAAAATCACGCAGCTCTGTGACAAAACCTCCAAACTAAATCACCTCATCCACTTGTTAACTCACTCATTCCTCTCTTTGAGGCTTTGATACACTGTTCATAGTGAGCGTCCTCCATTGCCTTCCAATCACCCTGACGAAAGCAGCAGCTTCACTAAACAGCCAGGAGAGGAAGTGGGGATGCAGGTGGCCCCCGTTCTAGTTGCACTCGCTTCATTTAACCAGATCAGAGATCAAAGGCCCTCTGCTCTCTCCTCCTGATGCTCCCAAAGCCCTTTGAAGTTTGCTCTATGCAGGATCAGTTTGGGATGATAGAGTATCTTGCATCTTTTACCATTTTTTTTTAAACCTTAAAAAAAATAGATTTAATGAAATTGTACTGAAATATATACTTTATTTTCTGCAATACGATACATTAATCGGCTAAATATGATTTCTTATGTCATTGTAAAGATTTTGTACATTTTGTATGCGTAGGCGTATACAAAATATATATTTTCTATGTACATGTGTATTATGTTATGTTTATCTTTATTTGTGAAAAAGACAAAAAATTCTCTACACACTTGATTTTACAGTTTGAAACACATCTTTGCTGTGTGTCCTGCTATCAGCTGGTGGATGGATACAACTGGGCCAGACTGTGTTTATTTAAAATGGGAAAGTTGAGTTGACCAGGTTCATGTAACTGTCTGTCCTTTATCCAAGGAGACTCCAAACATAGCTCAAACTTCTGCATGCATCAGTGTGAAATAGCTACCATGGTCCTCTTGGCACAGTGCACTTCAAAGTATAAACATACTCTATTATGTAATGTGTACATGTGCAATCATCACCGTAAGAGCTGGAATAATCACAGCATTCATGTCTGGTGTGCATGACCCAGACAGTAGCACACTATGTTCCCTAGAAGAACACATGACCATTAAGTTTAAAGGGTGAGATGTCTTATGGGGGATTATTTCCTAGAAGACATGAAAAACATTTGTTGCTGTTGGGCATCAGGTGTCCGACCGAGCAATATCAAAGCAGTCGCATCAAACATTGTGTGAAGATTGAATCAAGACTCTCAATGTGACAGTTAAGATCATGTGTTATTGTGTTAAGAGAACATATTCGCTGCTTCTGAAATTTGTGGCTGTGTCGCTGTGAGATTTAACTGTCTGTTAAGCGAGTGATCCCTTTATATATCTTTTGTGAAATAGTCCATTCTGCATGAATAGTACTTACGATTAATCAGTTTTAATCAACAAATAATTTGTTTTAAATACAAACAAACAGGGTATATCTAATTTTATAATTAGCTGGATGAAATATGTAATGTTGGTTGAGGACTTTACTGTGATGCAATATGCAGAAATGTTTCTTTTGAGCCAAAATGAAATCAGTAGGAGATATTGTAGCTATTGGAGCTTCCAATTCCCCTTTTCTCCAATTCACAACGATAGCTTGAAGGATGACTATACAGTACATTTATGTTAGCTGATGCTCGTAGTTACGGCCCTTATGTTGTGACTTGAAGGCAGCATTAAACCAGTCGTTCCAGGGTGAATCTATTGGCTCTCGCTTCTTGATTTTCTCTTATGAGACCAGTGGTATAATCTGACATAACCACCACAGCCTGTGACGTCCAAAGATGAAAAGCTTTTCCTGAGGTATTTGTTCTTAAACACGGGTGAGCGATCGCCGAGGGCCCGCGTGCCTGGAGGCCTTCTTTAAACGTTTTGATCACGCAGCGCGCAGCGGGTGACTGAGCCGTATCATGGGAACCAGAGGCAGACTGGAAGCCTCGAGCGTCTCATCGGCTCCTAATGCATCATATGACAGAGGAGAGGCATGTCATGTAACAACTCACATTCCAGACCCTCACTTCATCCCCTTTTATATAATGCAGACCGGTGACAAATTAAAGGAAACACTTGGGTTGAGGTTAAACCAACACACTTAAAAGGTGCTACAAGGAACTTTTAAATATTTCTGAAACAGTCAAATTTTTCCTCTGATGATCGTAAATTACATGTCACAGCAAACGAGACCATCAGTGCAAAGAATGCTATATATGGTTTTTCTTAATGCCTTTGTCATGGGTTAGCTCACCCAGGATCAGCTGGCATAGTGGAAAACAATACCGCTTTTGTCCAAAGAGGGTGCAAGAATGAACACAAACTGAAATGTCCTCGGCGCACCTTTAATTAAAACACTTGATGTGCGATTTCTGTTTAGAACACCTGTCAGTACAGTATTATGAGAATCCAAACCTTGAAGGGGTCATGTAGGAGGTTGTAGTGGTTATGGATGAGGTGCAAGGTGCAATGAGTTCTGGTGGCGCTGAGGAAGCTTAAGGTTTTCTTCAGGAGACTTTAGTATCCACTGACAAT
This sequence comes from Hyperoplus lanceolatus, assembly GCA_026929865.2. Classification (NCBI taxonomy): domain Eukaryota; kingdom Metazoa; phylum Chordata; class Actinopteri; order Uranoscopiformes; family Ammodytidae; genus Hyperoplus; species Hyperoplus lanceolatus. Next base: position 7,805,310 of record CM049413.1, on the reverse strand, counting down.
GACGTAGAGGACGTATGGTCATTGAGAAGGTTTTAACGCTTCTTTAAGACATACAAGGGCTCATTCAGGAGGGTCTAGTGGTCAGCGAGGAGATTCTGGAGGTTTTTCAGTAGGTTTAAGATGGGGTTCTAAGGTCCTTAACATGTTTTTATTAGCTATATATAATACTCCAGAGATTCTTTAAGGGTTCTAGTGGCCATTGGTTTGTTAATGGGGATCCTTTTAGGAGATTATGGGGGTCATTCAGCAGATTACGGGTCATTTAAAGTTAGATTGTTTAGTAGGCTATAGGTTTAAGTGGTTTCCTGGCTACCCATTTGTGTATACACGTATATCGACGCACACTTTTCTACTGATGTGCTCATGTGAACCGTTTGGCGAGTGCATTCCTTCACAGAGGCACATGAGGGGAGTTAGGCTAATGTCTGACTAGAGTTGTATAACCACTGTTACCAGTTTTTACTTTACTTACTGTAATGCAGCTGACCCATGGGACCACTAAGACCACAGAACTAATCACTGTGTATCAAGCACAAGGCTCAAGAAAAGGTTTTAATTGTTGCGAGTGACTGTGTCATTGTAAGTGGTTACAACACATTACGTGATGTTTTTTGAAGCTTAGTTTTTCAACCTCAAGGGCGGGGGTCAAGAGGCCATCAAATGATTATATTTGTAATAAAAAATAATCCACAGAAAAAATAACTGAAAGCAATGACATCTATTTAGGAATAACAGCTCTGTAGCATTTACCAAAACTTTACATTTACATTTTACTGCACATTGTCTTGTTCTTATGTCATTATGAGGGAGAAAGATCTGTGTTGATGACTATAGCCCTCTCTCTCAACAGCTGGGAGTGGGAGTTGGTTTGATTATTCATCTTCGGTGTGTGTAATTAAGTTTAGTTGAGCCTCTGTGCATGATGTAATTATCTCGACACAAAACCATTATTCTGAGAAACACACAAGGTTTAGACAGCAGATGTAGTGTGCACGCATGAAGCTGATTGGTGAGAATCATGAGGATTTAAAGGGACGGCGCGTTCATTTAATTTGACGTCATGAATGGATGAAGTTGAATGACTGACAGCAGTTTATTATCAGTGTGTGAAGAAGAAGAAAATCATTATTTCTGGCCTCAGAGATGTACTTTTATATTTGCAGAATTCTTTTTCTATGAACTATTCATGTTTTTTCGTCTTACTTAATCGTTGTATTGCGACCTCTAATAACATACACGGATAACACAGACACACTCACTCACCCCCATTCGCCGTTAGTCACTTGGGGCGACTGACTGAAGCCCACATTGAAACTGTCCTGAGCTGCTGCTTGTCTGTTTGATACCGGATCTCAACAAGCTGGAGCAGCACCCAGGACAACAACAAACATGCTGACCCTGTCCCACCAGAGTTTAGGAGATTAAAATCAAAATGTTGTACTCACTGTACTGAGCAAACACACAGTCTGTACTGATGTAGCAGAATAATTTAAGCTGATGTCTTTGATGCACGGAAAGGCTTAATGCTGAAAACAAATGTCATCAAAATAAAGCTTTCTAAGGTGCACGCTTAAGGCCTGTGTGTGTTTCTGACAATGGTCGACGCTCCCTCAGGGGCCAAGTAAGTATTTCTTTAAGGCCTTGTCCAGACTATCTATCTATTATATACTATCTATGGTCCAGACGTACACAAGTATTTTCGTAACCGTATCTTTTTCAGTGCGGTTTGGCCTTTTGTCCACACGCAAACGTCACAACCAGAAACTAAAACCAAAGCATTTTGCAAACTCTCTTTATTTTTATTGCTGGGGACAGGGAAACTGGAGGTCTTTAAGAAATGCTGCCGCTAAATGTTATTTTTATCTACTGAGCATGCGCCAACCTTGCTCAATTTGCATTTTTTTTAAATATCCAGTTTTTAAGCATTCATGGCGTCAATGTCTCAAGTGTTTCCTGCAGAGGCATCAAAGTGAGTGGAGGTTTTCCCGGCAGCACTGAGGATGATTTGGACTTTGCCTCCCGTAGCTATGACCTTTCCTTGGCTCTGACTCAAGTGTTTCCGTCTAATAATAGCAGCTGACCACCCGGCACGGCTTCACACATCTGGTGTTATGTCCATTTTGGTTTCTGATGGCGTCCCGCTGATCAAAATTCACTAAGAGACACCAACGTTTCAATCTGTGCTTTCTGCTGAATTTTTATTTATTTTTGCTTGTAACGTAGCAGAGGGTCACTCAGCTCAATTGTACTGTTAATTTATTACTGTGAAATATCTCTGAAGTTGTCATGTTGTGTGTTTTACACGTGAATTTCAGTTATTGAGTTGCATTATGGGGGATGTAGGTGTAAGTGTTTTCGGAGCTTGGCCCATTCGCCCCCATGCGACGAAAGGTCATGATATATTGGCTCGTGCCGCTTTGTGCTTGTTCATTCTGGGATATTTCCATTGAGAGAGAAATTAGTGGACTGACCCACATTGAAAAATGACAAAAAATAATCAACAACAAGAATAATCATGTTTTTTTGTGTTTTTTCCCCGACGGTGGAAATGATAAAGTGATACAAACTAGGTTTCTGGGTCATGAAAGCTTGCACAGAGCATATTCTGCATAATGCTGATGCTTGCAGATGATCTGGTGCAAATTACAAAGAGCCAAACAGCTGCATAAATAAAAACATATTTTCAGTATTTTATGCAGAATAAGCAAAGAACTGAAAGATGAGGTGCGTCAGGGCCTCTGGGAAGGGGGCAAGAACAAACATTTAAAAATAATATAAAAAATGAACATAAACAACAGTTTGCCAAAAGGTGAAACACATTAAAGAAAACTAGGCAATAAAAGGTGGAGTCAGCGATTCTGGAGAACGCTTGTTGTCAAAATCACTTTGTCAAAATCAGTGAATATCTCTTCCGTTACCTGTACGTACTGTGTGTGAAGTGAAAAATATCCAGTGTTAATACAGAGCCTAGGCTGTGTAAACAGGTATGTTGCTAGCTACGGTTGACCTCTTTGTTTACACACCAGTTTATAGAGCCTAGGCTGTGTATTAACGCTTGATTTGTTTTATTTATTTAAGAAACTATATTTTGGGGTGTTTGAACCTTTAATTTACAGCTGAAGATGAGAGAGTGCAGAGTGGAAATGGGGAGAAAGAGGGGGGTGACATGCAGCAAACGGCCGTGGGTCAGATCCGAACCAGCGGCCCGCTGTGACAAGGACTGAGCTCACATTGCACACTCTCCCCCCACCACGCGACAGGAGCCCCCCCTAATTTTTTTTCAGCGCACACAGTACGGACAGGAGACTGATGGTGAGGAGATATTCACAGATTTGGACACAAAGTGATTTTGACAACAAGCATTCTCCACAATCGCTGACTGCACCTTTAAGTGATGCGTGTTATTCCCGTGTATAGGTAACAAAGGGTGACCAAGTTCAGCTGGGACCAACATACGATCCTGTGGGATTTAAGCTTCAGATAATGGACTTAAAGACAGATCCCGCGGCCTTGCCCATCTTTTCTCAATGAGAGCTGCTGGAACCACTGAGCTCATTGACGTGGAATCCTGCCACAGGATCAGCGTTCGGTTGAGAGCGAGCGCTGGACTGTGACGGTCACATTGAGCCGCTGTTGTTGGCCGATAAGGTCTGCGTCATTAAAGGCCTATACATCACCTGTACAGTCACTCGCACGGGATCAAGAACTCATCATCAAATTAAACAATTAAATCTGTATCTTAAATGTATCGTGCAATGTGCCGCTTAGTCAAAAAGCAATCAGGATTTTAATAGATTTTATTATTTCGTCATAAACTGTGAACCATTTCAAATAAATCAAGTTATAGCGACGCCTAAAGGGTAATTTATCTTTTAATTAAAATGTGTATTTGTAGAGTTGGGCTCTGCTTCTTTGTTGGTGTTTGGCTGCAGGTCACGAAATGTCACCACCAGAAACTAACCTACACTAACAGGATGAATCACTTACCAAGAAGACTTAAGTTAAGTCATCTGTTAACTTATTAAAGCCAACCAATAACAAACTGTCATATATTGCAGGGGAACAAACTCAAGGATAAAATATAGGCTAATACACGCCTACCTTAGGAAACCTTATACAGTTAAAAGTTTTGTACTGTAGCCTAAATGAAGGGGAAGGGAACAGCTATCTGATGAAGCCATTCATGCATTTAGACATGTGGAGTTATTTGGAGAGTTCCCCACAAATTTCCCTAAAAAAGGATTAAATCTAAAACTGGAAAAATACCTGTTGTCATTAGTCACTATTAATTTATTTACCTAGTGGAGCCCCTGTGTAGATATAAAAAATAACCATTAATTCCTGCATGTGCACCAATAAAACTGCATAGCTTGACTCTGTGGCCTAGCCTGGACCAACACCCACAGGCAAAGGCCGAGAAACAAACGACCAATTATGTCGGTCGGATCAACATGTTCCGTCCTCTACGACGGCGATTATCGGGCCGGTGTGTCCTGGCCTTAAGGCTACAACAGATAAGGATCACTGCGAAGGTTGAAACTTAAACCTTTGCGAGTGAGTGGCTGTCTCCAGTGGTGGAAGAAATACTCACATCCTTTGCTGTATCATAGAAAAACACCTTATTATATTTACCCTGCTGTCCTTCACTTTGATTTCTGTTTGTCTACAGTATGTATTGATTTTTTTTTCTTTATTGACATAAGCAATTTACAAAACAAGTCTATATATTGATCAGTGCTTTTGACTTGTATCATTTTGGATGTTTTATGTGATTGGGGATGGGCGTCTGACGGCGGTCCAACAATTTTTAAGAATATTCTTTTAGAGTTTTTTTTAAAAGGATCTGAGTAAAGTTTTATGGAAAATAGGATCCAGTACAAGTAGTCCAGCACAATTTCCTCAGTGTTTTTCCATCAGCCGAGCCCGAATGTGCAATGGATAATGGATTAGATGAAGTGTTTGCATGAGTTCAACAGTAGACCAAAACAAAGGTGACGTGACAGAACAAACACCCATAAATCTTATTTGTGTCCCACTGACCGAAAGTAGGAAAAAACCCAAACACGATAAGATAACACGCATTGTAAATACTTGATGTGTCCTTGGTATTTTTATGGGCTGTAGCAATAAAAATGTGTCAACAAAACAATAATCTCCTCTTCCCATTTAGGGGAAGAAACCCCTTGATCTGTTGCGAAAGAGTAGGCTGCATTAAATCATAAAAACACTCCCATTGATGGAAATACTTTGTTGTGTGCAACATGTTCTCGTTCCTGCTAACTTAAGAACACAACATTTTGATCCACTTGTATTGAAGCACTTATCAGTAACAATATGACAATAGCACTGTACATAGGTTGTGAAATGCAAACTCAGCATACAGTCAGATATACTTATTGCTGAGTAATGCTGCTGCTTGGAACAGAAAGACTTGCATGTGAAGGATGGAGTCATGAAGCCGGGACACTGTCATGTGATAAGGCAATTAGTGAAGGATCTGGCCTCCTTAAATAACCTGGAGTTAAGCTTTATGTGGTGCCATTGAGAGGGAAAGACACAGGGGAAGCTAGGGGCAGGTTTGGGTTCGAAGAAGGCATGCATGGGGTGATACAGTAACATGCAGGTGGAGGAGGGGGGCTGGCTGACGGTAAAAATTAAAAGCTCAGACGCTGACTCAGAGAACGTCCTGAGCGGAGTGCTGTGCTTTAAGAGAATGACTCAGGCTGCAATCTGCATCGTACTGTTAGTCTTGTTACAAAGTTATTTTATCAGTTTTCTTTCTCTACGCATTGTGACTTCGATGCTCCTTTTGTTCTTGTACACACACACACACACACACACACACACACACACACACACACACACACACATTTATTGTACATTTTAGTAGAAATCCCAGAACTTGGGAAACGTTGATTATTTTTTTACACATCCAGATGTTACAGAGAAACATTATCAATCATTTAGTCATCATAAGTCATTTTCTACAGTATGTTTATGAATTTTTGCTTCAATATTAGTCAGCTGGCAACGATAAAATGTCAGCCAGAGACAGCGTGTTCAACAAACTGAGGCGACTAACATTAGCTTTATCAGCTAGCTGGCTACAAATCTATCTAATTTGGTTTTGTGATTTAAAAAAAAACTACTAACTACTAACTGGTCAAACTACTAGGTGTGTGTATGAAGCAAACAGGTGACATTTTTACACCAACGTCAAAACCTCGCATATATCATGTGATGTTCGTCCGCAGATGCAGTCAAAAATTAAAATGTTAGTGCATAAGTGTTTAGTGCAGCCATCAATTGACATAATTGACTAACTGCCTTAGCTTGTTTCCCCCAATAGACTACTTCTATTTCTGTTAAATTTGAATAAATTGCATTAAAATAAAATCCACCCAAAGTACAAGTTCTTATTATGCAGAGTGGCCCAATTTACAATCAGATATATTTCATTATCTGATCATTATTATTGAAGCATTGAAGCTTTAATGTTGTAGCTAGTAAAGATTGGGTGAATTTGAATTACTTTACATACTGTTGACTAGCTTAATCAACACAACGCAAGAATCAACACAAACTGAAAGTTCCTTGGTGCACCTTTAACTATTGTGGCTACTTGAGGAAGTGGTGAAAAGGAAAGGGCAGGTCATGACATTATGGCCTCGTGGAATGAAGTATTTCCCCTCATTTCTTTGGCCAGGGATCAGGTGAAAAGGATTATGTGCTGATTAAAACCAAGGTCTGAATCAAACCTCAATTACCTTCAAACTGCCACTGCACAAAGCCTTTGAGATCGCTATGTGGTTTTGTAAGAGCGTCCGGGAGGCAGGAGCGACTACTGTAAGGGCTGAGGAGGGGTGAGGAGGTGGTGACTATTGGTAGACTCTATTGAATCATAGCTCTCCGTTACTTGTTTGTCCAATATTACAGTAATGCAGCGACACAATCCAATACGGCATAAGGTCAGGAAAGTCAAAATCAAGAAAGATCTTACAGATTATTTGATCAGAATTGATGGCATAAAGTAAAACTCTTTCGCTGTAACAATTCTTTTTTGTAACAGACTCATGAAGTATTAACACCATTGGTCTCTCTCTTGGAGCTTGGTGAGGTGAGGTGAGTCAGCTGACGGGAGGATACAGCAGCACACATTCACACAAAGGCATTATTCACATCGAAGTGGTGTAATGCTGCTTACATAACTTGAGGGAGTCTTACGTTTTAGACTGTGTGTGTGTGTGTGTGTGTGTGTGTGTGTGTGTGTGTGTGTCGAGCACGAGAGAGCACGAGAGAGCAGTGGTGAAACAAATGGAGGAGGATACTGTATAAACTCATCAGCTGGATTGAAGGTTTAGGTCTCTCAAAGGGTGGAGTTAGTTGCTATGGTAACTCTCTCAACTGGAGGTCATCTCACCTTGGGACTGATCAAATGGTGACGACATTTGGAGCAGCATTCATTAGGTGGGAGCAAAACCCAGAGATGTTACACCTTTTTTTGTTGGTCTCAAGATGTTGAAAATAAGGAATTAGCGTTGCTCTCATAGTCACACCATACAGTAGGCCTATGTAAAGGTTAGTGTTTCCATTACAGTATAACCACACATCCTAGTCTGACTCCCAAATCCTCCCCTACATTACAGAGGACATGACATCACTGTCCCACGTATGGCCCGGCCTTATTATGAAGTAACAACTGATATGAAAGTAAAATTAACTTTTGGGAAAGTACGGTAGTTTGGTCATTGAGCTAACTTGAGATCAAACCCAGAGGCTGACTTGCAGCCTATTGGCAGAGCAGTGAGTGATCTGTGAAATCTTGCTTTAAAAAAAATCCTGTGTTAATACACAGCCTAGGTTCTGTAAACGGGCATGTAGCTATAGTACTAGCTACCGGACAGCTTTGTTTACATACCAGTTTACAGAGCCTAGGCTGTGTAGTTTTCGCCCCGCACCCACACAGTAGGCCTACGGACATGTAGCTGATCGTGAAGAGATATTCACTGATTTTGACAAAGTGATTTTGACAACAAGCATCATCCAGAATCGCTGACTGCACCTTTAAAACATCCAATGTTTACATCGAAACACAGACTGAGCTGGTCAGTATTGGGTCTTCAGTGGACCTACTATGCAAACCACGTCAGCTGAGCGAGGGGTCAGCATCATGGCAGAGTAAACAAACAAAGCTGAAATTCATAGCCTAGCCTCTTGTGTGTGTGCTGATGGTGCGTTAGCGACAGACGGCTGCTACTCTATGGGTCGTATTGTTGTTCGACTATGCAGTGAGTCATCCACCACGAGTGTTCACCTCGTGCCAACAACACCCACCAGCAACGGCTGTCCTTTGATGGGAGCCCTCACCGCCCACATATAGAAAAGGTTTGTCGTGGCTATAAGGCAGTTTTCAAATCACTTGATAGGCCTAAAGTGTGGATGCTGTCATTCTGAAAGCCTATTTGAATTTGGACACGTTTTGCCAAATAGAAACCTGTCAAAAATATGAATTCATGTCATCAGTCAACATAGTAAAATGTTTTTTTTTTAATGGTTTCATCATAATACAAAGAATAACTATTCTGTAGGCTATCTTGTTTTAGATTACATACCACAGGTGAAGATAGTTGTTTCTGTTTGCTATTATTGTGAGCTTTCCATCATTTGGGAGTGAGCCAGACTCATTTTGTAATTATGTTCCAATCTTTTATTATTTTACTATATTACATGTTTAACCGTTCAACAAATACATTCTGAACTTCCTGTGGCCATCTTTGGTACGTTACTGCCCCCTGCTGGGCGTCCTAACCTTAAACCAACTGCCTTGAAAACATCAACAAAAAAATATCTATATAATAACACAATTTTTCTTATATAAATTTATTTATATAAATTTAAGTCATCTCTGTCTACAAAAATAATCAATATGAAACATTAACTCAATGAACATTTCCTTTTAAAACCATCTCTTTGACTAGAAAACACCAACATGATGATATTTTGGAACAGGTTATACATTATGTCCTAATGTCCACCTCCCACGCTTTAGCTGCCATCCTTTGTCTTTAAGCAAACCACTGAATTCACCAAACTGCAACGCACACGTGAAAAAAACACACTAGTGTTTATGCAACCTCCAGTTCTACCCCTCAACCCTGTTGAGAGATAGACTAGGTTGTTTTCTGTTTTCTATAAGTTTATATTATTAACACTCGCCTTATCAGGAACCTTCGCAAGATAATTTCTCCTCACAGTACTTGGTGCAGGCAGAGCCATTTTGAATTTCTCTCTGACGATTTCATATGCCCTTGGAGAGTCCTCGAACAGAGTGGCAGAGAATCGACGTAACTTCTCAGAAAACAACCTAGTTTTCCTTGCCATTCCCTTAAAGATTTCCAGAGGGATAGCATCACCGTTGTTTACAAGCGATGTGTAAATGTCGGCGCACTGATTTGAAATCATGAGTCTCTTCTTCAGCAATTTGACCTCTTGTTTCAAGTCTGTCAGTAGAGGTTTTAGTCTCTGCATGGACTTGTCTCGCGACCTCAGCAGTCGGCGAGCAGTAAAAACCCGGTCCTTCAGTTTCTCACATTTGCTTTTCATTGATGCTGGAGACTCGGTCATAACGTAGTTGTGGTCACTGACGAGGGTAAGAGGTTCCTCCGACAATGGGCAACAATGATCTGATGGTTTTCCACCAGGGTTTTCTGCTTGAATCGTGCGATCCACGCCAACATTAGCGCACACGTTGACCGTCACAGCAGTGTCATGTTGTTGGTCAGCCTGTTCCAGTGTGCTTTCTGTATCCGTGGCAATAGTCTGCGTGCTCTTGTGTGAATATCTTTTCCTTGGTTTTGGTTCGAAGCGCGTGTGGCAGAAGATTGTAGGCACAGCCGTTTTCTTAAGTCTCCGTGACTTTCCCTAATAAATAAAGAAGTGTAAGTAAGGAGTGGGTTTTTCATGGAAGACCAAAGAAAGAAGTTCACTTTGTACTTTGATGTGTTCATTTGAACAATAATCAGTTCATTAGTTTTGCTATTAAAAGTAATATTAATACCAATATTTAATTTGTGTAAAATCTTTGTAACACTGTTTTAATCCTTCTTGTTTGGCTCTAAAAATGTAGTTATTGTTAATCTATGATTAAAGGTTAAAAGGGAAACATTTAAAATATTGTCATGTTGCTTTAATATTTCTGGCATTAAGAGTGACGGTGGGGTAAGCGATTGTGGAGAATGTTTGTTGACAAATCACTTATTGTCAAAATCAGTGAATATCTCTACTCACAATCTGCTACCTGTCCTTACTGCTGGTGTCTGGTGTCAAACAGCCTAGGCTTTGTAAACTGATATGTAAACAAAGAGAATGTTTGTTTATATTCCCTTTGTTTACGGACACCAGATTTTTTCAGTGCACACAGTAAGGACAGGTAGCAGATTGCAGAATCGCTTACCCCATCTTTGACATCAAAAAGTAAGCTGTTCCCTACTGGAGTATTTATAACATTATGTGATGTATTTTTCCTTACCAAGGGGATAGTGGTGAAACAGTCACGCTCGAAATGTTCACTGCACAGTCGAGACGACTTGTTGGGCTTCCAGTGCCGTAGTCTCCTCATGTTGTTCAACCATTGCTTCAGCCGGCGTCGATCCTTTATAGGAAATCTGTTGACAGACAAATATGTATTTACACTCACACACTCATTGCATTATTATTGCTTTTAATATTGCTCTTACAATTCAGATGAAAAAATGTTTTCGACCAGTCAAAGACATGCGTCTCTGTACGTTGTTAAGTTAAAAATTTGTTATTAATAATTCAAATACCGGTTGTGGCTTTTACCCGCCAATAAACAAAAAGAAGAAGAATGCTGGCTTTAATATATGACTTGAGACATTTATAGGTTCATGCTTGAGACCTTCTTGAAGTAGGATCTCCGACTTTAAGCTACATTTATGTTATGTTTTTAAAATAATTCTTGACCGCATAATAATAAACACAAATAATTAATTAATACAACTTTACTCACGCAAAAAACTGGATACCTGAATTCTTACTATGTCTGTTCCTGCAGTTAACAGCAGTGCAAGCACCCATTGTCACGTTACTCAAACACAACACAAGCACATCAAAAGGTCAAGTTTAGCGACTCTATCTGATGTATAGTTTATGGAGTTGATGTCCTCCTCTGGGCCTAGCTAGCTGATAGCTGTTGTGCTAGCTGCGTGCAGCTGCATGAAGCCTATGCGGAAGTGCTAAAAAAAAACTTCTTCTTCTCTTATTTTTCAGCGGTTGGCAAGAATGTTTTGGCGCATTACCGCCACCAACTGGTAGCCTATGCAGTGTGGATCAAATAACAACTTTACAACTAATATCAACCATTTATTTCAAGTTTTTTTTCTTTTTACATGTTTAGACAAAATACAAACAACACAAAAAACAATTCTGGAGAATGCATGTTGTCAAAATGAATTTTTGTCAAAATCAGTAAATATCTCCTCATGATTCTCTACCTGTCCGTAGACTCTGTACATTACACATGCATGTTGCCCCATTTGTTTACATACTCTCTGTTTACATACCAGGTTACAGAGCCTTGGCAGTGTATTAACACCAGATTTTTATTTCAGCGCACACACAGTACGGATCATGAGGAGATATCCACTGATGAAAACGTAGAGAAAAATATATTTTGACAACAAGCATTTTCCAGAATCACTGACTCCACCTTTAAATGTCCTTTTATTGTCCACAGATATTCACAGTGAAGTGAACCTCAAATCAGCTGCAGACCCACAATGATGTTGTCCATATTATACTTATCCATTACAGAAGGCTTAATACAACAAATGATGCTGTGTTGTTAGTTGTATGTGTGTATCTTTGGCGCTCCGTGCTGGAGCTTCAGAGAAGTTATCACTGTCCAACTCCTCCATGAAGCCCTCGTCCACAGACTCACTGTCCCCCTCCTCGCCTGCAGCCTCCGTGGGCAGGAACACGTGCAGCTGAGGGCGAGATGGACCGACGGCCGCACCCATAGCCGAGCGCTGACTGCAGTTTGGAAAACAAGGCGTCCCGACGACAGACAGAGGCTCTCCCTGTGAGGAGGGGCTCCAAGGAGGTCTGAGGTCACTGCTGGGCGTCCTAACCTGAAACCAACTGCCTTGAAAACATCAACAACAACAAAAAATCGACATTCTATAATAGCATAATTTTCTTATATAAATGAATTCTGCAATGTCTTAATAAACTATTGGCGTATACTTTTTAAAACTTTTATTTCAAAGTTTCCAACAGAACAAAAATAGCAACAATATCCATTAGAAATGAGACTTGAAGAAAACTGAAAAAAAAAAAAAAAAAACATAGAAGCCCTACAATACTTCACCACTATACAGACTATCATGGTATTTTTCAAGCTGTGTGCGGTGCCAAGTCATCTCTGTCTACAAAAATAATCAACATGAAACATTAATTCAATGAACATTTCCTTTTAAAACCATCTCTTTGGCTAGAAAACACCAACATGATGATATTCTGGAACAGGTTATACATAATGTCCTAATTAGGGCTGCAACTAACGATTATTTTGATAATCGATTAATCTGTCGATTATTTTCTCGATTAATCGATTATTAATTGATTAGTGTTTTGGTCCGTAAAATGTCAGAAAATGGTGAAAAATTTTCATAAATTTTCCAAAGCCCATGTTGACGTCCTCAAATGTATTATGTCCAAAACACACAGATATTTCAGTTTACTGTCATAATAGGATTAAAGAAACCAGAAAATAATCACATTTGAGAAGCTGAAATCAGAGAATTTGGAAAATTTTTATTAAAAAATTACTCAAAACCATTAATAGATTATCAAAATAATTGGCAATTATTTTAATAATTGATTCGTCGATTAATCGTTGCAGCTCTAGTCATAATGTCCATCTCCCTCTTTTTAGCTGCCATCCTTTGTCTTTAAGCATACCACTGAATTCACCAAACTGCAAAGCACACGTGAAAAAACACACTAGTGTTTATGCAACCTCCAGTTCTACCCCTCAACCCTGTTGAGAGATAGACTGAAACACATGACAGAGGCTATAAGTTTATATTATTAACACTCGCCTTATCAGGAACCTTCGCAAGATAATTTCTCCTCACAGCACTTGGTGCAGGCAGAGCCATTTTGAATTTCTCTCTGACGATTTCATATGCCCTTGGAGAGTCCTCGAACAGAGTGGCAGAGAATCGACGTAACTTCTCAGAAAACAACCTAGTTTTCCTTGCCATTCCCTTAAAGATTTCCAGAGGGATAGCATCACCGTCGTTTACAAGCGATGTGTAAATGTCGGCGCACTGATTTGAAATCATGAGTCTCTTCTTCAGCAATTTGACCTCTTGTTTCAAGTCTGTCAGTAGAGGTTTTAGTCTCTGCATGGACTTGTTTCGCGACCTCAGCTGTCGGCGAGCAGTAAAAACCCGGTCCTTCAGTTTCTCACATTTGCTTTTCATTGATGCTGGAGACTCGGTCATAACGTAGTTGTGGTCACTGACGAGGGTAAGAGGTTCCTCCGACAATGGGCAACAATGATCTGATGGTTTTCCACCAGGGTTTTCTGCTTGAATCGTGCGATCCACGCCAACATTAGCGCACACGTTGACCGTCACAGCAGTGTCATGTTGTTGGTCGGCCTGTTCCAGTGTGCTTTCTGTATCCGTGGCAATAGTCTGCGTGCTCTTGTGTGAATATCGCTTCCTAGGTTTTGGTTTGAAGCGCGTGTGGTAGAAGATTGTAGGCACAGCCGTTTTCTTAAGTCTCCGTGACTTTCCCTAATAGATAAAGAAGTGTAAGTAAAGAGTGGGTTTTTCATGGAAGACCAAAGAAAGAAGTTCACTTTGTACTTTAATGTGTTCATTTGAACAATAATCAGTCAATTACTTTTGCTATTAAAAATAGGCTGTATTTAATTTGTATAAAATATTTGTAACACTGTTTAATCCTTCTTGTTTGGCTCTAAAAAAGTAGTTATTGTTAATCTATGATTAAAGGTTAAAAAGGGAAACATTTCAAATATTGGCATGTTGCTTTAATATTTCTGGCATTATAGCTATTCCAGTTTAAAAGGTGGGGTAAGCGAATGTGGAGAATGTTTGTTGACAAATCACTTATTGTCAAAATCAGTGAATATCTCTACTCACAATCTGCTACCTGTCCTTACTGCTGGTGTCTGGTGTCAAACAGCCTAGGCTTTGTAAACTGATATGTAAACAAAGAGAATGTTTGTTTATATTCCCTTTGTTTACGGACACCAGATGTTTTCAGTGCACACGAGTAAGGACAGGTAGCAGATTGCAGAATCGCTTACCCCACCCTTGACATCAAAAAGTAAGCTGTTCCCTACTGGAGTATTTATAACATTATGTGATGTATTTTTCCTTACCAAGGGGATAGTGGTGAAACAGTCACGCTCGAAATGTTCACTGCACAGTCGATCACACTTGTAGGGCGTCCAGTTCCGTCTCCTCATGTTGTTCTCCCATTGCTTCAGCCGGTGTGGATCATTGAGAGGAAATCTTTTGACAGACAAATATTTATTTAAACTCACACACATTGCATTGTCATATTTACAAAGGACAATGGACATGTGGACACGTGGACATGGAATGTAACCAAGGACATTTAGATTCAGATACTTCAGTACAAGTTTGAGGCACATGTAGCCTCAAACTTTACCTTAATATTTTCATTTCATGCTTCTTTAAATTTCCACTCTCACAATTCAGAGGGAAAGCTCTGTAAACTGACTAGTTAAAAATGTGTTAATGTGTTACATCTAAAACTCCGTCATTAAATGTTACTACGACGTGGACCGGGGTCTGGCTAACTAGCCTGGGACTGTAAAAGATGTCATAGATTTTATAACGGTAACTGGATTGTTTCTTTATAGGCCCATAAGTGTTCCTATGGACATTGGATAATGGGAGTATATTTGGTGGGAGGCACCATAGACATAATAATTATGTCTATGGGAGGCACCACTGTGTCGTAAAGGCATCCAGTCTGCCGAAAATCAAAAGAAGAAGAAGATGAGCGTCTTGCCAATGCTAACGAAATGCTGAATGCTGGCTTGTGACTCGAGACCATTGTATACAAGCCTGATAACTTCCTGAAGTAGGATCTCCGACATTAAGCGACATTTCTGTTTTTTTTTTTTTAAAGCAGGTCAAATAATTCTTGACCGCATAATAATAAACACAAATAATTAATTAATACAACTTTACTCACCGAAAAAACTGGATACCTGAATTCTTACTATGTCTGTTCCTGCAGTTAACAGCAGTGCAACCCATTGTCACGTTACTCAAACACAACACAAGCACATCAAAAGGTCAAGTTTAGCGACTCTATCTGATGTATAGTTTATGGAGTTAATGTCCTCCTCTGGGCCTAGCTAGCTGATTTATTATACTATCTATGGCTGATAGCTGTTGTGCTAGCTGCATGAAGCCTATGCGGAAGTAGCCTACTAAAAAAACTTCTTCTCTTATTTTTCGGCGGTTGGCAAGAAAGTTTTGGTGCATTACCGCCGCCAACTGGTAGCCTATGCAGTGTGGATCAAATAACAACTTAATAATAACTAATATTAACTCTTTATTTAAAGTATTTTTTGCATGTTTAGACAAAATACAAACAACACAGTGTGTGGCTCCCCAGACGAGTATATTCAGGATTCCGTGTGTTAAAGGTGCAGTCCGCGATTCTGGAGAATGCATTATGTCAAAATGAATTGTTGTCAAAATCAGTAAATATCCCCTCATGATCCTCTACCTGTCCGTACTGTGTGCGCTGAAGAAAAATCTGGTTTTAATACACATCCTAGGCTCTGTATAAACATGCATGTTGCCCCATTTGTTTACATACTCTCTGTTTACATACCAGGTTACAGAGCCTAGGCAGTGTATTAACACCAGATTTTTATTTCAGCGTACACACAGTATGGATCATGAGGAGATATCCACTGATAAAAACTTTGAGAAAAATATATTTTGACAAGCATTTTCCAGAATCACCTTTAAATGTCCTTTTATTGTCCACAGATATTCACAGTGAAGTGAACCTCAAATCAGCTGCAGACCCACAATGATGTTGTCCATATTATACTTATCCATTACAGAAGGCTTAATACAACAAATGATGCTGTGTTGTTAGTTGTATGTGTGTATCTTTGGCGCTCCGTGCTGGAGCTTCAGAGAAGTTATCACACTGTCCAACTCCTCCATGAAGCCCTCGTCCACAGACTCACTGTCCCCCTCCTCGCCTGCAGCCTCCGTGGGCAGGAACACGTGCAGCTGAGGGCGAGATGGACCGACGGCCACACCCATAGCTGAGCGCTGACTGCAGTTTGGAAAACAAGGCGTCCCGACGACAGACAGAGGCTCTCCCTGTGAGGAGGGGTCTCGAGGAGGTCTGAGGTCAATCTGGTGCGTCTTGTGTGTTTGCGGCCTCGCTGTACACAAAGCATAAATGTGTATTCAGAATGTAGGTGTGCGTAATCAGTTTTATGACAATTTTGGGCAAACAATTGGGCTGCTGAGTTTAAGGGGGTTGTAAAGTACTGTATACTGTTGATTTTTAACCTGCATTTTCCAATTCAGTTTTATTTATTGTTTTCCATAATATTCTGCCCCTGACCCCTGGAAACTCTGTGTAGGGCTATTAATATATGGACAAATATTACACTGTCTCAATTCAGAATCCAATCTATAACCTTCTACAGTGTATTTGTGAGTCAGATAAAAACCATACCCCGTCTAGGCTTGGAGCTGGGCTGGATGGGTTGGGAGAAGTGGATAAAGGCTGTTTTATTCTGGGTCGGGCCGGTCCCGGATGGGTGGCAGCTCTTGCAGGGGAACGGGACTGAGGACTTTGAATATGGAGGAGGAGGGGGTGGTGGAGAGGGCGGTCGCTGCTTCTGTAAAACACTGAGGCCACGGCTGCCGGAGAACCCCTCCAATGGGACGTTTGCATTCGGGGTGAAGAGGGACGGCTCACTGAGGCTGTGCAGTGAGAAGAGTTAGACAGACAGATATTTAGGATTTGAAAGAAAAATAATTTTAAGTGTCATGTTACAGTTTTTCTTTAATTGCTTGAAGGCATTTGTCCATTCTGAATTGAAGTTTTCCAAAAGGTTGACATATAGGACTACAGTTAAGTTATGTTAAGTGTATTTTTCAATTTACACAAAGTACATCGAAATTCGTCACCACACTTCGGAGGGGGTCAGGGCGCAGGGTCAGCCATAGTACAGCGCCCCTGGAGCAGTTCGGGGTTAAGTGTCTTGCTCAAGGACACAATGGTAGAGATGATGGGCACCGTAGATGTAATAGCAGCCACCACTAGTTTAATAAATAACAACATCCTGTCCGGTGCAGTGAAACTCTGTGTACAAACTCTCATTAAAACACATCAAATAGATAGTGAAATACTGGACTCTGGAATAGTCGGACTCTGGACCACAGTGATGGACGTGCTGACTCCCTCTTCCTCCTCATTTGAGTGAGTGGAGGCCAACAGACAGAGAGCAATGTGTGTGTGTGTGTTTAAAAGCTTAAAGTGTGTTTGTGTGTGAACTTCACTCAGGTTTCTCCCTCCTCTGAGTGAGTCTGTGCTGCATCACGCGATGGATCAACTTCCACCACACCTGAGATTTATAACACACTGGGCTCCAGTACTCAACTTAAAACGTGTGTGTGTGTGTGTGTGTGTGTGTGTGTGTGTGTGTGTGTGTGTGAAAGAGGCTACCCCTGTGAGGCTACCCCTCTACACACATGGAGGTCCCAGAGACTAAGTTTTAAGTTTTGAGACGAGAGACACTGCATGTAAGGTCAACTCAACTGTTATACTTACAGATATTATATCATGAAACTTTGCCAGTTGATTACTTAAATATTTTATTTTTTTTAATGCAGATTTTTTTTGTTGCAGGTTTGAATAAATATACAAAGTTGGCAATATCCAACTAATTATTTGCATTTGTATTTCTCTACCAAAAATGTGGATGTTGGATAAAGTCAGATTTCAAATGAAAAGAATGAATGAATGATAAGTTTAGTTGATGTAACCTAAGTGCTTTAGAGGGTGAGATTTTTGGTTCAGTTTGTTGAAAGAAAAAAAAACTTCTGTTGAGATATAGGCCTTTAAATATGGTTGTATGTAGGATAAAGATAACCTACAGACACAAATAGACAAGGTTAAATTAAAATTATCACCTAAATGTACAGTTCTGACCTTTTATTTATAGAAGACATGTTATGGAAGCAAATAAAACAAAACTATCCAAATTGACCAGTTCTTGAAAAAACAATGTTTTCTCGTCGCCTTAAGTCTTTTTTATTTTTTTTATTTTACCTGAGTCGAGCCATGCTGCTTTTCCTATGCGGTCCTTTGGGCGCAGAGACCAGCGAGGGCAGCCGGAGAGGGGCCCGGGCGGTCCGTCCCGCTGCGGGCGGGGGGAGCACGGAGCTGGGGAGGTGAAAGTGCGTCTGAACCAAAGATCTGCTGGTCCGGACGGCTCGCTGGTGCCACGGGACACCCAGGTCCAAAGATCCAGCGGTGCCAGTTCCACTCATCTGGTCTCAAATACAGTGTCTCAACTGGGGGAGAAATGTAGCCTACCTGAATCCACTCTCTGATGGTTTAACAAACTGGTCTCTCTTGAAAATGGGACCATGTGTCTGTGAGATTACCTGTAGGCCTATAGGCTACAATAAGATAGGCCTACATATAAATAAATAAAATAAACTACATGTGTTTAATGACGATAAATTCACTTAAATGATAGATAAGAAGTTGGCTGAGACCTGTATGTGTCTGTGTCGCCGAGTGCGGGCCGTGCACGGTGTTTGAAAGGAGAGGGATGTACCGCTCCACCTGTGGCCAGCGGACGCCATCAATGATGCATGGACATGAAAGATGCATGGTGAGTCTGCAGGTCAGGTGGACTCTTCTCCCTCCCTTTGTCTCTCACTCTCTCCCCATCTCTCTCTCTTCTGTCTCCCTCTCTCTCTCTATCTCTCTCCCAGGTCGACTTACGCAAGGAGCAGGTGGTGAACGCACAGGAAATAAATGTAGCCTACACATGACACGAGGAAGTTCACATAAAAAACAAACAAAACCACGTGATGTTGGATACTGTCTCAGCTGCTCAAGAAAACTTGAACTATTAAATGTTATGTTTTGTTTTTAAACATAAGGACGTCTTCTCCACTTGCTTCTCTTTTTCCTCTTGTATGTTCACCCATAGTACAGGTCAGGATTACAGTTTTATTGAACAACAATTTTTGGAAACTTTATTTCCGGTTGAATCATTTGAAAGTGTACTGAAATAACTAGGCTACTGTAGTTGGATGCTGGGGTAGAATTACTTTAGTCTGAACTATTTAAACCAAAGTAGAAATGTATTTATTTTATTCAACACTTTTTGTTCATATAACCCATGTTGGATTGTATGCTTCCCTTTTGGTCAAGTGCAATTCTCCACATGCTATGCAGCAAACTAACTTACTTTAAAGATGTACCAACTCAGTATCCCAACCTCAAGTGCTTGTACCCGATACTCTCATCTGATATTAAATCCAATTATGATTTCCTTAGTCTGGATTTTTTTCTCAAGTGATTTTATACTTCTTTAGGCATGAAAAAAAAAATATAACTTCATTTTTTTTAAACACACATTTTTCAGAGTCTTACACATGTCCACTCGGGTGGACTCCATGCGTTTTGACTTCTCAAATTTGCACTTATTTATTCAACAAAACAGTGAAAAAAATGATATATCTGAAAACTATAAAATGATATATATTTCAATGCCTGTTCACATATATTAACATATTCCAATACTTCAAACTAATGCAAAAGCGTGGAATACTTTTTTCAATCAATTTTCTATGAAAATAACAGACAACTTTTTCCTAGGTTCTCCAATTTCTCTTTTTCAGGTGTAATTCAGGAGTACAGCCTACTGACTTGTACATCACTTTATCAAAGCTAATTTAATATGAAAATTGGCATCATAGTGACACCACATAATGGAATAATCTGGAATTTTTTTTTTTTTTTTTTTTACACAAACACTTCAAGTTGCATTCTAATAACATAAATCAATTGATTTAAAACCAAAAAGTTACAGCAAAGTAAGCTTTTTCAAGCACAACACATCTGCAGTCATAGTATTTATTGAAGTCGGTGAATCATGATGTCCAATTTAGTGGACAGGTGATTAAACATAATTTCCTCCCAATGTAAAATCAATAATTGGAAATTTTAACAACTATATGACTCCTAAGCTGTTACTTGATGTTGCCATATTTTTTTTTGCCTGCCAGGCTCTCCTATTTTCGAAGTATTTACAGGATATTCCTGAGCTACACAACTTTTCTGCTCCCTGTCGGCCATCTTGGTTTTGACTAATTGTGGCATTGGATGACACACAAGAGTCCACCGTAGTGGCTGATATGCAACTAGGCGATCTACACCCATGCATATTCAAGAAAACAGCATTTGAATAGCTGTCCACTCACTGTAGTGACCACTATGCGTGAAAGGGTTAAACATTGATGTGTCTGATACGTCAGGTCGGAGTCAAATCTAAACAATATGAGTCAGCTGTTCTCATTCTCAAAAATTCATTAGTTGTAGCCCAACAGAAAATGTACAAATTAATGAATGCATAGAGTAAATTCTCTTACATCATAAGTTAGCCTTTATTTTTCTGCATTGGATATTTACTTTTGATAGCCTACATTAAAATGGTTTCTCATTATACTGAAACACTTTCAATGTGTACGTTTATAATGTGGAGTTGGTTCTTTTACTTCAAGGATTTTAATACTTCTTTCCTCCTCCTCCAGTCACTCCAACTGTTCAGCCTGGAACAATCGGTATTGGTTTTGTTGGTCTTCTCAGGTGTCGCCCATGTTGTGCGTTTGGGTGCTAACTCAGTGTGCTACAGGGTTCACAGCTCGGGTTAGGAGACGAGACACCAAACTGACCCACATTCAACCTTCTCTCAGCCGTCTCGTGCCTTCGTATCGCCTTGCTCTCACCGGGCTCCGCTGCCAAAAACCTCAGGATGCAAGCGTGATGGAGCAGCGGTAACTTCACACCTTTACCCTTAACTAACTGGACTGGACTTCAGATCGGGCCGGGGCACTGAGGCAGGGCAGCAGACCGCCGGGCGAGAGTGATAAAAAAAAAAAAAAATGCTCAGAGGTGTATAAGTTTTAACTCTACAAAAATCTTAATTTGATAAAATTTTTGACTTTTCCCACACAGGATAGTTTCCTTAACAAGAAACACGAACAACAAAACTCTGGTTTACATAATTTATTATTAAAGGTTCAATGTAAACAAACAAGCAGCGCATCCCTCCTCTGGACCGCAGGCTGCTCGTCCTCCCACTGGCAGATCCTGGTACTGCAGCGCTGTAAGGAAGGAGCAACAGAAAACTATTAGATTATTAAACTGGAAGGTTTGTTTTAAAGCTCAAACTCAGTTGCCAAACTCTGCCATGCCAAGGACCAGCATATAGCATAAGCCTTAGGTGGGGACCAACTGATTGAACATTTAAAAAAATATATTAATTACATGTACATTTTGGTGGCAAATCAATAAATCATACATAATTATCAGTCTTTTATGTCTTAATATTCAACAGACCAATTTTTTTGTCACATTTCAAAGTTTTCCACAACCCCCACTTTGAAATACAGTGGTCTTAATTACAACATACATCAAAGCTAAAGTCTCTTTTCACAGCATTAGTTCTCTAGATGTCTTAAATTTGGATATTGTTTTAACAAGCTATTGTTGTAACAGTCATAACAACAGGGGAACTTACAGGTCGTCATGGTGTCACCACGGTGCAGTCGTCTCTGGTCCCTGCAGCTCTGGCATTTTATCACTCAGTCTTCAGTTAATCTACAAACCAGGAACAAACAAGAGAAAAGACTTAATTCAATCCTACAATTACCCCCTCAGTTGAGTTTGTGGCCTCCTATGTAGATATAAACGGTTCATTCTAAAAAAGTAATTAAAATAATCTTTAAGAAAATACACGCATTAAAACATCGTAATGATTAGTATATTCCATTTCAACAAAGTCTGTTCAGGAAAAACGGCAATAAATTCCACACACTGAACCTTTAGTATATATAAAACAGATATGGTTCTTCGAGATAACATACTCTTTGGAAATATGAAAATGTATAGCATGTCAAATACAACACTGGATCTTACCATGTCGGTTAAACGGCGCGGGTCGTCAGCCTCCATCGACCGGTCGAGGCTCCTGTGGCGAGAAACAAACGATGAGAACATGGAACTGTACTAGCCAACAGGTCTTTATACCGTCACCTTTTACATGTTTTAAATACCACTGTTATTTTGGAGGTTGCCAACCTTAAAAAAAGACAAAAATGACGTGTATGAAGTGTGTGTGCGCGTGTGTGTGTTAATGTGTTTGTGTGTGCAGTGACTGGAGAAAAAAAACTGAATAGGTTATGTTGTTATATTGTGAACATGCATCACAAAAAACTTAGTGTGTGTTGATGTGTGTGTCATTGTGAGGAGAAATGTGTTGTATGAAGTGTGATAGTTAAAATGCAGGTCAGAGTTTAAGAAAGACACTTCAGAAACCTTAAGTAGGTTCACTCGTTTAGGAACTGCAGAGGGGACGAGACAACGTTGAGAAATCCTCGGTCGTTATGTCACAAATACTTCGTAGCGACACATTTGATGCTTAAACCCCAAACAGAGCTGGGAGCAGCACCGTCACCTCCAACAGAAGTGACTTTTTCTTTGGGCCAGTCCAGGCCAAAAGGGTTTTTCTGGCATCACACTCAAGAGGCGGAACATGGAGAAGAGTTTCGGCCAATCAGAACAGAGGATTTATTTTGAAAATGGCTCACAGTGCAGACAGATAGACAGACAGCCCCTCCCTGGGCTCGTTTCATGGAAGTGAAGTTTATTCTCATGAGAACCATAAACCGCAGGACACACCACTGTCCTTTTACAGCTTCAAGACAACTCCTACGTACAAGCAACAAAAAAGGAAAAATGCCAGTGTCTTGATATACTGTACTTCTTCAGAAAATGTCTGGCTGGTCACTGGCATGACAATAGCAAGAATGACAATATGGAGAAGTTAGAGATACTGAGAGAAAGGTATTGTGTCCAGCATTACT
Source organism: Hyperoplus lanceolatus (assembly GCA_026929865.2). Taxonomy (NCBI): domain Eukaryota; kingdom Metazoa; phylum Chordata; class Actinopteri; order Uranoscopiformes; family Ammodytidae; genus Hyperoplus; species Hyperoplus lanceolatus. The sequence continues at coordinate 7,782,070 of CM049413.1, read as the reverse complement.
GAAGAGGTTTGTTCTCAAAGATGAAATACACATTTTCTTTTTCCAAAAACTCATCGCTTTAAAAAGATGTGAAACCAGCAACAACTAAATGTGATATTTAAATACCTTCAACCTAAAACCAACAACTATCACCTAGATCAGGTGTGTTTAAAAAGTTTAGATATTCGTTTCAATGATTATTTAAAAATGTATTGAATATATTTGCATTATTCAGTGATTCTATTGTTGTTGAGTCATTGGTATTGTTTATCAGTACAGAGAACATTTATAGTGGTTCCCTGTTAAAAGGGAAACTAGTTTTCTTGAAGAGAATTGTCCTATTAAGCAAAAACAATAATTAACCACTAAAATTATTTAAGAACTTCTATTTTGAAAAATGATCTCCATGATTTGGAACTAAAGTTCCCATGGTGCAGAGCTTTTCTTTATCATTTCTAAGTGGATCTATGGACATTTAATAATGATGCACATCAGAGAAGTGGCATCCTTGGGAATTCTACGGCATACCAAATGCAATTTTTTTTTTTTGGCGGCTCCAACTAATTTAGATTATAACAAACTGCATTCATAAAGCAGAGTGAACACTTCAGGTAATGCAGTAAATCAAAACGTATTGCCTTTCACTTGATACACAAAGGTTATACTGAGAGTGAAGAATGAACTTCAATTGGACTCAGGAAATGAGTCATGTAGTTTGAATTAAAATATTTGCATTTAAAAAAGAAACCTACAAAACTCCATCTACACAAACAGCCACAATGGTTTTGGTGTTAGGATCAAAGATTTTCATTTAGTACAGTCCCACCCAGAGCAACCCGAGCAGCACGTGACACGATTCACTACCAAACTGCAACAACGTCCCAACCCCGTACCACAAAGCTCTGACAAAGTCATTCCAACGTTCACACAAGTGACTGGTATTATATAAATGGTTTGAATGATTTTAAATAATTCACCATGTTTCAGTGATCCACACATACTTTCTACCGTTTGTTTTTAAATTCAAGTGAAAAAGATTGGATTGTGCACCAATGATCACTGAAGGGGCTAACGCCTATCTAATGTGGTTAGAATTTTAATAAATGTATTTAAAAAAAAGTACCAAACTAGAAATTAGGGATGAGACCGATCCATAACAATATCGGGTCCGATACGGCTGCAATGTCCTCATAGAACAACAGACTGACGTCATCTATCCAACTTCCATAGTTGTTTAAATGTAATTAATTAAAACAATATATATATATTTTATGCTGTTTGTTAAGCGTTATGTATTTTTGTTTTGTGGACATTTTACACTTCAATTGAAAAAATGTCTTTACAGTTTCAAAACATTGTGAAGGTGTTGTAGTTCTGATATACTTATGTATAGAGACCGTTCAAACTTAGAACTGAAAAATAGCAGATTGGGACATCTATGATTTTTTTTTTATATATCAGACAGAGCCCATTTTACTTTAAGAGTTTGCAAAAGTTTGTCACAGCATTAAGTTAGAAACTCTCATCCAAATAACCTGGCTTTGTGTTTGACACACTTTTTAGTTTTGTTTATTGGTGCCAACAACCTGCCTACGTTCACCTGAAAAAGAAGAAATCAGCAGAGGCTGAAAGCAGAAAATATAAACATCTTGTCGAGTTGGACAAGACTCAAGCTTTCGATGCTCAGAGTTCATTTCACAACACACATCTGTGGTTACAAACTGTGGCGTTGAACCAGTGACTCAGCAGTCGCAACATCGTTCCTTTCACACATACATACAGAGAAGCCAAAGTACTACGACCACACACACTGCACAGGCTATAATGGATTGCCACACACACACACAAAAAGTTTGAACAGAGATCTGCACTGTGAAGCCATTGTTTGTAAGTGTGATGCCAGAATCCCTGTGAACGTCACTGAGCAGCGACGTGTAATAAAGAAAGAACAGAGTTATGGGACAACGGTTCATCTTTTATTATAAACATGGATGGGACACTTACCTTACTCTTCAGCTGATCTGTAAGCATACCTCAGGCTGCAGTGCAAACATGTCCCGGCTTTACTGTCCACTCACTTCTACTCATCGTCAATGTGTAACCCAACTGCAGAGAGGAGCTTCTACTGTGGACTGGGGAGCCCGTCTTTAACACACACCGCTCATTTACCCAAACACATGAAACACACACACGACCACACAAGCACGACACATCATCCTCTCTTCAAACGGAAGGTGCATGGGACTTCCTGCCTCAGGTACGTTGCTCAATAGGATGGACATCTGGTCAACTAGTGCAGTTCCTGCCAACAGCTTTTCAGTTCAGGAATTTCACAAAATAAATTATCTATAAATCCTGATTGAGAACTTTTCTTTAGGACTTTGGTTCTAATTTTTACTCAAATGTCACAATGTGCAGCAATAGATATTCCTGCTCTGAACCTACATAACATACGTTACGGTCTCGTGACTATGGATGGAAAGATATGAGATTGTCGCTAATCATGATCGTTGTGAATTTTAATTATTGGGATGATTGTGACTTGAAAAAGCCGCCTGTCTCGCTAAAGTTCAGTATATAAATATAGATTTCCTGATTTATATGAAATTCCTAAAGAATGCCCATTGCATCAACTGCAAAAATATATTTCAACAGTTTTATTTTCAAAAGGGATGTGTGGCCCATCTGTGATGCAATAAAAATATGCATTTGTTTTTGTTATGAATCCTGTAGGGGAATTTTGAATTTGGCTGCCGCCTGTTGATAACCGCTAGCCTGGCATTTGTGACGCCCCTTTTTGGCTGGGATGATGTGTAAAGTAGACTATTGCCACACTCTTTCCTGAAGATAAGAACCAAGTTCGGTGATGATTGGATAGTTGGTCGAACTCTGCCCTTATGAAGATGTTTGGTCAATGTCGGCCATATTTTTTGACTGATGTTGCTGAAATTGTGTAGGTCAGTCTCCCAAGGCTGTATACCAAATTTGGTGTATGGTTAAAAATCCATTATGAAGTTACATACTTAAACTTCAGTTTATAAAAATTAGATAAAATCCATCCACATGTGGCTTTTTCTGTAAATAATATTGAGCTGGAATTGTGTACATTTTCAGGCTAATTATACTTACAGGGCGAGGGGCGTGGCCTTTCAAACATTGCGTGTTGAGATGTTTCTGTTTTTGTGGCGCCCTCTATGGGTTGGGCTCAAAATGCTTTGGGAATCTTCAAAGCTGGATGATGAATGGATTTATGGTGAATGAGTTGTGGATAATAAGCTGCTAAACCCCGTTCCTGCAAAGTAATTTGTCAATTGCGGCCATGTTTTTCAAGCTATTGCCTTTTTTCACCAGGGATGTTTATCTTGGGATTTATGGTGCGAGGGGCGTGGCCTCTCAAAAAATAATTCCATTGGGGCTTAATAAGAGTGCCACAGCGTTTAGCGGATTGCTTAAAAAAAGTAGTAGCACACTTTTCCCAGTCGTGAAGCACGTCCTGATAAATGTTAGCATTTCTGCTGGCAACTGTGTAGAGAAGCTGAAAAAGTGAATAAGAATAAAAAGAGGTCCAATGTGGGACAATAAAATGTGCTGCCCTTGTAGCAAGCACATCATTTAGCACATTTAATGTAATAATTGCTTAATAATTAGGTTTGCTTGGCGCAACTTTCAAACAAATCCTATGACTAGACTGAACTGCTCTAAAATATGTCGGTACAAAAGTGAGATTACCATTTATACTCCAATGATACAAAGACAAGATGTGCTCCAATAGGGGAGATTTAGTGTTTGATCCTGTGTACTTCAAAGTCAGATATTAAAATCTCTATGTTCCAAATTCACAAGCTGCAGTCCAAGGTAAAGAGCCTACAGCTATCGTGATCAATAACTTATTTAATTGCGAGAGCGTTAGCTTATCATGAACAAAACCGCTCAACACCAACAGATGCTACTGACTTTGAATTTCTTGGTTCGGAAAGTTCCTTTTCATAGTCCAACACCTTTTTAGAGGGGTACACCTGTTAAAGAAAAACAAATTGCACACAACACCAACACACAGACATAACATTACAACTTTTAAAGTTTACACTTTGGTAAAGTCAATGAGAGCTTGTGCTATTGTGAAGAATGTTCAGATGCTGCATAGGATAATGTCTATGATCGTATAGTTTCTTCTACTAGCAAAGCCCTAAATTCATAAATACTTGTCCAATATATAGAAAATATTCAACCACAACTTACTGTACACGGCCATTAGTAACTCAGAAGTTGTGTTAGAAGCATATTAGCACTTTCGGTGAATACCTAATTCTCCTAAAGACAAAGTATTGACCAAAGTGGTAAATTGAGCTTTGCTCAATGTGACAAAATAATCTCTTCCATGGCTTTGCTTTGCTTTGCTTTTGCTTTGCTTTGCTTTAGGGAACTCAGTTCAGAGGTCTGTGGCTGGAGATGTTTGGGCTAAACTGTGAAGTCAAACACACCATTTGGAGATATAAAGCATCAAAACTTCAGCTTAACAGTATCCTTTTAATATGAAGATTCATGATTTTTAGAAGAACATTAGAAGTTAAACATATATAACTCCCAGTGGAAAAATCAACAAAATATAAAAGCCAATCTTATGTTGCTTTGATTTAATTTTAAGCTGTGAAAGAAACTCACCAGCATTGGTTTTACAAACCAAATGGTCAAAACTCTACAGAAAATCTGATTTAACCAACAAACACCAATCTGGTGTTGTGGACTATAAAAGGCACTAGAATTCCAAATGGATTTCCATTCCCACAACAGAAGTGCAAAGAGTAACTACAGCACGTCTTCAAAGTCTGAAGTGAGATTTCTTTTTTTTAAAGAAAATGTTTGGGCATTTTCAAGCTTTTATTGATAGTACAGAGTTGAAATGGGGAGACAGAGAGAGAGGGGGGGGGTGACCTGCAGTAAAGGTCCACAGGTCAGATTTGAACCTGCGACGACTGCAACAAAGGCCGGAGCCAATATGGTACGCGCTCTATCCACTACGCCACCGGAGCGCCCCTGAAGTGAGATTTCTAATCAAATGTAGGAATCTACATTGCTAATGTTAAAAGTTCCTTGAAAATATTTTCCAAAATCCTTTCAGTGGTAACTTCCTGTTACTTTGTTGTTGAAAAATCATCTTCATCTATGGTGGAGGAATGCCATAAGGCTAGATTGGCTTGGATAGACAGTTGGGCAAAGGTTAATGTTGACAACGTCATTTCAGTCCTCTGTTAAATCTGACTGAAGGCCAATTCCAGTGTTTTTAGCTTTCTTTGCTAAAAGAGTCCACACTATAGAGCCACACATTCCTCCACAGTCCATAATCTTTAAAGCCGGTCAAACCTGTTAAAGAAAAAATGTACACAACACGTAACATTGTAGATGAACACTCCATTATATCAAATTTTATTACAAAATCCATCTAGTATCTGTAGGCGTCTGGTTGCACCATTTCATATGTTTTTGCAGTTTCTTGAATGCCACATGGAATATTTTCTTGGGATACGTTTTATAGCCAAGCAAAATCGTTAGTTATTTTGTATGGTGCATTATCATACTCGGCACAAAAGAATGCTTTAAAAAAAATAAAATAAAAAATGAGCGTTTCTTATGCATTACATACTGTCATATCTTGGTAGCCTTTGGCTATATATCATCATATATAAGTCATCCAGTGCTGTCAAAATGATGTCCCTAGTCCAAAATTGGACAGACACTGCTTAGAAAAGAACACTATATTCACAATCTCCAAAACTAAGGCAGAAAGCCACTTATTGAGATTCATCTCAGACGTCTTCTGCATTAGAACAATAAGAAAGTTGATGTAATTTGAATACCAGTGTCATGGTTGTTGTGTCCTTGGGCAAGACACTTCACCCACCTTGCCTCGTGTGAATGTGTATGACTGCTGTATGTTTGAGGTGGTGGTCGGAGGGGCCGTAGGCGCTGAATGGCAGCCACGCTTCCGTCAGTCTGCCCCAGGGCAGCTGTGGCTACTATGGTAGTTTACCACCACCAGTAAGACTGTGTGTGAATGAATGGACCCTGGACCCCTGTAAAGCGTCTTTGAGTGCCTTGAAAAGCGCTATATAAATCCAATCCAATCCATTATTATTATTATTATTATTATACACCTTCGATAGTTCGGTGTCCAACTAGTGCAGCTAGTGCCAGGTAATAATTACTGAAGTGTCCTGCTTCAAATGCAAAAGTTACTCAAGATATTAAATGGAATATGATCAATCTCAAAAAGCAAAAGTTGTTATTAATACAAGAATACTTACACAACTTTGAGAAAAGCTCGCTGAGGCAAGCCAGTCGACCTGGATTATTTGCCCTATTTACAGGATTATTAGGGCGTGGCCGTAGTAGGCAGCAGTGTGAGGGAAGGTGTGAATATCAACTGCTAAAGTGATAAGGGTTTCTTTGATAGATTAATATGCAATGCTAATAGTTTGACAGTTACTTTATTAGCAGGCATTATGTAGGTAACCTACTTGGTTCCAATCGGTCATATAAACTTTAACAAAATGGTAGCCCACATCTAGAATCCAAATTGTAAATGGATGAGCTAATTCAATTATCTTCAGGTAAATATGAACAAGCACTATGACTAAATTGTTCCTTCTTTTGAAGGTGCTGCATTCAGTGTAGAGGGAAGTGAACCTGCTGGTCAATGGGAACTGATTAATGTGACCAATTACTGAAGTGAGGCCTATGAGAAGAGGTTCCTGTTGTCAAAAGGTTAAACCCTCCAGCAGTAAAAATAAAACATAAACCAGATCTACAAAATGAAAGCACTGGCCCATATCGCATATAAAACATAACGTGTCATACCATTCAAGATTATGAAACCAATAATACTGGTTCTTTCTGTGAAGTGACCGGATGTAAGAAAGCTGGAGAATATGAAATAAGCAACTCTTTGTTAGCAACATGAAGTTGCAACGGTTTAGTAGAGAAAGGCCACACATTCCGCTGCAGTCAGCCATAATCGAAGCAGTTTTCTTGCTTAAAACTGGATTTCTTGTCTTCTTACAGGTCCATCATAATGCACAATGAATGAATATCCATTTTCTGAGCTCAAAATCTGACATCTCTCATGTAGTCATGTCACTCAATAAAAATCAAATTCATTAATATATTTGACAGAACTGACAAGTCATTTTGACTTTAGTTTAAAAAGGTAAATAACCCTGTGTGTTTTTTTTTTTGAGGGGTCGAAGGTTTCATCTTATGAACAAATGTAATTTATTATGAAAGGTTTGTTGGTAATCATGCTTTCATATATCATCATGATGCATGTTTGGTCCTTGCCAGTCACACAAAGGCAGATTTACTCATGCCAACTATGGGCTTTGATTCAGGTAAAAATTTATTTCACTTAGTTCAGTGAAATTGTTTAAAACAAATTGTTAACCTCTGTTGTACTGAAAAACAAGATCTAATCGAAAGAGGACTACATCTACATGTAGGTTTGTAAATTACAGCCTGTCTCATTAACACAGACACTTGGTTGGAAAAAGCTGTTAACATGTTTATACTGTCGTCACCTATGGGGAATGAGGCAACAGGCTTCTTGTTTACTCAACTACAAGAGAAATTTTCCATAATGATGAGGCACCTTTGCACTGGTGCTTTAGTTGTGTGCTAATCTCACCGTCAAATGCATCATTTAATGTCAAATCTAAATGAGGTTAAGAGAAACAGAAATCAGGTCACCATTAATCAAAGTCAGTGGCAACTCTGTTAATGCTTTTATAACTAGATAAGATCTTATCACAACTCTAAAAAAAAAAAATAATAATAATACATGAATCCATCTTCCCAGTGGACAGCACCACTAACTGGTGAAGGTTTTATCTCACTTCTGTTTCCTAAAAGTTAAACATTGTGAGCGCAGTGAATTATCACTTATCTTTATATACATTGTCCTGCATGTAAACGTAGTCCAATCCTCCAAACATGCACACAAGACACACTAATGTGTGGTCAGATTGTATTTGGAAGACAACACTTGGTTACACACACACACACGTGTCCAATTGGTCACACACACACACACACACACACACACACACAGGCTCTCTTAAAGGTTCTATGTGTTGTATTTCTGCTTTCTGGAAGGCACGGCTGTAAAAAAAAAAAAAAAAAAAAAAAAAAAGAATGCCAATGGATGAAACATGTTTAACGACTTCCACTGCACCCACTTCAAATACAAATAACTAGCCTAAAAGTTTGCGAGCACAGCGTTTGTGGCTATAAAGTTGTGAGTCTCCTGATAAGTTCATAAGTTAAGGTGCAGTCGAGTCTATTGAAAATCTATTGATAAGTACCATCTCACACCGCCCATGTTAACTTCTTTGTCAGCTAGTAATCTGAATATGTGTGAGAAAATGAAAACAGGGATGGGGCATCTCTTCAGGCCAGGCAGAGCGGTTTGTTTTGATAATTGTGTGATGCACGTCGCTGAACAAAATAGCTCAGGACTCTAGCAGAGGCAACACACAGAGCCTTTAAGAGCTAGCTTATATTTGTGTAAACAACCAATTGTTGCTTTTTACTCTACTGCATGTTCTGACTTTAAGGAATAAATGTTAAAAGTTTTGTCCTGATAGAACGAATGTCTCTTTATTATAATACATGCTTTGAATCCAAATGTATGGCACAAAACACAGCCATAGAAAGTTGAGAAAAATGTTACAATTATCACTTCACGGCGACTCACAGAGCATCATAATACATCTAGAAAAGGAAAATTATACATGTTCAGAAAGAACTACTGGCTCACACTGTGGTGACCTCTTTCCACACTACTGACAATAATAAAAAATGAAAATATTGACTCAGTCATAAAATGAGTAAATTGTCAGGCTAAAATGCAGCAACAATTTAAACTTAAATACAAAAAATTAAGGTTTGTTTTGGAGAATCTGTACAAGTGGTGCTGCTGGGAGCATCAGAGAGCGTTTTAAAAACGTGGTTTCTTAGCAGGACCGTCAAACTCCTCACGGACCCTGCCGAAACCAGGGTTACCAGGACCCATTCCTCCCCTGCCGCCTTGGGCAAAGCGCTCGTTGCGCTGTGGGGGTCATTTTGCAGATAGGCAAAGGTGGGGAATAAGGTATGGGATGGATTCAGTGCACAAGCACACAGTTCATGTCCATATGGAAGTAAAAAAAAAAATATGGCGAGGTGATTTGTTTTTATATTGTGAGCAGATTTACAACACAACCAGCAGGAGACACATCCGAAGAAACGGTTCGTTCCAATATGAAGGTCCACAGGTGCCACAGGTTACATACGGAAAAGGAAGAGAGGGTAATGCTTTCGTTAGTCAGTGCCTACCTACTACGGGCTCTCCAGTGCATGCCAAGACTAGCCTGTAGTTCTTACTAGTTAGATAGGAAAATATAACTAGTTTTTATCTCATAAAAAAGGTCCAGCCTTCTGTAAATGCTGACCTGATCTCTTTATGACCATTTTTTAAACGGCTACAGAAACATCTAAGCTTTTTTGAAGGAATTTAAAAAATATTTATACTTGTGTATTCTATAATATAAGTTATAAATTAAACCCAAATACTATTCCTTTTGTTGCAGGCATTGCAACGTAGCCTTGGGGTGTGCGATATTTTTGCGGGATTATTTCCAGAACGATAGTTGACGGTATTTTGCAAACCCGTCAAATGTGTAAAAAAACAAGAGTGTGTTTATAAAGCCGTGTTCTGTACCAGCTCTGATATTAATATTAAACGTTATTATTCATTGACTTAAAATTGAGGGTGGTGGGGGTTATCCTACAGTACCGGTGTACTTTACTGACTTAACGCACACAACATGAATTGTGATTAGTAACAATCTTATTTTTTTTTTATTAATAAAGACCTGATTCAATTTAAGAAAAACACCTTAAATAAAAAGTACGGTTAATTAGGTTTCACATTAGGCCCGTGAGCAGCCGAGCTGACAGCAGCGGAGCGAGAGAGAAAAAAAATAGTATCAAAAATGGAAAGGTCTCTCCCCGTCTCCCTGCCCATCTCAGCTTTTACTGCAATCTATCTTCGACTATGTCATCTTAAATAAAATATATACATATTGCAGATCAACCCTTCAAATCGGCGCTATTAAATATATATATCGCACACCCCCAAAATAGCCTAACAAATAATGACTGAATATTCCTTAATATTTATACTTCATTATCGTGTATAGATCTGCTGTCCAGCTATCACAGCTCCTCCGATAAAATGGAGACTAATTTTCGCAACCCACAGAGTGATCAGAATCTGAAGTACAGGGACTGTACCAGCAATACATGTGTAGAAAAACAAGCCTTGGGAACAAAATCAGAATGTAAACTTTGCACAAGATATTCAGCAAAACCATATTTCGAACAACAAAAGCAGTTTGTTCATCAATATGCACTTTACATGCCAATTCAGACAAGTCCTGTGAAGCTAGAACAGTTTGAGAAAGGAGTGAATGTCTCAAACAGCAGATATCCAAAAGAGAGGTGAGGCTTTGGTTTACAACAAAAAGGATCCAGTGGAATAAAGTAGGAAGAAGATGAATGTAGTGCTGTAAGAATGCAGAATATTCATCTTAAAACTGGATCTACCGAACATCTTTATGGATCTACCGAACATCTTTATGTACAGCCTACCAACTTAAGAAAGACTAACTGAGCTTTAGATGCTACTATAAATCTATAGTGTCAAGGTGAACACTTTGTCCAACTTCATGTATTGTAAAACTACTAAAATCTGCAACAAGCTTGTATTAAAATGCTTTAAAGGCAAATGTTGCTTTAAATATAAAGCAAATTTGACTAATTAGGAAAATGAGCACAAATTAACTATCAAAAAGTGACAAGTTAAGCGCAGCGGTAGGTAAATACAAAATAAGTTAAATATTTGATGTGTATACCGTACAGCAAATACACATTGTATATAGAACTGCAATGCTCGTTTAAAAAGTGAAGTATTTTGAAAGCGCATTTTTACTAGAGTGAGAAGGAACATCAGTTTCTGTTGACTCTAGTGGCCCCTTTGGACAAAAGCAGTAGTGTTTCTACGACACCAGCGGCTGATGTCCCCATCTTGGACAGCGTGTCGGCAGGGCTTGCATTTGTTCTGAGATCGATTGAAAGACGGCAGAAAACACTGCCATGAGGTAGTATCTTTATATGTGACTATGTCTGATTAATAATGGCAATATGATGATGGTGAAACAAAGTTAACTTTGATTTAGTACCATTCATCAGTCCAGAGCAAAGGCCTTAATAGTATTTATATAGAACCAAGTTGTCATTCATGCTCTGTATGTGTGTGCCAATTGGTAAATTGACAACTCAAATAAAAATATGAATAATTTTAAAGCATTATTTTTGCTTATGATTTATTTTTGCTGTTACAGGTAATTTATGATCATCCGAGGGAAACATCAGTCATGAACATTCAAAAGTTTCTCATAGTCACTTTAAGTTCTACATTGTTAACAAATATTAGGCCGTTACTACAGTCAACTATTATCCAGAAAAACTAAACATTGGAACCACAATTCTTCCAAAAGCATTGATCACAAGCATAGTCCAGTGTTCAGTATCATGGTAAACCAAAGTGGTCATGGGGCTTTGCCTGCCCCCATCAGTTAATCCTGCTTTATTATTACTTCATGTTTAATACCATAAGGCGTCAGCCTGCACTAAAAGCATTTTAAATGCTCGCTTACGAATAATAAAAAGTAGTTGAAAAGGTAAAGGATGCTGGTCGAGAATATGAACTACACCCCTACTTCAGGGCTCATATTTGCTCATCCAACAAGAGATTTCAAACTGCCACCCAAAAAAATACAAGTTGTCTGTTCATAAACACCCTTGTTTCTTCTCATGAGAAAAGAGGACACATGGAAATGATAAACATGAAAATGTGATTTAAAACTAGATAAGCACAATGTCGACAGTTATGGGAAAAACACTGGTAGATGCCATTCTGAAGAGTGCCTGTCCAGCTCACGAGACAGGGCTTGCAATAGCAGTCCACTACACAGACGGTGTGATAAGAGAGTGAGCAGAGCCACTGAAGTCTGTCTACAGCTGAGAGAGCGGAGAGCAGGTTCTTATGATTTAGTGCAGGCTGACGGTTTGGTAGCAGGAGGCAGAAAGACAGTAAGGGGACGGTAACTGAGGGGGGGGGCTTGGCTCACCATTAAGACCTTACCAGGCAGGCAGCATACCTGTCCCACTCAACAAACAGCAAACCATCTGAAGACAGTTGGGAACTCAAATCATTCATATTGTCCCGTCCTGCTCGGCCAGCAGGCCGTCTGTTCTACAATCCGCTGGAGTCTCTCCAACAAAAAGGAAAGCCAAATAAAAACTACATCAACTACTGAGCTTTCAAAAATTGGGATACATTACCATTTCGTTGCCCATCAAGCCGCCTGCAGCTGGTCCCATCCCCTGTTGGCCCATTCCACCCATGGGGAACTTCTGGTTGCCTGCACAAAAAGACATCTATCAAACATCGATGGAATCGTTTATCAGGGATTGAAGGCTGATTCAATTATGTATAGTTTAAAGCTGCAACGATTAACCGATTATTAAAATAATCGCCAACGATTTTGATAATCATTTTGAGTCATTTTTTAATTAAAAAAAATGACAAAATTCTCTGATTTCAGCTTCTCAAATGTGAATATTTTCTGGTTTCTTTAATCCTATTATGCCAGTAAACTGAAATATCTGTGTGTTTTGGACATAACAATATATTTAAGGACGTCAACATGGGCTTTGGAAAATTGATCAACATTTTACCATTTTCTGCAATTTTACGGACCAAAACACTAATCGATTAATCGAGAAAATAATCGACAGATTAATCGATTATCAAAATAATCGTTAGTTGCAGCCCTAGTATAGAAGTGTTCTTTTTTTCCTCTGATAACTCGAACAAACAATGAAAACCCCAGTGAGTATGATTCTTACAGTGCATAAGAGTCATTTTAGAGTCATTAATACTGTTTTATGGTGGTGAATATTACAGCAGATGATTTCTGCATCACAACTAAATGTAAATGTTCCTTCTTTTACCCTAGCCTCTTGTGACAAACACAGGAGACGTAGTGAATAAGAGCAGGGAGGTTGCTGTGCCACGCCTAGGAAGGGAGACTGTCATTTAAACACAGCTCCCATGGTAACGTGGACAGAAAGAGGTTCTTAATACATATGTCGATGTTTTTTTTAAACAAGTAATCTTCATTTAAAAACAATGAAATATAACTTACCACCCATGCCCATAGCTCCAGCGGCGCCCATTCTCATATCTCTGTCCCTCTGTGATAATTAGAAAAGGAAAACATCCGTTATATTATGCCAGGGATGAATGAATAAATGAATAATATATACAAAAATATTTGGTTTTACTCACATCCATGAAGTTGCCCATTCTGCAGTTCTCCTCACGTTTGCGACGCATCTGTTCTTCCATCTCCCTCTTGCGAAGCATTTCCTCCTCCCGCATGCGACGCTCTTCCTCCTGTCTGTTTACCAAGACAGAAACACATTAGATGTGATCCAAGTTTAGCATTCAATTCTTATTACAGTGTAACATTTGTAATGTACCATAGCCGTCAGTAAAAGAGGAGTATTGTATTTCAAAAGGAACCAGGATAAATAAATTCCACACACATTAAGATACACCCATCAATCAGTTGTGTAGAGTAAGATGTGTTCTTTTTTCCCCTCTAATAACTCCAAAAAACAATGAAAACACCAGTGAGTATGATTTAGTGAGTGCATAAGTCATTTTAGAGTTTAGTTATATGGTGGTGAATATTACAGCAGACAATTTCCCCATCACAACAACTAAATTTACATTTTAACAAAAGAAATGTTCCTTCTTTTACCCTAGCCTCTTGTGACAAACACAGGAGACGTAGTGAATAAAAGCAGAGAAGTTGCTGTGCCACGCCTAGGAAGGGAGACTGTCATTTAAAACACAGCTCCCATGGTAACGTGGACAGAAAGAGGTTTATTCAATCAGTTGGCAGATTCATGGCATTTTGAGATAATTGGACGATAGCTGCACTCGCAGCTATCGTAAGCCTTTTTAAGACTAATAAGCCTTTTTAAGACTAATGGCAATATTTTACTGAGCAAACACCAGAAAAATATTAAAAATATATTAAAAATTATGATATTAGATAATCTGCCAACCTGCTCTAAATATCAGTATTGGCCTCCGTCATTGAAAAGCCCATATCAGTCGACCGATACACTCAACCAACCAACCCACCCATCTATCAATCCATCCATGTGTTCTTACCTGATCTGCATCTCCTTCCTCTTCTGCATCTCCTGACTGTGCACCTCCTCCATGCGTCTGAGCTCCTCCTGTCGCCTCAGCAGATCTGAAAGATAACGTGAAACCAACAAATTTAACATCTTTTCTATAGCATATAGTGGTGAATAGCACTGCGGTAAATCCCTGCATGACAACAACTAAATGTAAATGTTCACTTAAAAAATGTTCCTTCCTTTACCCTAGCCTCTTGTGACAAACACAGGAGACGTAGTGAATAAGAGCAGGGAGGTTGCTGTGCCACGCCTAGGAAGGGAGACTGTCATTTAAACACAGCTCCCATGGTAACGTGGACAGAAAGACTTTTTTTTTTTATTATTATTAAATCCCGACACCATTTAAATCGTCCTTATAATACATTTTATTTGAAAGCGCCTCTCAAGTCACTGAAGAAGGACAGTTCAGAGGCAGAGACTTGCCTTGTCGGAGCAGGCTGGCCTGGTGCTCGTGGAAGGCGTCCTCCATCTCGCTCTCCAGCTTCTCTCGCGCCTCCTGCATGTTCCTCTCCACCTGCTGCCGCTGCTGCTTCTCCATCTCATCCAGAGACTTCCAGCGCTTTGAGTACTCAAACTCGAATGTGCCCGGACGAGCGAAACGAGGAGGCTCCTCTCGCTCTCTGTAGACACAATAGACATGTATACAGTATGTTAGGTTTACACAGTCATGTCTGCACCTTCGACCAGTTCTAGAAATACTTAAACCCTGTCACGATAAGTTTAATTATGAATGAACAGGCTAAACTCTCTATGGGAGAGTGTTAAAATAGTTTGAGTAAGTGAGAAACTAAATGCCTGAACGGCGGCTTTTAATATACTGTTAATAGCAGCGTTTTTTTTAAACAGTATTTTATTGTTGTTAATCTAAATCTTTAGATAATCTTTATTTTACTTTGATTTCAGCTTCTTGTGAGGAATTATCTGTAACTTTATACAGTTAGTATGGTATCTGTGGTTGTTGCCAGTGTGGGGGTTCTGATGGCTGCAGGAAACATCCTTTCTTCTTTTATTGATTTGCATATGTTAACAATGAGGATTGACTTTCAACAGCTGTTGGTCGTAACCCCCCCCCCCCCCCACTCATCATGCAAACCCCCACACTTCTACATCACACCATCTGCAGTCCACAAATGAATGACTCTGCAGTATTTGCACACGAAAGACGACAACATCAGAGACTAAAATAAGTGAACATTATCAAATCAAACTCAAAAACAAATCCACTTCTCCACAAAGGGGATTATATGGTGTGAACAGTGATGTCCTTACGCTTGATATCTGGGGTTCTTCTGTGCCAATTTCTCTGGAAGACCGTCTTCATCATCAAACTGCTCCAGAGGCTCCACAACAACAGGCCGTGGAGACCTGAAAGGGGTGAAACAGTATAATAAGGAAGGGTTTCACTTATGTCTTAGAAGTGCATTGACTCATGTAACACAAAGCTTTAGTGTGTTTATTTAAACTTGACTGCACGTACGTGGTGAGAAGGAACACGCCCTCGTTGCACCGATCCAAGGCCTTTCTAGCAGCGGGTTTGGAGGCAAACTCGACAATGCCTCTGCCCGTTGAGCGCCCGCGGTCATCTACAATGACGATGGAGCGCTCCACCATCCCGAACTGTGAGAAAGCTTCTTCCAGGAGCTCGTTGGACACAAACGGCGACAGGTTCTTAATTGACAACGCTGCTGAGTGTGTGGCGAATCGGACACGAAGGGGTCTGCCTTTCATAGGTGTGTCGTCCAACTCTGCTTTTGCTATTTCAGCAAGTGCACGGGACTCCTGCACAACAAAAAAATATATATATATATATTATAGGCCCTGTCCAAATCACTTTTTTTTTTTCTTCTTTTTTAGCTGCAACCCATCACTAAATATATACTATGCATAGACTATTCTCTATCACAATAAACATTAACCTCTACAACTTGCATTTATTGTAGTAATCTTAACTCAAACCAAACAACAACTGATCATTTAGGAATTGAACGACTTACCAATCGGATGAAACCAAAGCCTTTGCTTTTGTTGATGAAGACTTCGCTGGGCTCCCCATATTTAGCGAACAGCCTCTTGAAATCGTCCTCGTTGAGGTCGTTGGGCAGATTGCCGATGAACAGACGGCAGCGCTGAGTGTAAGTTTTCTCTCCGGGTTTCAGTAGCATGGACAGTGTTGCCTTGAACTCCTGTCGATTGAAAAAAATAATAATGTGAATTCAAACTTATATCCATCATTTAAAGAAGGGTTCCAAAAGCTTAAGGCAAATTAGATTAAAGTCTTGTTTTAATGACAAGTTATGAAATTAAATAACGATTTTACAAAATAAAGCTATAGAGTTAAACGACAATTACTTTTGGTCAGGGACAATTCTGCATAAAACATGACTTGTTTGGTCAAGGGAAAAAAATCTACCATAGTACAAAAATTTGAAAAATATGTTTAATTGGCATGTTGTTATTCTATTTCAGTAAGATATTTGAAAATGCCACCAATAGCCAATGATAATCAGTCACTTAAAATGTCTAAAACCATGATAATAGATCATAAAATGCTGATCTATGTACTATAAATTAGGTATTTGTACAATATTATAATCCTACAAATTATTTTAAGTTTAAAAGGCAACCAAATCATTTTATTTTATTAGAATCCTAAAAATCAATTAAAGGTTAATTGAAGACGTTTTAGTACTCAGGCCTTAATGTTAGATTTAATTATTCAATGACCGTTAACACTTCCTAATGATCTACAGTGTCATCGTAAAATAAATAATATCATACTTGAAGTTAAACACACAAAAGAATATTCATAACAATAGGAGTCATCGAGGAACACAAATGTTGCAATCTCAATTTCTTTGTCAAGTGTCGTCTGTCCAGTCATGTCTATTCGTCTTAACTGCCCATCCCCCCCTCACGCTGTAGTGCGCAAGGCAAAAGCAAACATGACCTATATTTTAAATCAATACGGTAATTACAGACGAATAACGACATGGACATCTGTTAATCGGTGTAACCCAAATAAATAAGAGAAAAATATCATATATGCTCTTTGTTTTACCAGAACACGTTTGGTTTAGGATAAAATGGCGGATGGCCGAGGGCGAGCAAACTAGGGTGTGCTTGATTTTCGTCACAGTATGTACCGCAATGAGCTGCGCTAAACAACGAGTAGCAGTTGAAACTACATTCAATGCGTTGACAGAATGCATAACAAGTGGTCCGCCCGCTCGAGCTGTGCGGAGTTACGAATCGAGCGTACTGTCAGAATTAGCAACGGTTAGCTAACAACAACGTCCGTCGACGCCATTTACGACAAAAAAGTATTTTTCTATATACAAATAAAACATTTAAAATTACACACCTTTGACGGGCCGTCTGTCTCCATTGCATTCATTTCAGGCCTTTTCTCTGGCTCTGGTCGATCGAATCTGGACTTTGAAGGTGGTCCAGACCTCTGGTTCTGGTATGGCCTCTGGTTGTGTTGAGGCCCTGATCTCGGGCCTTGGTGCGGCCCTGTCCTGGGACTCTGCTGCGGCCCTGGCTTTGGGCTCTGCTGTGGGCTCTGCTGTGGAGGGGGCTTCGGCCCTCCGTTAGCATTTCCTGGGGGTGATTTTAGCTGGTTTTGGTTCTGGTTCTGGTTCTTGTTGGCCTGGTTCGGAGTCGGGGAAGTTATGATGGGTTTGGCCGGAGGTGGTGACTGGATTTTCGGCTCTGGCGTCGCTACTGCGGGGGTAGCGGCTGGTGTTGCAGGTTTAGCTGGCTCAGGCGTAGCTGGTTTCTGCTGCTGCATCGGGCCTTTCATAGTGAGAGCGGGGCCGGGGCTCGGCGGAGGCATTATTGGTTTCTGGGGGGTCGCTGGTCCCTGGTTCGGCTGTCTGTTGAAGTTGGGGTTTTGTCCCCTCCGATTCTGGTTCTGATTCTGGAAGGGGTGGCTTCTGAAATTCGGGTTTCCCATTAACCCACCGCGCATCGGCCCGCCGGGCCCACCGCCTCTGCGTTGGTTGAAATTATTCATCCCCATCCCACCGCGATTATTGTTAAACCGAGACATGATTCTTATATCAGTGGAAAAAACTTAAAATCCTTAAAACGTTACGATTTGCTGCGTAACAACTGCCTCCTACCAGTGTTAGCAGGCGACAAAATGGCGACAAACCGTTGTGCAGAATGACTTTCTTTCACCGATCCGCTGACACTCCCAGTGAGGGAGGACCAATAAGAATCGACCAATGGAAGCTGAGCATTGAGAGCCGACCAATCAGAACAGCCCAATTACAATCGCCCAACGCCGCTCATTGGTCCGCAGGATTGAGGCTTTTGAAGAAGCAAGTTCATCTGCCGAGACCATCAATGCAGCATTCAGGTCTGAATACAGTTAAAAAGGTTTGTAGCCATTTGATACCTTAAAACGGTGTGGTTTTAATAAAGGGTGTTTCCATATAGGCAACCTGATGGAACAGGTATGGAATAAACTTCAAAGTAATAGTAGCACAAATTGAATTGTATTGTTCTGGTTCAAATAAATCTTTAGCTATTAGGCACAAAAACAGATTGATTTGTTGTTCATAGTACTGCCATTTCAAGGCTCAAAAACATATATTTTTAAGCATTGATTAGTCTTTTCCTCCTAAAGTGGACATACATAATCACTCACCCTTCTGATATATACCCAAATGTGTTGAATGATAAATTAACTCAGAATTTATTTTTATTTTTTTCATTTATTTTGCATACAGGTGTATTGGAAACCAAAAAAGTGGAGAGACCAACAGTCTCGCCGCAACATGTTTTTTTCTTAACGCTTATAATTATAAACAGACAAAACAAAAAAAAGGATGAGATGACAACAGTGACAAAAACACAACAAAGTTCAATAAAAACAAAAAACACATTTAGGAAGTTAAGCTTATGACACCATACAACCCAAGAGAATAAAACACACAAGACAGAAATGTTGGAATAATATTTGAAAAAAAAAATAGAAGTAGAAGGAACATTCAGAGATTCAAAGCGCCAGAAAAAGTATATAAAAGGACTCGGAGAGAAGAGAGACATTCATTGATTAGTGATCACAATCAAAACAGACGTCTTTTCTCCTTTTTGCTATTTTAAAACCAGGTTTGACAACAACAATAACAGAGAACAGATAATCATGAGGAGAGTTAAATTAACATTCACAAAGGAAAAATGCAGAACACCCGATATAAATATATATAGATATTAATATCTATATGTATTTAAAATTTAAGCACACACAACTTCCCAAGAGTGCCACTCTCATGTCCAAGGACAAGTTGTTCAAGGTTTTTTTTTGATGCAAAATCACCCTTCAATTACATTGGAGCTGCTTCTTGCCAAAGCTCTCCCTGCCTTTATACTTTTAAAAGAAGTTAACTACAATAGTGTCGGGTTTAACATTACATCTGACCTTTCAATGTTCTATTAGTGGGTTACAGTAATATGGAAAAGGTAGGGGAATATTTATTCTTGCATTTTATTGTGAATAAATAGTCTGCCCCAGTTTTAAACTCAGAACTGTTTTGGTGTTGTGGAAGAGGGTTTTGGATGAAGTAGTTTTTGAACAGTAAATAGGATTTACAGAGCCCAGGTTGCTTGAATGGAGAGAATGCAAACCGTTTTAAGAGGAAAAGTCGGTGCGAGGAACAGTGAAACGACTGGTGATGTGCAGTCTGTGCGGGCCTGCAACCGTCTGGAGTGATGTGTTATTTCATGCAGCTCATACTGTGGTCAGTCATTCACCCTTAAGCCTACAATTTTATTTAGAAAGACAAATGTTATTCAGTTGAGGTAATTTTGCATAAAGGATAATTGCATAAAGGAGAAAGCGGTTGCTCACATGCAAGTGTAGACGTTTTGAAATAAACAGAACAATGTGGCAAAATTATAGATTGGTTTGTTTTCTTTTATTTCAATTGGATTTTCTTCACATAGTTCAAGATATTTTATCACATAAAAAAAAAAAAAAGTTAGGCAAAATGTGACGCCCCCATGGATGTTGGCGCTGTAATAAGAATGGCACCCATAGAGTAAATGGTCAAGATTTCAGATGCGAGACTCAGACAAGCTGCAGAGCGTTGGGATGAGAAACCAGCTGCTCAATGCAACTGAGTGAGAATCTGTGGGAATCCAACACAGGAGAGAAGCCGCAGTCAAGACTGAATTTCACCTAAAAGGAAACTGCCCGCTTACAAGAGAAGTCTATACAATTGTAAATTTTTAAGCGTTTTATTTAATATTTTTCTGTCCGTAATCTCTATCATTGAGGCCAAAAAAGGCATCCATTCTTCTCTGCTGCAGTTTGGAAGAAAGCAGTATTTCCTAATGAGTAATCAATCCCGACTTTTCTCTCAAACTTGCTGGACTGTGGATGGCCTCAAGATGTTCCAGGTCAAACTTACATCAATTTGAATTACAATAGGTAGATTGAATTTGCATCTACAATTAAATGTGTTTCTGCCAGTTCAACATAGAAATGAATGCAAAGCCAAACCCGGTCTGAATGCACCTCAGTTTGATCACTGATTGTCAACAAGTAGGTGTTAACCTGCTCATTTGAATCAATCCCTGTGTTGATTTTTCCCACTTAATCTCTCACAAATGTTCTCAGGAATGAAAGAAGGAAGGGCGTGGCAGTGAATGTAGCAAAGTAGGTTAAAATGATGAAGCCAAATGAGGTAAAAAAGTGGTGAAAAACTGAGGCAACAGACATAAAGGTTGTTAAAATAGAAACCGATGGAAATGTGTTGTTTGAGTCAGTGTTTCTCCCTCCGAAAGACTTGAGAGTGCGAGGAATTGTTTTTTTAGTTTTCTAAATCATTTGACAAATTGGTTTGGATCTGCACGGAAATGTATAATAATCATCACTGTCAAATGTATATGTCTAATTTCATGCGTGCGTTTGTCATCTTTAGTGGAGGTGGATGGGTGGGAGCTCATGGCTGTTTCCTTTGGGAGAATGGCAGATCTTGGGGTGAGAGGTCAGTGTCTCGGGGGTCTCACAGTGGGGGATGAGGTGAGGTCAGATTCGGGGCAAATACTTCTCGATAAATTCCTTTACAGCCGCCATCTCCTGCAAGAGAGAGCATAGATGTTCGTTTGGATAATGCTGTAATCTGAGGGAGAGTACAACATTACTAAGCATATGTTAAACACATTTTTCTTTAGTGGAACAATTTAATTTGCCATAGCTCAGGAAACCATAACCATCTCACCCATACTTTGAACAATACGTTTTAGATTCTGATAACATTAGCAATGATACCAAACACACACGGCCACACACACACACACACACACACAGCATACAGACCATGGGGGTACAGTACCTCAGAACTGGAGCAATGAGTGAGCCCTGGGTAGGTTTTAAAGGTGATCATCTGAGGGTTGACTACTAATTTGAGTTTCTCTGATGTCATGGCACCAAACTGCACCGGGATCATGTTGTCCATCTCACCATGGCACTGCAGGATCGGGACGTTCTTGTGGCCGCTTGACGCCTGCAGGACAGACGAGACACAGAACAAGACTAAGTAAATTGATAACGTAAAGCTAACAACAAATTTAATATCATACAGAAAAAATTGTGTCCCATTTATTTATTTTTTCATGTTTGTCCCCAATATTTTTCAAGTATTCTTAGTGCTTTTTGTAAATGTTTTATTTTTAACTAAACTCGGGTGAAATTATGAAAAAAAAATGTTACTATCTCTATGAATGTGTTGATAGTCAAAAATATATATATATATATTTTTGAAAAAAATATTATAAATTGAAAATGTTAACAAGTTTGGACTGAGGAGGCAGAAGGAAACATGTAACTCCTCTGTAGTGAAACTGGGAGTTTACCGATGGGAAGGTCTTGTGAAGTGGAAGCCAGCAGCTGAGGGCCACGACGCCAGCCAACTGATGCTGGCAGGTCAAGGCAGTGTACAAGGACAAGGCCCCACCCTGGGGGGGAGAGAGAGCGAGAGAGACTTTTTAAATGCATTCTGTCTCATTTTGTTACAAATATCCATTTTATACAATGGTAAGATTTGAAGTCCTACCTGAGAGAAGCCACCGATCATTATACGGTGTGGGGGGATCCCGTTTTTAGCCTCGTGTTCGATTATGGCCTTGACTGGAGGGAAGAGAAGACAGAGATGTGTTAGTCAACTTGGCAGTAGACGTATAGTAAGGCCCATTTTCTTCAGTGGCTGAATCAAACCAAGTAATGTCCTTTATTTTAAATGGTCATTCAATGTAAGAGTGTGCATTTTACATGTTGTGTATGTCCTTGTGTAAGGTTTGGTATAGGTTAATTTAAGGAGAGACCTCTTATTCTTATTAACCTAACCCTCACAAAGTAAAGGATCTGAATGCTTCCTCCATCACAGTCAAACATTGATAAACTATTTGACCTTGTCCCCATCTGACTCCCAGTCACTTTTAGGATTTGTATAAATGTTTTCCTCTGAGCTAAAATGAGCTATTTTCCTCTCTGGCCACTGGGAGGAGCCTTATACATTCAATACAAAATCTGTCCATTACAGAAACTAAATGCCTCAGTATATTCAGAAGTGAATAAATGTGTATAAAATGTCAACTGAAGACAGGCAGAGATCTGTTCGTAAAGGCAATACTTTAAAAAAGAAAAACATTTGCTACTCAAAAAGTTACAGCCATAGTGAAACCAGCTCAGGTGCTGCCTCTGAAAGGCCCGGTGCACGACTGCGTCAATGACACAGGTCTGACTTTAATAGATGATCGCACTTTTTATTTCATGTCTGAGTTTTTTTCACGGATGTATTATTAAGGGACAAGCACGAAACATGCATGAACAGTAAGTACGCTATCATTAACAACAGGTTGTGAGAACACAAGGCACTTTCTCTTTGAGTCGCATTACCAGGAAGTATCCGCTTCAAATTGCACCATACAACACTGGTCCCCTTCCATTTAAATGAATTGGGCGCCATTTTTCGATTCAGTGTCCTTCTTATAATATGTCCTTGATGCGTAGCCGAGACAGGGGGCATAGCTATGGACCAGCATTAAAACACTCACTGTTTTCCGCTGCCTTCTTGATCCCAGGCTCGTCCTCTGGGAAGTTGGGGCTGAGACCCATGAGGTCAAACCTGCGCACATCCAGAGGCAAAGCGTTTGAAAGAGGAAATCAACACATACAATCGGCGTATTGTCAATGCCAGTATGGGCGCCTATAGTGGTTTCCAGGGAAACAAACAATAGCAGCCAGTGTGGAGCTATAAAGAGCGTTTCTTTCTTTCACGGCGCCAACTCACCACGCGGGCATGACCATCTTCATGTTGAGAGTGACGGGGATTGGCGGCCTGCGGGGGGAGATGGAAACATGTGAGATCACCAGCCATCTGATGATTTATTCACCCAACAAAATACAGGGTTCCAACACATTTTACAGTTCAAAATTCCATCCTTTTCAGACTCAAATTTCCAGACTTTTCAGCAGATTTTTCAGTCCATATTTGACTTCTGATAACAAATATGCCCTTATTATGTAAATAAATCATTCTAAAAATCCAACTGTTAAAATGTGTGTTAAATCTTGACTATATTTGCCATTATTAGTCTACAGCTAGATGCAGACGAGGATGCTTTGACAAGGGGACAGTGCTTTTGCCTCTGCATGTGGCTTAACATTGCCACCTCATTGTCACACAATTTCAAACACAATTTACACCTAGCTTTATTTTCCCATTTAGAATATTTAACCAGCCATCATATAAACTTCTCATTCTAAAGCCATCCCTCGGAAAATATTTCTATATTTCAGAGAGTTGGGGCAATAGTCTGAAATCCATGCTGAAAATGACAAAAATGTAATTCCATACGTAGGAACCCTGAAGACAGGATGCAAGAAAAACTATTGTTCACAGTAATAATAGTAACGTTGTACTTCGCTCCACGCAAAAGATGTTATCAAGGCGTTTCATATGACGGAGAAGAGACTTACGCGTTGGGGCAAATGAACTTGACATGAGGCAGATTGATCCCCGACAGGGTCTCGGCCCAGCCATGCCTACCAGGAAACAGAGAGAGAAAGAAGCTCATTCAGTCCCACTCCCAGCCAAACAACTCATATGTAAAACATCACACTCAGTACAATGTGTAACACTTGGTTTTGTAGCAACGTATTTGGCCGGCCTAATAAATAAAATTAGTTTCTACACATGTTCATATCATTTGCAATTGAGATACGATTAGCTTAACTTAAAGAGAAATACGGCATTATTCACTATGTCGTTTAATTTTTTATAAATCTTTTTAAAACAATATTAGGAACAAATTGAAGCTGGTCCCAGAAAATGACTTGCAATAATCTGTTGTCATATCTGAGGCAGGAAATAAAGTGAAACATTATGTGGAAAGTAAGGTGCACCTCTACTTTGATATTGGCCATATATAAGTTATACAAAATCACGATAAATTAATATTTCTCATTTAATTTTTCATTTAACCTTTATTTCTTCACGAGAGTCTCGAGAGAACATAGAAAAAAGAAAAACAGGCTCATTAAATCTTTCACATTAGCATAAGAACAGATTTTTTTTTTTTTAAATCACTCACCCTGAGTCTCCCAGTCCATGGAGGAAAATCACCTGCAACACAGATTTAAAAATAAATACAGCCGTTAGGATTCATAAATACTCACAGAACCTCCCAAAAAAGGTCAAGTCAACTTTATTGACAATTTTTGCAATATGTGCCAGACATACAGAGGAAAAAATAAATTTCTCTCTGAACCCAAGGTGAGATAAGTACAAAGAATAAAAACTATTATAAACAATAATACAGACTCAGACACAAGAGGATTTAGGAGCTTAAGATGGTTATTTTATCACAAGGAAAGAATAAACCATTTGAGCAACATTATGTTACACTGTGTGCTACTGGTATGTGTGTGAACTTGTTCCAAAACAAGAGAGAAACAGGTGCCAATAGCCCAAACCCTTTGCCAAATTCGAGCTCTCTCTCTTTGCCAGTTTTCACACTCGCCCCTCCCCGTGGAGAGAAACCATGGAGATTCTCTGCTTTGCTGGCGAGTGTTTTTAACAAATCCCTGCACTGTTCACCACAACGGCTAGGTTTGTTTTTACACATTCAGATGAAGCTGGACATCAACACAGCCTTCTGTCCACTCACTGTTTCCCGGACCTGTTACATTTACTGCTACAAGTGTGGCATCTTGTTATGAACGGTGAATATCATGAAGCTGGTGTTTAAAAGAGGAACAATCTGTATTTTTTATTTGACCGAGCAATTAACATTTATATATCGAAATTAATAAAATAGAAGAGTTTAACTCCACTTGGTTTTTATTTCATAATTTTTTCTGTGTGTTATGGTTGTCATGGTTGATGTTGATTTTATTCATCGTGTGTGTTATGTTCTGTTGGCTGATGGCTGTGTGGCAAAGTCCTGTCTGTAGTTTGTATGTTTGTATTTAAAAAAAAAAAAAAATAATCAACCCAAGTTAATGCTTTTACTGCTGCTTTTACAAATAATACTAATAAAAACACATTATCACAATAAGAAGCGTAAATAAAAGGCAAACTGAGTTTTGTTTCGGGAGAAATCATCAAAATACAATCCAGGAAGTTAATATTTATCTTCAGATCTTTGAGTTTGAAAGCTTATCAGAAACCAAAACACTATCAGATAAGATTTTACAACTAAGTCAAGGTGACGATCTCTCTTAGCAACAATCACCAGGTAAACATTGCTATTGTCATTCTGAAAGTAGCTTTAGTTTAACTTATACATGAAAACCCTTCAATAGAATAAATTGTTGCGGTGCGACATGCTTCCATTATGCCTTTACATGAATGCTAATGGTATCTCTTGAGATTGCATTAGTACTGTCAGCACTCAGCACCATTAACTACCCATTTCGATTTCTTATTTCCCGGAATGTTTTCTAGAAGTTCTATCCCAAGTTAATCGTAAATGGTAAAGCCTTGTAAACTATATCTCCGTTTATCCAACCCAAACCCTACATTGTATTTGAAAAAACGGCCCCCCCCAGGCACCCCCCCCCCCCCCCCCCCCCCCCCCCCCCACAAATTTGGAGACAACGTTTTTTTTAAAGTAAAACATAGAGTATTCTGGATCTGAAAGGAATGCCCTTATTGTTACAGTGTGGCTTCACTTTCACAGAAAATGTTCATATCAAGGTCTGTTTTTTGTATCAAATCATGTTGGTATCAATCAATAACATCCTTATATACACATCCATTCTGCCCAGTGACTAAGATGCTCTGAATTGGGAGCATTGATCACATTGACGATGAATAAAAGGATTTGTTTATTTGTGGTTCTACTCACGGCCGCAGTCTCCTTATCCTTCCCGGACACCGTCACAGCCTCGGTGAGCAGCGGCACAGACATGTTGTTGCCACACATACACTGTAGAAGGTGCTGCAGAGGGGAACCACAGGTCAGACATGAGGTAACGTACGTCATGAGCAAACAGTTTGTGCATTAGATTGACTTGATTTACAGAGTTTCCTGCACCTTCACATGAATTGTGAGACGTTTAAACTACACATCTGTACCTCCTGTGATCGTAGAGGCAGTTCTGACTCTGTTCTAGTGTTGCATTCATTGGAGTTTGTCATGTAGATGTTTGTTTTTTACATTAGCGATGACAATGAGCAGCTCGCTCCAACAGCTCCAGACTGTAAGAACAAAGCTGTGTGTGTGTGTGTGTGTGTGTGTGTGTGTGTGTATTGTCTGCAGTCAGCGTAGTGGCGGAGAAACTCATTAACCAAGTGAACCTGACCCACTCTCTCTCTGCACTGTGAGTCAGACATCGATAACAGCCATGAGATCAGGTTGTAGTTTTACAGTAAAGTCAGTGCAGTAAAAACTCCTCAATGCCTCTTTAACTATCGGGTGATGTGGTACAGTGTGGGGCGAGCGGTGACGGGACGGGTGTGGCCCATGGCGCCCTGCCTGATTGGTAAACAGGCGATGAGGAGACGAGGGTGAGATGTCTCAAACAAATGCAAAGGTTAATGTGTAAACCTTCAGCGGGATTATTCTCCGCGGGTGTTGAAATTCCACCGCTGTTACTGCTGAGCTGCTAAACGCTGCTCAGCTGTTGCCTGTGGCCTGTGTGTGTGTGTGTGTGTGTGTGTGTGTGTGTGTGTGTGTGTGTGTGTGTGTGTGTGTGTGTCTTTGTATCATCTGAAGGTTACTTTCACAGCTCAAAAATACATGGAAGTGTATGGTAAACAGGCCTGCCTTAACCTGCCCCTAGGCCCCCGGGCGGCGGTCTTACAATGCAGATGCGTAAAAGCCATGTTTGTCTACACCACAATATCCCTATTGATACAATACAAAACACTTAAGGTAACATCTACATAAACCCCCTCCTGGTATAATGACTTTTAATAACCAAACACACATTGTTGGTTACAGTGTTTTCCTCATGATAGGCCCCTGATCTCCGTACACCCCCCCCCCCCCCTATGAAAATTAGGGGCCTATCATTAGCCAGTCAATAATGTATTGTTTTAAATGACAATGTCCGGGGCCTTCTTAGATCAGGGGCCTATATTGAGTCAGTAAATTTTTTTTTTTTTTTTTTGATAGGCCCCTGATCTACATAGGCCCTGTGGCTTCAGCCCAGGTAAGCCCCTTCATTAAGACGGCCCTGATGGTAAAATGTGTTATTTAACAACCCAGAGTGTGGACAAAATAAGGTTGTTTTTAACCTGACCCCTGATAAATGAGTAATAGTTGAATAATGACTAGACACACATGGTTAAGCACATAAGTATCTTCCAGTGCTGTCCAAAGGTCTGCTACAAATGTTCCAGTGTCAAACTGCATCAGAAGGAACATTTATTTTTACCTTACTAAATCTAACAGCTACTATTGATATAAGGCTAATTAAGTAACATGTATTTAGCTTTAATCTTTTCAATGCCATTTCCACATTTTCAAAAACATACACGTTTACAAAAAATTGAGAGAAGTAAAAAATACACAAATTGCAGTTTTGACTCCAAATAATCATTTCACTATGATTGAGATTTGTCTGGTGTCCCTTTGGAGGGTCCCGACCCCCAGACTGGAAACCACTGGACCAAAGTATCAAACTGTATAAGAACTGAAAAGAATCCCCGACTTGATTCACAATCTAATAATGTCAAATCACAGCGGACATTTTCACTGCAGAGCCAGAAGCACATTTTGCTCATGTTACTCACCGCCGGGCGGTAGGATTTTTAAATGCACGCGGCCTTGTAACTGGATAATTGAGTACTATGAAACTTAAAATGAAATATATGAAACCTTAATTCTTCCCTTCATTCACCGCTGAGGCTGAGCCCGACAGCTCGGCGTGACTCTCTCTGAACAAACCACTGGAACAAAATGTAATGCGATTAAAATGTGCATCACAAGATGTTCTTTCACCGTGACCCACTTCTGATTCAGTGTTAAAACCCTCAAATGTAATTTAGCTGCTCTCAAGAGGGAACAGCCCGTGCCTCTCGCAGGAGAAGGGGACTACAGGCAAACGGCACCAGGAGAGATGTTAAATTAAGATAAGAAGAAAAGATTTAGAGCATGAGTGAGGTGACATCGGACGATTTCTGGAAGTAGGACAAACCGCCAAAATTGGTAGCATATGCAGAGAGGCGATGAATCCCTTTTATACCCTTGGCCCACACCTGTTATTGTTTGGCCGATTAACACTGACCAGTGAATGCACCATGTGGGGTTTTTGAGTCTCGCTCTAAGTAACAATGGTTCACTCTCTCTGGTCTTTCTGGAGGAGGCCGCTGGTTTAAAAATTGTGTCAAGGCGCTGTGTGAAAGCCTTGATTCAAACCATTCTAAACAGGATTTGATTTAGTTGCACAAATTGAATAGATGTTTTATCTGATTTTAACTTGACTCCATCTTATCTGATTTTAACTTGATCTATGTTTTATCTGATTTTAACTTGACTCCTTGAAAAACCTTAATATCAAGGTTCCCCATATTATCCACAACTCTTTGCAAGTGAAAATAAATATTTAAGCCGTTGATGGCAATGCACCAACGATTCCATTCACCTGCGGGGGAAGCCCTCAAGAGTTCTGGCTAACTTACTATCACAGATAAGAGCTGATTGGAGTTCTGTCTTGGAGCCAAAGATATTTGAGAAGCTATCAGTTAGCAATGGAGAAAGGAAACACCAACACCAACAACAAAAAAAGAGGCTACCGATTGTCGAAAAAATCTGTTCTATGGAAAACGTGACTTCCAAAAGCACAAAGTGGAAAAATGGGCTTTGACTCAAAATGATGACATTGGACTGGAGCAAAAGATAAAAGATACATTCATCAAGCTGTAATAATACGAAGGCACTGACTTCACATTCACAAGGCTTTTTTGTAATACTAGTTTCTGTTTTGCAAGCTTTTGTTAGTTGATTATTTACTATGTTGTAACTGGAATACGAATGTCATAAATATTGTGTAAAAAAAATTAAGTGGACATTTTTTGGGGGAGATACATCTGGTTTTATTTACTTTTAGAGGCATGACATAAAGTGTGTACTGTCCATATTTGCAACATTGTTTTTTGGAAACTTTCATACTAAGACCAATTGAATTGAAAAGTACCATCTATCTCTCTCCCTCTCTCTCTCTCTATTTCAAAGGCTGTGTTGTAGTCCTAACAAATCAGAGATACTACTACAAATAGTATCATGTTTCAAATTAAACAGCAGTGTCCCTGTCTCAGTATTTATTTAAATTACACATCAAGAAATAAAAGAAAGACGCCGCCTGTGTTGCAGTAGAACTTAAAGCCCATCACGAGTCTCCATCCTGTATGACTCCAATTACATTTAAGTCTAACACGAACAAACAGAGGCGTACTGCAGTCTCTCTCTCTCACACACACACCTCTTTGCTCAATGTCTACGGTACGGATGGTTGGCAAACAACAGAATAATATGCGGCAGTGAGTGACAGGCTTCCCTACACACACACTCCTCCCATACACACATACTGTACATCCACCATCCAGCGGTAGCTAACCCTGCTCTCTCTCTCTCTCTGCTGATGAAGGCTGGCACACTGCAGTCAAACGAAGAAGCCGATAATAGTGAAGTCAAATAGGTTAAATATCATAAAATAAATATACTGAGTGTCGGAGGTCGCGGGTTGTGGTGGGGGGAAGGAGACAATGAATGAGTTTAGCTCTGTCACACGACCCATCATCATCCTCAGTAGGACAAAGCAGCGGTGATGTTTAATCCCGGTTTAGCGGCCCCACTCACTCACTCACTCACTCACTCACTCACTCACTCACTCACTCACACGCACACACACAAGTATATTTATTTATATATCCTCCCAATTACCGGAGCTAGTGGTAGTAACGGATAGCAGCTAGCTAACGTCGCACACACATTCATTGTATTGTCTTCAGCCGGTGCCTCAGAGTAATAATGTTTCCATTCAGAATTCGGACCTCTGACACGGGCCGTTTTTTAAAGAAACCCCTTAAGCACAAAATGAGCTCGATTAAATACTGAGTTGGTGTCGGGGTGAGTTGGTAAAAGCTTGTATTTATAGATTCATACACTCACCAATTTGCTGTCCCAGCTCTCGACGGAACGGAACTTCCGCTAGTAGCGCGTCAAGCGCGGGCGTCACACAGGCACGCGCACGGGGGGCAGAGCGCAGTGACGTCATAGCCTAGCAACGCCCTGCCGCAGATGAGAGTAGTCCATGATTTATTATGAGTTTATTATCTTAGCTCTTATTCGTGTTTTCCCTATTACAAACATAGGCTACCTACATACATAAATTTACAAAATATTCACAATTACCCTAGAAATCCTTTATACCCAAATTCAGATTAAGTAGGCCTTGGCTTATTCTTATTTTATTGCAGGAAATAAAGTAGTTATAAGGAAGAGTAGGCTCATCTTTACTCATGATATGAAGAAAATCACCACAACTCAGTATCCCATATTTTTGTTATCTCCATTTGTTTATATCTAAAAAAAAGTGCTCTACCTTTCAAAAAAAAAAATCCTGGATAATAATGCCTTTAATAATGGTCCCTTTAGGCTACTGAATGTTCTCACTCTCTCTCCCCCCTATTTCAACTATATCCTGAACTATCAAATAAAGGTGAATAACAGCTAAAGAAATAAAATGCCTAATCTAAGAGATAAATTACCTCAATATGTGTTAAAGTGTTACTGCAGAGAAAGCACAGCTCTCAGCAGAAAGACTTGGATCTGCTCCAAGAGTCTCCACACCTTGGTACACTCACTGGCCTGAGTGGCCTTCCTATTAATGACTGGACTCCACTGACCTCACTCGCTCTCCTTCAGGTGACACCGTACAGCAAATTTACTCTTCACTGTGTCAGCACATCATGCAGTCGTTTAGGAATTCATCTCATTACAGAGATAAAGGAAGGACAGACACTAAATAAGAGTTAAAACCCGACTGCTGCAACAAGACACCAAAGACCAAACGAACCACTAGGTGGCAGGAATCATTCAGCACTGGTTAGTGAACAATGTGTTTGCTTTAAAAAAGGGAAAGTATGTAGGTTAGTTTATTCTAAGGTAGGCTACTATAAGCACTTTTTAAATGTACCCACCCATTTATGCAGAGTAGCTAAAATGTGTATTTTGTGAGCTGTGCATCTTCTTTATTTACATATTTTTTTAAATGACCAAATACATTTAATTAGAGATGTCATAAACACGTGTTACACAAAATACTTAAACAAGTGCATTTACAGAGTCAAACTGAGCACTGCTAGAATAGATTGAGAAGGAAAAAAGAGCTCCGGTTTTGGAGTCATGCTGCATATTAAATATATTGGTATCTAATAAGGTTTACTGTATACCTAAAACTCAGTGTGAAGCTCATAATCAAGGTTGTAGAAAAAACATAGGAAAAAGTGCCCACGCTTGCTTTATTAAAGAGTAGCTGTGACTTGAATCAGAGTATGCGGGTTATAGCTGATAACAACAGACTTTAGCTGAATGTTTCATGCATTTATTATTAAGCGTTCACTCTTAATTGCCATTGAAAACAAAGCAACAACTCTTCCAGCCATTCCAGACACACCTAAAGCTCTCTGATCTTCAGGTTTACGCGCTCAGAATCAGATCATTCCATTTGTCGAGCTCAAACAACGCGACGGTAACGCAGCGTTTAATTCAATGAAGCAGACACCTCTAAACTATCTTCATCGTTCTCATTGGTGATTCTCTGAAAGGTTCAGGAAATGAAGTTGGTTTGTGGGATGATGCTCTCCACTTTGTGGTCGGCGGGGTTCGCAGAGGCCTCGTAGTTACAGATCGTCACTTCATGTCTGTAAGCCTAGAGAGACAGACAGAGGGAGAGAGAGAGAGACACACAGAGAGAGACAGAGACAGAGAGAGACACAGAGAGAGAGACAGAGGGAGAGACAGAGAGAGACAAAGAGAGAGAGACAGAGGGAGACAGAGAGAGAGAGACAGTGGGAGACACAGAGACAGAGGGAGAGAGAGAGAGAGACAGACACAGAGAGAGAGAGAGAGACAGAGGGAGAGACAGAGAGAAAGAGAGAGAGAGAGAGAGGTCCAGTTACTTCAGCGATACAGTGTTTGAGTTTATAGCTATTATCTATTTGAACTGCTACACCTACAGTAGGCATATTATTTTGACATCTCAAAAAGCCTTAAGTGTGATGTATGGCATTAGAAAATGTCTAAAGACTATTATTATGTGTTGATTCAACTGTGTGGTTACTATCAAGGTATTGTTGATGGTTTAGGTCCTTGCTAAAGGTTTCTTTCTAAAGGCGGACCTCAGAGAACTCTCCCCTCAGGCCGATGTAGTAGACCCTGGTGCTCTCGGCCCCAAAGTTCTTGGAGATGTGGATGGAGAGGTGCTGAACGTTGGAGAAACGAGCGATCCTGGAACATCACAAGAAGAGGTTAGACAACAGGATCATGGGAGGAATTCAATCTAAATCACAGTGTGTGTGTGTGTGTGTGTGTGTGTGTGTGTGTGTGTGTGTGTGTGTGTGTGTGTGTGTGTGTGTGTGTGTGTGTGTGTGTGTGTGTGTGTGTGTGTGTGTGTGTGTGTGTGTGTGTGTGTGTGTGTGTGTGTGTGTGTGTATACACGTGTTGAGTTGTAAACAAGCGGAGACATTAAGAGAAACAAAAAGTTGGTTCCGCTTGTGTTTCGCACGCTTCGTCACAAAGATTAGATTTCACCTCATCAGGGTTTTCAACAACTGAACAAGTACACACCGACACATCAACTAAAATGAGCAGGAAAGGACAGAATGAGCTTGCCGTGCAGTGGGGGTCATAAAGCAAAAGAATATATATGATATGATATATTGGTGGTTCGATCCCCCGCCTCCCCGCCACAAGTGTTCCTGGGCAAGACACTGAACCCTGAATTGATCCCGATAGTTAGCTTGAACCCTGCGTGGTAGCTACTATCGGTGTACAAATGTGTGTGTGAATGGGTGAATGTGTACAAAACAATGTAAGGCGCTTTGGGTCTGTGAAAGCGTGTGTGAAGAGCTTTATAAATGGAGTCCATTTACCATTTATCATAGACTAGTAGAGTAGTCTAAATTGAAACTTCTGTTTAAACGTTGGGGAAATGAGTTGCTAATATGAGTACGTATTACTGCTCATGCTCTCACTTTGTGGGGTACTCCAGCTCGGCGGTTGGGTCTCTGTTGAGTCTGAAGGCTTGTTCCGGTTCTCTGCCGGTGTCATCAAAGGACATTTGAGGGATGTTCTTGTACCTGGAGGGAGAAATAAAGTCAACCTCGTGAAATCAGTCAGACACTCTTGTTTTGTATATGGAATTTCTATATATATTTTTTATCTATTCAAAATATTTTATATCCATATAAAACAAACCTCCAAACAAATGCATTTCATCTTAAAAAAATGACTTTGTTTAGTTCAAAATGTAAACCCACATTAAAATACTGTATGTATTGCATTATGTTTATTTCTGTTTCACCACTCAGTGCAAAATCACAGGCCTAAATGTCAGCCTGTAACAAAAAATAAAGCCGTGGAGAAGTCACAAACGTTGGGTTTTTGAAATTGTTTCATAGATTCAGGTAAAATAAAATATCATAGAGGGAAGTTCTTGATTTAAAAAAAAAAAATCTTAATGTAGGAACTGCTTTAGGAACATCCTGCTGGGCCAAAGGATCCGACACAGGATCCTTGTACTTTTACAAACTCAGATCGATATGTCTTTACGCCCCCCTGTGCCTCGAAATTGAATTTAGAAAACAAAGATTGAAATATTTCCCGGTGCGTTTCCTAACTTTTCCCACTAATCAAAGAAGCATCGACCGACACTCACAGTCGTATCTCGGCCGGGTGAGAGTCGTCATTTTCTCCGGAGATGATGAGGCCTTTCAGCTTCACGTTGCCGGTAAAACTGAAAGAGAAAAACGCAATCGTTCGTTGATATTAATTGTCTGCTATCTTTGAAACCGAATCACAAACAAGCTGGACACGGTTGAAAGACAAGACGAAAGCAGAAGCTGTCACAATAGACAAATGAGTTGAACATATCAATATTGGTGTAGAGGAACCTCTTCATCAACTGATATATCAGCACATTTCATGAGGATGAAAAGTAATGTCAGACTATCCTCCTGCATGGTGATTAGTTTGTGTGTTGATGTCTATGAATACACTTTTTTAATAAGTGTGTATATGGTTTAGAGGCAGCAAAGCAGTGAAGTTGTTCATACAAGACGAAATGTTCAGTGTAGGCTAACTTAAGTATTAGGATGATGATGATTTAATAACTTACGGGATGTTGAACAGCAGCTCTTCATCTGCGTCGCTCTCAACATACTAAAGAAAGAAAAAAAAAAGTTAAAACTGTGTCTTGGGCTCTTAACAATTTTAACATGTCAACTCAGGCATGCTCCACACATTTGTCTTTACATTTATGTGGTAATTTTATTTGGTTTCTAGTTAGGCAAAGGAAATGCTCTACAAAAGGGTTTAAATTGTAATGTCACCTCAGACATTTTCGAATTTTTTACAGATTCTTTTAATAACTTTGGAGTTTGGCAAAGTTAATGTTTTATATTTGGGGTTTTCGGATTTTAATTTAATAATTTTTGTATGTCAACTTGGGTATTATTTATTTCATGACTTTATTTACTAGTTATAGGCAAAGTAAATACTCTATATTGAGGGTTTTTGACTTAAAAAAAAGTATTAAAAAATTAACTATTTTAATGTCACATTTTAGTTATAGGCCTATACATTTAGCCTATTTGATAACGTTGGTTACCAGTTAGGCTACTTACTTTGCAGGTAGGCCTACTTTCAGTATATTTTGGTGCAAATACTTTTGTATTGCTACTGAAGTAAGAGTATGTTTTACACTGTACTGTTGTAGCTCAGGTGATATGTAAGACACATTTAGTTAGTTATAATAACTTTGGAGCTCCACAGCAGGACTGAGCAACAGAAGCCCCGCGGACCTTCACTCTCCCTGGGCAAACATAACAGTCCCCGTGCAGCTATGTTCACACGGAACTCCACACAGCGGGCACATGCTGGTCAACTAGCCGGGCAAGAGGTTCTGTGCGGCGGTTACCTTGTCCCTGTCGTTCCGCTGATCCCACGGTTTGAACACCAGCTTCCCGTCGCCGTCTCTGCTCTCGTTCAGACACTGGAGCTTCTCCGTGTCGATCCGCTGGTACAGTCCGTACTCCAGGCCCCTCTCTGCGGGCTCGTGCTCCGCCTCACAGCAGCCATGCCCATGCCCATGCCCATGTCCATGGCCGTGTCCGGACATAGTAGAAGTGGGGCTGAAATATCGCTGTTTTCAGTTAAGAAATATAGTTCGGAAATAAGGGACGATAGTGACAGACGCTGCTGCGTGGCTGGTTTGTTTTCAGAGAGAGACGCACGCGATGAGCAAGTTTCACTTCCCGGCCCAAAGCGAACTGAGATATAAACGTACATCCGGTTAGAGATTTTCGAAATAAAACAAGTTTGTAAAAACTAAATACATGGACAAACAATACTTTGTCGGGATTTAACAATGTTGGGGAGTATTAGTTAACCCCTTTAAATGAAAGAAGTCAAACTTAATGTTGCAGAAACTTACTGGTAGTTCAACTACAAAAATAAACGTCAATACATTTCTTGTAATATTGTCCGTGTGAGGTTTAGATCTCAGAGCTTTTCACCTTCCAGGATTTGCACTTACATGTTGGACAGATGAGTGCAACGTACATGCAATTTGTTTTATGTTTTAATATCCATAATCATCGACAATGTGGCGGAAGATGTGTAGACTTTCAGATGCCCTGATGTCAAAGTGGAGCGTCTTCCACTATTTGGGAGCCAGGGCAGAAAACAGACAGGATTTTGTTGAGTGACTAGGTGTCCATGGCAGTGAGAGAGCACCAAGCAGATGGGGGATGCATTTGGAGGGAACTGATACAAATGTTATCAAATATGAACTAAAATAGTTTTTTTTATTATGCATACAACCTTTACAAAAGGTGTTATATATTATATATTGAAAGGAGAACAGTACCTTACAGGAAGTAATTATGTACAAAAATGTAACAACTTTACCTTCATGAGCAACAAAACGCCAACCATGTGATGTGTTTTCTGATTGGCTCGTATCTCTTACCACCAATTGTCAACACTGTCGCAAAGACGCAAACCATTTGCAAGTGTCGTGATTTCTGGCTTTTATGCATTTGGTTTTACATACTATCTATATTCTATAGGTTTGTTTTACACATAGATAGTATATAAAACATAAGTTGAAATAAACTAAGTACATTAACACAAGTACTTAGGTTTCAACAAATTTGAAGTACTTGTTGTATTGTATATTTCAGAGGGAAATATAGATTGTTTTTTGGTTGACCACATTTTGATAGCTTAAATTTTTTTTTTTTGCAAAAAAACATAAGAGTTTATAAAACATGTTTATTGTATCAATTAAACTCAGAATTTAGTGAAAAGTCAGGATAAAGTATTTATAATATTTACCAACGTACTTTTTATATCACAAACTTTTAATTATGTTGTGATCCCTCAAAATTGAACGGAAACTGTCATCACTCAAAGTTATAGCATCTATTAAATTATGTACGTTATTGATAAGAGAGATTTGAAACAAAGGCAAAACACCAAACTTCGCAAAATGCAAAACTTTAGGTTTAATTGGAAACAAATGCCACATTACATGATTTAAAAGGAAACATCTTATGTAAACAATATTCTAATAACTATTTATTAAAGCCTACTAGGACAGACGGGCCTTTAAAAACATATCCATTCACATTCTCCAGTGACAATTTTTCCATTTTACTGTACCGACAGTTTGAATGTGTTCAGTAACTGAGAGATAGAATAAATACAGTGATACTCAGATATCTGTGATGCTTGATAAAACACAACCACACAAATATAGATTCAAGGGCAAAAAGTCAATTTTAATAAAAATGACCCATAGAACATTTATTAAAATCTAATAAAATTACAATTTTTAATCTACTTCCTTTCAGGCCCGTGTTGTGGGGTGCCAGGTCCCAGTGTTGAAAATAAATACATCTCATCAATCATTGATGTCGACTGAAGCTGCAGACGTCCTATCAAACTCAACTTCCTTATTGTTATTTTTCCTTTTCGTTCGTTCTTCTGCTGCAGTCTTTTCAGCGCTGCACTCGAGCTATTTGTCACAGTGAAGCAGATACAAACAGGGACAAACACATTCGACAGCAAGAAAACATGATCTGAAAGCCACAATAGGGTTAAAATAAGTCTACAATCTGTGTGTGTGTGTGTGTGTGTGTGTGTGTGTGTGTGTGTGTGTGTGTGTGTGTGTGTGTGTGTGTGTGTAGTTTGACTGATATCATACCTTTTAAAAATCGCACAAGGCAAAAAAATTAAATAAACATGTTTCAATATGCATGTGTTTTGATGTTTTTTCAAAAGCAGCCAGTAAACGTCTTAGTACCTTAGCTGCGGACGTGCACCATGCATGCCGTTAAAAGATTAAAACAATCAAAAAGGTTTTCCTGATGTAGTGTATCATTTGATCGAGATGAAGATAAACAAACAACCATTCTTTAAATTAAAAATAATTTAGGATATTTTTTTTCCTGTTCCGTGATGTAAAACATTTTTTGAAGAAATAAAAAAATTGTTTTGCTTTCTTGCCAGACACCACTCGCATGTCTTTACGCTAATAATGAAAATATAGCCATTAGCCAGCTGACTTAGTTTAGCTTAGCATAAACCATGGCATAAACACTAGAAAGAGTGTCATGAAGCTAGCCTGGAGCTAAATCAGCCTCCCAACACATGTAAAGCTTACTAAATAAGCGGTGTCTAATTTGTTTAACATGATTAAAAAACATATAGATTGGCGGGTAAAAATGACAATTTATAGTTTTATGAAAGGAGCCTGGGCTTGTCCTGTTCACATAAAACTACAAATTGTCATTTTCAAAACAAACCATATTTAACAGGTTAATTAATGAAGTTCAGAGATACTGGTCCAGGTGGATAGGATCGTTCATTCTTCATGTTCAAATCTTTATGCTAAACTGAGCTAAGCTAACTGGCTGTAGCTTTGCACACAGACATTACAATCAATTCATCCATCAATAAGCATCCAAATTCATTTCCCAAAAAGGTCCAAAAAGCTTTAAAAAACGTCTGCTAGATAACAATAAAAAGGAACAGACTTGTGTATATGTGTTTGTGTGTGTCCTCTGCATATTGTAAAACGTTGGCGACTTCATTCTCTCAGCCGTTGACCGTCATTTCATGATTTAAATAATAATTTATACCCCCCCCCAAAAAAAACACTGAAAATAAATCAACCCTTTTTTCAGAAATACTGAAAAGTTGATGTGATATGTCTAGTGTGTGTGTGTGTGTGTGTGTGTGTGTGTGTGTGTGTGTGTGTGTGTGTGTGTGTGTGTGTGTGTGGTGTATGGATGAGCAGTCTCAGGTAAAATTTAGCTAAACTTAAATTAAAAACACAGTTGGAATTGATAAAATACATTGAGTCTCTTTCACACTATCGGCGGGAGAATCTGTTCTTGAAAGCTTTGATAGTTTTGGCCATCATTGGGGCGATTTCTGCCAGAGGACGAAACACAGAAAGAACAAAACGGTTTGTGAGAATTAAAAGAACTTAAAACACATTTCTGGTTCATGAATCTAAAAGCAAGACTGTTAAAAGGTGCAGTCAGCGATTCCGAGAACGCTTGTTATCAAGATCAGTGAATATCTCCTCAAGACCTGTACGTACTGTGTGTGTGATGGAAAAAACAAAACAGAGATAATACACAGCCTAGGCTCTGTGAACTGATATGTAAACAAAAAAGGCCCACCGTAGCAACAACATGTCTGTTTACAGAGCCTTGGGTGTGTATTAACACTGGAATTTTTTCAGCGCGCACACAGTACAGGGAGGGGATCATGGGGAGATATTCAGTGATTTTGAAAAGAAGTGATTTGGACAACAAATTCTCCAGCACACACACAACACACTTACTTTTGACCTGTGGCTTGTCCCGGGCGGCCTCTCGTGCCCCGCCCCCGCCCACTCCCACTCCCCCTCCCCCTACGCTCAGGGCCGAGGAGCGGGACGAGCCCGGAGAAGCGTCACTTTGGGAGAAGGAGGAGTGACTCGTCTCTCCAGTGTAATTTATGGTCGCTGGTCTTATTCTGAAATACACAGGAAGAGACAAATGGTCAGTGACGGTGCTGAAGCTAAAAGTTTGAACTGAACCAAGAGTGATGGGCTGCAGCTAAAGTAAATAATATTTATCAACCTTGATGATTTTTAAAATGACTGAAATATGACCA
The DNA here is from genome assembly GCA_026929865.2 of Hyperoplus lanceolatus. NCBI lineage: Eukaryota > Metazoa > Chordata > Actinopteri > Uranoscopiformes > Ammodytidae > Hyperoplus > Hyperoplus lanceolatus. The sequence continues at coordinate 7,741,798 of CM049413.1, read as the reverse complement.
TCACATTTACTGTAAACTAAATGTTTATCCTTTATGAATGATTTGTGTTCATCAAACTTCAAGTCATTCAAGTCACATAAACATAAACAAAGAAAAACCAGTCTGCCAGTATTTAGTATTTCTGCTATCTCTGCTACAGTCCCCAGAGTTAGGACTAAATAACGGGAAGCAGCCTTTAGTTTTCATGCACCAAATCTCTGGAACAAACTCCCAGACAACTTGAGGTCTGCTGCAAATCTCAGCTCTTTTAAATCAAGTCTGAACTGAAGACTTTTCTGTTTCCATTTTAACCTGTAATTTTTGTTTTATTTAAATGTTCTATTTCTATTCATTCGCTTTTAAATGTTTTATTAATTCGCTTTTCTAATGTGTATTGTGTATTTTAATCTTGCCCCTGTAAAGCACTTTGAATGGCCTCATGTCTGAATTGTGCTATATAAATAAACTTGCCTTGCCTTGCTTCATAGACAGATTAAAGAAATGTATGAATTATCAAAATTGTTAAATTTAAATTGGATTAAGTTTCTGTTGATTGAAATGTGCCATAGATTATGTTAATGTTAGTATGTTCACTAGATAGAGCCGTTACATGTCAAATATACCGTAATAGAAATAATAATCATTTCACTTTATTTCCTAAATGACAATGATTCCACATCGATAACTAACTTTGAATATTTTTTTATTATCAATGAACAACAGAAGAATCCTGATCAGATGATTAAATAAAAAAACAACCGCCTTCCCTCAAAAAACATTATTTGATCAATAACTTGGTCTTTCTCAAGCTTACAAAATAACACTATTTTGTAATAAAAACTTACATTATATTATGAATATTTAAGTACACTACAAACACCACCAGGTGGCGATTGTGAATGTGTTTGAGTAACTTCACCTACTATGTTGCATTTGGGAATTAAAACTCATTATCTGTGTTAAACTTGTGTTGAAGGTCAGAGAGATCAAACTGACTTTGAGTAAACATGTTGTGCATGATGTTGATGTGTGGATGATGTTGATGTATGGACAGAGTAAATAAGACGTTGAATGATCAAATATAACCAAGGTTGCTAACCAAAGGCCATTTTGGTTTACGTAGCAAGAAGTTCTACTTTTGGACCCGTCCAATGAAAAATTATCATAACCAATGAGATATAGACAAATTGTAATCTAATTTTCATTACCAATGGCCAAAAGGGGAAAATGAGGATGAAACCAGACAGGAGAGAATTCTGGAAAAGTATTGGATGGGCTGACTTTCAACCCCTTTAGAGAACTGTATGAAAAAACTAAATCCTGAATGTAAAATTCTGTTCGTCTGTACAACAGCTCCAGCGTTATTGCGTCCTTCAATAAAGTTGAGTGTTGCTCTGATTTCATCGCTTCCTTGCCTTCATTTATTTAACTTGTGCGAAGTGGTTACTGCTGCGACATGATTTGACCCAAATCTGGTTCCAGGTTGTTGGCTTCAAGCACAGACAGGCGGCCGCGCTAACGAAGGTAACCTTTTACATTTCATTGAAAGTGTCTCTAAATTGCTCCTGCTTGCATTCAATAACTCTGCTACACAGATTTCTAGGTTCCAGCTTCAGCCCTTCTCCTAACACTCACTCTGCTTCTGTACGCTCTCAAATTGTCTGATCAGGGTTTTTTTGTGACAACCCCTTTGTTGACTTCATCTACAATGACGTCTCTCCCAAACTCTTTAAAGTACCTGCACTGATCGCCATCTCCATGATAACAGACTTACTAAGTTCCTCACACAACCCAACTTTTAAAAAAAAGATCTATCCCTTTAGTATTTAAAGCCAGAAAACCCCTGATAAATGCTGTATTTTTGTTTTTAATTTGATAATTTCTAGACAAACATAATTGTATGTCTTGTGAGAAGTTGGCGGTTTTTCTAGTGAGTACTGACTTGATTGGAGCTGCGGCGGCCGTGGAGGCGGCTGTTGAATTACTAATGGTGCCAAACTTCTCCTGGAGGCGCCGGACGTCACGCGGCGGTTTGGCGACAGAATTCACAAACGCCATTTTAACCTGTCGAACTGCGAGTACAAACACAGAGAGGGAAAGGGTTGTCACGCTAAACATCACAAAGCAGTTACTGTAGATCCAACATCTTAAAAGGTGGAGTCAACGATTCTGTAGAACCCTTGATGTCAAAATCAATTTGTCAATATCAGTGAATATTTCCTCATGATCAGCTACCTGTGCGTACTGTGTTTGCACTAAAAAGAAACAACGCAGTGTTAATACACAGCCTTGACTCTTTAAACCGGCATATTGCTAGCTACGATGGGCCCTCTTTGTTAACATACCCTTAGTATACATACACGTTTACAGAGCCTAGGTTGTGTATTAACACCAGATTTTTTTTCAGCACGCAAACACATTGCATACAGGTAGCGGATTGTGAGGAGAAATTCACTGATTTTGTCATAAACTGATTTTGACAACAAGCATTCTGCAGAATGGCTGACACCATCTTTAAGTCAGTAGCACAGCCTCTCTCCCACCTTTGGGCTTGTTAGCGTGTGCAGAGGAGATGTTGCGTGTGAGCAGCCGGAGCCGCTCCTCGCGCTCGTCGTGCAGCCGTAGATACATCTCCCTCCACGACTCGTACTCCTGTGGAGACGCACGCTTAAAGTCCCGCTGACAGTGGCGATTCCACAGCTCATCTGACTCCTCCGTGAACCACTGGAAGAAAATATATGACTTCAGTCCTACAGGAGATTTACCACTCAAAGTTCATTTCCCCATTTTTTTTTCTATAAGGAAATTTAAATGTTTTGAAAAAGTCTAATTTTTCATCTGATGATGATGAATTTCATGTAACAGCAAATGAGACCAAGTGTGCATGCGTGCGTGTTTGTGTGTGCGTGCGGTGTGTGAGCTTGTGTGTGTGTGTGCATGCAAGTGTGCGTGTGTGTGTGTGTGTGTACCTGGTTGCTCTGCTCGATGCGGTACAGCTGCTCTGGCGTGCACCGCTCCAGCACCGGCTCGAGGATCTCAAATGGAACGCCCCCCACCTCGTCGATGGCTGAAAGAACACACAAGCAGTCACACCTGTGCACCCGTGTTTATTTGCTTAATCCACCTTGAGATAGCAGGTGGGTGGGGTCAGCTAATGACTCAAGGATTAGCACAGGCTTTCTGTTTTCTTTTATTGTGTATGGTGAGCCCTGCCTCTTTCTCCTCTGCTCTACTAAAGAACATTGAAAGGTGGAGTCAACGATTGTGGAAACAGTTGCTGTCAAAATTGCTTTTTGTCAAAATCAGTGAATATCTCCTCACCATCCACTACCAGTCTGTACTGTGTGTGCACTGAAAACATATCCAGTGTTAAAATACAGCCTAGGCTCTATATACTGGTAAGCAAACAAAGGGGGGTCCACTTGGCAATATGACCGTCTACAGAGCCTGGGCTGTGTATAAACACAAGATTTTTTCCAGGACAGGTGGTGGACTGTGAGGAAATATTCACTGATTTTGACAACACATGTTCTCCAGAATCACTGACTCCACCTTTAATGCATCATAAAAAAAAACATATCAATAAAAGTTATAAAAGTTGTATTGTCTACAAGTCACTGCCTTTGACTACAGACTGGTTGTGTGTTTGAACAATAGAATAGTATGCAGCGATATCTTCCAGGTGAACTTGTATACAACCCATGTTTTGTTTTATGTTGATGTTTGTTCTGTTTCATTGTTTATTTTCAATGTTGTCAATAATTTTTTATTGCTTCTCTTTCTTGTACTTCTGGACATATTCTCCAGTTGACTTGATTAGATACGTAAGAGCGTATGAATGTTATCACCCCTTGTTACAGATATTATTTCTAAAAAAAAATAAGTATCAAAAAAAGAATAATATGCAGCGGCTGCACTCACAGTCGATGTTGTTCTGCAGCACGCGGATGCACTGATCGTACAGCGACATCATCTTGGGCAGGTAGGCCGTCTTTGACCCCGAGTAGACGACCATCTTAGAGTTGAACCGTTTCCCCGTGAAGCCGGAGTCCTCTTCCTCGTTGTTGGAGACAGGAACTGAGAGTAAAAGGAGGGAGAGAGAGTCAGGACAGTGTGACACGGAGCAGGAACAGGTCAATATGACACTTAAAAAAGTAAAGGGGAACGACCTCGGCCAATGCAAATAATTAAATATAGTCTCTTGAGATGGCTTCTCCTTACAGTCAAATGTTCAGCGAGTGAGTGAGTGAGTGAGTGAGTGAGTGAGTGAGTGAGTGAGTGAGTGAGTGAGTGAGTGAGTGAGTGAGTGCTTGTGTTTCTATGATGATAATAGATAAAATAATAATAAAAGAAAAACATAATATGAGGATTGTGCTTATTTCATGGTCATCGTGGTTTAGAAGAAGGAGCTTTGATGTTTCTCAGTGTGTGAGGCATCGTTACCTTTCCGTCTCTGCGGGGACAGTGGTGTGACGTCCAGCGAGGGCAGAGGTCTGTAGTTGGGCTGAATCGCTGGCAGAGGGATTTCAGGAAGAGGGGGAACGGCTTCAACCACCTACAAACAACAAAACATTAACAAACATCATATCTATAAACAACGTAAGAGTTAAAATAGATTATTAATGCTTTCTATGAAACAGATCTTTAATTAATGATCGCACATAAAAAGTTAGGAATAGTTTGGAGAAATATGCTTATTGCCTTCTTTCCAACGCTAAGATGAAAAGATTGATGACACTCTCATGTTGGTCTGTTAGGGCCCACTCACACTAGGGCCGTTTGCTAAACGATTTAACTTTTGAAGCGATGCAGATTGACTCTACTACTCATTTATTGAAAATAATCAAGTTGCTGTCGTATTTAATAAATTATAGCAAAATATAAAGCAAATACCTGGGCTAACTGATTTAAAAACAATAACGAAAATACATTATTAACAGAAATTCTGTATAGTATTTTATGAACATCTATATCAGGGCTGTACGCTTATTTTTTTAGGTGGTAGCACTGGTGCTAGCAAGCAAAAAAAATCAGTAGCACAAAAATAAATTCAGTAGCACACAAAGTATGATCGAAAACCTGCATAACCTTAACCCATGCAATTTGCTCTAATTACCTTTTAGCCTGTCATCTTGGTCTCATTTGAAATTCTCAATTAATGTCATATCCTAGTGTGTGCAGTAATAATTGTAGAAAAATTAATAGGGGTGCACTGATTGTAATTTAGACAAAGTAATCTAACCTGCCAATTGCAATTTTTTGATGATTCAGAATTATTTCTCCCCATAAAATTAATATCTATATATTTTTTGTATATACATATCATTATTATATTCATAATAATATTTTTTTTTGGTAAATGTCCTTCTGTTAATTAAAACCTATAACTTTAAACATAAAGCCTATTAAATAAACAAGTATACATATTGATACAATTTAGGATAAGTTAAATAGGTTGTTGTGAATGTGTTGGGAGCAGTTCTTCAGTGGCTTATCAGTTATTTCAAACTTTGTTTAAATAGACTACTGTTGTTGACTCTCTCTGCAGCTGAAGCAGTTGATTTTCAAGCTAGCGCAGTTGATTTTCAAGCGCGAACTTCCTGTTCTTACCGGCTTCAAAAAAGTCAACTCACGTTTGGCTAGTAACAGGCTTTTAATGTGAAGGCGCACAGGAAATGTTCTGTTTGCACACGCACTAACTTAACTGTGTGCCGTCTCCTTCCGGTTATTACCGTTGGTGAAGTGTATTAGACGCTAGAATCGTCCCGAGCACACATCATTCACCAGCCAAAGTGGAGGGTGGACTCAATAACTTACTTGCCTAAGATTACATTTACCCGAATTTGGAGAGTGTTAATGTAGAGCCCTCTAAGCAGTGTTGTGCAGCACTCCTCTGTGTCTCAAACAGACAGCATCTGCTCATTAGCACTCGTGCGAGTGGGTTTGTATTCATCATCGCACGTGATCAATTTCAGTAGCAAATGCGATCAAAACTGTTGCACTGTACAGCCCTGTATATATATAATGCAGAAAATCGCAATTAAGAATGGCCCGTGGTCATTCTCTGCATGTCATCCCACTCTCTGCCCCATTTAATCTCTGTGTCTTAAACCTATCTAATAAAGCATAATAATTCCCCCCCAAATTTTTTAATAATAATCAGTAAATGATCCCCATCTCTGCTGCTCTTCTTCTTCTTCTTCTTACCCTCTTGCGTTTCTGTGGCGTGGCTGTAGCCGGGCTGGAGCCTGAGTGTTGCCTCTTGCTGCTCTGGTTGCCATTAGCTTTGCTGGGTTTGTGGGAGGGGGGTGCAGAGGGGGGTGCGGAGAGGGGTGCGGAGAGCGGGGGGCTGCGTGACCGATGGCCGGAGGAGGAGGAGTGAGGCGCTCGACTGTGTGACGAAGATGACGATGATGATGAGGGTTTCTTCTTCTTCTTGATCGGCGTTGGAGCGTCGTACGTCAGGAACGACTCGAAGGACATAGTGGGCGTCTCAAAGTCCTCCTCCTCTTTGGGCGGAGGGGGAGGGGGGGGAGAGTCCTTAGGGACCCGCGGTCGCCCTGGAGACATGGAGACAAATGGGAATGTTTAAGAAAAGATAAGAAATGTACTTTATACTTTATTGTCTCATATAGGAACATTTGTCTTGGGCTTCAAGCAGCCACTGCTTCACTAAAATACACTTGCCACAATACACCTCAACACATAGAACATGCAAATGGGTTAAAGGTCTGGAAACACAAACATTGCAGTGCATCATGGGAAATTAGCAGCCAAAGTGAAAACAGTATGAACATTAGCTCATGTTAAACTGTCAAGCTTTCCAAGGACAGATCTTTGAGTAACTGCTCTTAAGGAAACTTTGCATTTCGCTGATATTATTATAGTTTGTCATTTCCTGTGAGCAGAGTTGCTACATCAGTCGGTACAGGATGTCGCTCTCTGTTGTGGCCAAACGTCGTTGGCTGATTCTGGTGCACACAGACAGCTGCACAACTAATCATCTAATAAGCATCTAATCTTTGGTTTGGCTTCCATGATAATACCCAGTACACAGTTATTTATTAAACCCATTTTTTTCACGAAAGACAATGTACGGGAATCTAAAGAGTCTGATCTAATGTTTTTTGTTGATGTGTATGTTATCTAATAAAAACAACTCTTGCTTTAAACCCATGGTATATTTATGTGAAGTGTATTGTCACAATAAAAACTGCAGGACCCCAGGAAGGAAATCTTTTGGCTTATGCTGACGTTAATGGGGATCCAAATAAAAACAACCTACCAACTGTGAAACTCTTCCATCAAACCCAAACACACTCACATACTTACAAAATATAAATAGTATATCAGCAAAGGATTCTAGTTTAAATGTAGGGTACAATTATATATAAATATATATAGTTTGCAATTGGTTCAATAAAACAAAATTTATTTCTTATAAAAATGATTTCACAAACACTCACCGTCATCTCCTCCTTTCTTCTTCTCCTCCCTCTTTCCGTCCTGTGCGGTGGATTTCTTGCTGCTGTGTTTAACAGACTTCTGAACGGGACTCTGTTGTCTTTCTCTCTCTCTCTCTCCCTCCACGCTGCGTTTCTTCCCTTCTCCTCCTCTTTCTCGATCGCCGCTCATCTGCACTTTTTGGCGCCGTTCGTCGTCTCTGTCCCTGCTTCTGTCGCCGTGGTGAATTCTACTGGGTTCTTTGATTGGTTTGGAGTAGCGGACTTCTTTGCGAGGCGGACTAGGCTCTGGTTCAGGCTCTGGTTCTGGTTCGGGGCTTTCGTACTCGTCGGACTGGTACCCACCTCCCCGCTGTGGAGAGCTGCTGTACTGCTGGTGTGGCGGCGATGGAGAGTAGTTTGTGTGATAGCCTCTCTCTTCTATCTCCTCTTCGTCTTCTTCTTCTGGCTCTTCTTCCATATATGGCGGCTCCTCGTCGTCAGGAGAACGCTCTCGGGTCCGTCGGTGGCCCCCGCCATCGCCGCCCCCTGCCTCTGGGCCACGGGGGTGACCGTGTGAACGCACCGCCTCTTTGGTGTGACCGTGGGGGGGTCTGAGGAAGAGAGATGGCAAAAATTAAATTGAACAAAACTATTGTCTTTGGAGTTGAGGGTTGAAATTGCAATGTCAGAAAATAAAAAACAATTGATAGAATCCTATTTCCCATGACTCAGCATTTTAAGAATTTACAGTAACTTATTCAATGACTTTGGCTTTTTAAAGGTGTAGTCAGCAATTTGAGAGAATGCTTATTGTCAAAATTAGTTTGTCTAAAACAGTGAATATCTCCCCACAATCCAAAACTTGTCCATAGTGTGTGTGCTCTGAAAAAAATATCCAGAGTTAATACAAAGCCAAGGCTGTGTAAACAACTAGACTGAGTCAAGTTGAGTTCAAAACACCACTGATACAAACAACTGATGTAAGAGTGTACATGTCTGGGCACAGGTGACGCGTGCAGAACTTACTTTTCCGCAGACTGAGGAACCAGTTTCTTCCATTTGGCTACGAGGCTTTTCGCCAGCTCTCCAACGACTTCATTTTTCCTAAAAGAATTCACAGTCTTTCCCACTCCAGTTTCCTACGAACACACAGTGAAAAGAGGGACACAGAAATCTCTTTATTCTATCATCCAGAAGCTCAGATTTACTTTGAGTGTCTAGAAAAGCGGTGTCAAAAAAATCCAGTGTCAATTGACAGCCTAGGCTCTGTAAACAGGCATTTTGCTAGCTACAGAGGGCCCCCATAGTCTACATACCCTTTGTTTACATGCCAGTTTACAGAGCCTAGGCTGTGTACTAACACTGAATTTTCTTTCAGCGCACAGACAGTACAGACATGTAGCAGATCATGAGATATTCCCTGATTTGACAAAAAGTGATTTTGACAACAAACGTTCTCAAGAATCACTGACTCCATCTTTAAAGGCTTGTTACTAAGCACACCTTCCCCTAACAACTGGCCATCTACTGATCCTGTCTGAGCTTGAAAAATTTCACTAATGCAAGATTTACAATTTGTCATTTTTTTTATAGCCCAACAACAACAACAAATCCTTACCACCAGTATGTCCACGGTCATCGGCAGCTCTCCCAGCCTTTTGAAGTACTTCAGGAGCTGGAAAAACAAGAAATGATAGTATTAATATCTGCATAACTTTACTTGAAGTCTTTTTTATGCAAATATTTTATCAGTTATGATCTAAATTCTTCCTCCAGAAATGGACTCACTGTACGACATCACTGAGAACAGCTCTTGTGTGATGTAAGTTCATTCATTATTAAATCCAATGCAAAGTCACACATATATCTGTTTGTATACAAGAGCGGTTTGTGCACTGTTTCAATTTCAGCAATTCTCTGCTCTCTCTTCAGGAGGATTTACATGAAAATATTCTCATACGAGGTCGAACTGTACACCTGGTTTGATCCTGTTAGTCTGTGAGGAGTCTCTTTTATTTGAACGTTTACTTAATTTTTTAAAAAATAAATAAAAAAAGACCTAGGCTAGACTTTGATTCCGTTGTACTCAATTTAAACGCTATTTTACTGTTATTGTCAATAGGTTTTTTTTCTCATTTTTGCTTATTTTCTTATTACGTCATTATTATGTCATAATATGGCTATATAGGTTACACTAGACTTGGCTTTATATGTTCATTCCGATGTCACACCCTCTTCCCATGTAATTTCTGTATTGAAAAGTAATTTGACATGCTGCATTTCTTGTATGAAAGGTGCAATACAAATAAAGTTTAGTTATCGTTACACATCCCTGCATCGTGCTAACAGTGTGTCGTGGCCTAGTAACGAAGCATGTCTTCAGCTAAACCACAAATGTGTTATTTTACTATTTTCTTTAAAAATAACATTAGAACCTCTGCAAACTGTAGACTGATATAATAAATATTTATTTTCACAAAACCCATAACACTGATCACGATCCGCTTTGTTTTGAGACGCAGTTTCCTTGGAACAGTGAAAGTAAACAAAGGGGAGGTCGGACATTAATCATTTAGGCTATCATATATCCACTTATACAGTATCCACGTGTTCTTAGCAGACGGCAGTACAGTAATATTCATAATTATTAATGAGTTGAAACAAAGTAAATCAGTGTAACATCACAGGCCCGGAGTCGCTCACTACGTTTAGTTAGCTCAAAGGCTAACGGCTACTCTATAATATACGATCAGTTACATTGTAGTTATTGTTATTATATTGAATAACCGATTAACGATCAATGAACAGGTGTTGCACCGAGATGACAGGTGTTTATATAGGATAAAAGATTAAAGAAGTAATTTTGTAACAAGTTAAAACCCATTAATTGTCGTGACGTCGGACACGGCGCCTTCACGGACAGTCGGAAAAAATACGAGCCACATCCAAAACTATTCAATTAAACATTTTAAATCGAAATAGCCTATAAACACTGAAAACGACTTTATTTTACACAAGATTAAAAATGACCAAAAGTTAAAAAATTAAATAGTTATGGTTAATTATTCCAGTAAAATGTAATTTCTTATTATTTATAGCAATTTTCATGATGATGCTTTAAATGTTTTATTTGATTTTTATATGCTATATATTGGAAGCAAATATAATGTGTGTTTTTCAATTAAATCAAATAAGTAGTTAACTCCAGTCAGCCATATAAATAATGAATAGATTAATAATGAAGACATTACTGGAACTTTTTACTGATAAGCTATGTGTAAGTTGTAGTAACCTAGTTGCAAACGAAAAAAAGTTAAACTTCCAAAATGTTGCTGACGTTTTAATTTAAAATCAGCAACAACATAGAAATAATAATAATTAGTTCATTTTCATTCCAAATTCGTGAATTTTATTCTTGTAAATTACTTTTCACTCAGTAACATTCCCAAGGTTGTGTCACATTTGTGGACCCGAAAAATGTTTTAGTAGGCCTAATTAAAGTAAATATTATAATGGAGTTGTATAATGGGGAAAGAGTGTCATGTCTTTTTTGTATTTTCAACAGGGACTGAGGATGTGAGAACGCTTGTAACTTATGTCTGTATTAACAATAATTTAGTGCAAAACATGTCAGCATATCATCTGAGAGAAATAGGCTATAATATTGATATTAGGCTACATAGGCCTTTAATTCATTGGGTCGGGTTTTAACATGTAGCCTACAAACTTGCAAATTCTTTTCCGAATAGTTTATAAATATTAAATAGGCTACAGTGCCTAAGCAATACATTACTGATTTTAATAGGATAAAGTTTATTCATCACAGTAGCCTAGGCTTCTATTTCTAATCAGTCATTTGAGGGCTATTATGATTTTTACTTTACTGTGCCGTTTGTTTATCCTTCAGTTGCCACATCTTAACCCACTCGACTTTTAGCACAACAACCACTACAGAAAACGACTGTTCGGCCTCTGTTAGTAGGCTATTTTGCCCCCCAAAATAAGCAGCTGAACTCTCCTCTACGTGTCGGATTGTCAGATGGCGGATCCAGACCGTGGGCCTCAAACACCTCATTTAAAAACCGTTGCTACTTTAGGGAAACCTGCCGAGGCTCCAGACTTCGCCTCGAGCCCCGCAGACCAACCGTAGCGTGTCCCGGGACGGTCGGTGCTAAAAGGCCAGAATCTGCGCGTGTACACCTGCCCCGGTCGTTACCTTTCTGGGCTCCGGATTCTCCAGGAGCCGAGCCTGAAGTCTATCCACTGCGTCCAGCAGGTCCTCCGCCATGTTTACTGCTGGCAGCCTGTCGTCCGGAAGCTGATTCATCCTGCCCTGAAACCAGAACAAGAGTTTCCGCTTGTAAAATCACCGTTTAGAAATAACAACGACATCTTTTAAATATAAATAACACAGAACTGTAGGCTATATTAAGGATAAAACAATTGATATTTGGAGTTATTATTCGTTTTTCATAATAGAGAACAGTCGTGATAGACGGAACTACGTCACAGCCCAGCTGACAGAGCACGCACGGGAGGAACACCTGTCATCTGACGTCAGTGAAAGCGCTGTTAAAGGCCCATACGTAAAACAGTCTACGGTCATATCATACAGGCCTAATGTTTCACCTGTAACATAGAAGACATCCGAAACATAAAACACTAAACCTGAAATATTGTATCTGCTTTTATTATGATAACGGCAATGCTCATATGTAGCCTAGCCTATAGACCCGCCTACCCTACTCAAGGGAATAATAAATAAACAAACTATTTAAAACCCTCCGTGGATTATCTAGAAAATACATAATCACAGAGCTGAAACTGAAAATAGCTGTTTTTCTTTCCTTTTTTTTTTAGATACATGGTTCTCACAGGACATCCTCTCTACAAATATAATATGATGATCTTATATGATACATTGCTGTAAATTAAAGCCAACTGTTTATACAGTTAGTGTGAATTAAAATTAGCTAAATCTTAAACATCTAAAGCAGGAAAATGCAACAGGAATATTCAACCACAAACACCAGATATAAAAGGAAAACACTGGCAGGAATATTTTATTGAGAGGACTTTCACTTTTTATAGAATCTCTAATCTAAAACCGGACACCCAAAGGCCATGCACTCGGCCTATGGTGGGGTATTTTTGGTATGGAGGGCGACAAACCCGGGGGGGGGGGGGGTGACTGTATTTGGAAATGTAGGTGGATGCTGGAGCTGATTGGGAAGGAGTGGCTCACACCCGTCACTGCTTCGGTTTAGACTCTGGTTTCCCCTGTGAAAATGAAATACACACACACACTCAAACACACACACACACAGCACAGTGACGGACTGACACAGAGGGACTGAGAGACGAAAGAGAGGACAGCAAAAAGGAACCAGAAAGATATACGTTAAAGACGTTAAAGAGAGAAACAGGAAGAGAAGAAGAGAAAGAACCAGGAGGGAGAAAGAGGTAAAATACTTCTTAACTGATGCACTTTTGAATCCAAAAACTTTACTCACACTTTTATTTTTGCATTAAAGTTCCATGTACGTCAAGGAAAAACTCATCAAACTGTCTAGGTCCTAATAGACAGAAACAGCCAGTGGAGAAAAGTACATTTACTCAAGTACAACTGTGAGTTACTCAGTGGTGGAAGATATACTCAGATCTTTTACTTTAAGTTAAAGTAGCAATTCCACGGTGCAAAAGTTCTGCATTTCAAACTTTGACTCAAGTAAAAGTATTAGTATATTAACTTCAAAATAAAGTACCAAAGGTCAGAGCAGAATGGCCCATCACAGAATAATGTATAATACTGCATCATAAGTGTTGATGTTTCACCATTTTAAAGGAGCATATATTTACTGCAGGTTTTTGAATTTACCCCGAGGCTAAATTAACTTTCACCTTAATAATACTTCATAAAGTATCATAAATATTATGTTTTTTTTGATAATCTAAATCTGCTAATTTAATATCAAGGCTCAATGGAGTAGATTTATGCCCAACTATTCTACTTTTAAATACATAAATGAGTTAGTTCATCTTGCTGATAATACCTAAAATACTTGAGTGCCTCTTCCACCACTGTACATCGAATGATCATGTAATGACATCACAGTATTAATTTGTAATTTATACTGATATTTATATTTAACTGGGTGGAAACAATGTGACGCAGCTGTCGTGTGGATGTTACTGCACCACAGCGGGTTGTCAGCTCAGTTTCCAGTCGTTAGAAGTGAACACACACACACACACACATACATACATGTTGTGTTGGTCAGCTCCTATAAATACCCTTCTGAGTTAGCAAAAAGGAATTCAGCTATCTATTGGAGTGGCTCACACAGTCTGTGTGTGTGTGTGTGTGTGTGTGTGTGTGTGTGTGTGTGTGTGTGTTAGTGTGCGAAGGTAACGCTGCAAGGCCACACTTGCAAAGATCTTTAGGGACAGCGGGTGTCGTAACAACACTAAGGCTTTTTATCTGAAAGTGCTTGTTACTAGGGACAAACCCAAAGAATATTATCAGTCTTTACAGTTCCCCTAATGGTGATTTGAGTATGTGTTAATTCTTGCGCCCCCTTTGGCCAAAAGCGGTAGTGTTTTTACCACGCCAGCTTCCTGGGTGAGCGTACCCATGACAAAAGCATAAAGAAAAACTATTTAAAAATAGCATTCTTTGCACTGATGGACTCGTTTGCTGTTACATGTAATTCATGACCATCAGAGAAAATATTAGAGTGTTTCAGAAATATTTCTTCGTAGCACCTTTTACTCTTGAGTGTCTGGTTTTTAAGCTTTTTTTAGTCCTTGTTTTTGTATCTTCACTGTTTTGGTTGACTCTCTCGGCTCTCATGGCATTGTTTTTTTTCGGCTTCAGCCCAATGTACACAAACCGGCTCAGCACCTAGTAGCTTAGCATACAGACTGGAAACAGCAACAATTCCTGGCTCTAATACAAGCTTTAAACAAATACCATAAGATTCTCGTCATACCAGAACTATGAACTTTAGAGTGTGTTGAATAGAGCAACAAAGGTTTTTGTTTCTATTTATTTCCGCAGAAGTGACTTCACTCATGTCTGGTTGTTGACACGTTTCACTAAACGTCTAATCTTTACAAATTAGTGCTTCTTTGCTCTTTTCAAACACAGCTTCACACCGAGGCCCACGTTTAAAAATAAAAATGCCTGGACCAAAGCAGATATTTCTGTTTCAATTATCACACATCACCACCTGCCAAATACAAATGACTGTATGTTTAGCCTCATGACGACAACATACACCACGGTTCCTCTCTCGACAAGACACAAAACAGCTGTAAGTTTACAGAGGAGACTCTGTATCGGAATTTAAACGTAGCAGTTAATATGAATTGTGTCGAAAATAAAAGAAGAGTCACAACTGGGTTTCAAATTGATCCAGTTAAAGGTGCTACTAAGAGGAACTTTTAAATGTTTTTGAAACAGTCAAATTTTTCCACTGATGATCATGAATGAAATGTAACAGCAGAAATAGACCATAAATGCAAAGAATGCTATTTTTATATAGTTTTTCTCAATGCCTTTGTCATGGGTACGCTCACCCGGGAACTACAGCTGTCGTAGTAAAAACACTACCGCTTTTGTCCAAAGGGGGCGCAAGAATAACAACAAACTGAAATTTCCTTTAAGGACGTAAATAGATGTTTTTTAGTAACGAGAAGCACACATTTTGCGTATATTGCATGCTACTATAACATTATATTGACCTTATTCAATAAGGACAGATTTAACCAACTAAATCTCCACTGTATGTATAATTAGAGCCAGATCATAAAGTTCTTCCAGGAACCTGTAAAATAAAGCATCACAAATTGGTGTTTTGATTTACAATCAGTTTATTGTTTTTCCAGTGAGGAAAGTGCTGTGCTGTTGTTTTGAAAGGAGAATCTGTTGTTATTTACAGTCCCTGTGTTGGTGATGGGGTAGTGTGGGGTTCGGAGGTGATGAGGTCTGTTGCTCTCCACGGCCGATGAAAGAGCAGCTGCTTCGCTCCGACCTTGGTCCAGATATTTCCGAAGGCTGATCTCTCTCATGCCACAGAATCACTGAGCGAGTGATTTGTTTGTCTGATGCGTCATAGAGGTTTTGACTTTAGACTTCATGGACATGCTGTACTTTTGTTAACTTACTTGAGTGTTTACATATCATATTACTTTGTAATTCTACTCCACTACATTTCAGAGGGAAATATTGTACTTTTACCCCACTGCATTTAAATATAGTCGATATTAACTTAACAGATAAAGATTTTACTTTAAAAAACATATGAAGATCTTAATTAATACTTTAAAGTGACTATGAGGAACTTTCAGTTTTCGTTGATTTTAGTGGCTCTCTTGGACAAAAACTGTAGTGTTTTCACGACACCAGCGCCTGCTGTCCTAAACATCTTTGTGAGGGTTAGGAGGGAGTGAAAGTAAAGACCCAAACCATGAGGTAATGTATTTATATGTGACTACATCAGATTAATAATGGTAACATGACGATGGTGAAGCAAAGTAAAAGACAGGGTGTTCTGGTCTGCATACCGTAAATCGTTTTGTCTGAGTTGTCGGGATTCATTACCGAGCAAAGGCAAATAATAATAACTATACAAACATAGAATTATTTTACTGATAGTTTCGTTTGCTGTCACAGAACATTTATAATCATCAGAGGAAAAATTTAACTGTTTTATAAACATTTAAAAGTTTCTCATAGTTTCTTTAAACATTAAACAAGTAGTTTGCCTGTTCTGGCACAGGATGTAAAATCCTCTATTCCAGACTTAAAAACTGAACAACAAAATTATTTTAAATTAAAAAAAAAAAAAAAATCATTAAAAAAGTGCATATATTTCATAAATTACAAAGCAGCTTTATTCATCCAACATGTTCTTGTCTAGTCACAGGCCTGCATATCTTTTGTAGTCTACACAACTTGTGCTTATTTACACCATTTAGGATATCATCTTTATCTTCCACTTTGTTGTTTTTGGATCAATGAAGAACGTGTTTGTCATCATCCTATCTGAATTTATTACCTCCCCACTTGTTTTTCACATGCTCAAGTTCATAGGCTTCTGATAAACTAACACAAACCTTGAAGCACAAAGGTTTTGAGTGTCTTCATGTAGCAGCATCTTGTATCGTAAACACTACTCAATCTTATTAGCTAATAACTACATAATAATAGTGTATAACCAGAGTAGACCGTATAACCATGTGTGTATCTGGTACTGCTGAACGCTGCTGTTCCGACATCCCAAATAGCCCCAAACCTGTAACTCTGAGCCTTTCCTCTACATATGACACCCCACAACAGCTGCGTTAAGATCCTGTCTCCCTCCGTCTATGGCCTGTCCATGTGCCGGGCCAGTTAACCAGCCAACCAATGGGTGCTATTTAAAACAAGTGCC
Source organism: Hyperoplus lanceolatus (assembly GCA_026929865.2). Lineage (NCBI taxonomy): Eukaryota > Metazoa > Chordata > Actinopteri > Uranoscopiformes > Ammodytidae > Hyperoplus > Hyperoplus lanceolatus. The sequence goes on along the minus strand of CM049413.1, from coordinate 7,724,937 downwards.
AAGTTCAGACATACACAGGCATAGCGAATGGGACGAGAGGGTGAAAGTCATGTGCACGTGTGTGGTAGTGTGATGGTGGTTCACTGTAGTCGTGTAAGTTTACTCAAGTTAGCATCAGGCTGGCGTTCAGGTTAGAGAAGCAGGGACACTGGTTGCAGCTTAAATTGTTTGTCAAGGGTTTTCCCAATATTCCAAGGACACAATGTTCCCTGGATGTATAAGTCATCAAATGGGACATTAATTTAATCAGTGGAATTGAAAGTTGAATATAGTTTTGTAACAATATTCTGAATGATATTCAGTCAGTGATTCAGGAGAACATCTTTTGTCAAAGTCACTTTTTGTAAAAATTGGTGAATATGTCCTCACAATCTGCTAACTGCTGTACGTATTTTGTGGGCACTGAATTTAAAACCAAAAAAAAAATGGCATGTTGCTAGCTATGGTCTGCCCTCCTTTGTTTACATACCCGTTTACAGAGCCTAGGATAAACAAGGATGGAAAGTCATGATAGGAAAGTAGATGAAAATTGAATAAAAGAAAGTAAGTAATTCTCCACACTTTGCTTACTCGTCTTACTACAGTGGTGAACTCATTAGGGCTCTTTTCCTTGTGTAAACAATATACAATGGCTGCCTTGACCTCTTATAAGTATACAGTTCATCTACCCAACGCTGACCCAAGACATACTTCAGTGGTGTCAAATTAATATATATAAGTACACTGCTAGTGTAGAGGTAATCTCTGGGGCTTACTTTTTATTTCTATCCTGACACAGCACTGAAGCGATATCTCTGCTCTCGACAATAACAACAAACCAGGACCCAGGAGGAAAGACCATCACAGCAGGGAGACTTCATAACATATCACTCACTTAGTATCAGAACTTCATGAGCTACTTTTTAGCTCTATGACATTTGTAGCTGCAATGGCCGTTTTTGACATTTGAATTATTTTTTTGCATATGTAAAAAGGTTTTATTTTTCCCTTCAACCAATATAAACATTATATTGCCATCTATCACATCCTCTCATCACTGTGCCAAGAGAAAACAATATTTTGGATGTAAAATTGGAATTTGGTATTTTGTGGTGACCCAATTATTATACAAAAGGTATCATAGTTTCAGTCTTGGCTTGTATTGTTCCTATGTGAAACCTTTTTCAAGCTTTCACATATGAATTTTGGTCTGGTCTTATCTTGAAAAAATAACTTTTAATATTTTCCTATTATTGATTTTCAAATGAAATTACAAGAATCACAAACAAAACAGAAGCAATTCCTTCAATGTGTCCACAGAAGTTGTGATGTACAGTATGCCTCTACTTGGCTAACTCCATGTTGTTTATGTCAGACAGACACGTCTCCTCTCTACGCATCAACACCCAAACATGATCCCTACATTCTCCCTTACAGTCAACACTGATCTGCTGCTTTCTGGAGACTGCTGCTCTTTGCCATCATGAGTAAGATTCCTTAGTTGCGTTATGGATGAAATACACAGCGTGTAAAGTGTAGCACTGAATGTTGTGAGTGTGTGTGTGTGTGTGTGTGTGTGTGTGTGTGGTGGGGGGGCTGCTGGAAACCACAAATACGACCCTGCTCTTAATTTCTGGACAGTCACTCGCACCTGTCATTCCCTCGGCGACCGGCCCATAGCAACAGAGTTCGTTGGTGGATTTAGAGAAAGTTTTTTGGCTCTCGGTCTGTGTTGTGTTCAGAGATTATCAGAGTTATGAGCATCTGTCATTGTTGTGTCATCCAGCGACCATGTTTTCAAGTTCAACAATAGAACAGGGTCCAGCCCGCGCAGCATTTAAATACACAACAATAAAAGAAAAGATGAGAATAAAATCTAAGGACAGATACAGGTCTACTTTGAAAAAGTCGAGTACAAGATTTAGGCCTATAGTTACTTACTGAAGTCAAAAATAACAAGGTGACCAGTTTAAAATGTTCACATACTGTTGTAGGCCAGCCCTGTATTTAAGAAACTAAACTTATTTTTGTACATTTTGCCATTGTTATAAATCTCATAACACTTAGGCTTCCATTGGGCTACTGATGATTCAAATCTTTTTATTATAAACAGGTTTCTAAGTGTGATTTCACTAGGCTACCAACACCATGTCCAGACAGTTTAATCTTGCTATTTAATCCATTACTGTGAACATCATGTTTGATTGACATTAGAAAAGGATAATAACAGCTTTGTCTTTCTGTTATTTCTGTTCCAGGGGCTGTGTGCTGTGTGAAACCACCAAACAAAATCCTACACCAATCGTTCCATTTAACAACATCAAGCCGAAAGGAGTTGTCTTTTATTAAGTAAGTAAATTTAGGCTAAAAAACCTACAAGGAAAAAACCCAAGATGGCCCCTAAGAAGAAGGCCTCCCGTACTAAGAAACCAAGCATAGAAACCATCGATGAGGTTGCTGTGGAGACGGCCCCAGTCCCCTTAAAGGTGGAGAGCCACGGTGACGGAGTGGTCGTCGTGGAGACCTGCGTGAAGAAGATCGAGCAGATGGCGGCGCTGGACATCGCTCAGCTGAACAGCATGAACCTGCCGCTGCCGCCGCCCGTCATCAAGCCCGGAGAGAGAGGCCTTGGGCTGGGCAGCGAGCTCACACGGCCCCTGCACGGCAACGCCATGCTGGAAGAGCTCAGCAAGATGCGCCAGGAGAAGTAGGTTCTGATATCTATGTTATATATTGTGTTTTAGGAAATCATGATAAAAATATGCCATGGTACAATTATGATGCAATATTGTACGATACGAAACACTTACCATACCGTGTACCATTCTGTTACGGTGCAATTTTGAGATGCAATACAATATCAATCAGATACAGTAAAGTTTGGATACAATATTATTATGATGCTATTACAACACATTACCAGTGCAATGCAATAGAGTTATGATACAATAAAATAATTATAAAATATATACATACAGCAAGATACAATCCAAAATACAATACAGTTAGGCCATAATACAATTCAATTCCGATACAATTAAATTACAAAAGTGAATAATATAATTTCAATAGGCCTACCATTAATTTATGATGTTGTAGCCTGAAGTTACAATTCTGTGAATCAAATATGCTCAATACAATACAGTGCTAATATTCTACTGTAGCGTGTCACAAATAATAGTATTATATGATCCATTGTTCTACTTCATTGTACCATTATGTTATAATATACCATCCCTCTCCTCATCAGGTTCCTGACTGACCTGGAGTTGGCCTGTAAGACTAAAGCCTTCGACGTGCACAAGCTGGTCATCTCCTCCGTCAGTCAGTACTTCAGGGAGATTCTGGCCAAAGAACCCGGCATGAAGCGCCTGGAGCTCCCCTCCCTCTCACCCCTAGGTAGGACGTCCCACTGTACATCTACAGCATTGGTATGAATGTTGGTTTAATGTTGTATGTGGATGTCTGTTTTTTTTATGCACCTTAAAGGTGCTCTTTCAGTTTGTGTTCGTTCTTACACCCCCTTTGGACAAAAGCGGTAGTGTTTTTACTACGCCAGCTGTTGTTCCTGGGTGAGCTTTACCCATGACAAAGGCATTAAGAAAAACTTTATACAAATAGCATTCTTAAGACTGATGGTCTTGTTTGCTTTTGTTTCATGTCATTTATGATCATCAGAGGAAAAATTTGACTGTTTCTGAAATATTTCAAAATTCCTCATAGCACCTTTAAATCAAATGTGTGCCTCCCTCTGTCCCCCTCTCTCTCCAGGCCTGGCCAACGTGATCACCTTTGCCTACCTGGGCCGTGTGCACATGTCTCTCTACACTATCGGCTGCACGGCCTCGGCCGCGGCCACGCTGCAGATCCCGCAGCTGCTCAAGATGTGCATGGACTTCCTGCTGGCGGAGCTCAACGTGCAGACCTGCGTTTACATCTGGAACATCGCGGCCGCCTACGGCTTGGTGCCGGTGCGCGACGCCGCCAGACGCTACGTGCTGGATAACTTTGTGCAGTTTGCCGACACGCCGCTGTTCACCCAGCTGACCCTGGAGCAGATCACCGCCTTCCTGCAGGACGACTCGCTGCTGCTGCCCTCTGAGGTCACCGCATTCCAGGTCAGAGGTCAAACTTTGTCATATATTATTATTTTAATGTTCAAAATTGTAATTTGGCTTTTTTAATGGTGTAGTGTCCAAAATGCATGAATGTCCTCTTTTAAGCCTCTGTCTGAAACGCACCGTTTAAGAGCCTGTGTCTTTTAGCTGCACCTTCATAAAGGGGGCATAGTTTTTCCACTTATGACTTCAAAAGAGATAAATCCGACTCCAGTTTTTGAACAGAGGTTTTCAGAAAGGTGGAAATTGAGTAAAAGAGAGGGTTACTTTTTCCTCATTCTTTGGGAGTCTGTTGGGACTCATATTAATGGTGAAAAAGTGCATTTTGCATAAAAGATGACGGAGAACCCTGACAGATCCTCTTTAAAGGTGAAAGGTTGTCATGTGTTTCTAGGTAACGCGGTCAGGGGAACCAGAACCGGAATGCGTTCAGGTCTTCTAAGAGGCGATCGCCGCCTCTTCAGCAAAAACTCGTCGACCCTCCAGACCTTCCTGCTATTTTCACTCCATCCTAAAAACAGACCCCAGACCAGCTGTTCAGAGCAATATGCAGATCCATGAATCAAAGCATTGACTGAGAGCAGAAAGTTAAACTCACTGTACGCAAGACGGGAGTTCGTTTATTAATATAACAACTTATTTATAATAATTCCATGAAAGTTAAACGAGGAAACAGCTGAGAGGTGCAGCGATCGTTGTATTTATAAACTGGACTAAATGTGAGTCTGTGAATACCAGACTAAATAAAAGTTAACTTAATTTAAGTGTTCAAGTGCGCAAAGGGCATTGGCGTAATTCTGAACAAACTTGGTAGAAAAATGGCCGATAATACTCATACATTTATTTTAATTAGCTGTTTTATTACCTTCGAATGAGCCTTTTATATCTACAAAGGAAGCCGCCATGTTTCTACAGTAGCACAGAACGGACAAACTTAACGGCCTTACACATTTTAATATATAGTGGGTGTCTGACGGAAAAACACCTGTTGGAAGACGAAGAATAACTTCTATAGAAAAATAACTAAATACGTTATACCTCATCACTTTATATTGTGGAAAGATTTGAGGCAGTGGTGGACGATGCCATGTTAAGTAGCCTAACTAGCTTCTTGTCCTTGAAGGCCACTGTAGCTTCTGTTTTTTTTTCCGAAAGGGAAAGGTTAGCAAGGGAGTATCTAAAACTTTCACCAGATTACGCCAAAGTAGGATGATCGATTACTACACACTGCACCTTTAAATTATTAAGAATAAACTCTACAGCTCTGTAAGAAGAAAGCTGTGCGGTACAGTATCTTTACATATGAATCACATTTTATATTTAAAGGTGCTCTATAAAGATAATAATATTAAATAACTAAAACTCTCTCTCTCTCTCCAGCTGGCTATGAAGTGGCTTGACTTTGACGCCTCCCGCCAGTCTCACTCCGTGGAGCTCCTGTCTCACATTCGCTTCGAGACGATCCCGGCGAGCGAGCTGGTGAGCCAGATCCAGCCGGTCCCGCGCATGATGATGGACCCGCAGTGCCACCGCCTGCTGGTCGACGCCATGAACTACCACCTGCTGCCTCACCAGCAGAACACGCTGCAGTCCCGCCGCACGCAGGTCCGCGCCGGGCAGCAGACTCTGCTCACTATCGGGGGACGACCATCACTCACCGAGAGAGCCCTCAGCCGCGAGGTGAGGGGTTTGTGTGTGTGTGGTTTAGGCACAAATTAAAAAGTTAGCGAGGAAAACTTAATATTTCAAGCTAAATGTCACACCTAACAAGATTATTTTAGGTCAACATTCTTAGAGTTATAAGGGAAACTGCCTCCATAGAGACAACTCCTTATCTTTTGTTGAGATAACTCAACATAATTACATTTATATGACATGTAACTTCAAATTTTGAGTTACGCTCAAAACTCTTGCGAAGAGTAAAATTAAGATTCTCCTAACTTTTTCAATTTCTACAGTGTGATCTCTATGTGTTCACTACTTTAAACAAGGCCCTCTTTGACCCCTATCCCCTTACCCTTAACCCAGGTGCTGTGGCGGGACCCCCGTGAGGGAGGGGCCGCCTGGCGTCACCTCACACAGCTGCCGGCGAAAAGCTTCAACCAGTGTGTGGCGGTGATGGACGGATTCCTGTACGTTGCCGGGGGAGAGGATCAGAACGACGCACGCAACCAGGCCAAGCACGCAGTCAGCACCCTGAGCAGGTGAGATCTGACATAGTCACCTTCTACATGTATGGGGGTTGGCAGCGACTTCGCAATACATGGGTCACGATACATTGTGAAACGATGCATATTACGATGTATTGCGATATTCCACATACTAAAATACAAATTGTTATGTATTATCACCCAGGAACTACAGCTGGCATAGTAAAACATTACAGCTTTAGTCCAAAGGGGGCACTAGAATAAACACACATTGAAAGTTCCTCGGAGCACCTTTAAACCACATGTCAGTCAGTACTTTGTCCCTTTTTACCTGTCAGTGATCCCTCCCTAACTCTCCCCTCTCCCCAGATACGACCCTCGCTTCAACACCTGGCTGCACCTGGCCTCCATGCGTCAGCGCCGCACACACTTCTCTCTGGCGGCGAGTGGCGGCCGCCTGTTCGCCATCGGAGGCCGGAACGTTGAGGGTCTCCTAGCAACCATCGAAAGCTACCTGCCGTCCGCCAATGCATGGCACATGCGTGCGCCCATGGAGGTCAGTAGGCCTTCAGTCATTTTATTTCGCTCCATGATAACAAAGCAGAGTGTATACATTGTAGGTATAAATGGTGTGGGCTGAAGCCGTAGCTTATTTGACCTTTTACCCTTTCAACATTTTATTCAAATTGTTAATTGAACAAAACAAAACATTGGACTAAACATAAATGGCTAGAAAAAGTTCCATAAATTATAGAATATAGTTTGGATTAAAGTAATCATATTATTGTATATCATAGATTATACTTACTATACATTTATATACCACATATCATATATCACAATCTTACCATATAATTCATAATCAGGCGCCGCGCTGCTGCCACTCCAGCGCCACCCTCCCATCCGGAGACCTGCTGGTTACCGGCGGTTACATCAACTGCGCCTACTCTCGCTCGGTGGCGCTGTACAACGTAGAGACCGACACCTGGAGCGAGCAGGCGTCCATGGAAACGCCCCGCGGCTGGCACTGCTCCGCCACACTCGGAGGAAAGGTGTGCACATTATATTTAATTATTTCTTGTATAGCATCTTTCTTAAAGCTTTAGTGCAGAACTTTTTAACAAAGTTGATTAAGCCTATCAGCTACACAACACTCTCTCTGTATTAAAGTATGGCAGTGTTTTGAAACTGGTGTCGCCCCTTGACACTGGCGCAGGAGCTCAAGTAGTTAGTAAGTTGTAATTACTCAGAATTCCTCATGGGGGCGACAAAGGTAACGCACTATAGCTTTAAAGGAAGTTATTGACTTACAGTCTGTCTGATAGGAGTCTGCAGATAGTTCCAGGGTGTCTGGGCTCTAACAGAAATCTCTCCCCCAGGTTTACGTGGTGGGAGGCAGCCAGCTTGGGCCGGGCGGAGAGCGTGTGGATGTGCGCTCCGTGGAGGTCTTCTCCCCGGAGACTAGCGTGTGGACCCGGGCCGCCCCCCTCCCTCTCGGGGTGAGCACGGCGGGCCTGTCCCCCATGGCCGACAAGCTGTTCCTGCTGGGCGGCTGGAACGAGGCGGAGAAGCGCTACAAGGCGGCGGTGCAGAGGTATGACCCGGCCACAGACAGCTGGTCCCTGGCCGAGGATCTGCCCGAGCCCACCGTGGGAGTGTCCTGCTGCACGCTCACTCTGCCCCCGAGACACGCCCCCCGACGATCACAACACCGCAACATGCCTAGCAACGAAGAGCAGATACAGCAAGCGGCCAAGAACCGGAGCAGAGAGAGCAGCGTGGCACCGTCACAGATCATCGCCTTGTAGCGAGAGAGAGACGGAGAGACTAGAAGTTTAACCTCCGGAGAATACATCTGGATCATGTCTGCTATATGGGGGAAATGCAACTATTAAAACTGATATTTAAATATTTTTTTGTTTATGATTAGGCCTATAGAATTTTGGACGTGGTAAACAAAAAAAGAGGACAAATAATAAATCGTTAGGTGACAATGCAACTACACATTAGGTTATATAAATAAAACGGATTTGATTATATTTAGATATGTTTGTCCTTTATAGTATTATTTACTATATTTATAAATAAAAAAATATATTACATTTATATGAATGTAAAAGAGACAATGAGAACTTTAAAATGTTTATGAAACAGTTTAATTTTTCCTCTGATGATCAAATGCCCTGTAACAGCGAACGAGACCATCAGTGAAAACAACGCTATTTTTACATACATATTATACATTTCTTTGCTCTGGTATAATACCCACCAACTCAGGCAAAACGATTTACGGCAGGCAGACTAGAGAACCTTAGGACAGCAGACGATGGTGTTTGAAAAACACTACCGCCTTTGTCCAAACGGGGCGCTAGAATCAACAAAAACTGAAAGTTTCTCATAGTCACTTTAAATAAATTATTGGTCCTCAAGTAAAACAAATTTACTTGACATCTGGCCTACAAAATTATAGTAACAAAAGAAATATGTTTATTTTTAAACACAACCAGATTAAGACCCATGAAATGTCCATCCATGTGCTGGTTTTGCAAAGTTGAACTTGCAATATCCAAAGTCCCGGGAGGTTTTACAAAAGTGGGAATGGAGAAGAAAATGTTTTAAAGGGTTGAATCGTAGAGTAGAGCAGGAGGAGGTGAACGGAGGAGGAAGATGGTTAAAGATGGCGGCTGTGTGTGGGAGCGGCTTCGGGTAGAACAAAAAACGTCACTGTGAATCCACTGGCAGTGTGTGTATAAAGATGTATCTAGGCAGAGTGTGTGAAAACAAAGTGTGAATGTGGGTGTGACAGAGATGAGTGAAATGAAACAAGGAAATGTGCAAAAAATAATAATAGGCTACTGCAAAAATCAGGATTTCTCACAAGGACCGAAGCAGAACGACAATAAACAAAGTTTATCGATTATTTATTTCATGGATGTGTGAGAAGTAGAGTAGCTTAATTATTACAAATGATATAAATGAAAATATGTAGAAGTAGTCCTTAAAAAAAAGATTTTATAAGTGCAATGGAGCGGAGAGGAGTGAGAGGTGAACACAAGAGGAAGGCAAGGTGGGCACAACACAGGTGAAATTTACATGGAAGATAACAGACAATGTATAAGTGTGACACTGTTCAAGAGACTATACAGAAAGAAATGCCTAGAATATGAAAAAATAAATAAAAAAATGGTAAAAAATTTATAAAAATTTAATATATTAAGAATTAATATATTGATATATAAAAATGTAGGCTAGGTAAAGCTCACCTTTGTTTGTGTGTCAAACGTTTGCCACCCTCACGAAAGATCCTCAATTTTTACCGAAACTATAAGACGAAATGAAAAACTGAAGAACCAGTGAGGCCAGCAGGTGGAAAGAAGACAATTAATAGTTATATATAAAATATATATAAATATAAATATTGTTTCTGATGAGGTACAATGGGGCTAATGCGGCTCTTTTGATTGGCTGAATCCCTCTGTATTGGTGGACGAGCGGCTGGTCACTGAATAAAAACCAAAATGATCAAGATAAACGGATTGTCTCGTTTTTGATTCTTTTATTTACAGACGGAGCTGCTGGGAAATGTACACAAACCAGCATAGACTTCATGTGCTGCAAGAAACATGGTTCACATACAACTGAGCATTACATTCAGTCATAAAAGCGATAATGTCCAACTGAAGGAGTTTGTTAGACATAAGATGCGGGGTTAAATAAAAATCCTGCATTAAAGCAATTAACCCTTTCATGTATAGTGGTCGCAACAGTGGATTACTTTGAAGTCTTAAACTACAAGGTAAACAAGTGTCAAAGAATACAATATGTCCCTCTGAAATGTAGTGAAGTACAGAGTGGAGTGAACAGTTCAAACACTATTATATATTCATAATGCAGCTGCCTTTTATATGCATCAAGCATTCTACCATTACGCCTCAGACTTTGACCTTTATATTGGTGGCAAGAATCTGTAAATATTACTAGAATTGAGTTTAAAAAGTTATGACATAAGCAGCTGGATGCTTCTTGAATCAGAAGACAAATAAAGGGATTTATTGTTATGCAGCGAGAACTTTGAACAGGATGAAATAACCAAATAAATTACATATTTAAAAAAAATTACTTATTAGCATTGGTAGATGGAATAAACTAGTTATTTGATCAGTCCCAACCCTACTGGTTTGTTCCCCTCTTCTTCCCAGGTTCTGATAGGAAGTCATTTTACTTTTCTGGAATCAGTTCATGTTGTGAGCGTTCTCACATTCTTGCGTCTTGGGACAAGGCCACGCATTTCAGAGACGATTCAAGTACGGAGCAAGGGCAAATGTTTTAACACATACACACCACTGCCCACATGTGGTTACAACTCATCCTACTATCAGCTGAACAGGCTAACATCTATCAGAGCGCCTATCTATCTCATCTGTAAGACCAGAGCAACCAATAGTTTTATAATGTTTTATAATGACTCGACGTCATTGGAAATGAGGGTCACCCCTCAATTGGTCTCTCGAGGATAAATAAAAGTTAAATGAAAAATAAATAATACCCTGTTGTCCGGTTCCAGGGATCGAACCAGCAACCTCAAGGTTACTGGACTAGGCATCCTACCAACGTCTACTATACATTACTCAACTACATGTGAAATATTAACCGGAGGCTTGACACTAGTAGTGTTGTGTACTCAAATACCACAGTAATGACAGAAGACACAAAAAAGTTGATTTTTTTTGACAATTTTATTTTTTTCTTTGTTACAAAGAACAGCAAAAGGAAGTCCTTTACTTGCCGGGGAGGATGATACCGTCATACTGAAAAGAGAAAGACAAATATTAGATTACCATTGACCATATGTAAAGAGACCTGCACGTTTCAAAATAAAGGTGCATCTCAAAAATCATTGTTAAGTAAAATATTTATATAATTAAATTAGTGAAATTAATCTAGAATAGACACTTTTCAGAAGGTTGACATTTCTGTATTACTCTTTTTGGATTGGTTTTATGTCATTCTCATATTTATTCCATAAGCTGTAATCATCCAAATTAAAACTAAAGAAATGCCTGACATATTTCACTTTGTGTGATGAATTTAGAATATTTGAAAGTTTCCTTTTTAAAGACTTTTCCATTATATTCTAATGTTCCCAGAGAGTGAACAGGAAGCGAGCACAAGACGTGCTTTGCTCCCTGCCTCTCTGGCAGTTCAATATGGCACTGGAATGGAACCCAAAGTTCATACTAAAGAGTGAACCAGGTTACGTACAGTGCAGGGGGTTAATACATAGAAATAATCGAACACGGGTCTGCTGTGATGAGGACAGAGCCTCTATGGTACACGCTCTAACAATTACACTATGGAGCGCACGTTAATATTTCAGTTGATTTATTCTGCAGTAATTCCAAGAAAAGTATTAAAATGAGCAAATTTACCACGTTCAGATAGATCAGAATAAAAATACTTTTTGCAGAATGGTTTACACACACTAGTTTAACAGCAGTAAATGCGTTGCAAAATGTGGCAAATGTAGTACGTACAACATGCCTCAATGATGCAATAATAATAATAATAATAATAAACATGAAAAAAACAAACAAACATGATAAACACTCACTTTCTGCTGGAACCAGCGCATTGCCTCCTCTTTGCGGATGCGGTGCCTGAATCCGATGCGTCCCGTTCTCCGCTTCTTGTCAGCGATGCTGAAGCCGGGTCTGCCCATAACCTGAACACAAGGAAACACAGCGGGTCAGAAAGGTTTCAACAGATTAAAATATAGTTTCTACAGGACACACGAACGGTGCAGTAAGCCATTTAATAAATCTGTTGTGTGGCCTCAACATTGGCTGAATATAATGTGGGAAAATGTAAGACCTAATTGTTAGGCTTTGTATATATCCAATCTGAATGGAGTACCTGGACATGTCACCTTGGTGCAAAACACTGGGAAAATTAAAGTTTAAAAAAATACTGACAATATGTAAAGAAACCTGCAGGTTAATATTTTTTCTCCTGTGTTCCCAGAGAGTGAACAGGGAACTAGCACAATACAGACGCTGTTCCCCTGCCTCACTGGCAGATCAATATGGCACAGAATGGATCACCACAGTTCATACTGAAGAGTGAACCAGGTTACATACAGTGCGGGGTTAAAATATATCTAAAGATTTTTTGGGGGCATTTTTCCATGTTGTTTGGTTTGACAGTTTGAGAGAGGAGACAAGAAGATGAAATAGGGTAGAGGGGGACATGCAGAGGAAGACCCGGACTGATATCGGACCCGGTTCTGCTGTGAGGACTGAGCATCTATGGTACACACTAACCACTACACCATGGAGCACCAACAAAAAGAAATGAACTGTATACTTGTTATTTTCACCCCTAGCATAATCAAAAAGTTACTTAATGAGTTTCAAAAATGATTTCATTTGAACAGACATGATTTGCATGTTGACCAGCAACAGAGAAACAATGTTATTTTATCAATCACCCTTTTCCCTTAAGTGGCTTGAACTACACCAAATAAATTACAAATCCTTCAAATACAGACACCATTAACTGAGCTGCAGCAGCTAAACCTCAAATCAAGACACACGAAAAAAAAACCTTCGAGTTAGTAATTTACAGAACTTTACTAATCAGCCATAATTACAACTTATGCAATGAAGCATTTCAGTTCAAAAATTATGGAAACGCCTTAAAATATCTGAAATTTGGTCGCTATACCTTTAAGCATAACCGCATGCGACGTCATTACCCACAGGTTTGAATTTGCTTGAAAGCCTTCCAATGGAAAGTGTCACTGGCTTTATTTGCATGAATGTTTTAGCGAACTTCAGATAGTTAAACTGACAAGTGGATGGAAACACTCAATTCATAACATATACCATAAGGTCTAAAAAGCATTCTCCCACTTACAAAAACAAGATTGTATATATTAAATTGACCCTACCAGCTTAAACCAACTCTCCTAACGCATCACCTGCCCTCACAACCAAACAAAATTTAAAAACATTCTTTGTGGTCACTTACAACGTAGAAGTCGAGTCCGTAGATGCCGATGCTGGGGTCGTACTTGATGCCCAGATCGATGTGCTCCTGGATACCGAAGCCGAAGTTTCCGGTATCTGAGAAGTTGTTCTTTCTCAGCTCGTACTCACGCACCTGGAGGGAAAAGAGAAATCCTCTTTATCAGAAATATGTTTTTATCGTAATGTCAGCAGTTACTAAACGCACTAGTGCCTAAGACAGGAACAGTCCAAGAGTATTTAGAGAGCGCATTCACATGACAGAACTAAAGCTAAATGTCAACTGTACTACAATCCAGCATGATGAACACATTTACTTTATTCAAACCATATTGTTCACTTCAAAACATTTTTACTTGAACACAAATAGCTTTATTTAATTTCCAGATACAACACTTATTTTAAAATGGAGTATTTGAACATATGTCCAATATTCTTTTTTCTCTCCAGTGTTCCCAGAGAGTGAACAGGGAACTAGCACAATACAGACGCTGTTCCCCTGCCTCACTGGCAGATCAATATGGCACCGGAATGGATCACCACAGTTCATACTGAAGAGTGAACCAGGTTACATACAGTGCGAGTTAATTTAATATATATTGTTCATTCGTGATTAGATATTTAACAAAGTTATTGACAAATCCACCATCAAACACAAAGGACAGATACAATGTTGTTTAACTACTTCATGGGCATCTGCAACCTGCTATTAACAGTCTTAAGAGCCATGAATAGAGGAACAAACTTTCATACCTTGAGTCCCTTCTCCAGGATCTCCTCTGCTTTGGCTCCACGGACGGTGCAGTGGACAGCAATCTTTTCATTCCTACGGATACCGAATGATCGCACAGTGTAGCGGGCTGCGAAAAGAAAGAACAAATAAAGTTAAATACAGTACGATTATAATACATTAGGGATGAACTATTACTATATGAAATCAAAATGTTTAACTATGCAATTAACATTAATTATGATCTTGCCACTAACAGAAGCAGTTCTTAAATCTTAGCCATCAACGAGTTTGTGTCGCTTCTGATGCAGTTATCCTGCATAGAGCTATTTGTTTTGCTTTTGAAACATAAATAACTAGTTTGATTTGAATTTAGACACTAGCTCTACAAACAGCCCTCAATCAGCTTCAGTGGAAAAGAGGTTAAGTTAGACCAAGGGTGAACCGTCAATAGCACCAGCCAAGACCAGGTTAACATAAGTGGAAATGAGGTTTAAGTCTTAGTTACACAAACAGACACTGACCCTTAGAGAAGACGGGGGTCTGGCCGGTGAGCTGCTCCAGCACCTTGGCGGCACGGGTCAGTCTGTCTCCGGACTCGCCGACGCAAATGTTCAGGCAGAGCTTGCGGATGCGAAGCTCTCGCATTGGGTTCGCCTTCTTCTCGGCCTGTTCCTGGAGGGGGGAAAGGGGAGAGGGACTTTCGGATATTTGCCATAAAGACTTCATAGCACAGAGACTGGGATATGCACTCAACGCTAAAAACAGATACCTAGACACACCGAACGCTATACCTTGACACCTGATTCCGAAGAAGCTATGACACCTTCACCTGCTGCTAACACGTAGAGTTCACCTTAAAGCTTTAGCGAAGGTTAAATTTTTCCAAATTAATAATGATAAATGTGCCATTCCCTCTGAATCAATGACACTGATCCTGTCTCTCAAACAACATGCGCCGGCCGGAGGACATGTCCGAACATATCCCGACTAGTAGCATTGGCACGTCACATACACATCCGGAAATTTAACAATAACTTCTTAACAACCAAACAAACTCGTAAATAAAAACGTAGCGACAGTCTTGCTGTGTGTTCGCAGTGTCACCTAATGGTTATTTCACTTATAGCAGTTAGTGGCGTTTTACTAGACAAACGGAGGAATGGTTTTCATTGGAGCTAGTTCGTTAGCATTACTCGGTGTTCCTAAGTTTAACGGTCTTCTGTGAAATTTTTAAAAGAAATAAGACTCGATTTTAATCATTCATAATGCATTCTAAGTCTCTGCACATCAAACGGCCGTTAGGATGGTCCCAGAGCGCCGATGATTGAGGATTATAACTTCCACTTCACATTCACTCGGTGTGAGAATGTACTCACCGCCATGTTGGATCACTTGAAGAGGACGTTACGTTTCCGGCGAAAGGTTTTTATAGTGGTGTGTTCACCGCTAAGGCGCCCGGGGGAGACGTTGCCATGTAGCACAATAGTTCCGTTTTTAGAGAATATTAGCATAAAGAAACAAAACATACAAAGTAACTAAATCATTTAATCTTCTGCAGGAAACACGCATCTTTGAGTTTGATTAGGATTGAGTAAGAAATGGCATGTCACTCAATGAATTAATTAATCAAGACAGTTATTCAGCAACCGTTTTGATCTCAATCTAAAATTTATTTAAAAAACATTTTATAGCATTAACACATAATATCCCTATTCTACTGTTTCAAATTCTAAAATATGATGGCTTGCTGATGTTAAATAATCATTGTAAATGTAATATCTATTTGATAATCATTGTGAATTTCATATTTTTTTTTAATAATCAACGTAATGTATGGGGATGTTTCTCATTTTTTGTAAAATAAATAATTATGACATTAAACCTGCAGTGTGTAGAATTTTGGGTTTTATTTCTTAGCAGATTTTGTAGAAAGTAATTATAATATCCATAAGTACATTTAATTTAGTGCATAATAGCTGAAAAAAATGTTTTGAATTATTATTTTTTCCCTTGGAAAGGGTCTCATATATGTCCATATTTCTGCATATTTTGGACCAAGGCCTAGTGCCGCCATCTTGAAAGTGTCATAGTTGGAATGTCATCAGGTGCATTGTTTAAAATTTAGAATTGTTCTTGTCCTTGAAGGCCACTGTAGCTTCTGTTATTATTCGAAAGGGTTGGGGTTACCCAGGGAGTGTTGCATTCTAGAACTTTGTAGAACTTTCTTGATGATGTCATATTACACACTGCACCTTTAAATATAAATGTCAATAAAAACTGTATATGCATTAGCTTTTTACTAAATGTGCTTTTTAAATACAGTATATTTATCTTTTACATTGTTTATCCGGCTGTTACACTGAAAAGACAAGAAGCTACTTTTAATTTAAGACTTTAATTTTAGTTAGAACTTGAATACACACATCAAACCACTTTATTTATAGATAGATAGATAGATATATAGATAGATAGATAGATAGATAGATAGATAGATAGATAGATAGATAGATAGATAGATAGATAGATAGATAGATAGATGATGATAGATAGATAGATAGATAGAGATAGATAGATAGATATACTCAACAAAAATATAAACGCAACACTTTTGTTTTTGCTCCCATTTTTCATGAGATGGACTTAAAGATCTAAAATTCATTCCAGATACACAATTGTACCATTTCTCTCAAACATTGTTCACAAATCTGTCTAAATGTGTGATAGTGAGCACTTCTGCTTTGCTGAGATAATCCATCCCACCTCACAGGTGTGCCACATCAAGATGCTGATCTGATATCATGATTAGTGCACAGGTGTGCCTTAGACTGTCCAAAATAAAAGGCCACTCTGAAATGTGCATTTTTTTGCTTTATTGGGGGTCTGGGGACTCAGAACCAGTCAGTATCTGGTGTGACCACCATTTGCCTCATGCAGTGCAAAACATCTTCTTCGCATAGAGTTTATCAGATTGTCAATTGTGGCCTGTGGAATGTTGGTCCACTCCTCTTCAATGGCTGTGCGAAGTTGCTGGAGACGGCTTATGGTGGAGAAATGAACATTCAATGCACGAGCAACAGATCTGGTTGACATTCCTGCTGTCAGCATGCCAATTGCACGCTCCCTCAATGCTTGTGGCATCTGTGGCATTTTGCTGTGAGACAAAACTGCACATTTCAGGGTGGCCTTTTATTGTGGACAGTCTAAGGCACACCTGTGCACTAATCATGATGTCAAATCAGCATCTTGATATGGCACACCTGTGAGGTGGGATGGATTATCTCAGCAAAGCAGAAGTGCTCACTATCACACATTTAGACAGATTTGTGAACAATGTTTGAGAGAAATGGCACAATTGTGTATCTGGAATGAATTTTAGATCTTTAAGTCCATCTCATGAAAAATGGGAGCAAAAACAAAAGTGTTGCGTTTATATTTTTGTTGAGTGTATATAGATAGATAAATAGATAGATAGATATAGATTGAAGCAGTAATTCAAATAATTGACATATGACAGTGACACACAATGATATTACTAAGAAACTCAGACCATAACTACATATAAACTACTACACTGCGGAAGATAAAGAAAATAAAATAAGAACAATTATTAAAGCATTTATGCATTAAAGGCAAACTTTAGATAATTATTTTCCTTTTACGTTGCGAGTTATTAAAATTTAGTTTATCAATTTGGAAAATATATTTCATATAGTTGGATGAATTTTGTCATTTTTATAGTCACTGACAAATGAGAATTTAAATATACTATAATGGATTTCATAAAACTGTGTTGTTAATCCTTTTTGCATAGGTCTTATCTGGTTTTATCTAATTCATAATAGTAAATGGACTGCACTTAAATAGCACTTTTATCCAAAGTGCTTTACACAATAGTTGGTCTCATTCACCAATTCACACAAACATACAGGCCGTGTCCGAACTGCCATACTAGCGTCCTACATCCTACATACTCACCATCTATATACTGCATACTCTCTACTCAAAGATCGATTGTGTATGCGAGCTGCGTCGAAACGTTCTCAGTTGAAGTATACTCAAGCAATGAAGAATTTCTTCTTCTTCTTATAAGATTCAGGCAGTTTAGACACTGTTAAGCTTATAACCGCCCTCTACAGGTTAGATATTGAACTAGATTTTTACAGTCCTGTGTTCATCATCTGTGTTTTAGACCTCTTGTTTTATAATAATTATATTTTGAGGCGGAGGATCCCTCCGACGCTCTATGTCCGGCTCATCAGCACTCAGCTGTCTGTGAGTTGAGCTGGACGAGCCGCGGTGTGTGGAACAGCGATCTAATCTCTCTCCACTATCAGACTCACTTCACTCATTTCACTTAGTGACTCTAATGTTGTTAGGTATTTATCTTCATCTCTTATCTATTGTAAGAGTTTATGAATGACTGCACGTACGTCTGTCAGATCGCGGAACCCCAAACAATGTTGTTGCCTAGCAACTTGCTCGAAAATATTTCATTTTCCTGGGCGGGTAGAATTGACCCAGTGCATTGTGGGGCGGTTGAGTAGGAAAAGTATACAATCGATTCATACCCAAAATCTTCCCGGAAGTTAGTACTCATCCGGGAATTTCTCACATACCCAAACTCGCATACCCAACCGTCACATACTCAAATTGAAGTCAAAATGAGTATGAGTAGGACGTTAGTATGGCAGTTCGGACACGGCCACACACAAATATACATCGCTACCACGCAGGGTAAAAGCTAACCATCTGGAGCACTTTGGGGTTTAGTGTCTTGCCCAGGGACAATTTGTGGAAGGAGGTGGGGGATCGAACCACCAACCCTGCAATCCAGTGGACGAATGCGGTACCTGCTTAGCCACAGCCAATTTGGATCGTCTGTGAAATTCGTCTTTTCCCATTACTTATTTAAGAAATATGACACAAAAAAAGCTAACGAAAGCTGCAGCAATGGTCAGGAACAGTTTGTATGTAAATACAGTTTGCTGAGAGTTCTCTACAGTCAGTGAGTCATCGAGCTCGGTGCAGGCCTCCGCTGAGAGAGTGACCGGTCTCAGTGACGGGGCGAGGGGTCCCGGGGGCTTCAGCAGGGGCAGGTTCTCCCTCCGCTGCTCCTCCAGGGCGCTGGCTAGGAACTTCAGCGCTCTGCTGGGGAACACGGCCGCAGAGAAGAGGTTACAGGTTGGTACGAAGAAGTGAGGGAGGTCTGCCCTGCGCGTGTGGTTCTCCAGTTCCCCGAGGAGGTCCATGAAGCGCACAGGAAGCAGATGAGGAGCCCACAGGGAGTCGTTGTACCTGACAGACCAAACAGGTAAGAGAAGGAGAATAGATGTTATGATACTCACCCAATGTCTTAGGGCTGTCAGTATGCACGGGCCTCCCAAGCCCAGGTGGGCCACACGTTTGTTCACACAGAGTAGGTGCCTTTTTACATTTTTTATTATGCCCCTCAGAGAGTTTTTTTTTTTTTTTTTTTTTTTAACCTTTATTTATACAGGTAAATCCCATTGAGACCGGAGACACTTTTTGCAAGGGAGACCTGTTCCCATTTACACGTTATCATTCATACATACATTCATACACCAATAGCAGGCTAACTATCGACATTCACACGAGGCAAGGTGGGTGAAGTGTCTTGCCCAAGGGCACAACAACCATGACACAAGTGGCAGGGCGGGGATCAAACCTCCAACCAATCGAAAAAGTGTGCATAGTGTGCATACCACTGACTGTGATTATAAATATGTTTGGATGCTTATGCTCCATACCTCTTTGACAGCATGTGGAGGAAGGCGGTTTTCCCGTGGTACGAGCAGAGGTCTTCCAGCTCTTTGGGGAAACGTTGTTTCAGTCCTTCGATCAGAGACTTGAGCAACATCAGACACTGTTTACTGCCGGAGAGAAGAGGAAAGAAATGTATCATCCAAGTTTATATCTCATCCTTTTTTAAAGATCATGACACCTGTCCATTTAAAAACATTAGGATTGGAATGTTTTCCTGTTGTCATTCTATGAAGTTAATGTTGACTTTAAAAACAGTTAAACCAAATAAGTAATTATTATTTGATGAGGTAAATTTAAAGCGGCTACGAGTAACATTTAAATATCTTTTAAACAGCCTCATGTTTCCTCTGATAATCATAAATTACCTTTAACAGCAAACGAGACCATCAGTGCAAAGAAAGACGTTTTTATATAGTTTTTATTACTGCATTTGATCTGGTCGTACACCCAGTCCGATTTTCGGTTCACGCGTGCATGCTCTATGGTCACATATCCGTATTGGTCGCAGATTTCAGTGTGGCGCAGGAACGTGAATTGAGAAGCCTATCCCTCCAGGTGAGGGAAGGGGAGCAGGAGCCTTGTTTGAGACAGTTATTTTTTGCATAATGACTGATAACGGGGCTGAACCATCAAAGAAAGAAAAGAAAATGCAATGAAGAAAAGCTAAAAGGAGAGTGATAGTTGGGCGGGAGGGCGTTGCCAAGCAACGTACACACAATTTCACGCAGCGAAACTAGACTGCAGTGTTTACTCCTAAATGAATGAGCGGTAGCCTACTAAAACAAAGTTTACTTTGCCTCACCAGCATCATCAGATGACCATTATTCATCTGAAATAGTCATTATTTACAACAACACATTACCTCATCGTGATCCATACTAACTAACTGCCATCTCTCGTTCATTCGCTTTGTGTGAGGACACGGGGACTCGTTCAGCTCCGTGAGAGGTGACAATGCATCAACTCATTGCAATCAGGTGTGTTTAGCACTTACTGGCATTAGTTGATGCTGTGTCACCCATAGACTCACGGAGCCAAAAAGAGTCCGGTGCCCTCACACTTTCAACACACGGACACGCCACGCACCATATTGCTTCCGATTATTTGACTCTTGCACTCCCTGGACGAGCTACAAAACAGCTTCACGACAGCTGGCGTCGTAATAATACTACCGCTTTTGTTCAAAGGTGTCGCCAACGTGCCGACTTACTCGTAGTGGCTTTAAGCAAACATTTTTTTTAAATTTAAGAGAAAAAAACTTGAATATTCTCTGGGATTAAAGTCAGAAATGTAGGAGTAATAAACTGCTTGACGCCTTTTAAATAACAGCAACAGTCGGATGCACAGACCAAGAAGACGATTAGTTTAACAGATAACTTCATTCATGATGTGAATATAAAGTCCGCTAAAGTATATAGTGAGTCTCACCGGCAGCACTTGGTGGCGTTGCTCTCGCAGCAGGTCTTTGTGTTTCCGTGGATCGTGATAATTTTCTTCTCGATGAGCGAGAAAGAAATCCTCCAACTTTCTGTAAGACACACAAAACATCCACGCAGGATGATGCCAACATTCACACATACAAACATATACAAGCATTGGAGTAAATCTCACTAAAATAGACAAAAGTAAAGTACTACATATAAAGACAAGAACAAAAGTAAAAGATTACTAGCCTGGTGAGACCAGCCATATATTGTGCAAGCTTCAAATTTGTTTCTCTCCTGCAGATCAATCTGGCCTTTCTCTAATCTCCGTAGGGAGAAGCCGGGCGCCGTCTGTTAGTGGAAAGTAGCGTATGATTGGGTCATGTAGTCGTCAATTCAGCCTCGTGAGACCAGCCATATCCCACAAGCTTCACATTCGTCGATCCATGTTGACGTCAACGACTACAGGAACCAATCATGGGCTGCCTTCCACTAACGGACAGACAGGGGGAGGGGCCCGGTTTGACTGGAGGCTATAGTGACGACAACTGTCCTAAATCGACTTGAGTGAATCTACATCTCTGGTGTTTGCACTTTGCAGCCAAATCAGGGATTGTCAGGCCGACGTCTTACTCACCTTTGGCTTCGTCGGCAACGTTTCGTCCTTTCAGCCTCTTTGGGACGAAGAAAATCGGCAAATTTGTGATTTCTCTGCGAACTTTCTTTCCCAGCCAGTTGTCGACATCTGGACCGTTACGAACAGCGAGCGGCCAACCCTGAGTGGGGTGAACCTGCACACAGGGACAACGAAACCTTAGGTCTTGAAGTAAAAAACTACTGTCAATATAAATACCTCGATATTAACATCCTTCTCATACTATTTTTCATTACATCACAGATGTAGGACACACGTCTTTATTAGTGAAAAACAATCAAACTTCAAAAATAAAGGTTTTTTGTGGGGGTCCAATGAACAAGTTGAGCATTTAGCCATGGTGATTGGTTTAGGATTTAGGAATGACTGGAAAGACGCGGCGCCCCCCCAGCGAGAAGACATGACACATGTAAGGAAATTCATAACTATCCTGATAATGGAAGATCACCCCGATCAACATATTTGGACTGTTTTTTTTTAGATCGCATCTGACATCTTAAATCCTCCCATTCCTGGTCTTTTCATTTATCTCTGTCTCTGGTACCTCTAGAGAAGGAACCACGTCCACAGAGATCAGCTCGTCACCGTGGGTTTCCGTTCCCAACAGAGATAGAGTCACAGCCGGAGAGTTCGGTCGCTTCCTGTTCACCTCCCATCGGCAGCATCCATCAGGCACTGCACACAATAAGACAGACACAATCTAGCCTGGTTCCGATTACAAGATTGTTACCATGATTTTCGACTCCCTGACAGTTTTGGGACATCGCCAACTAGAGGCCGAGATCAGAGGTAAATCTGTGAATAAACTACTTGAAAAGAAGATAATTTGCGTTTTCGTCTGGCACATCATATTATGTTTTTTCCTGTGTCGCATGTCACGTGTGTTTTTGTGATTAAACGTAGTTTGAAGACCAGACGGACTTGTCAGGTATGCGTCCTTGTAATTATGTTTGACCCCTTGTCGCCAATCAGTCATGTACGTAGTGGTTAAACCACAGCAACACTGGGTTAGGGATCTCATTTCTGCCTGATTGGTACAAACTAATACCCACAGATGACAGTGTAAAGGTGACGTTCAGACCTTTGTAGGTCTTGAGGAACTTGCGGACCAGGCGAAACATCTCGGTCATGATCTTGGTGGATGAGATGGTGAGACTGTTGTCCAGGAGCAGAGCTTGCATGGGGCTCCTGGTGGGACGTTCCAGATCGAGCCGGTAGAAGAGGCCGCCGTCCAGCTTGGTCATGATGAGGCGGTTTGGAGCCTGAAGCTTCAGCATCATGTCAAACTCATCAGCGTTGTGGATCTGAAGCAGAAGAACAAGAGATTAAACACAATATAGAAATGTCCATGAACTGCCAATGTCATTACTTTCTCTCTCTGGTGGAGCAGAATAAATGATTTATAGTGACTTGATTCAATTGTGGCAAGAGGTTAAATGAGCTGGTTATATGTGCTATATCATAGATACACAATCAGTGGGCACTTTATTATACTTTCTTTATTACTATTCTGCATTAAAGTATACGTTTATGATCCATAAAATTTTCAGATTTTGTCGACACAGTCATACAGAAGTTAAAGGTACAATGTGCATCGCAATAATATCACAATGTAATATAAAAATCCTTGCGGTTTCAATAGGGCTTCGCACCGGTCGGTGCTCGGGCCCTAATTAAGCGTAAAGTGTGTCCGTTCTGCTCTATCACCTTCACTCCCTCGAAGTAGCTGCCGGTGGTGAGGAAGTCCGCCGACTGGCAGAGTTCGCTGTTGCTGCGCAGGAACTTCAGCAGATTCTCTCTGAAGTCGTTGACGATCTCTGCGGCCCAGCGACGGTCCGTCTGGCGGATCTTGAGGTCCTGAGCGTTGTGTTTGATCCAGTTTGCCAGTTTAGGGGACACGCCTACAGACTCCTCTACCTCTCCGGATCCCTCCTCTGCAGATTGGAGAGAAATTATTTAACTTTTTTTTAAAGGCATTGTTCATGGTCAATTTTGAGATTTGTTTGTCAATTTTGCTTCAATAACATGACTTCTTACACACTAGTATAAAGAAAAGGTTGAACGTGTACATTCAGGTGTTTATTTGAGTAAAATTTGTTAGCATGTGTTTCTTTCTACTATACAACTGTCTTTAACGGCCATTATCATAGGTTTTTTCCAATACTCTGAACTAAACATCTTAACCGTTTAAAAACTTACATAAACTACAGTTTTCTTTAAAAAATGCTGAAAATGTATTTTTAAGACTTGTACATATGCATTGATTTATACATGAAAAAAGGCTGTGTCTAAAATCTGTACTGTAAAATGAACCCTATTCACCTGCAGTGCTTACCCTTCATGAGCAGATATTTACATACGGAAAGGGAACTAGCCTATTAAGCAAATATCACAAAGTTGGCATCACCTGATACTTGCTGTTTGGCTGGTGTGCGGCGTACAGCCCTTTCTGGTTTGGGGCAAACAGGACTCTGCTTTTCTCTGGCATCCTCTTTACGCAGCTTTGCCTCAGGCGGAGAGCCCACTTTGACATTCACATATTTATCTTCACCTTCCATAATTAAGAACTTTATGCATGGAGACAATAAACCTATTATTGAACATCAAAGACTGTTACACACGTTTTGGTTTACAGGGTTTGAGTGAGAAATGTTGTGCATTGATGATAGGTTTTGTTTGTTTTAGATAGATCGATAGATCGACAGCTAAATAGACAGATAGATAGATAGACAGATTCTGATGTTAGTAGAATCTTTTAATTATATTTTAAAGCTTTAACTCACCCATGTTTGAGGAGCTTCTGCTTGAGACGGAGGTGGATTTTAAACTGTTGACTGTCCTTCAGCCACGATTTACTTTAACTTTCGATTCCCATGTAATGCTGTTCCAGGAAAACACGCCTTTTCCTCTTGGATTTTTACAAGCAAAGCAAATTGCCTTGGTCACAGCTTTTGCGACTAGTTCAATGGCTGAATGTCATTATTTCTACGTCAGAGTATCACACAAAGACACACCTTGTCAATTCTTCTAAACGTAGTTATGAGGTTTTCATAAGATTTGGGGCCCTGAATAGGATTTCATTTTGATGCCTCCTTATTCTTCACATGGCTCTAAATCAACTTCTGCATTATTTACAAATAATCATGTAGACTTCTAAATCCGTTATTGCTATTCCTTGTGATTTCTTCTAAGGAACTTGTAAATTTCACATAGATTTACATCTTGACATTTTACCTGTATTTATTTCAATGTAAGCAGCTGTATAGAAATGGCAGCACTAGTGTGCCAAGCATAGGCAGTTCCTACAGCATATTTCATGCAGGCGACATTTTGTGTTTGGAGGAATTGAATTCTTTATATGTCCATGGCCTGAACCCCAAAGAGCTTTATGTCCAGTAAAGCCTTTGGTCTTCAACATGTTTTATGGGACAATCTGCTTCTTTACTTCTTAAAATGTATACTACTGAATGGCAGAGTAGGACCATCAAAGATTTGAAATACAAACATTGTCTTAAGTGAAGGTGGAGTAAACTATTCTGCAGACACTTGTTCTCAGTTAGTCTCGCAAAGCCAGACCAAACTACAGCAAGTAGTATGGTCTGGAAGCACTCCGTTTAGAGCCGTCTATTCGGGGGGAAACTGGGCTGGCCTGTTTTTATTTTTTTAAACCAATCACAATCATCTTTCCGGGGCTAACTCCGGGAAGCAGCCAATGGAGGCGTAGCGTTGTTTGCCGACGCGCTTAATAGATGCTGGCGGGAGTGGTCAAGCCAGACTAGTTCTTAGTTAATATCTCCTCACAATACGCTACCTGTTTGTACAAAACATTGGGGGGGGGGGTGTTAATACACAGCCTAGGCTCTGTAACCTGGTATGTAAACAAAGGGTGTGTACTGTAAACAAAGGGGGCCCAAGTTGCAAGCATCTTCCTCATTTACAGAGCCTAGGCTTTGTATTCAGTGAATTTTTTTTCGGCACAGCGCAGACATGTAGCTGATCATGAGGAGATATTCACTGATTTTGGAAACACCACTCTCAGAAGAACATCTATTCAGTAAAACACATCTGAAGCTTACATACACATACATATGAATAAATAATGCTTTCATAGAAACCGAATCAAACCGCTCATAAAAAGTAACAAAACAAGAAACATTCATTTTGTATGTTTAAGGTTTTTATTAATTTGTTCCTGCCTAATTCTCAATATTAACAATATCCAAAACACACAAGCCTTCCTTTCCGGCGGAAACTTTTACGATGACTTCTAATAAGCATGAGCCGGAACACAGCGTTGGAGGATTGATGCTCCGATGTGACGCCGGTTGGGACGTCCCGCATTGTATTTCATTTCTTCTTGGCTGCGATCTTCTGTGCAGACTTGGTGACCTTTGCATCAGCGGCGGTCTTATCCACGGACTTGATGACACCCACGGCAACGGTCTGCCTCATGTCACGCACGGCAAAACGCCCTGAGAAAAGAACAGATGGAGTTAACGAGAGGTCAAATACATACATGGCACCGATATAATTATGGAGAATAAACGCACGTATGAAAATAAAATTAGAAAGATTGAATGAAGGTTAAAGTAATATTCAAAAGTACAGAATATACCAATGAAAATAAATGATAATGAAGGTGAATATTCATCAGAAGCTGCCTGCCACTATAAAAAGATTATTTCTGAGCGCTGGTCCCGATTCCAACACTTTTTGACCGGACCAAAAGAGATTGGAGCAAGGCCAGCCTGATCAGCGGTAGAGAAACAAATGTGAAGCTTGGAAATCAGGCTGGTCTCACCAGGCTAGTCGTGATTATGTGTGAAAAAGTTCTTGTGTTTTTCCACTTAGCAGTCCAATAGCAACTAAAATGCTGAACTGAAAGCTTCACAACCTGCTGGATATTTAATTTGCCGTACATGAAGAGAAAAGCATTTAACTCACCCAGTGGAGCGTAGTCGGAGAAGCTCTCAACACACATCGGCTTGGAAGGTTGCATTTTGACGATGGCGGCGTCTCCAGACTTGACGAACTTGGGGTTGTCCTCCATCTTCTTGCCTGAACGACGGTCGACCTTCTCCAGGAGTTCCTCAAACTTGCAGGCGATGTGAGCTGTGTGGCAATCCAGCACGGGGGCATATCCAGCGCTGATCTGGCCGGGGTGGTTCAGGATGATGACCTGAAATACAAAAGTTTAAGTTAACGCAAATCTACAAAATCCTTCCAACTATATAATTTTAGGAGTTCGTTGCATGATAGTAAGCATCTGAAAAGAGTTACTTAAAAAAAAAAAAAATGTGGTTTACGCGAGACGGGCCATGCTCTGGTTCTCATGACACTAGTTCAAAAGTAATTTGAAACAATCATGGCAGATCTCTGCCTGAATATTCTATAAAACAATGACTTGCCATGTTTTAAAAAAAGATTTAATATTTATTTTCAATCAGATTTTTGTAAAAGCTTATTCAGACACTCAACTTTGATATCATATTTTGATTTTTACTATTTTAGAGGCTTTAAGAGCCTTCAAAAATGTTGAAAACTGTCAATCACCCGTCAGTTCCTGCTTGCAGCCAGAAGGGGGCGTAATTTGTTTAAATTTACCTCATCTGGAATCACTCATGCCACTGTTTCAGGCACAACAAAGTGACATTTTGGATTTTGAGATCATCATTGCAGTTAAGCTCATTTGAAGATGATTTAATTACATGATTGGTGTACTTTTTTGGTGTTCACCCACATGGTTGATTGACGTAAATGTAATAACTAATGCAATGTGAAGAGTGGCTATTAAGTTTGTGAGCAGTAAGTTTGTGAGCAGTTTCATTCATGAAAGAATAGTGATGCAAGGGGGTTTATTCCTAATGTTTTTTGGTTGGAGTTTGTATGTACAAGAGCGTCAAGTAAGAGATGAAATACTTTCTCTGGGGCAGCCCAGTGGCTCACTAGTAGTGCACGTACATTCAGGGCTCATCAGTCTTTGTTGCAGCAGGCCAGATGACTCCAGTCTGGGTCGTTTGCTCCCATGTCTTTACCCTAACCAACACCCAACTTTTTCTGACTGCATTTTCATTAATTCATTACATGCAAGACTGAAGCAAAATGTCTAATATCTTGAACGTTTGATTAAAAAGAAGAAATAAAAAAAGGCAGAAGTCTTTAAACAAGTTATGAAGTGGTTCCTGCATCTATGGTCAGTTTATTTACCAAATTGTACATAAACAAAACCCAAAGCCCTCCAAAACACATATGCACAGATTCCCTTTTAATCTCTGTTTTCGCTTCATTTGCTCAGACTCACCTGCGCGTTGAAGGTCTTAGCTCCCTGGGGCGGGTCGTTCTTGCTGTCTCCGGCCACGTTTCCTCTGCGGATATCTTTGACCGACACGTTCTTGACGTTGAAACCAACGTTGTCTCCGGGCGTGGCCTCTGCAAGAGACTCGTGGTGCATCTCAACAGACTTCACCTCAGTGCACAGAGCCGTGGGAGCAAAGATGACCACCATGCCGGGCTTAATGATCCCGGTCTCAACTCGGCCCACTGGTACTGTTCCAATACCTGAGAGGGGACGAGAGGCAATGAGTTTATTGTACACTCTTTGGTGAACTTCAAAATAATAAGATCAATTAAAAAGGTGCACTATGTAACTTTGTCAGAGAAGTGAACATTTTCTATGGTATATTCTCAAAACTGAATAAACAACTTTCTTCACATGAAAATTGGATATATCTGAAACACTGTTATAAGTGAGAAAGTTTCCTGAAAAGTTTCCTGTTTCACTGTTTACAGCAGCAGGGCCCAGAGTATACTTCATATACTAGTGTTATACGTTTGGCTCCAGGTGCCTCAAAATAATTAAGTTTCAATACTAAGAATTACACGTCAAGTAAATAGGTTTTGTAAACTAACTTCAGGTTCAGCATTTGTATACAAATCCCCAGCGCAGAACATGTTCACCAAACGCTACGTGTTGTGACGCCATGTCAAAAGGTGGAGTCAGCGATTCTGTATAACGCTTGTTGTCAAAATAACTTTTTGTGAAAAGGAGGGTACCGTATGTTAACAAAGGGGGGGCCACTGTACCCAACAACATACCAGTTAACAGAGCTTGTGCTGTGTCTGAACACGGCATTTTTTTTTAATTTTTAAAAAAAATTAACAGCCCATACAGGTAGGTAGCGAATCATGAGGAGAGATATTCACTGATTTTGACAATTTGTGATTTGTTAACAAGCATTCTCCAGAATCTCTGACTCCACCTTAAAAGTGAAGTGTTGTCCCTTACCTCCAATCTTGTAGACGTCCTGGAGGGGCAGACGCAGGGCCTTGTCTGTGGGGCGGGACGGGGGCAGGATGGCGTCCAGAGCCTCCAGCAGAGTGACTCCGGTGGCATTGCCCTCCTTACGGGTAACAGCCCATCCCTTGTACCACTTCATCTATAGTTGGATTCAAGATGAGAAATCAGTTTCCGTGCCAATTATCTGGTTTTGTTTAACATTATTAATTATTTTGACTTAAGGTAAAGTAAGCGGTTTATTTATGTTAATATAAGTTTTAAATCACTCTTCATACAGTGATCACTTTCATAATGTGCACGTTTCATAAAGCCAG
Organism: Hyperoplus lanceolatus; assembly: GCA_026929865.2. Taxonomy (NCBI): domain Eukaryota; kingdom Metazoa; phylum Chordata; class Actinopteri; order Uranoscopiformes; family Ammodytidae; genus Hyperoplus; species Hyperoplus lanceolatus. The sequence continues at coordinate 7,695,458 of CM049413.1, read as the reverse complement.
TCAGCTGCTCTGCATGTAATCGGCTACTAAACTTAATAATAATAGTAATATCCAATCACAAGAGAGAACGCTACAAACAGACACCCGTCTCACTCATGGTCTCACTGCGACAGATGGATGAATGTTTATGCGCCTACAATGGCGGAGCAGGTAAAAATCCTTCTCAATGTCTGTTTTTAATCACACTTATGGATCTGAGATGATGCTTGAAGACCGCAGTGCATTAATGTGGTGACGTAGGGACGAGCGAGGGGACTAGTAACTGACAGGAAGTTAGCTAAAATAACCTTCATATGAATGTCGGTTACATTCAAGCCATCACCAAACTAAGTGAAACTAATTTGATTTAGCTCCACAAAACCCTCTCCGTGTTACTCAGTATGGCAGCGTTTACAAAACTGGTGTCAGCCCCTAACACTGTCACAGGAAGCTCAAAAAGCCCCCATGAAATGTTTCAGTTGTTGACTCTACTGCTAAGGAATAAACCTAGACCTGCAGCAGTAGAAATTAAATCCAAGCGCGATCACCGAAGGCTCATGAAGATGTACTGTGTTGTACAATGTTGTTGTAAATACTCCAAATTCCTGGTGGGGGCGACAGAAGTTACACACTGTAGTATGTAACTTAGCTTTAAAATGTCCTCACCTTCTCACTGGCCTCCAGCATGTTGTCTCCATGCCAACCGGAGATGGGGACGAAGGCCACGGTGGCGGGGTTGTAGCCGATCTTCTTGATGTAAGTGCTCACTTCCTTCTGGATCTCCTCGAAACGGGCCTGGCTGTAAGGGGGCTCGGTGGAGTCCATCTTGTTGACTCCAACAATGAGCTGCTTCACTCCGAGGGTGAAGGCGAGCAGAGCGTGCTCACGGGTCTGGCCGTTCTTGGAGATACCAGCCTCAAACTCACCAACACCGGCAGCGACAATCAGCACGGCGCAGTCAGCCTAAACAGGGAGAGACATTTCCTTTAATTGTGCAAAAATGATGGTTGTCATTATGCTCTGCGTGTTGTGTTTTGAACATGTCCATATCAGAAAATTCAGTGAAGGTAAAGACATTGATTGAGACTGGTGCTGTGTCTGATATCGCGCACTTCTGTACTTACACTTACTTTTTTGAGTGCACTTTGTGCAAAACCGGAGAGTGTGCCAAAATGCAGTGCACTGTAAGTTCCTCGGTCGTGCACTCAATACGGTCTAAAACTTGATTGTAGAGCGATGGACACTTTCCACACTCAACGGCCGCCATCTTGCCTACGTAACGGAGAGCATGGGGCATTCTAATCAAAATAGAGGAGCTTGAAGCAACGATGGAGGCGGACGCGCTCTACAAAAGTTAAATTACACATTGTTTTTGTCTTTCCGCAGCTAATGTGCCTGTTTTGGCTATCGGTAACGCAAGCAGAAAAAATACCACCGAAGAAGAACCGTCAAAATGCAAAGTCATTTCCGGTAGGTGCGCGACGGCAGTTTGGACAGTGCACTGTAGAAATGAGAGCACTGCGTCTATAAGTAAGTGTACTGTAGGGATAATAAAGTGCACTCAATGTAAGTTCACTTACGTAAGTGCGTGATTTCAGACACAGCATAGATCTTCAATGACTCTTCATTCGAGACACTGGAGAGGGAAATAAATAGTATAATAGCAATAGATTCGAGAGTTGATTTAGATGTAGCAGGTTCACGCCTTGGGTCAGCTGAGAGTATGGGAGGTTTGCTCCAACTTAATTAACTATAAAAAAAAAAGGAACCTCCTCTATGTAAAAACAAACAGGAGGCCCATGCATGCTAACAGCCCTCAGATATTGGAGTGGAGTGAATATTAGTTTTGGATAAATGAGATTACACTGGTTTAAATAAAGATGTTAAAAAGCACTTGAGCTCTCCAGGCAACAGGGGGCACTGTGTAAAGATAAGCATTTGTCATTTAAACTTTTGAATCACAACCCTACCTAAAAGCATCAGCCAAAAAACATACTTACAACTACTAGTGTTATAAAGTATACTGTAATGTTAAAACGGCTTTACCTGAGAGGTTCCAGTGATCATGTTCTTGATGAAATCCCTGTGTCCGGGGGCATCAATGATGGTCACGTAGTACTTGCCGGTTTCAAACTTCCACAGAGCAATGTCGATGGTGATACCACGCTCACGCTCGGCCTTCAGTTTGTCCAGCACCCAGGCGTACTTGAAGGAGCCCTTGCCCATCTGTCGTGGTTGAGACAACATGAACAAAGCAGGAAATCAGAGAGAATAAATGAATCAGTGATTTCAGTTTAAGTCAAAATAAAACTACTAACCTTATATTCTATAAACTTTGTATACGTTTTTATGCTCCTTTAAAATGCCTTATGTAGATGAACTGGTGAAATTGTAGTAGAATCGGTTTTAATAACAAGGACATATTGTATACATACATGTGTGAGGAAGTGACTTCATTCTCCAAATACAGAATTAATAAAAACATCTTTCTCGTTAAATGTGCACTATTTAACTTTGAGTGTGTCAGAGTAGTGAACATTTTCTAAGGTATAGTATTCTCATAACTGAATAAACAAACTCTCCTCACAGGACAATTCGACCCCTGGAATACTGTTTGAGTTCAGAAAGCTACCTTTACAGGTTATTGTTTCACCTTTTACAGCAGCAGTTACATATTGTTCCAGGTGCCTTAAAATAATTTTGTATTGATTTATGATGATATAATTATTCAATAGTAAGAATTGCATGTTTTGTAAACCAAATGCAGGCTCTGCAAATGTAAACAAATCCCCATTCCTTGAAACTGCTTAGTGCACCTTTAATGTGGAAAAAATATTTCCTTTGTTCATTATAACAGGCGTATTTGCAGTGTGACTATCTCAATAAAGTCAGTACACATATTTTTCAACAGTAAGTGGAAGTTCTAACCAAGAGAATCTAGGAAAGAGGCCAGCAGTGGCATCAAAGCCACACTTGATTCCCACACCTCATCATAATACTTCCTGGCGCCATGACGTCGTGGTGACTCAGAGTGCGACTGATACTTTTTTTTTTTTTTTTTTAAATGTGTCAAGCCTCCATTACTAACCTCAGCGGCTTCCTTCTCGAACTTCTCGATGGTTCTCTTGTCGATCCCACCGCACTTGTAGATCAAGTGACCGGTGGAGGTGGACTTGCCGGAGTCGACATGGCCAATAACCACGATGTTGATGTGGAGCTTTTCCTTTCCCATTTTTGGTTTTGCTAGTTGCTACAAAAAAAAAAAAAAAAAGTCAAGTCTGTAAAATTAAGTTAAATATTGTTGAGGATTAAATACAGTCTAAAAAACGATAGTCAGGACCAACACTTAGAGCGAGAATAACTCCTGAAGATATGTTGAGCTAATGTTAGCCACCAAACTGCAAATCAAGACCAAGCTAGCAGCTAGCTAGCAAATTAGTTTTTATTGAGTAACTTTGTTTGGTCACAAAAGAAGCAAAAACCAAACTATAACCTTAAATTACTATATAACCAGTAAAACGCTGAGTTAAAAGAATAAAATTTATATAAGCATTTTACATTGTACAGAACTCTGCTAACGGGCTAACACGAACCTTTTAAAATAAGCTGCTATCCAGTATCTCGTAGAGGAAGAGACTAACGTGTTAAGACACGTGGGCTGGGGGGGTGAGGCCCGTTTTATACTAGGTCCGTGGTGACGAGGCCACAGCTGGTTGAGCCCGTTTGTTTTGAGCATATCAAGCTAGCCTATTGCCTATCACTACAAATACATGGAAACTGGGTCATCCTCATCCTACATCAATAACTCACTTTATATTACAAAGAAGAGCAGCCACTGATAAGTCACCATCTGAAGCTTAAACCAGCATATTTTAAAGCCATTTTTCAAGTCCTATTTTAGATTATAATTTTTTTGCTATTAGAAACGTTTTGAGTGCTTGTATTAAACCTGCAGTGTGTAGAATTTTGGGTTTTATTTCCTAGCAGATTTTGTATAAAGTAATTATAATATCCATAAGTACATTTAATTTAGTGCATAATAGCTGAAAAAAATGTTTTGAATTATTATTTTTTTCCTTAGAAAGGGTCTCATATATGTCCATATTTCTGCATATTTTGGACCAAGGCCTAGTGCCGCCATCTTGAAAGTGTTGGAATGTCATCAGATGCATTGTTTAAAATTTAGAATTGTTCTTGTCCTTGAAGGCCACTGTAGCTTCTGTTATTATTCTAAAGGGTTGGGGTTACCCAGGGAGCGTTGCATTCTAGAACTTTGTAGAACTTACTTGATGATGTCATATTACACACTGCACCTTTAAGTAATAAAAGATCAAGATAATCGGTTCATATGCGAGAAATAAAGATATTAATGATGTTACTCACCTTGTTCACAAGCTAAATGGAGGTTTTGGACGTCTGTCTTCTCCGGCAAAGTCTTACCTCAAAAGAACGTTCACATCCTGATTATTCGGTGATATGTCCTCCAACGGCAACGCCCACTTCTACCATCCCCCGGTCCCTGGCGTCATTTCAACTTTGTCAAGACGTTTCCACCCCATGATTATTATGCTGAATGCGATGCCAAGTGCGCACATAGACGCATAGCTGGTTAACTAGTTCAACCAGTCAGCTCTTGTTCGTTTCATTTAATAGGACACTCCTTGTCAAAACGCGTCTGCTTCATCCTTTGTACCTGTAGTGTCTCATTTCAAACACATCAGAAATTAACTTTGTGAGTATCAAAGCCCTTGTAAACCCAAATCCACAAAATCCTTCTATGCAATTTTCGGGAGTAAGTTGCATGATAGTACGTATCTGAAAACAGTTAGGCATGTGAATCAGTCCAAATTAAAGATATTATCAAGTTTGATAAACTTTACAGAAATTGGCTTTAGATGAGCTGGACTATGCTCTGGTTCTTATGACACAATAAGTATTGAAGTTCTCTGCCTGAACATTCTATAAAAACAATGATTAACTGATGAGTAATCAAAGTGTGTTTACCCTACTGTACTGACCAATCGGAATTGAAATGCAATCATTACTGTATTGTAATGAAACACAAAAACAAACATAGTTATTTGGCAATGTTTATGGTTTTTATTATTTTGGTTTCAACTTTAATCATGATCATAGTTTCTCCTACAAGGCACGAGCCTTCCTTTCCTGCGGAAACTTTTCCGATGGGTTTTAATCAGCATAAGCCAGTCCTTGAGTAGATAGCTCTGCCTCAGAGAAGACGGCGCTGGGTGGAGGGGGAGATGAGGGGATGGGGCGGCCCGATGCTGCTGGCAAGTGACTGTTTGTGGGACCTCCTGCATGAGAATTCATTTCTTGGTCTTCTCGGCCTTCTGTGCGGACTTGGTGACCTTTCCACTGGAGGGAAGCTTCTTATCCACGGACTTGATGACGCCGACGGCAACGGTCTGCCTCATGTCGCGCACGGCAAAGCGACCTAAGAACAGAATAGAAGAGGTTTAAAAGATGCTTCTGACGGTCTTTTCTGTGTTGAAGGTGCAAATGATAAACTTTTTTTTTTACATAAAGATAAATACTTTTAAATAAGTTACTGAGAACATAAAATACCAGCCGTAAAACAGTTAAGATAGCTCTACAGTATAGAGTATTATGGTGTCCTAAACTTTTATTATGTATCAAAATAAAACAATATTATCAAGATGCTAGACTATAAGATTAGTGACAATCAATAAATATGACTGGTCATCTGTTCTTGTACTAGGGAATGAACTATTCCTAAATTAACATGTTTAAAGGATGCTTTTGACATCAATCTTTTCTGTGAATGAGGCAGTGAATATACGGTATACATTATTATACCTAAAGATAAAGATCAATACCCTTTAAATAACTAACTGAGCCCATAACATACCAGTAGTCAAACAGTTAAAATAGTTTTATATAGTAGATAACAAGGGGAGAAATCACCATGTTCTCACAGTTACTGATTAATCCAGTTGAATGCAACGTGCTCTTGCTATTAAAAGACTTTAGTAGTTAGGGCATATCAGGTTAAAAATAGACCAAAAGCCGACCAGGTTCGACTCACACTGGGTCCTCTTCACAGCTTGATTAAGTTTGATTTATTGGCAATCAAATCTTACACTTCCATGATGAGATTTACCCTTTCTATTGAAACTAATTTAATAACTTACTTGTTATTATAGTTAGTTATTATGTTTTTAGTTCAGAAATGTTTTTACGTTATTGACAAGATACTACATTATACATTACACTTCTAGAAAAAAATTTGCAGAAAAAAAACTTCAACACAAAGTAAGGTAGTCTCAAACCTAATCATTCATCCATTCTTTACATACAAATAAGTGCATCATTTAAATAAACCTTTTTCCACAGCAGACTTAGCAATCGGCTTGTCACTCGACTCACCCAGTGGGGGATAGGCGGAGAAGCTCTCCACACACATGGGTTTTCCGGGGATCATGGTGATGATGGCGGCGTCTCCGGACTTGAGGGCCTTGGGGTTGTCCTCAATCTTCTTGCCGGAACGTCGGTCGATCTTCTCCTTGAGCTCGCTGAACTTACAGGCGATGTGAGCGGTGTGGCAATCGAGCACGGGCGCGTAACCCTGGGAGATCTGGCCGGGGTGGTTCAGGATGATGACCTATGAGAGAGAGAGAATACTGTTTACTGTCCGAATATTTGGGCAAATTGTATTTTGATGCTTCTTTGGCCACGTTATTGAAACTGAATTGAGAGAGAGAGAGACGGATTGAGGTTGAAAGAGCAACATCCAAGATCTAAGTTGCCTTGTTAATTCACTGAGCTGTACAATTCGGTTTGGTATGGAACGACAACGCTAGATCTAGCTTGTTTGGTTTCGACTGCCAAACGTACCGTTACTTGGTAGGCCGGGTTTGTGCCAGACGGGGATAGATAGCAAAGTCCAGCCAGCCAATTTATTCAATGAAGAGGAAACAATGCCACAGAGTAAACAAAGAGCTGTGTGCCGTAATTTTTCTCCAAACACAAGGCTCTCCACTCATTCCAAGGTTATTACTCGACGGTTTATCTTCGCAAATATTGTTTAGGCTATTGAGCACACAGTATTACTGCATGATTGAACTTCAAAAAGGTTTCAATAAAACCACAAGGTCCAGTATGTTGTGTAGCTTTGTGTCTACTGCATGTAGAATTGTTGCGGTTACAAATGAATATGAATGTGTTTTATGCAACAAAAAAATTAAGAAAGCCCTAAAAGCACCCAAGACAAGTTCCTTATTACTCATTCCGTCTTTTTATCTTTATTTCCTTTTAAACATACCTGGGCGGTGAAGCTGCCAGCGGCCATGGGCGGGTCGTTCTTGCTGTCACCAGCGACGTTGCCACGGCGAATTTCCTTGACGGAGACGTTCTTGATGTTGAAACCGACGTTGTCTCCGGGCAGAGCTTCAGTCAGAGACTCGTGATGCATCTCAACGGACTTAACCTCAGTGGTCAAGTTAGGGGGAGCGAAGGTAACGACCATACCGGGCTTCAGAACGCCAGTCTCAACACGGCCCACGGGTACTGTTCCAATACCTGAAAGGGAAATGGGAGGCAATGAGTTAAAAGGACGTTCTTTGGTTAAATTCAAGATAAAAGATGTTGTAAAGCATGAACTGTAATTTTTCTTAAAATCTTTACTTTATGAAGAATTATTGAAGCTGTAAGATACAGGGCACTGCACACTACACATGTTGTCAGTGTTTCTCTGCAGCCATCTGTAGAATTTGATCATTTGTGTTTTCCAAGTGTTTGAAATGTTATAAACAGTGAATCATAGTTTTAAAACATTTCAGGTGTAGACAGTGGATCAAATACACCAAATCTCTATTCAAATTAAACTGCAAAATATAGCAACAAAGCAAGGATTCAAGATATAGTAGGGGAGAGTGGACTGAGTTGTGCCAGTGGGGAAGTTGTACCACCCCTTGTTTCTAGAAAACCGTGGAAGAAATTGGAAATGTGACCATATATTTAAGAAGAGCCATCCATTTGACTCATCCTGTAAAGAAGGAAGACACAAAGAATACGATATAAGCACATTTAAGCTAAAAAAAAACACAGTGTTTTGCCTTTCAAAGTAAAATTTCCATGGTCAAGGTTTTTTGATTATTGTGTCTGAAAAAATATAGACAAGTTAGAAAACATTTGACACATGTTTTAGTGCTTTGGTATGCTACACTTTGAGTCTGTACAGTTAGCACGATGTCAGCCCTAAACTGCTGCATCATGCTAATTATCCAAAATTCTGGGGTTGGGGTGATTTGTGCCAAAGGGCCTAGGTGAGTTATAAGTAAGTAAGTATGTAAGTAAGTAAGTAAAATGTAATTATAAAAGCACATTTACAACAGTTTGCACCGTCCAAAGTGCGGAACATAGTGCATTCAGTAGGTAAACAATGAAGGTAAAATAACACAAACAAAAATAAAAGACATAAAGCCCATACATCCACATATAAACAAAGATAGTAGTGCAGAGGTAAGATAGTTAATGGGGAGGAAAAGCCAGGGTGTACATATGGGTTTTGAGCCTTGATTTAAAGGCAGAAATGGAGGGGGAAACACATTTGTCAGGTGGCAGTTGGTTCCACAAGCATAGAGCAACTAGCTCAAAGTACATTTCTGAGAGTTGTGCCAGTGGCATGGCTGTATACACTGGTCACCAAAAAGAAAGTGATCATCTACAGTAGCTCAGAAGAGACTGACATCTACATTCCACTTAACGACACCACTGACAAGAGTTCAGATGGCCAGAAAGATGATGATGGTGATCATTGTGAGCTTTGCAGATAAAACCACCTAGATCTGCTAGGCCTTGTTTAAGAAAAATGACCTCCAATCTTTGTAAAATATTTACTTTATTTACTTTAAATAAACCTTAAATAAGTAATTGTCTTATGGATTTGTCTTGCATTACAGTTTATGAGATATATATCAATGGCACAATTTTCCCCATGGTATTCTTTCCAAAGGCCCAACTTACACCACACCGGGGGCAAGTTGTGCATCAAGACAACTTTTTTTCCGAAAGCTATATTTCTTAAACTGTTTATTCCAGATCCAAGTTTTTATTGCCAGGGATGCACAACATTGTGAAATATATGTACATATTTGAGTTGGAGACACTTTAAATTCACTTTGAGTAAAAAGTGGCACATCTCACCCCACTCTCCCCTATATATATATATATATATATATATATATATATATATATATATATATATATAGAAAATTGCAATTTCTAAACAAACCTCCACTCTAAATAGATTAGGCCTGTCTCATCTATTCTTTCATCAGCTGACATGTACGTTAGGCCAACTGCCAATGATGTTTATATATATATGTATTGTCAACATACATAGTTTTAAATGCGGATGGTATTGTTTTAGTACTTTGGAGACACAAAATGGCATAACACTTAAATGCTTCAGTGTACACATAAAGTTCCCAGTACTCTCAGTTCCACTTCAGTGATTTGCCCGTCAGGTTGACTTGAAGAAGCTGGATTTGGAAACAGTCCCAGAACTTGACATCACCCTCTGAATCTACGATATGACGCATCTATAAAGAGTCTCCAATTTCACTACGAACTGTTGTTACTTTTGGTGCAGCCTTCAGGATCACAGGTGAGCAACTCCACGTTTTGTTTTGTTTCATTTCAGATATTTTATGACTTTTGGTCCAGATTTAGCTAAATGTGTATGAACTTGTAAGTAAAAGGGATGTTTGGCACCAATTGTTTTCATTAAACAATGTTTAGACCTTCAAGAGACCTTCAGGCAGTTTTCATCCGTCTGTTCAAGTAATGGCTTCTTGTCATTCCGCTGTAGGTATCTTTTGTTGTCCATAAATGAACATAAATAATCCTTAAAGCCAAATTCAGACATTACAAGACAGTTAAGGCCTCAAAGCATCGCAGCTTTGGTGCAGGACTAGGAGCAGCAGCAACACTACGAGATCTGCAGTGAGCTGGAAAGTAAAACACGACGGAGGAGGGGCCCTTCCTGTTCTGTTATAAGCTGCATCGGCGACTTTTTTATAGCTTAATTTGATCCTTGGGGCCTTAATTTATCACCCTGCATATGACAGTAAGACTAGTAGAAATTTGTAATTGATTGAATTCATTAAATATAGAACTATAATGCTTATTAATGTCTGACATGTCTCACATACAGTGTAAACGTTTTAAGACTTAGATTTAATTTAGTATTTTGTTGCGTTTTACATGCACATACTACAAAAAGCATTTGGCTTTATATTCATAAACTAAGAGGGAATGTTGGTTTATTGTGGTTCAAGTTGTTTTGTCCTCACACTGGCCCTCATTTATCAAACTTGCGTGGAAACTAGTGCAGATTCTGGCGCAAATGCCTCCCTACGCCAGGTATCGCGTGGGATTTATCAAACAGTCGTATCTCGCCAATCTCAGCGTACGCCAGGCCATTATTCATAAATGCGGCAGCTGAAAACGATCGTATCACGCCCCTATATTTTCTCAGTTTAGAGGCCTCGCCCAGAGGTTTTACGACATGGATATGCGCATTACGGCATAGAAGAGGAGCTTCTCTGAAGTAGAAATTGACAGAATAACAGCGAAAGTAGAAAAAAAAAAGAGTTTCATTTCGGAGCATTACAAGCGGGATCAAAGAACGACAGAAGGCAGCAGTTAGGAAGGAAATAACTGCTGCGGTCAACAGCGTTGGTGTTGACAACAAACGATCTCCAGCTGAGGATTTTGCATTTTAGGTTTACATCAGTAGGCTACTATCGCTCAAATGCTATAAAACAGCATATACAATTATATGTCGCCATTTCTTTACATAGATGAAGAAAAAGTGGTCTGACTAAAAAAAGTGTGCTGCTGTTCTGAAATGCAACCAACTGAGGGTGCGGGCATAATATAAGTGGTAGAGGAGAAACAGACGCACCAACTGTCCGATAATGGTCCCCATAAAATAAATACAGGTCTGCAGAGATTTGAATGATTAGAATGTATTGGCCCTTTTAGATAGCACTACTCAAAAGGGTTCTAAAAACTAAAAATAACACATCTTGCGTTTTACTGTATGACAGCACGAGTGGTCAGCCCGGCGGTCAGCTGCACAAGCCGACCCGGCAACAATCAGCTGTGAGAGCGCCCACTGTCCTGCTCCACCAGCAGATCGGAAAAACGTGCCGGTTAACGGTGGAAATAAATCTCTCGCTTAAGCGATCAATGACACATTAAAAGAGGAACTAACATCTAAAAAGTGCGTCAAATAAATAAAATGTTAAGCTGAATGTTGTGCCGTGTATGTTTTATCATAAAGAGCAGTGTAGGCCTACTACATATTTAATACTGTGGCTAACATTTTGAATGAATGCAGCCCGCGTGCCTCAGTGTCCCCCCAGCTGCTCCAGACGGAGACAACTGCCCTTACGCAGTCCCATGCCGTGCGCGCACTATTGAATCAGTGCTCCTACTCAGTTGCACACCATAAGCTGCACAATTTTAAGTGATTAATATCTTTATTTTGGTTTGAGCAAACACTGCATTTGTATTATCTTCTAATAATTGTCCAACAAAGTCATCGGCTACCCGGCACAGCCTGCACTGCGAGTCCATGCTGTTAACAAACTTGCGTACACGAGCTGAGAGCTGGCGTGGGATTTGAGCGTATCCTACGCTCACGTCCATCTTGATAAATGCCGAGGTTTGCGTGGAAATGTGCGTACACCCACATTTCTGGTCTACGCAAGGTTGATAAATGAGGGCCACTGAGAGGAAAACAATTAATTTTCAAAAACGGATCCGACATGAAGATTCTGCAAAATAAAAAATCCAATTTAATTGGTTATGACGATGCTCTTAAAGCCACTACGAGTAAGATGGCACGTTGGCGTCCCCTTTGGACAAAAGCGGTAGTATTTTTACGACGCCCGCTGTCGCAAAGCTGTTTTCTAGCTCGTGCCAGGCGCGAGTGTGAACTGAGAAGGGAGCAATATAGTGCATGTCCATGTGTTGAAAGTGTGAGGACTCTTTTCGGCTCCGTGAGAGTGGTTTTGACACTGCATCAACTAATGCCAGTCTGGCACACACACCTGATTGCAATGAGTTGATGCAGCAGTGTCACCTAACTACTCTCTCACGGAGCTGAAAGATTACGTGTCCGACTCCTCACAGAAAGCGAATGAACGAGAGACGGCAGATGGATCACGATGAGGTAATGTGTTTATGTTGTTGTAAATAATGACTATTTCAGATAATGGTTATCTGATGATGGTGAAGCAATGCAAACTTTGTGTTAGTACCAACCGCTCATTCATTTAGGAGTAAACACTGCAGTCTAGTTTCGCTCTCGTGAAATTCTATACACGTTGCTTGGCAACGCCCTGGTCCCGCCCGTAGCCTATATCACTCTCCCTTTTAGCTTTTCTTCATTGCATTTTTTCTTTGATGGTTCAGCCCCGTTATCAGTCATTATGACGACAAATAACTGTCTCAAACAAGGCTCCCGCTCCCCTTCCCTCACCTGGAAGGATAGGCTTCTCAATTCACGTTGCTGCGCCACACTGAAATCTGCGACCAATACGGATATGTGACCATAGAGCCTGCACGAGCGAACCGAAAATCAGACTGGGTGTGCGACCAGACCAAATGCAGTAATAAAAACTATTTAAAAACGTCTTTCTTTGCACTGATGGTCTCGTTTGCTGTTAAAGGTAATTTATGATTATCAAAGGAAACATGAGGCTGTTTAAAAGATATTTAAATGTTACTCGTAGCCGCTTTAATCATGCCGAAAAGCGGCTGCACTCAATTCCTCTGTGCTTGTTTGAACTTGCACTTTTATGATAAACTGACTTTTGCTAGAAGTTATAAGGAAATGATTTCCATTGTGATATTACATAAAAGTTATTTTAGCATTATATTATTAGGGCATCTGGGTATTTAAGGCATTGCATTTGACATGTATTGGGACAAACTAAATATTTTTCTGGCATACTTAAAAGAATGGATTTATGGGTATTGGAACACAGGGAATATTTTGGCTTGTGGTGTTATGAGGTGACATAAGCCCTTCAGTCCTTACCGCCGATTTTGTAGACGTCCTGGAGGGGCAGACGCAGGGCCTTGTCTGTGGGGCGGGACGGGGCCAGAATGGAGTCCAGAGCCTCCAGGAGGGTAACGCCTGATGCACTGCCCTCCTTACGCTCAACCTTCCATCCCTTGAACCAGCTCATCTAAAGTGGAACGAGACAGGGAAAGAAATGGGATATGAGAAAGAAAAATTATTAGTTCAGTAGGATTACTTGACGTGATAATCGAAGACTGTGTGATTTAGGGAAACTGAGATATCATAAAATAATGTATTGGCTGTTACAGATATGAGATGGACTATGACTTAAACAACGACCACTACAGTTGAGGAGAGCCTCACCTTGTCACTGGCCTCCAGCATGTTGTCTCCGTGCCAACCGGAGATGGGGACGAAGGCCACGGTGGCGGGGTTGTAGCCGATCTTCTTGATGTAAGTGCTCACTTCCTTGGTGATCTCCTCATAACGCTTCTGGCTGTAAGGGGGCTCGGTGGAGTCCATCTTGTTGACTCCAACAATGAGCTGCTTCACTCCCAGAGTGTAGGCGAGCAGGGCGTGCTCACGGGTCTGGCCATTCTTGGAGATACCAGCCTCGAACTCACCAACACCAGCAGCAACGACCAGCACAGCGCAGTCAGCCTGAATGGGGAAGATTTCATAGAGAAAATTAATTTTGTATTATATCAATCTAAAAACGGATTTGAAGAGAAGAGAACAGATTCAGAGTAAAACGGCTTTACCTGAGAGGTTCCAGTGATCATGTTCTTGATGAAATCCCTGTGTCCGGGGGCATCAATGATGGTCACATAGTACTTTGCGGTCTCAAACTTCCACAGAGCAATGTCGATGGTGATACCACGCTCACGCTCGGCCTTCAGTTTGTCCAGCACCCAGGCGTACTTGAAGGAGCCCTTGCCCATCTGTCGTGGTTAAGACAACACAAATTTAAATTAAATCTTGCCTCTTCCGTGTGGAAAAACAACAAACTTCCTCTTTGAGGTATCCATCTGAAAATGATTTTCTAGACAGAACTGAGAATTTAAGTTTCAATGAATTACAATGAGATTTAGGAAATATAACTGTATATACTATCCCGTCCTCTTATTATCCAGTTTCTAAATATCTGCTCAGAGTAAATACTACAAAGACAGTTGCATCCATTTGCATGGAGTATTGCACAGCTCAGTGTAACTGTAAACACCTCAGTTAATCCTTTAGGCTGACTGTAGCATATCATATTTATATTTTAGATACCTTAGTTTGGGACCAATAAACATGTTATAGTATTTTCTATTGAACAAAATATGACAAATTACTTAATGCATTAGTGTTCAATTATTATATTTTATCTAAATAAAATGTTATGCTGTTCATTTTCATCAGATCTGGCACTTTGGGCTAACCGTTGTCTAACCGTTTGGGGTCAAGCCAACCAAACAACAATGACACCAATAAAATCATTATACAAACAGGCACTTAAAATAATGGATCAGAAACCTACTAGATGGCATCATTGCCAAATTTTAAAGAAACACAATTTGCTGAGTTTTGACAGCTTTGTAAACTTTTCATTTTTAAAGATAATGTTCAAGTGTGTGAACAACCTTGCTCCAGAAATACTCTGCCAAATGATAAACAAACTGGACAGCAGAATTAGAACTAGGGGTGCAACCAGCGGAAATTGTAGAATAGCCAGATGCAAAACCACATTCGGACAATCATCCTTTGTAGCAATAGGCACTAAACTGTGGAATACACTACCAACAGAAATCAAAACATGGACAGAGCTCAAGGTTTTTAACACACAAGTAAAACAATGGTTGAAACTGAATACACCCTGTGAACATTGACACAAGCTCACATACACACATTAATCATTGTCCTTGTTTTTATTTTTTTATATCTTTTTGTTTTGTTTTATGTCTACTATGTATGATCCCTGTATTTTTATTTATGTGATTTTTTTAGGAGATGCCTAAACAGGGACAGGGGTTGCAAATTAGTTTTGACTAACACCTGTATGCGTGGCATCTGTTTTATGTTTTTAAAATATGAAACAATGTTTTTAATGCATTTTGTCCTTAATAAAGAAATACAAATATTTGGATAACATTTGCTATACAAATAAAAGTAGGCCGTTATTATTATTATTAGGGAACAACTCTTGAAGTTATGGAAGTAATTGATTCACATGTTTGTGGATGGTTTCCACCTTTGTACTTGCTGTTCTAACCACTGACATATCGGATTTAATTTTTAGTTTTATTTGTAGGCTATTTAAAAATATAAAGATTTCAAGAGGGATATGGGCCTGTATCAGTCAGAGTTAAGGACACAGTAGCCTACACATCTTCAACAGTAGGTGGCAGTTCTGGTTCTGACCGAGCAATATCACCACACCCGATGAAACTACTGTCTGCTGCCTTCATGTGTTTGTATGCTGTAGTAAAGTGCGTTCAATTAAATCTCTAACATACATAGCCATCTTTTTGTAAACAAACCTCAGCGGCTTCCTTCTCGAACTTCTCGATGGTTCTCTTGTCGATTCCACCGCACTTGTAGATCAGGTGACCGGTGGTGGTGGACTTGCCAGAGTCGACATGGCCAATAACCACGATGTTGATGTGGATCTTTTCCTTTCCCATTTTGGTTTACTGCTTATAAACATAATAAAAATGGTCATGATTTATATCTTGAAATAAAAAATAGTTTGATTTCGACGCGAGCTCAGTGGAACCACCGATGATGTCATAATGACTCAGTTGCCAGCTAACCTGCTGGCTGTTAAAATACAAAATAACTTTATAAACATGACAATTTAGGGGGCTTAAAATGTAATAGTCGAAATGTCGTGAAATCTTTATGACAGTAATTGAACAAAACATCAGCTGATAACCACGTTACATATGAGCGTCTCCTCTCGTTTATTTCAAATGTGTCACATTTATATACAATGGTCACAACTGCCGCATAAGCAGCAGTTTGCTAACGTTCGCCCGCGGACCATTCATTTTAAAACCACACAGCTGTTGTGCACGTTAACGGCCGCGCATCTTGTCGTATTACCGAATTCAGGTGGATGTTTTAGTTAATAAAAATGACTTATTGGAAACTTTAGGATCTTTCCTTATAATCATTCTGTGCTCGTGCCCGCCACCAGAAAGGCGACACCGGTGAGTCACGCGCCATGTGCTCGACACCGGCTACTGTCTCCTATCCTCCATGTTGCTGCCCCGCCGCCATGTTACCAACGGACACAGGCACGCGCACATTGACGATGCGCTGCACCGACAGCATAGGGATGGAAGGACGCGCGTTCACGAGGGCAGAAAATAACTACCATGACTGGCAGAAAGAAAAATCTAGCAATTCATTTTACACTGCAAGCTCTGCTTAAGCTTCACAACAATGACCTTTTTTTCTCCCATTGACCTACAGCCTGTTACACGCCCTATTATAGACAACTGAATACATCAGATACAATAAAAAGGCAGGGACAGGGAATTCAAGGTGAGCACATGCATGTTCACTGTTTAGCTTTAAAAAAAAAAAAAAAAAAAAAACCTTTTTCAAATTACAGCCATGAGAAATCTGATTTTATAGTCTGGATTCCAACAGCAGTGTTCTGTCTCATCCAAATTATAACAGATTCCCAAATTCCCTGCCCCGAATACCATCTCTGCTCTGTTGTATAACATGCATCTTATTTTAGCTCGAAGCGATGATATTGAATAAGGACATTTCACCAACCTGTGCCCAGCGACTAACAAGACAAAGACGTCCCCTGATTTAGAGCGGAAGGTAAAAAAGGACAGTGTGATATCCGAGCAGAGTTTTTATACTGAACCAGAGGAGAGGGAGGGCTGTGCATGCTCATGCTGCTGTCAGACTCGAGTAAGGGGCGCTATTGGCTGGGTTGGCATAACTCCTATTAAAACGATTGGACGTCAAGTGTATCACTGGACACAGATAGCAAGATCAAAAACAGCTGCAGCGCAGTCGGTCCCCTGAGACAGCCACAACCTACCAACTCAAACAGTGAAGGATAAAAACAAGCCAATTTCAATTTTTTCAAAGACATTTATTTTATTATTAGTTACCAGCAGCTTTCTTTCCAATTAAATTTGTGGCATTTAACATCAAGTTACGGTTTTAAACCATTTCCAACTTAAAACTTAACTGAGAAGAAGCAGTGTCATGGGATTCAGGTAAGTGACAATGCCAGTGTTTTTTCCTGCGGAAACTTTTGCGATGGGTTTTAATCAGCATAAGCCAGTCCTTTAGTAGAGAACATTGCCTCATTGAAGATGATTCAGGGTGGGGGCAAGATAGTTGGGGAGGTGTAGCCCGCTGCTGCCGGCACACATCTTGTTGCTGGATGTCCTGCACGACCATTCATTTCTTCTTGATGGCCTTCTCTGCAGCCTTGGTGGTCTTTCCGGATACATCCTTGGTCTCAACAGACTTGATGACACCGACAGCCACCGTCTGCCTCATGTCACGCACGGCAAAGCGACCTGAGAGTAGAAGAGGAGTGAGTTAGTAAATGCATGTGCTCACCGTACCACAATATTAAGCGTGCGAAAAGTATAAGTGCAGACTTCCAGGTTCATAACATACCGAGGGGAGGGTAGGCGGAGAAGGGCTCCACAACCATGGGCTTCTGTGGGATCAGGTTGACGATGGCGGCATCTCCAGACTTGACGAATTTGGGCGCATCCTCAATCTTCTTGCCGGAACGACGATCGATCTTCTCAATGAGCTCCCTGAACTTGCAGGCGATGTGAGCTGTGTGGCAATCCAGCACGGGCGCATATCCAGCGCAGATCTGGCCAGGGTGGTTCAGGATGATGACCTGTGGACAAAGTATCAATTAGAATCTACCAATGGCATCTTCACTCCAAACAGTAAGTCTTTTTCCAAATCACAAAACGTACCTGGGCATTGAAGTTGTCAGCTCCCTTGGGTGGGTCGTTCTTGCTGTCGCCAGCAACGTATCCACGACGGATTTCCTTGACGGAGACGTTCTTGATGTTGAAACCGACGTTGTCACCGGGCACGGCCTCGGGCAGAGACTCGTGGTGCATCTCAACGGACTTCACCTCAGTGGTCAGGCCGACGGGAGCAAAGGTGACGAGGGTACCGGGCTTGATAATGCCAGTCTCCACACGACCGACGGGTACTGTTCCAATGCCTGGGGGAAAAAAATTATTAAATCGATTGTAGTTCAAGGAACTGCTGGATAACTTCTAATTAAAAAAACTATTAATAAAACATAAACAATGTCTCATGTCTTACCGCCGATTTTGTAGACGTCCTGGAGGGGCAGACGAAGGGCCTTGTCGGTGGGACGGGATGGGGGAAGGATGGCATCGAGAGCCTCCAGCAGAGTGGTTCCACTGGCATTGCCCTCCTTGCGCTCAACCTTCCATCCCTTGAACCAGCCCATCTTCTCACTGGCCTCCAGCATGTTGTCTCCGTGCCATCCGGAGATGGGGACGAAGGCCACGTTGAGGGGGTTGTAGCCGATCTTCTTGATGTAAGTGCTCACTTCCTTCTGGATCTCCTCGAAACGGGCCTGGCTGTAAGGGGGCTCGGTGGAGTCCATCTTGTTGACTCCAACAATGAGCTGCTTCACTCCGAGGGTGAAGGCCAGAAGAGCGTGCTCACGGGTCTGGCCGTTCTTGGAGATACCAGCCTCGAACTCACCAACACCGGCAGCAACGATCAGCACGGCGCAGTCAGCCTGTGAATAAGGGAAAACGAGTTACATGCAGTTCAGTTTAATAGTCTAAAAACAAAATGTGTGGTATAAACATGGTATTTACCTGAGAGGTTCCAGTGATCATGTTCTTGATGAAATCCCTGTGTCCGGGGGCATCAATGATGGTCACATAGTACTTTGCGGTCTCAAACTTCCACAGAGCAATGTCGATGGTGATACCACGCTCACGCTCGGCCTTCAGTTTGTCCAGCACCCAGGCGTACTTGAAGGAGCCCTTGCCCATCTGTGGAGGAATAAATAAAGTTTAGATTTTCTGCATTTAGAAATACAGCAAAGCCTTTTAAAAATAAAATATCTTCTAAAGAAAGCACACGCATACTGTCAAATTGGTATTCAAAAATAAGTTCTTAAATTCCTTGTAAATTAAGGGATTTATCATTTTCAAATCACACTATTGCCAATATCATGTCTGAGGGGCATAAAATACACCTAAATTTAACAAAGCAAATTGCATTTCAAATAATACAAGTAGAAATTGACAACAATTTGTGAAAACTTGGCAATTATCTAGGTGAAGTGGCTGTACAATGGGCAGGAGTGATCGGGATACAACTTTAGCAAAATGGATTTACTAAAACAATGTTATCTATAACCATTTTTTGTTTTATAAAAAACACAACAGTAGAGCATTGTGAAATACATATTCTGTCCCTATATAACAGCCAGAGGCCTCAGAATTTAGTGCAGTGTCACTTTCAGCGCTGCTTGTGCTAAGCCCCACCCCCGCGTGCGCGCTCCCGGCTGCTACACCCTCATGCCGGTCAGCAGTGCTCAGAGGGGACACGCTGACGCCGCCATCTTGATTCTATCAAAAAGATAAAGACAGAAACATAACAGCTCACCTCAGCGGCTTCCTTCTCGAACTTCTCGATGGTTCTCTTGTCGATCCCACCGCACTTGTAGATCAAGTGACCGGTGGAGGTGGACTTGCCGGAGTCGACATGGCCAATGACCACGATGTTGATGTGGAGCTTTTCCTTTCCCATTGTTGTAGTTTCTATAAAGGAAAAAATATGAAATCCCGTTAGTTTTTACTCTGAAGCGAAACGTTTAATCATAAACTATCGAGAACGAGTGACGTAATTTAACCCTTCTAATCATGGTGGTTAGACGTCGGTTGAGCAGTTCTCAGGCGGTAGTTCGTTTTTAAATTAAAAGCTTACATTTAGGGGGGAAATAAGGTCGCCAACCAATATATAATTAATGTATATATATATTTTTCAATAGTTTTATTTAAAAAATAACGGTAAAGTGGAGGAGGAAGGGGGGGTTGAGCTTCGCTACTAGGCCTCACTCGGCCACAGGCCAGTCGAGACACGTGTTACTCCGGGGGCCACGTCGTGTAAAGTTTCAAAGATTACGGTATATCCCAGGGCTATTTCGTCCGGACTCTGGCACCTGTCGCTGGGTTGACGAACAGTTGTCTCCCCCTCAGAGGAGGAGGAGAAAAAAAATATGCCATTCCAGCATCCTCGGGAGCTCGGCTTTCGCAGTCCCCTCTTTGTCCCCCCTCGCCAAGTCCTTTCCTCCATTAACATTCTACTGTTTAAATACAGTTCAATATTAAAAAAGTACAACTAGCTTATAAAACAGGAGCCGCCGTTAACCAAGTGAGCAAAATATACGCGATAGCCAACCTTCACTTTAAAATGGCAAATTTCCAGAACCAAAAAAAATCCACAGGTTTTTGGTCAGTTATATAAGGGTAAAACTGACAACGTTCTGGATTACAACTCGGAACTAACTTAACGATATTAGCACCAAGAGCATTTAACATTATAAGCATCTCGCTTGACATTGTGAATCAAAGCTGAACTTACCGGTGTTTCTGGGTTATTCACGGCCACAGAAGCTGCCCCTCGCCAGGTAACAGAAAGAGGGAGACGCGGGTGGACTGGGAGTTTTTATACCGAATGGGAGGCGGCCTGACATCCCGTCACCCTCCCCGGTGCAGACCCCGCAAATCAAACACATTCCTCCAAAAAAACGTCAGCACGAAACCGGATGCCCGCCTGAAACATGCATGTTGCCCATATTGCTTGAACATAGCTTGAGCTTTTTAGCAACATTTTCGCTCATTCCTGAACCAAATGAACACAATGACACAGCCGCTATTGTGACAATGATAATGATGCAGAACACAAAAGGAGTGTAAAGCACACAATTGATTGTGTCGCTAAAAAGTTTTTTGACTACTCGTGTGTCACATTTTAGCTACTGACAAGCTATAATGCTAACAATAACAAATCATGTTAGGCAGAGAAAAAAGTTAGAATCAATTAAAAAGAAGAGTAGCCTATTGAGATCTAGCAAAACACAGTTAATATTATAGTTCATGCAAATGAGACCAACTATTTCTTCATGTCATTAGGCCTAGGAAGAGTGAATAAGAGTGTGTTTATTCATCAATCATGTGATGTATGGGAGAGACATCACTGTGCAAACATATAGAAACAGACTATTATTTGCAAATAGGTATGTAGGCTACATTTCCAATGTAAATATAGGCAACAAAAACTGAAATAAAATAGCTATTTCTGTTATATTATTCACCTTTCACCTGACAAGTAGCCCATACCCCCCACCAGCCCTCTGGTAATAGTCTCTTGACAAGATTATCTAAATCCGAAAGCCGACATTTGCATTCAAACAGAGCCCTCGCCCTTAAAACTCATGCTGTTTCAAAGACACTTTATCCCTCAGTCGTTTACATTCTCATCAGACTAGTATACAAGTGTTAAATTAAATTAAAAGTCTTGTTCTCAGGGTGACTTATAGTTTGTGTCTTTAATCTTCTTATTTATCTGCAAGTCCCGGTTTACATCTACACATAAAGCTGCCCACTGCCTCAGAATGGGAATTGTTGATTGTACTTATTAAAAAACAACAATTTACATAATAAAGTTTGTAAAAAAAAGTGTTACAGTTAAGGGAAAAGTCCTGTTTAGACTCTGGGATGCTACTTGGAGGTTAGGAGGTCGGATCATGAATCTTTCTCTCATCATTATGGCATTAAGCCCAGTGATAGAGGCAGCTGGCATCCCTTTGCCCCCACCCCACCCCACAGACAGACATAGACACACATACTGACACATTGACACTCACACAGACACACGCACACACACACACACACACACACACACACACACACACACACACACACACACACACACACACACACACACACACACACACACACACATACATACACTGACACAGGCACATACAGACACACACACAAACTTTAAAACTTGTTCAGTTTGTCCCCCTCCAGTTCAGGTAACAGCCATGCACTTGGACTTGGCAGCTGCTGTTTTCACTCAGCATAGCGGCCACGAGAGGGGGAAGCAAAGCAAAGCAGGACAGAGCAGAACGGAGCGGGACAGACGGAGCACAGGGCCGAGAGTTGGAGAGTTGGGACAGGAGGCAGGCCGAGGGGAGGTACGGTGCAGAGCAGGGAAGCTTTAGAACCCCCCAGGGCACAGACAGAAAGTGTCCACTTCGCTAATAGACTCGTAAAAAGTCAGGTGAACTCTGCCGGAGGGGTAGTTTTCTCTGCTGGAGTTGTAGAGATAATTATGGTGTAAAACCCCCTCCCCTGTTAAAGGTTAAACTGGCGTGGATATAGCTACGATGGGCCTCTTTGTTTACATACCAGTTTACAGAGGCTAAGCTGTGTATTAACACCAGATTTTTTTTTCAGCGGGCACACAGAGTAGGCTACGGACAAGTGGATCGTTAGAGGAAATATTCACTCATTTTGACAACAATAATCCATAATCACTTTTTCACATAGCACTGATTTTTGCAGGCATGTAAACTGAGTTACTGCTCACTAAAGCGTCTGTGTTTAAACTGACATTATACAACCCGTCTGACTGGCCTTTATGTAAACCTCCTTCTCCACACCTATGAGTCTCAACATACAGCAAGCATGAACCTTTAAAATGCCTACTGCCACACGTTGCCACTTGCTACAATGTTGAGCGACTGCCATTCATAACTGTAGGCTTAAAAAATGTGGTCTGAGCCAGTTTAAATTAGCACGAGTATGACACAGCACAGAGTCTGAACTGCCAATCTTTGATCCACCATTAACAGGCCTGACTCAGCTGTGTTCCTCAGGACCTTGTTCTGTCTATTAAAATATAACACAATTTATCTGACCTTAATCAGGGAGTCTCTCCTTTATATTGTCTCCTTTTTTTCATTATACTTATAGTCACTTAATAGGCTAAGCCATGCAACATTTGTCACCATCAATACAAGATGCTGCTTCCAACGAACTCACAACTATGTTTAAAACATCTATTTTGTTACCATAGAGACGCACTACAGTTTAAACCCCATGGCTTTGTGAGGGAGTGTTATCTAATAAATATTCTCAAAGGGATTAGCGACTAATAATTTTCACATCACTCCTTGTCACAAATAGAAATGTTCAACTTTATTAAAACCTGACATAGTTAACTACTTACTTAAGCAACATAAAATAGATGTCAGTATTATACCTGAAATATTGGACTAAAAAGACAGCTTTTTTTAAAATCTTGACCCATGTTTGAATGCTTAATATTTCACACTTCCATATGCACAAGAGCCAAATTTGACATATTGAATCTGAAGTTGTTCTTGCGACTTGGAAGTTAAACATGACTGTGTTTAATGTAAAAGACTTATCGTTAACACGACGACCCTAATATGACTTTAATACGAAATGTCAAGACAGTCCATCCAATAGTTGTGGAGGCATTTCACTCAAACTATGAATGTCGACCTCATGGTGGATCTAGGGAAAGTCAGGGGATCACCGAAGTCAATGGCTGTGTTCGAAAAGCCATACTAATGTCCTAGTCATACTAATTTTGAGGTCAATTTGAGTATGTTGTGGTTGTGTATTAGTACTTACTTCCGGGTAGATTTTGTGTATGGGTCGATGAGTACTCAACTGCCCCACAATGCATTGCGACTTTTCAAACAACAAAGGTTGCGTTCCGAATCGCATACTTTCTACTATATAGTATGTAGAAAAAAGATTTAGGATGTCCCGATTCTTGTGGCCAGATTTAGGATGGTTAGAAGTACCCGGATGTCCTACTTCATGCGGCCAAGATTGTTAGTGTTGAAAAGTGCATCCTATTTGGGCGATTCTGACCCACAATCCAGTGCGCACGTGAAGTGACGTCACATCGACGAAGCTTCCATATGAAAACAAAGGGGGATGCGACGGATATAAAAGCAAGAGGCAACATCAAGGCGCAATGTTATGATGAAATAAGAGAGTAAAGTATGTCCCAATAGTATGCCTACTGCATCCTAACTATATTATTTTTATCGTCGGATGTAGTATGTAGAATAGAAAAAAGAAAGTATGCGATTTGGAACGCAACCACAGTTTTTTTTTAAATTCTTTGTTGCTTCCATATACTTAAATGTAAACGGACCTCACATTCACATTCGATCTAGAGACAGTATATACATGTTGAGTATGTAGGAGGGAGGATGTTAGTTGGGCTTTTGGAACACAGCCATTAAGATTGGTCCTTTGGAAACAATGACTGTCTGTACAAATTTCACAGTTACATGTCACAATTGTTGAGATATTTCAGTCTGGAACAAAGTGATGAACCAACCGACTGCTAGCCCCACACACACGCGCAGGGACTGTAACATAAAACCAGGTTTAAAAAAAGTAGGCGTCGGGCCGTAAAATTACATATATTTAATTTCCAAAACAACAGCATAAACTTAACTTAAGGGCAGCAACAGACACATGGCAAGCAGAGCAGGGGCCAAGACTGAAGTTTCTCCTCCTACTTATATGCTGCCCACTGATTAAAACACCTGTGTGATTGATTGAGGCAGCACACCTGCTCACTCAATCAGTGGCAAAATAAAGAGGGAAAAAGAATAAACCAAGAAAATGCACAAAACAACCCCACACGTAACACACAAACAGACACAAGCCTCTGTGTGTGTACACCAGGCATTAAACACAGCTCGTTTCATGAAGACAGAGCCTCTAATGATCTTGATGAGCAGAGAAAGATGCACAACAGCTGTGTCTTATTTCAGACACTCACAGGGAAAGAGAGAGAGGAGAGAGCGAGGGGGAAAGCATGACTGTGTGTGTGTGTGTGTGTGTGTGTGTGTGTGTGTGTGTGTGTGTGTGTGTGTGTGTGTGTGTGCAAAGGAGAATGTGTTTCAACAGAGAGACTGGCAGCACGTCAGAGATGAGTCACCGGTTATGAGTGGTGGTTATAGCAACAGGACAGATTGGAGCATTTAAACTAGGTGAGAAAAACCGGCTGTTTGTTAGTACACCTCGAGATGGATGTATAGATAGATAGATAGATAAATAGATAGATAGATAGATAGATAGTTCAACATTTGTCCTTCATACAGTCCCCTCCATAAGTATCGGAACAGTGAGGCCGATTCCTTTATTTTTGCTGCATTCTTCTTTTGTTATGCTTTTCCAGGCTTTCACTGCAGCCTCATTCAGTTGCTGTTTGTTTTGGGGGGTTACTCCCTTCGGTCTCCTCTTTAGCAGGTAAAATGCATGCTCTATAGCGTTTAAATCTGGAGATTGACTTGGCCAGTCTAAAACCTTCCACTTCATGCCCCTGATGAACTTCTTTGTTGTTTTTGCAGTTTTTTTGAATCCTTATCTTGCTGCATGATGGAGCATCTTCCAATCAGTTTGGTGGCATCTTTCTTTAAATTGTCAGACCGAATGTTTCTGTAGACTTCTAAGTTCATTTTGCTGTTGCCATCATGTGTTACTGTGTTGTTGTCAAGATGAACCTTTACCAAAGTGATGGAAAGGCTAAAGTTTGGAGAAAGAAAGGATCTACTCATGATCCCAAACATACAGGCTCATCTGTGAAACACGGTGGAGGCAATGTCATGGCTTGGGCTTGCATGGCTTCTTCTGGGACGGGCTCATTATTCTTCATTGATGATGTAACACATGATGGCAACAGCAAAATGAACTCAGAAGTTTACAGAAACATTTTGTCTGACAATTTAAGGAAAGATGCAACCAAACTCATTGGAAGATCCTCCATCATGCAGCATGATAATGACCCAAAACACAACAAAGGAGTTTATCAGTGGCAAGAAGTGGAAGGTTTTAGACTGGCCAAGTCAATCTCCAGACTTAAACGCTATAGAGCATGCATTTTACCTGCCAAAGAGGAGACTTAAGAGAGTAACCCCCTAACACAAACAGCAACTGAATGAGGCTGCGGTGAAAGCCTGTAAAAGCATAACAAAAGAAGAATGCAAAAGTTTTGTGATGTCAATGGGTCACAGGCTTGAAGCGGTTATTGCAAGCAAAGGTTTTCCGACAAAATAGTACGTTTTATTCACTTTAATTTATCTAAAGTCTATCTGTTCCAATACTTCTGCTCGCCTAAAAATGTGGTGTTCCTTTACAAATAATTATATCTTCTCAGTTGTGTATCAGATCCAGATGTGAATACCTGGAAATGAAAGCTGAAATGTTGAGCTATTGTCTCATATTCATCTTTTGGTGTCAAACCCAAATGTTTCCAGTCTACAGCAAAAATAGGGGAATTGGCCTCACTGTTCCGATACTTATGGAGGGGACTGTATCATGGTTATTACTATTGTTCAATATTTGTAATTTTTAGTGTGCCTTTTTCATGAAATACCCATATAATTGATACAATTTTAATCACTTTACAGGACCTTCTTGAAAACAAAGATAATGCATCTCAAGACTCCTATCCTGCAAACTGTAAATGTGTCCTAATTTTTCGCCATTTTCTGACACAAGAGCACTGATGACGGCCACTGATGTCTGGTGCAAAACAGACCTGGTACACAGACAGACTTTGATTTCATCCCATCGGATTGAGGTTTTAAGGTTCCCGTTCAGAAACTCCCACAGCACACTCAAGCCAGCATGCAAACAGATCCAGGCAGAGTTTCTACATTGCATACAGTGAGTGAGCTGGAATTGCTATTCTAAATATGTAACTAGCAAAGGCAGCTCACTATATGCAAAATACAATCTGATACCTGGGGAAACAGTTCATGCAAATAGAGCACATTTGCAACACATAGCTAAGCCCCCCTCACCCCCTCCCTCCCCTCAGACTAAACACTTGCAAACAAAGTAGATTCACATTTGCTGCTCAGACCGTCATCTGCATTTGTTTCACATCCTGAGTGTGAGTGTTGAAGTGTTTGTAACGGCCCCCGGGGGTTGGGAGATGCCCAATGGGAGTTTTTGCTTCTACTTTGGGCCATTTCATTCACCCTGCTACAGCTTTGATTTTACCCTATCCCACAAAACTCTACTCTATCAGATTCATGGATAGGTTTTATTTCCTTCATTTTATTTATATATTTTCTTGCCTGTTATAACTGTATATTTGCTTGTTTAACTTTAGGGTTTAATTGAGTGTTCTGAAAGGCATCCAATAAAATGAAATATGATTATTCAAGGTGGCCTAAGATAGTTGTGGTTTACATTAAAATGTAATTTAAAATGCCCAGGTTGTCTTTATTTTATTTATAAACAAAAGTGCATCATCCTGATGAAGCTTCTTTTTCTGTAGTAGAAAAGAAACCTGATTCCTATCTCTTATCAGTTCAGCTTATTGTAACCTACAGGTATGTGGAAAGCATAAACACAGGAAAACCCTGAAGGTAAAGGAAAAGTGACTAAAAACTAAACAGGGCTCCCATCCAATATAATTCAGTTGGAGGCAAACACCTCTGAATTGGCACTAAGAGGCTATATTCAATAAGATATGAGAATATTCCCACATCACTTATTTTAAGGGGTTTCAAACACACTTTGTTGGAATTGTTACATTCAATGTAAAACAAAAACAAAGGTAAGTATGGCCACTAATAGTAAGTCTTAATTAGTGCTGCAGATTATCATTAGACTTGTCTTACAAAAAGTTTTAAGGGGATTAGGAAATATAGTACCTGGTATTTTATTTTTCTATGTTTAAATAATGTATTCTACAAATTCTTCAAATATGGAGTGTGCGCATGTCACTGTGCAACTGCATTGTCATCAAAAATGTATGAACAAAAGACACAATGCAACATGACCTTAAGTAGCTATAAGTTAAGTTAAGTTGTTAATAATGTTTGGTGGCGTTTGGGGGAAAACAGGGTTGTTTTAAAGTCGTGAAAGATAAAATACAAGGCAAATACTCACAATAAAAACGTCTTAATGGTAAATTAAAAAGCAGTTGACCGTAAATACCCGAATAAAACCGCAAATATAAATACAAAAGATTGAACAAGCTACAGGAGAAACCAGGCGGTATTTAATAGGAGTTATTAGACGCACAGTAACAATAACCGGTGGGTAGAAATAGTAGAAATACAGTTGTAAAAGAGGATTTGAGGATGATACAAATAGAAAGGGTGGCGACATTTCCCGTTGCACACATACACTGTATATAAACACCTCATGAGAACATCCGGGTCATTGATCAAAAAATCTGATGCAAGCTTCAACAGCATCGCGGTAACGAGAGTTACATGAGTGTTCTTTTTAGGTCCATGGTTACACCCCGAGAGCAAACCCTTATAACAGGTCCATGGAGCAAACTATGACTTATGTGACCATATGAATCATGCTGCAAAAAAATAGAGCAGTGCAGAAAGAATCGAGCAACATATGATTATAAAATACCACATAAAACAAACATACAGGGCTCCATCTTAGTATGAACTTCAGCCAACTTTATTTGGATTAAAGTTTACTAAATTGTTTAGTCTGATACATCATATTAACAGCCATTTATCTTGGTGGTAGTAGTTTAAAAAGTTTATTGAGCTAAATTAGAAATACATAGGCTATATGCTATAATAGGTTGTTTACCCAACATTTAGTCTGCTTTGTATAATAGCCTATGTGTTGTTGTAGTTGTTTATAAAGCTGATTGAGATCAATTAAGAACCTATTTTTTTTGATAATTTTATGAATGCTGGGACTTACACATTTTATTATTTCTGCGTGTAGCCTACTAAGTAAGAAGAGTAGTACGTAAATGATCCTCAAGGGGAAGAGTTTTAGTTTTTTTTATTAAGTTTTTTTTTAATAACATTATTAGGATTTTGGGTTGTTACATAATTGAACCCCACGACATAACATGTAAGGTTATAACAGTTACTTTGATTTAAAATGGTTATTTAGTTATTTATGCTATTTAGGTTTTTTCCTTGTTGACAGCCCAGAGATCACTGCTAATATTTAGTTACCTGCGCCATCTAGCGGCTGCAAAGAAGAATTGCGTTTCATTAAACATCTTTAAAAATATCACTTTTAAAGGAGCTGTCTATTGCATATTGTGTCTAAAGTAAATTCAGGTTAAGAGATTCCATCGATGGTTCATGGAAACTTCCCAAAAGCAATCAGACTCAAATCAGACAGGACGTCCGATCAGTTTGTTTACACACAGAGATTTACTCGGCCTCTGCTGAGAGAGTAAACATTTCAGGAAATACACTGTTTGGAGAACAAACAAAGCGTGACCAGTTGTTGTATAGGGAAGAGCTTTCATTCGACACTCACGCACACAGTTTAAAGAGATAATTCTGGTGTTTGTTTAAGAGTCAAAAAATAAATGTAGACTTTTTGGAGGCAACTAATACAGAAAAACACTTAATTGATCATTTAAAATGTGAAGGGGTTGTATTTTTATAATATAAATGTTGTATTAAAGGGATACTTGGGGTTTTGTTGTGGAATTTGGAATCAGGACTATTGCCCTGTTTGAATGCTTATTACTTTTCTAACCTTTTAGTCGCAATGGGACAATTGAATCTGCAACAATTGCACAAAGACACGATGCACAGGGCAACTTTTGTGATGCCTGGAGGAAGCAGCCCCTCACCACGATCGTCTCAGTGACACACAAACACACACACACACACACACACACACAGGCACGTGCACACACACACACACGCGCACACACACACACACACACACGTTTTCTCTCTTGATAGATGACTTCAAGATCTATCTCCATACACACAAAAATTTAAAAAAAAAAATGTATATGTGACAAAGGACTCCACTCAGATACCACCAATTTTTGTTTTACTCAAAAACAAAAAACAAAGAAAACTTGATTCTTTTCACAATAAAATATACAAATAAACATATTTAACATGTCTGTACAACAAACATTTTCAAAGCTCAGAGACGGTGAATAAATTATTGCATCCGTTTAAAAACATCATATATTTACATATACAAAGCACGTTGACATAATCCTTGCACTGATGAAAATGGTCTTAAAATATTTTTTTAACATTATTTTTTTTTTCTACAAAAATAATAATTATTGTAGTTGAAGATATTAAATCTCGGCAGCATCAAAGTGAAACAATTTTAAAACACTGAAAGTCCATTTTAATCAACACAGCACCTTAGTTTTCCTTTTAGAAAGATAATAACATAAAGTATTGGCACTGTTTTCCAATACAAGGCCTTCTGGTGAACTTTTACATGTGAAACATTTTTCTTCTGGTCCCACTGAATGTCTAGAAGTGGTCAGAAAACATGCAGCTGTAAAATGTATCGTTTTGTTTATAAAAAAACATTTGGTCTCATCTCGTTCACAGTTCAAGAAAACTTAAAAAAAAACAAAGAAAAAGGTTAAAGATGTTTTGGTCTAACCTGAGGTATTGTTTAGTGCCTGTATTTAAACACTGCAAATATCACCGGATAAAATGTAAACATTGTTAGAATTGTTTCTTTTTCCTGTGATATTATACACACATAACCTACTGTACATATCACAGTTTCCTGATCCATAAAGGCAGTAAATATCCAGCAGAAGTTGTTTTGACATCAGTGCAGATAATACATTTTTGTCTTTGATGTATCGATAACATTCAATCTTAACATTGTAATCATGCTTTTTAAAATGTGCCCAAAGTGAGATTGTAATGTATAAAAACTGCTCAGTAATCCTTAACCTTGCCTGAATATAAACATAACGATAAACACAGTAAAAAACTAAAACCTTTCAATTATTCCCCATTAAAACTATCATGGTCCAATGATATTAATATTATACAATGATTCACTTATAATATAGTTTATATATAGAAAAATATCCAGACCTCTTTATGTATTCAGTATCCTGGGTTCAAATGTCTTTTGTTGTGTGAATGGTTAAGTGTCCTGTGTGGAGTTGGCCCTGCTGCGTTCCCTCTCCTCCTCGGTTACGGCCCACGGTTGGATCTTACCCGAGCCGAACAGCGCGTAGACGAGAGCGCCACCCAGGTTCACCCCGGCCGCCACCCAGAACACAGTCGTCCAGCCCGCCATGGTGTGCTGGACACCACAGAAGAAGAAAGAGATTCATGTATTATTACTTCCATTAGGCTTTTAAGTTCAGTGTGTTATACAAGTGTGAGTAGAGAGAGCATGATGAGGTAATCTTCATCTCTGATATTATATGCTGGTTTTGAACGTTATCGTATCAACACCACATAAGGGCTCTAACCCCTACACCACAAGCACCCCCTATATTCTTATTTGTCTATTATTGCATTAAACCAATTTATAGACTTATAGCCTTTATGGAACTATAGTAAGATAATATGATTTACATATTTTGACATATTTCTTATTTCTATTATCTCTTTATACATATATTATATATCTTTATATTATGCAGCAGGGTTTCTACAGTTTAACGATTTAAGACTTTTTTAAAGCCACTCAGGATTAAAGATACATTTTGAAGAAAAACTAAACAAAACAACATTAAAAACTTTGGATTTGGGACAATATTGCCCAAATATAAAATAGTAGACTGAGCCAATCATTCCTTTTTAGAGACTTACGTCCTCAGTGAAGTATCCCGTAGCGATCGGTGCCAAGATTCCAGGAATGGTCCCGAATGTGTTGGTGATTCCCAGCAAGAATCCTGCGTACCTGCAGAAGAGAGGAATATATATTTTCTTTAGTTTTTCTTTAAAAAATACAAAGACAGCATATACTGTATAGGCTATATGCGTATATATTAAGTGATATCCCTGCAAGTTTTTTTCAGTGTTGTTCTTGAAAAAATTAATGTTCTCTTTGTGTGAGACCATAGCCTGGAAATCCAGACCCTGATATCTTGAACGATAGAGGGTCTGGCCACGATCAATAGTAATTTCCAACTCAAGGGGCGGCTCCTATACTCGTGCATTTCAAATGCCACTGCACGCAGTTGGATAGCACTACAACCAATCAGAGAGATGCACAAGGCGACGTAAGCCCCGCTCGTTTAGCGAACAGCTGTTAAACTGTTAAATTAAACGTTTGCCGTGGTCGGTCGGCAAAATAGAACATTCCACTTACTTGCTAATGAAAGATTTGAGTGCCGTCTTCCAAATCGTTAAGGGTCGAGGCCAAAGCAGTCTCAAACTCACACAACATATCCGCAGCCATCTTTGATGTTTACTATCACGGCTTCGACGTCGCATGCACGTCACTGTCGTCATCCGGTTACGTCCTCCCCAGAGTACCATATAAAGGGCTCTGGCGCGCCCATATTAGATAGAACCAATTGAAACGTGAGTCCAGATTTCTGGTCTTCTTGATAAAGCTTCAACGGAGCGTGTCCAGACCAACAGGCGCCGCAAATTTAATTTGCCAGCGCCTAGTGGCAGGTCTGGAATGCCAGGCTATGAGACCAAGACAATGCAGATTATTTATGTGGTCCATATGGAGAAAAAAAGTGAGATCTTTAAAAAGTGTTCTGTTGACCAAGACCAGTCTGGAGCACTACAACACTCCCTGCATTCCAAATCGCATACTTTTTCTTTTTTCTATTCTGCATAGGCTACTACGTGTGACCACAGTATGGGTATTGGAATGCAGCCGTCTTCTCAGAAACTAAAATGGCACGAATAACACGAATAACTGACAATACCCAGAGGGCAAAACCTTATTTTTTTGGAAAACTGACATGGGCTGTTGTAAAAGGTTGTTCACCAGAAATGATATCTAGGACCTTCAAGGATCACAACCTGGGTAGTTTGGTCTGGCTTTGCGAGACTACAACCTGGGTGGACAGCCTGGTCAACTAGCTGCTGGAAAGCTACAGGGGGCCGAAATAGAAAATCAGAACCATGGTTTAATGCGAGGATAAAACAAACTTTAAACTTATAGATATCATCTTGAAACTTTGTCAGTTGATTACTGGCATTAAAACAATGATTTTTTGTATTGAAGTTTTTTTTTAAATGTTTGAATATATATGCAAATTTGGCATATTTCACGAATTATGCACATCTTTAAAAACCAAAAATCTAGATATTGGATAAAGCCAGAGTTAAAATCTTTATTGCATTTTGACATTATAAAAGTGTGTTAAGTTTCTACATAACAAACTTCCTCTGTGAGAAATGGTGTGACAATTATGGTTTGATAGTGGTTAAATTGACATGATTTGATAGTTTTTTTCTTTACTCTGACCTAAAAATCGCAACTTCTAAATCACTTACATCAACTAAACTTTCCATAATAATTCTTAGCACTATTCTGAATGTTATTAAAGAAGGATTTTTTACACAGCCTTTTTTAATTTTATAAATCAAAAAATACTATGTACAGGTCTTAAAAATGCATTACAGCATGTTTTGAAGAAGAAAATGTCTCATAAATCAGACTATGAACAACATATGAAAAAATCCTTCTTCAATAACCTACAGAATAGTGCTAAGAATGACTATGGAAAGTTTAGTTGATGTAAGTGATTTAGAAGTTGAAATTTCTGGGTCAGAGTAATGAAAAAAACTATCAAATCACATTTATTTATACACTATCAAACCATAATTGTCACACCATTTCTCACAGAGGAAGTTTGTTATGTAGAAACTTAACAAACTTATATAAAGTCAAAATGCAATAAAGATTTCAACTCTTGCTATAGCCAATATCTAGATTTTTGGTTTTTAAAGATGTGCAAATTTGTGCATAATTTGTGAAATATGCAACATTTGCATATATATTCAAACATTTTTGAAACAAACTTAAATACAAAAAAATCATTGTTTTAATGCCAGTAATCAACTGACAAAGTTTCATGATAATATCTATAAGTTAAAAAAATAAAATTTTACCCTTGCATTAAACCATGGTTCTGATTTTTTTATTTCGGCCCCCTGTAGCTTTCCAGCAGCTAGTTGACCAGGTTGTCCACCCAGGTTGTGATCCTTGAAGGTCCTAGATATCATTTCTGGTGAACAACCTTTTACAACAGCCAAAAAATCACTTTGCCCCCTAGGTACATGGCGTAGTGTGTAGAGAGAGAGTGTGAACTGGAATAACACCCACTGTGGCGCGATGTCTAGCTGGTTCATGTAGACCCCGGCGCCGCTGACCCCGGCCATGGCTGTGGACAGCGTGAGGAAGGTTACCGTGAGGACGTGGCTGCAGCCGGCGTAACCCACAGCAACAAGGAAACCTGCGCACGGCAACAGAGCTGCACAGAGGAGGTGAATGTTAACATGATAAATACCAGAACACACTGAGACAACACCAAGAAATTTTATTGATTGTCTTTGTATCTTTTTAATTTAAATTGTAAAACTTAAAAAATTTGGTCTGCAAGCTAGTTAAGATTTATATTCAATATATTGTCCTTATGTGTGTATCTGGATTCTGGATATTTGTGTTACCATTCAAAATCAACAAACTGAATCAACAACAGATGAGGCCAGCATTGCTCCATTCAAAGTAATTTGGTCATTCAAGATGAATTAATTTCTCCTGAGACATTCAACTAGCTAATAAGAAGCCACCACAAGGCTACCGGTGTAGAGGACATCTCCATAACATTTTGAACTCCCTGCATGTTTTACAATTTGGAAAAGAAAATGCAGCAAGAGTGCCCTCTAGTGTGGAACACAGGATGTATGCATGAACATTAGTCGTCCTATTTCTGCCTTTATTCGGTCGAATTGTTCATTATTCCCTGTGTGATTTTATTACCGAGGTGGAGCAGTTTTATTCTAAATATGACTCACAAAAAAAAACACTATTTGAATCTTGACATCTTAACCAAGTTCGGGGCTGTTTCATCAAAAACACATCGCAACATTCTGCACACACTGACGCCAGTTATATTCATATTTTTCCTCCTTGCCCCATAATCCAGCACTGGTACACTGAAATATTCTCAAAAGTACAGTCAAAACCTTAAATATCATGAGATTATATGTTTGGGCTCTTAGACGAGGAAGCTTACATTTTTCAATATGAGCTTCAAGAAAGATGGAAAAAACTACAGATTTTTCACTTGTTTTTTGATTATCATTTGCAACTAAAACAAAACAATCTTTCTATCACAGTACTTGAAGCAGCTTCTCAAGTGTCCTGACCTGCCAGTGTGAATAGTTTGCGTACGGCGGTGACGCTGAACACCCTCCTCTTGATTAGCGCGTCGGCTAGGAAACCAGACAGAGACGTGGTCAACCAGGCGCCGAGATATGGAAGAGCAGAGAGGAAACCGTTCTGTAAAGAGAGAGAGAGAGATAGAGAGACAGGGAGGGAGAGAGAGAGGGAGAGAGAGAAAGAGGGAGAGATAGAGAGGGGGAGAGTGAGAGGGAGAGAGAGAGTGAGAGGGAGAGAGTGAGAGGGAGAGAGGGAGAGGGAGGGAGAGAAAGAAAGAGAGAGATAGAAAGAGAGAGAGAGAGGGAGAGAGATAGTGAGAGGGAGAGAAAGAGAGAGAGAGAGAGAGAGAGAAAGAGAGAGAGAGAGAGAGGGGGGGGGGGGGGGGAGGGAGATAGTTAGTGCAGACCCTCACACACTGTGTTTATTTAAACAATCAGCACATTTTGAAAACAACACGAAACAGTGGAGCTTTATGATTGGTACCAGACAACAAAATAATAATTTGGTAGAGTGAGTAAAAAGTTTTGGGAAACACACTAAATAGTTCAATTTAATTCAGCCATCATGAATAGAAATACATAAGTAAAATATATAATAATACTCACTGATTTCAGGTCAAAGTGCAGGATGTTGCTCATGTATGTGGGCAGAGAGGTGAGCAGCGTGTAGTAGGACCAGTTTGAACACATCTGGGTGATGATGATGGCCCACAGGGGGACAGAGAGCAGCATGGGCAGCAGGGGCACGGACCAGCCATGAGCTTTGCCCTGATGGTTTGACATAGACGATACAAATCTTTAGAAAAACACAGTCTACACATGTATGAAAAGTTAAGCCAATGAAAAATCCATATTTTGTCATTTGCAATCACAACCCGTTTTAACCAGCTACACTAAAGGAAATGTAGTTATTAATGTAAATGTTTCATGAGCACCTGAGGTCCGATGGAGTTGATGATGTAATCTCTCTCCTGTTCGCTGATTCGTCGATGGGTGCGAGGGTCATCGGATACGAGAACAAACCACAAGACGGCCCAGAGGCAACCAGCCCCTCCTGAAGAGAGAGAGAGAGATAGACACAGACAGAGATAGAGAGACAGAGATATAGTGACACAGAGAGAGAGAGACAGAGAGAGAGAGAGAGAGAGAGAAGGTTTTATAGTTTATGAGAGCTTTAAAAATTCACAGTGGTGAATGACTTACATTGTGCACATGCTACCCTCCATAGTGGCAGCATATTCCACCCCAGCATCTTCATCTATCAAGTATGTATTTGATGGTGTAGTGGTTAGAGCGCCCACCCATAGAGGCTCAGTTCTCAAAAGCAGCAGACCACGGTTTAAAATCCGACCCATGGTCTTTCTCTGAATGTCATTCCCCTCTCTGCCCCATTTCACCTCTGTCTCTTCAAACTGTCTAATAAAGCATAAAAATGCCCCAAAAATATTTTTAAAAAAGGATGTATTTTTGTTTTGTATCTCGTATCTGTGAGCAATACGCCCTCCCTCACCACATATGTAGAAGACAGCGGGCCAGCCTAATGTTTGGCAGATGAAGCCGGTTAGAGGCAGAGCCAGGAAGGCTCCAAAGTTTGCCCCGGACCCGGACAGCGTCATGAGGCCGGAGCGTTCCTGAGGAGGGGCCCAACGCGCCCACATCGCCATCATGGCCGGAAACGTCACGCCCTGGAGAACACACATGGAGACGGGACGTCAGCAAGAGGCACATAACAGTCAATGTTACTGTGTGATAATACTTCTGAGATGGTGTAAATATAAATTACTAGTTTTTTAAATGATTAGTTAAGCAACAAAAAATTAACCTGCTACAATTTTGATAATTTTGCAATTTTCTTATGTTTTATATAGGCCACTTTAATAAATCCATGTCTTAACAAAAAATTTGTAACAATTTTCTGTTGTTTTTATCATAAGAGAAATAAAATAAATAGCAAATCAATCTCTGTCTGTCTGTCTGTCTGTCTGTCTGTCTGTCCGTCCGTCTGCCCGTCCATCCATCCGTCCGTCCATCCATCCATCCATCTATACTCACCTCTCCAAACCCCTCCAGGGCTCGTAGTGCAAACAGCCAGTACAGTCCCATCTGAGCAGCCAGTGGAGTGAGCACTGTGAGGGCTGCGGTGCCCAACACGCCCAGACCCAGGAACCATTTGCCCCCATAGTGCCCGGCCAGGTAACCGCCCGGCATCTGGGTGCACAGGTAGCCGAAGAAGAAGGCGCCTAGCAACCAACCCTGGGCCTCAGAGTCCCATGGGTACTGGGGGATCTGGGAAGAGAGGGGAATTTAGGGATAGGGCCGATCCGATCCAGTATCGGGTCCGATATGGCCGAAATCTGCGTATCGGATATCGGACTGACAGCTCCGATATATAAAAAAAAAAAAAAAAAGAGCAAACGAGCCGTGCGAGCATGCGCCGACGTTCGGTGGAGGGAGAGAGGACACCACTTTCTAATTTGACATACAGTACATATCAGTTTGTTAGCCAGTGAGCTAACCAAAGCTAATCCAAGTCAAGGAAGTGGAGAGGCTTCTGCACTGTGACAAATTCTACTATGTAAAATACAGCCAGAGAGAGGAAGACTGTTCAGACAAACAGACCACCACATATTCTAGTGGGGCAGAAGTGATCATTGAGAAGGATTTTTTGGTATGACTATAATTTCTGCCTTTAAGATAAACCTATTTGCATTTGTGTATATTTCTTGCTGTTTTAAATTAGAATTGCTTAAGCCTTCCTAGCCTTATACATAACATCACCACCAACAAAAAAATGTATAACAATTATGATATCGTATCGGACAGTATCGGCCGATATCCAAAACCCAGATATCCGAATCGGATCGGAACTAAAAATAGTGGATCGTGCATCCCTAGGGGAATTGTTTGAATAAATATGCAAATTTGGAAATATCTAACTCTTTAAATAACAAAAATATAGATGTTGCATAAAACCAGAGTTATTTTCTTTTAAAAACTATTTTACAACAATGTTTTAGGAGAAATGAACAGAAGCAAACAGATAAGGGTTGGTAAAATAAATACCTCAATGTACACTTTGGACTTTTTGTTTATACTAGTAAGAAATAATACATGGAAGTGTTTTTGCCTGCAGTGTCTCATCTTAACTGGCTTGTAATTTGAATTTCATTGCTGTAGGTAGGGCCCTCGTACCATGGACTAATGGTTTGATCCCCGCTCCTGTTTACATGTCAAAGTGTCCCTGGGCAAAGAGACACTGAACCCCAAATTGCTCCCGATGGCTAACCAGCGCCCTGTGTAGCAGCTGCTGCTATGGGTGTGTGTGAATGGGTGAATTAGGCAAACCAATGTAAAGCACTTTGGGGCTGAGAAAACCAGGGAAAAACGCTATACTGTATTTATCACTTACCATTTGTATGAGAAATAGCCAAAGTACAAAAAGTCTCACCCCGTCCGGTTGTGGGAAGGTATCACTGGTGTTCTCCATCCCCGCCGGCATCGGACAGGCTCGCACCGAGCTGTTCACGGCGGGTTTGGAGTCAGTATTGTTCGCCATGGCTACCATAGCAACGCTGAGGTTGACCCGGAGCCCGTAGACAACACTGAAGCCAAAGAACATCAAGACGGCGAGGGTGAGGCGAGCGGAGCAGCACTGGGGAGGAACTGAGAACACAGAGATAGTTACATGTAGTCAGGGGTGGATTAGATGAACTAAACAAATCAGTGTTTGTTCATGAGTTGAGGACGTGAACCGTATTGTAATGTATTCTTCTTACGCTACATACACACAGTGAATTATCTGAAAAACTCATCAGAAAGACACAGCTGATGAAATGGACAACATCGGTTGATTGTGTTGACAGATTAATGTATTCATTTAAATGACTTCTTTCAATAAACTTTTCAATCACAAAATATTAAGGCCAATGTAGGTCAAACAAAATATTATTACTCTTTTAAACAATCTTTAAACCACATGACATGCTAATAAGATATAGTATGTTGTAGCCTCGTTTATATCCACATAATAAAAGAGCAGTCAACACATTTGTAAACAACAGTAGCTTTCAATATTATGTACATAACCCGTGCGTCTACATTTTGACCGAATGTCCCTTTAAAAAGTGTGAATGGCAAATGGTCTAA
Organism: Hyperoplus lanceolatus; assembly: GCA_026929865.2. Lineage (NCBI taxonomy): Eukaryota > Metazoa > Chordata > Actinopteri > Uranoscopiformes > Ammodytidae > Hyperoplus > Hyperoplus lanceolatus. The sequence continues at coordinate 7,656,042 of CM049413.1, read as the reverse complement.
ATTGGTAATCCATTCATGTTAAGGATCAACTCTCACTCACTCAGACAAATGTGTCGTCATGGTTTCAGCCTCATGTGATGTTAACTGCAGCCATTTGATAGTCAGCCACCTCAGTGAGATCTTACATAACAAGTAAATGTCTTACCAAGCAGGTGCTGATGTTTAAAAGACGACGACAATTAATTCGCTGAGTAAGCCGAGACAAATGCTTGTGACTGATATTTCCAGAACTACAAAAATGTTAAGTGAAGAGTAGGTTGTTGTTAACTGCAAACGCTACATTTTCTATGTTGCGAAAGAAGCCGAAATAGCTTTGGCACATTGCACTATTTTGTCTGTGTTCATGTCCCGTGTAGAGGAATGAGTGTTATACAAAGGTAAGTATTTGCAGGGAAAGCCAACAATGATGGAAAACTATTTAGTGGCCGCATTGGTAAGTAAAGAATTCAGCAGATTAAATTGATTATGAAACCAACCTTCTTCAGTTGCAGTCCTGTATATGAATGTAATTTAAAGAACTTGGAACTAGTCTTGAGATTTTTTTTTTGAATTTCGTAGCTACCTTTATCATTTTCAATGAGGGGTTCACCATCCTCGTCTTCCCCCAGAGGGGATGAGTTGATGGAGGTGCCATTGGGTAACGGCATGGCACACGGACGACACAGGAAAACTCTGTAAAATGAAATCACTGAACCATGCTGTGCTGGAAACCTGTGGGACAGGATAAGATAGTGGTAGTTAACACTGACACACACACACACACACACACACACACACACACACACACACACACACACACACACACACACACACACACACACACACACACACACAAACACACACACACACACACACACAGACACACACAGTAGTTCCTGATTTCACAAGATGCTGAAATGGAAATATTTGAACCAACTTGAACTTACAAAAGCTACTGACACCTCGAAGAGCCAGAAGAGAGATTTTGGTGAAGATGCAGATGAAGCTCAGAGTGAGTTTGTCTCTTGATATTGACTTCACCGACCTGTAATCTTTAAACAGAGAAATGCAGAAAGTCAAATATAAAAACAAAAGACTAGGTTTTTGTTGTTGTTCGGGTAAAGCAGTTTAGGAACTAAAGAAAAAACACTCGTGGCATCGGCTAAACATGTCTATTCCAAGGCTCCAACCCACGGTGTTTAGAAAAAGTATCTAACCTAATGTCAACATGAAAACCACCTAACGTTGGGTAATTCCTCTTTAATACTGCTGCAGTCTATGGGTAATGAACATACATGAGGAAGTGTAGGTAAAAGCCTTGTAAATGACAAGATTTGATGTTTTTCTGTGTCATACATGGCAGTTTGGGACGATGAATTTGAAGACATCAGCCTGGACTGATCACTGTTTTCTGATATTTTAAAGATAATAAGATTAGTGGAGGTAATACGCAAGAGTTGGAGATTTGATCAAATTGAAGTAGGTAAGTTTGTTTATTGAGTTTTAAATAAGAGTATACATGCTGACTCATAGTTTCACTTCTGCTGCTGCTGTGATGTTGCTGGCAATACAGAAACATTTCCTCAGTCAGGAACTGAGATCATTTGTTTTTAGCTTAGATAATGGTGCATTTTTGGACATGGCAGGTTTTGGCGGGATGTAGGGGAGTTGGATTTTGTAATTCAAATTTCTTATTTCAGCAGAGATTTAAAGTGTTACAAAGAGGGCGCTCCAGTGGCGTGGTGGGTGGAGCGCGTGCCGTGTTGGCTTCGGCCTTCGTTGCAGTGGTCGCGGGTTCGGATCCGACCCGTGGACCTTTGCTGCGGGTCGTCCCCCCCTCTCTCTGTCTCCCCATTTCAGCTCTGTACTATCCAGTGGAGCTTGAAAATGCCAAAAAAATTATCTTAAAAAAAAAAAGTGTTACAAAGATCCCTTGAAGATGCTGGTCTAAGGTCTAAGCTTATTGCATCAATAAACACCTACAGCGATGTGAAATTACCCTTATGTTATCACATGCAGACTTCAAATCAATACGTTTTATCTGGGAAGTGTGTCAGCAGCCCAACAAACTTTGATCCTAAATCCACAAAACACCAAAAATAAATCATGCATTGCCTAGCGTCTGTCAGTAAACACAAGATAAACACATACTGTTTTGTCTGAGGAGTTTGAAACCCAAAAATACAGAATTTAAAGTCACACAATAGAGAGAAAAGCAGCATATGTTTACATTTAAGAAACAGAAACAAGTTATGATAATCCAAAAAAAATTGAGAATTAATTTTCTGACCATCAGCTGATAGACTAAATGCATAAAATAAAATTCCCTGGAGTTTATCTGTAAAATGTGTCGGAGAGACAGACATCTCAAACATGTTTCAACTTGCTGTTAATTTAAGGCCCCTAAATCCTGGCATGACTTGCCTGAGGAAGGTTACTCTTATACTGTTCTGTCCTTTTTTGTGTTTTACAGCACAATGTTCCTGTCATTATGAAATTTGTTTAACAATTTAAAATGTTATTAATATGATATGTGACATTTACTTTGCAACAACATTTTTGAATCACATTTTAGGTTTATTTTCATTATTGATAGATCTGCTGATTATTTATTTGTCACAAGTTCCCAAAGTCGAATGAAGCCCTTGAATTGTATGACTTATTATTATCTAAATGATTACACATTATCTGTATTATCTGTAGTTCTATTACATGTGTGTGTTTGTATGTCTGATGCTGTTTGTCTTTGTTCGTAGTGATTAGATGAGCTGGATGAGCTGTTTGTCCTTTTAACAATCAATTTGATCTTCATTCTTCTTTACAGCCCGCACCTGACCTCCCCTCAAAAGGCTTTTTGTCTTTTTGCCAGGCCGACTTTGTAAAAAATAATTTGTTCTTAATGACCTGCCTGGTTAAATAAAGGTTAATAAACTGAATGAAATTAGTTTTACATATTTTGCATCCCTAATACACTTTGGCATCCTGTTATTAAACTTGTCACAATTTACAAATGCCAAAGAAAATACTATTTGCCATTTACCATGTGACCTATCTATGTCTGCAAATGAGTTTCTCTGCAACTAAGTTTGTAAAAAAATGTTTGTTAATAGTCAATCATGAGATCCCGAAAAAAAACAGCCCAATTCACTTTTCTGAAACATTTCGTGTTTTATTTCCAATTTCTGCTTCTTAGTTTGGGTTGAACTAGGGATGGACAGGTCAGATACAGTGGGAACCAATGCAGTTTTTTTTCTCCACATGCTTGTTTTTTGTAATTAAGATATAAAAAATATTAAGTCAGATTATCTGCACGGACATTTATAATAAAAAAAGGGTTAAGGACCTACTTCCTGTGACAATTACTCTATAACAATGCAAATGGGTACCACAAGCCAAAAGCAATGTTTTTAAATAGCTAATTTTGACAAACTAACAACAATAAAAGCATAGTACTCCATTTATGAGATAATTGACACATTAATAAGCACCCTTCAGCCTCTTGCAGATATAAAATATTACAATTATTAACCAGTTATTACAATCTGAAATCACCATTTTTCTGTCAACTTGCTGATTGATTGACGACTGAAGTAATTCTTAATGAACTAAAACAGCTGAATAATTTGAAATAATGGAATTGAGAACTAATACAATGCGAAAGTGCAAAATGTACATTATTAAAAATGGCTATAGAGTGATGCATAGAAATGGCAACAACAGCAACATACACTGTCTATAGCGCTATTACATGTTACGCCTGTTTAAAAAAAAGAAAAACCTGAACATACATGTATAAAATATACGTATGTTATGTGCAAAGTATCAGACATGTACAGGATCATAACAAAAACAAAACAAAAACAAATAAAGGAACCTCTCACACAGCAGACATAGCATAGCGAGTGTATTACTGCTAAAAGACACCTTGCATGTATATTTCGGTAATAACATCTTACCTTGAATAGCGTTTTAAATCAAACACATCTGGTAAGAGGCAGCCTTGTCAGCTGGAGTGAACGTTATGGATCATAAAAGATATATAAAACTTCAGTTTTTGGTGTCATGCCACAGCCGGTTAGACAAGCACAAAGTAGGATGTGCTTATGTTTTTCACTGAAGCTGGGAAATAGTCACATGAGAGGAGCGCAGATCTACAAAACAACGAGAGCAGCTACGCCTCGTCCAATGACAGCAGCGCGTGTGTTGTATAAGTCAGCATAGCGGAAGTGACGTTTCGGCACCTGCACCAGACCAACGGCTGGCCCGGGATCCTGTTCATGTTTAAGTGAAACATATTATTTAAACTAAATAAATAAAATGGGAATAATATATTTTAATTTGTATTTCTTCTTCTTCGTCTGTTTCCCCTTTACTTTGGCTATTTGCAATGCTTAGCTGCGGCCGTTTCTAATGTGTTGTCATGGCAACTAGTCCAACTCCTCTGTGTAGGCCATAGACATATATGTATATTATATCTATGTGTGTAGGCTATCAAAAAAACATTTGGTCTCATCTCTTTCACAGTTCAAGAAAACTTTAAAAAAACAAACAAAGAAAAAGATTAAAGTAATGTATTTGTTTTGGTCTAACCTGAGGTAGGCTACTGTTTGTGCCTGTATTTAAATACTGCAAATAGGCTATCACTGACTAAATTGTAAACATTGTTAGAATTGTATCTTTTTCCTGTTATAGTAGGCTATTATATACAGATAGACCTACATCACAGTGACATGATACATAAAGGCAGTTAATATCCAGCAGAAGTGCAAATAATGCATTTTTGTCTTTGATATATCGATACATTTTCTTAACATTGTAAATAATCCTGCTTTTAAAAATGTGCCCAAAGTGAGATTGTAATGTAGGCTAGGCTACTAAAACGGCTCAGTAATAGCCTACTTAACCTCACCTGAATATAAACATAGGCTAATGATAAACAATGTATAACCAAAACACTACAAATTATTCTCCATTTAAACAATACTGGCCCAATGATATTAATATTATACAATGATTCAATTAAAATATAGTATACACTCAGCGGCCACTTTGTTAGGTAGGCCTACACCTATTCAATTGCTTATAAAAACAAATAGCTAATCAGCCAATCACTTGGCAGCAACTGTGCTGAAGTTCAAACCGAGGCGAGCATCAGGGAAAAAGGGGGTTTAGGTGACTTTGAACGTGGCATGGTTGATGCACGGCAGGATGGATCCATGCTTTCATGTTCTTTAAGCCAAATTCTGACCCAACCATCTGAACTTCGCAACTGAAATCGAGACTCATCAGACTAGGCAAGATTTTTCCAATCAATCTTCTATTGTCCGATTTTGGTGATCCTGTGCGAATTGTAGCCTCAGTTTCCTGTTCCTATAGCTGACATGAGTGGCACCCGGTTGAATCTTCTGCTGCTGTAGCCCATCTGCTTCAAGGTTGGACGTGCTGTGCGTTCAGAGATGGTATTCTGCATACCTTGGTGGTTGTAACGGGTGGTTATTTGAGTTACAGTTGTCTTTCTATCATTTCAAACCTGTCATGTCTGCCCATCCTCCTCTGACCTCTGACATCAACAACAAGTCATTTTCGTCACAACTGCCGCTTACTGGATATTTTTTGAGTAGCTGCCATGTGATTGGCTGATAAGTTATACTGTATGTGTTAACAAGAAATTGAGCTGGTGTACCTAATAAAGTGGCCGGTGAGTGTATATAAATGTTCAGACCTCTTTCTGTATTCTGTACACTGGGTTCAAATGTCTTTTGTTGTGAATGTTTAAGTGTTTAAGTGGAGTTGGCCCTGCTCCGTTCCTTCTCCTCGGTTACGGCCCACGGTTGGATCTTACCCGAGCCGAACAGTGCGTAGACGAGAGCGCCGCCCAGGTTCACCCCGGCCGCCACCCAGAACACAGTCCTCCAGCCCGCCAAGGTGTGCTGGACACCACCGAAGAAGAAAGAGATTCATGTATTATTACTTCCATTAGGCCTTTAAATTCAGTGTGTTATAAAAGTGTGAGTAGAGAGAGCATGAGATTGTCTTAATTTATGATACTTTATGCAGGTTATCCAAAAAAACTTATGCAATTATCCAACTGAGCAATATTTATTCTCATATTCTTATTCTTCTTATTTTTTATTTTATGCCATTTTCAATGCAATTTATAGTACAGAGAGACAGAGATTAAATGGTGCAGATAGGGTAATGACATGCAGAGAACCGACCACGGGCCAGACTCGAACTGGGTCTGCAGCTTCTGAAGAGTGAGCCTCTATAGAGGGGATGCTCTAAACACCACACCACGAGCGCCCCAAATATAAAATAGTAGTTCTTTGGTCCAGTGAAAACGGACTTAGCCAATAATTAATTTTAAGAGACTTACGTCCTCAGTGAAGTATCCCGTAACGATCGGTGCCACGATTCCAGGAATGGTCGCGAATGTGTTGGTGATTCCCAGCAAGAATCCTGCGTACCTGCAGAAGAGAGGAATGAAATATATATTTTCTTTAGTTGTTCTTTCAAATACAAAGACAACATATACTGTAGGCTAAAAAATCCACGTTCTCTTTGTCTGAGACCAAGACAAGGCAGATTATTTATGTGTACCATATTGAGAAAAAAGTGAGATCTTTAAAAAGTGTTCTGTTTACCAAGACCAGTCTGGAGAACTACAACACTGTCTTCTCAGAAACTTAAATGGTTATTTTCCGGATCCAACATGAATAACGGACATGGCATAGTGAGTAGAGAGAGTGTGAATTGGAAAAACACCCACTGTGGCGCGATGTCAATCTGGTTGATCCAGACCCCAGCGGAGACTGCCCCGGCTATGGCCGTGGACAGCGTGAGGAAGGTTACCGTGAGGACGTGGCTGCAGCCGGCATAACCCACGGCAACAAGGAAACCTGCGCACGGCAACATACCTGCACAGAGGAGAGGAGGTTAACATATTTAATACCAGAACACACTAAAACAACATCAAGAAAGTTATTGATTGTCTTTGGGTCTTAAAAGTTGTAAAACTTAAAACATTTGATTGGCATGCCATAAAATATGTACATGTACACTCACCGGCCACTTTATTAGGTACACCTGTTCAATGGCTTATAAAAACAAAAAGCTTATCAGCCAATCACAGGGCAGCATTTTAATGCATTTAGGCATTTAGAGGTGGTCAAAACAATGTACTGAAGTCAAACCGAGCATCAGAATGGGGAAGAAAGGGGATTTAAGTGACTTTGAACATGGCATGGTTGATGGTGCACGGCAGGATGGATCCATACTTTCATGTTGTTTACACCAAATTCTGAACCTGCCATCTGAATGTCGCAACTGAAATCGAGACTCATCAGAGCAGGCAAGATTTTCCAATCTTCTATTGTCCAATATTGGTGATCCTGTTAGAATTGTAGCCTCATTTTCCAGTTTTTAGCTGACAGGAGTGGCACCCAGTGGGGTCTTCTGTTGCTGTAGCCCATCTGCTTCAAGGTTGGTCGTGTTTTGCGTTCAGAGATGGTATTCTGCATACCCTGGTTAACGAGTGGTTATTTGAGTTACTGTTGCCTTTCTATCATCTCGAACCAGTATGCCCATCCTCCACTGATCTCTGACTTCAACAAGGCAAGGCAAGGCAAGGCAAGGCAAGGCAAGGCAAGGCAAGGCAAGGCAAGGCAAGGCAAGGCAAGGCAAGGCAAGGCAAGTTTATTTATATAGCACAATTCAGACACAAGGCCACTCAAAGTGCTTTACAGGGGCAAGATTAGAATACATAAAACACATTATAAAACATTTAAAAGCGAATAAAAGAAGCAAAAAAAAAAAAATGAAAACTCGATTTAAAAACATTTAAGAGCAAATAAAAGAAGCAAATAAAATGAAAATTGCAGGTTAAAATGGAAACAAAAAAGTCTTCAGACTCGATTTAAAAGAACTGAGAGTTGCAGCAGACCTCAAGTTCTCTGGGAGTTTGTTCCAGAGATTTGGTGCATAATAACTAAAAACTGCTTCTCCTTGTTTAGTCCTAACTCTGGGGACTGTAAGTAAACCTGTCCCAGACGACCTAAGGGCTCTGGACGGTTCATAACGTATATAAAATGAAAATTGCAGGTTAAAATGGAAACAAAAAAGTCTTCAGACTCGATTTAAAAGAACTGAGAGTTGCAGCAGACCTCAAGTTCTCTGGGAGTTTGTTCCATATTTTTGGTGCATAATAACTAAAAGCTGCTTCTCCTTGTTTAGTCCTAACTCTTGGGACTGTAAGTAGACCTGTCCCAGACGACCTAAGGGCTCTGGACGGTTCATAACGTATCAGCATATCAGTAATGTATTTTGGCCCTAAACCATTTAGTGCTTTATAAACCAACATCAGTATTTTGAAATCAATTCTTTGAGTGACAGGAAGCCAGTGTAAAGACCTCAGAACTGGGGTAATGTGATCTACTTTTTTGGTCCTAGTGAGGACTCGAGCAGCAGCGTTCTGAATTAGCTGAATCTGTCTGATAGATTTTTTTGGAAGGCCAGCAAGGACACTGTTACAGTAGTCAAGTCTACTAAAGATAAATGCATGGACAAGTTTTTCTAAATCTTGCTGAGACATAAGCCCTTTAATTCTTGATATGTTTTTTAGGTGGTAGTAGGCTGATTTATTAATTGATTTTATGTGTTTCTTGAAATTCAAGTCGGAGTCTACAACAACACCAAGATTTCTGGCTTGGGGTGTGGTTTCTAACATAATGGATGTAAGCTGTGCGCTGACTTTTAATTGTTCATCTTTGGCACCAAAGACAATTACTTCAGTTTTATCGTTGTTTAGTTGAAGGAAATTTTGGCACATCCAATCATTGATTTGTTCAATGCACTTACTTAGTGCCTGTATCGGACTGTAGTCTCCTGGTTATATGGTTATGTAAATTTGTGTGTCGTCTGCATAATTATGGTAGCATAATTTGTTCTTATTCATAATCTGAGCTAGTGGGAGCATGTAGATGTTAAATAGAAGAGGGCCAAGAATGGAACCTTGGGGGACCCCGCATTCAATATTTGTCCGCTCAGATGTGAAATTGCCTATTGACACATAGTAGTCTCTATCCTTTAAGTAGGATTCAAACCAGCTTAGTACAGTTCCAGAAAGTCCAACCCAGTTTGCTAGGCGATCTAGTAATATGCTGTGGTCAACTGTGTCAAAAGCGGCACTGAGATCCAGTAAAACTAAGACAGAACTTTTGCCACTGTCTGTGTTTAAATGGATGTCATTGAGGACCTTAACCAGAGCAGTCTCAGTGCTGTGGTGTTGTCGAAATCCTGACTGGAAGACATCAAAGCAGTTATTCATTGCTAAGTAGTTATTTAGCTGTTGATAAACAGCTTTTTCAATGATTTTACTTAAAAATTGTAGGTTAGATATGGGCCTATAATTTTTCATGAGTGATGTATCTAGATTGTTCTTTTTTAGGAGTGGCTTGATGACTGCTGTTTTCAGGGCCTGTGGGAATACACCTGTCTGAAGGGACATGTTGACAATTTGTAGAACATCTGAGGCCATACAGCTAAAAACAGTTTTAAAGAAGCCTGTGGGCAGAATGTCGAGGCAACAGGATGAGGAGTTCAGGTGTTGTATAATGTCCTCCAGGTTTTTGTGGTTTATAAGATAAAATTCTGTCATTGCATTTGAATTGATTTTAAGAGGGAATACATATGTTGGCATTTACAAAGACAACATATACTGTAGGCTAAAAAATCCACGTTCTCTTTGTCTGAGACCAAGACAAGGCAGATTATTTATGTGTACCATATTGAGAAAAAAGTGAGATCTTTAAAAAGTGTTCTGTTTACCAAGACCAGTCTGGAGAACTACAACACTGTCTTCTCAGAAACTTAAATGGTTATTTTCCGGATCCAACATGAATAACGGACATGGCATAGTGAGTAGAGAGAGTGTGAATTGGAAAAACACCCACTGTGGCGCGATGTCAAGGCATTTAATGTCCACACAAATGCCGCTCACGGGATATTTTTTCTTTTTCGGACCATTCTCTGTAAGCCCTAGAGATGGTTTGGACTGAAAATATCAGTAGATCCGCAGTTTCTGAAATACTCATACCAGCCCTCCTGGCACCCTCAACATTACCATGTTCAAAGTCACTTAAAACCCCTTTCTTCCCCATTCTGTTTCTCGGTTTCAACCTCAATAAGTTGTCTCGTCCAGGTCTACGGGCCTAAATGCATTGAGTTGCTGACATGTGATTGGCTGATAAGATCAAAACACCGCACCCTGGGAGATAGAGCTTTTGCCATTTCTGCCCCAACCCTCTGGAACTCCCTCCCCCCAAACATCCGAAACTCAGACTCCATAAACTCATTCAAAAGCCAACTCAAAACTCACCTCTTCAAGAAAGCATACGACCCCTGACTTCACCCTTACCACACCTGACTCTATTTTTTAAATTTGTTTTCGTGTTTTTCTTTTTCTTTTCCTTTATGTATATTCTATGCAATGTAAAGCGTCTTTGAGTGACCTACAAAAAAGCGCTATATAAAACCTATCAATTATTATTATTATTATTGTATGTGTTAACAAGAAAATGAACCTCTGTACCTAATAAAGTGGCCGATGAGTGTATATTATACGTACAATATATGTATGTGTGTATCTGGATTCTGGATATTTGTGCTATACCATTCAAAAACAACAAACTGAATCTCCATTCAAAGTCATTTGTTCATTTATGATGAATTAATTTCTCCACATTCAAGACATGCCATGTTTTACATTGGGCAAGTAGATGAGGAAGCTCACATTCTTCAATATGAGCTTCAAGAAAGATGGAAAAAACCACAGTACTTGAAGCAGCTTCTCAAGTGTCCTGACCTGCCAGTGTGAATAGCTTGCGTACGGCGGTGATGCTGAACACCATCCTCTTGATTAGCGCGTCGGCTAGGAAACCAGACAGAGACGTGGTCAACCAGGCGCCGAGATATGGAAGAGCGGAGAGGAAACCGTTCTGTAAAGAGAGACAGAGAGAGACAGGGAGGGAGAGAGGGAGAGAGAGAGACACAGAGAGAGAGAGAGAGAGAGAGAGAGAGAGAGAGAGAGAGAGAGAGAGAGAGGATGTTAGTTACTACAGACCGTCACACAAAACCATATCATTTTAGAAAACAACGTTAAGAAACAGTGGAAGTTTCAGACTTATACCGGACTCCGGAATAATCGTATAAATAAGAAGAAATAAATAAATAAATAAAATAACTATAAAACTCACTGATTTCAGGTCAAAGTGCAGGATGTTGCTCATGTATGTGGGCAGGGAGGTGAGCAGCGTGTAGTAGGACCAGTTTGTACACATCTGGGTGATGATGATGGCCCACAGGGGGACAGAGAGCAGCATGGGCAGCAGGGGCACGGACCAGCCATGAGCTTTGCCCTGATGGTTTGATATTTATTATAGAAATCTGCAGGGGAATGACATGCAGAGAACGACCACGGGCCGGATTCTAACCCGTAGTCTGCAGCCTCTGAGGACTGAGCCTCAATTGGGGGTGCTCTAACCACTACACAATTGCCTCTTTTGTAATTTGCAATCACAACCCGTTTTAACCAGCTGCACTAAAGGAAATGTAGTAATAAATGTAAGTGTTTCATGTGCACCTGAGGTCCGATGGAGTTAATGATGTAATCTCTCTCCTGTTCGCTGATTCGTCGATGGGTGCGAGGGTCATCGGATACGAGAACAAACCACAAGACGGCCCAGAGGCAACCAGCCCCTCCTGAAGAGAGAGAGAGAGAGAGAGAGACAGAGAGAGAGAGAGCGAGCGAGAGAGAAAGAAGGTTTTATAGTTTATGAGGGCTTTTAACATTCACAGTGGTGGTGATTGATTCAAGTGTTACCTAATGTCTGCTCCATATGTATCATGAAGAGGGTGAATACTAGACTTGAACCAACTTAAAATTATGAATTCCTTTTTATTATGCACATGCTGCCCTCCATAGTGGCAGTATATACCACCCCAGCATCTTCTTCTAGCAAGTATTTATTTTTGGGGACGCTTGTGGTGTAGTGGTTAGAGCACCAACCCATAGAGGGTCAGTCCTCAGAAGCAGCAGACCACGGGTTAGAATCCGGCCTGGGTCGTTCTCTGCATGTCATTCCCCTCTCCGCCCCTTTTCACTTTTGCTAATAAAGCATTAAAAATGCCACAAAAATAATAATAAAAATTATGTTTTTGTGAGCATTATACTCTCCCTCACCACATATGTAGAAGACAGCGGGCCAGCCTAATGTTTGGCAGATGAAGCCGGTTAGAGGCAGAGCCAGGAAGGCTCCAAAGTTTGCCCCGGACCCGGACAGCGTCATGAGGCCGGAGCGTTCCTGAGGAGGGGCCCAACGCGCCCACATCGCCATCATGGCCGGGAACGTCACGCCCTGGAGAACACACATGGAGACGGGACGTCAGCAAGACAGCAAGAGGCACACTATCTATCTATCTATCTATCTATCTATCTATCTATCTATCTATCTATCTATCTATCTATCTATCTATCTATCTATCTATCTGTCTATCTGTCTATCTGTCTGTCTGTCTGTCTGTCTGTCTGTCTGTCTGTCTGTCTGTCCATCCAACTATACTCACCTCTCCAAACCCCTCCAGGGCTCGTAGTGCAAACAGCCAGTACAGTCCCATCTGAGCAGCCAGTGGAGTGAGCACTGTGAGGGCTGCGGTGCCCAACACGCCCAGACCCAGGAACCATTTGCCCCCATAGTGCCCGGCCAGGTAACCGCCCGGCATCTGGGTGCACAGGTAGCCGAAGAAGAAGGCGCCTAGCAACCAGCCCTGGGCCTCAGAGTCCCACGGGTACTGGGGGATCTGGGAAGAGAAGGGAATTGTTTGAATAAATTTGCAAATTTGGCTAAATTAACCATAGAAAAAAAGTCTCACCCCGTCGGGTTGTGGGAAGGTATCACTGGTGTTCTCCATCCCCGCCGGCATCGGACAGGCTCGCACCGAGCTGTTCACGGCGGGTTTGGAGTCAGTATTATTCGCCATGGCTACCATAGCAACGCTGAGGTTGACCCGGAGACCGTAGACGACACTGAAGCCAAAGAACATCAAGACGGCGAGGGTGAGGCGAGCGGAGCAGCACTGGGGAGGAACTGAGAACACAGAGATAGTTACATGTAGTCAGGGGTGGATTAGATGAACTAAACAAATCAGTGTTTGTTTATGAGTTGAGAATGTGATCCATATATACAGTGATATTTATAAGTAGTCTGGACTGTGAGCACAATGTATTTGATCGATATTTGCAAATTGTCTAATCTGGTAACCCATACATCTTAAGTGCCGACTGTCGCTCACTCAGACACTTGTGTGTCGTCATGATTTCAGCATCATGTGATTTTAACTCCAGATGTTTGATGGTCCGCCACCTTGGTGATGGCATCTTACATAACAAGTAAATGTCTTACCAATCAGGTGCTGATGTTTACAAGACGACCACAAGTACAAGGCATTCGCTGAGTAAGCCGAGATAAATGCTTGTGACTGATGTTTCCAAAACTACAACTACTGTTGTACAACAGCAGGTTGTTGTTTTCTACAAATTGCATAATTTCCTATGTTGGAAAACAATTTAGTAGCTGCATTTGCATTGAACCAACATTAAGTTGCAGTCTTATACATGAATGGAACTTGGAACCTGGAAATAGTCCCGAGATTCTTGGTGTCTTCATTGAATTTTGTAGCTACAAAGGTAAACCCACCTTTATCCTTTTCAATGAGGGGTTCACCATCCTCGTCTTCCCCCAGAGGGGATGAGTTGATGGAGGTGCCATTGGGCAGCGGCATGGCACACGGACGACACAGGAAAATTCTGTAGAATTAAGTCACTGAACCATGCTGTGCTGAAAACCTGTGGGACAGACAAAGATAGTGATAGTTAACATTGACACTAACTCACTCACTCACTCACTCACTCACTCACTCACTCACTCACTCACTCACTCACTCACTCACTCACTCACTCACTTGTCAACTTGCTGATTGATTGAGGACTGAACTAATTCTTACTGAACTAAAACAGCTGAATAAGGTGAAATAATGGAATTGAGAACTAATACAATGCGGAAATTAGAGTGCAAAATGTTCATTATTAAAAATGGCTATAGTCAACATGTGTGAAACTAAATTAAAGTGTGCAAGGTATCAGCCATGCACAGGTACATAACAACAAAAACCAATAAAGGAACCTCTCACACAGCAGACATAGCATAGCGAGTGTATTACTGCTAAACGACAACTTCATGTATATTTCGTTAATAAAATCTTACCTTAAATAGCGTTTTAAATCAAACACATCTGGTAAGAGGCAGCCTTGTCAGCTGTAGTGAACGTTAAGGAACATAAAAGATATATAAGACTTCAGTTTTTTGGTGTCTTGCCAGAGTCGGTTAGACAAGCACAAAGTAGGCTGTGCTTATGTTTTTCGCTGAAGCTGGGAAAAAGTCACATGATACCAAGGGGGCAAAGTGATTTTATTGGCATGGCATGTTGTAAAAGGTTGTTCACCAGAAATGATGGACCAGGACCTTCAAGGATCACAACCTGCTGGAAAGCCACAAAGGGCGTAAATAGCAAATCGGAGCCAATGTTTGAATTGACATTTTCAACTTATACGTATCATTATGAAACTTTGACAGTTGATTACTGACATTAATTTAGTATTGAATTATTTTTTCTAAAATGTTTGAATATATGCACATTTCATTTTTTAATCTCACTTATTATACATACCTTTAAAAAACAAAAATCTAGATGTTGGATAAAGCCAGAGTGAAAATCTTTATTGCAGTTTGACAACATATTAGTGTATTAAGTTTCTACATAACCAACAACCTGTGAGAAATGGTGTGAGAAATTTGGTTTGATATTGGTTAGATAGACATGGTTAGATGGTTTTTTTCAATACTCAGAACTAAAAATCTCAAATTCTAAATCAGTTACCTCAACTAAACTTTTCATAATCATTATTAGCACTATTCTGAAGGTAAATACTGTTGGATTTGTTCATATGTTATTCATTGTCTGATTTATGAGACATTTTCTTATTCAAAACATGATGAAAATGCATTTTTAAGAGCTGTAGGCTACATAGTATTTTTTGATTTATAGAATGAAAAAAGTCTGTCTCAAATCTGTTCTGTTTTGAGACTAATATGTTATAAAAATGCAATAAAAATGTGAACCCTGCCTTTCTCAACATCTAGATTTTATTTTTTAAAGATGTGCAAATGTGTGCATAATTAGTGAAATATGCCACATTTGTTTTGCATATTTATTCAAACATTTTCAATGTTACCCTAGCATTGAACTGTGGCTCCGATTTTCTATTTCCGCCTCCTGTAGCTTTCCAGCAGGTATTTGACAAGGTTGACCACCAAGGTTGTGATCCTTGAAGGTTCATCATTTCTGGTGAACAATCTTTTATAACATTCCATGTCAAAAAAGAGGCTTTTGCCCCCTGGAATGAAAGGAGAGTGGATCTACAAAACGAGAGCATCTACGGCTTGTCCAATGATGCAGCGCGTAAGTTTTACGTCAGTAAAGAGGAAGTGACGTTTACTATGTTTACTATGTGGAGTATTAAAGTCACACATATTATTTAAAATAAATAAATACAATGGGAATAATATATTTAAATTGTACATCTTATTCTTCTTCGTCTGTTTCCCCTTTACCTAATTGTTAAGCTACGGACGTTGCTAATGTGTTGTCATGGAAACGAGTCCTCTTCCTCTGTGTTGTGGACAAGCTGTCAGGAGTTCCTCTTAATCAACCGGTCACCCATTTTTATTCACCCTTAAATTATCCACATACCGTCGTATCCATGGCCCACTACAGAGTAAGTATTTTAGTGTTACAGACTTTTTGTCGCTGTTAATATTTTTTTAATTACACGCTAGGTTTATGTTATTCGCTTGGTATCCTGTGCTAACTAGCTAGCATCATAGCAACGTGTCCCCGCCGTTACGCCAAGTTTTGCCTAACTTGTCGAGAAGTTTACAGAACTGAATAGATACCTATCTCTGCATTATAATGTACCCATTGTGTAGCTTTATGTCTGAAGAGCTGTGAATTACGTAGCTATAGCCTACTAGCTAATATTTTGGGCTGCTTTAGCTCCACAATGTACATTTCATGCATTTAATAATCACCCGAGTTGAAATGATAGCCAGGGGCTTCATTACTCAAATAATGCATGCACTACACTATTTCAAACACAGGAATAACATTCGTCTGCATAAAGTTAGATGGTAAACGCGCTAAATATAAGTATTAAGGTTCTGTTTTATCGTTTATTTTTTGTTGATTACAGAAAATCCTCTTCGTAAACCCCAAGTTATATTGCATGTGGATACAACCGGTCAGACCAGTGTTGTTGTTGTTGTTGCTGCTGCTGACTTATTTGTGAGTCACACATTTGTTTTGCTATGTTTTGTTTCAGGCCTCAGAACCGAAGCGAGAACAGTTCAGAAGATATTTAGAAAAATCTGGGGTCCTTGACAGTATAACAAGTGGTAAGTATAGTTTAATTTAATATCAAAATTCCTTATTCCGCATGTAAATTAAACATTCAATGCATGGTGTTAAATTCACCCACTCGTCAATATCATGGCTGTGCTGCTTCATCACCAGTTTTCTTTCTCTTTTGCAGTTTTAGTTGCACTTTATGAAGAGAATGACAAACCCAACAATGCACTGGAGTATCCTTTTGTTATGTAACTTTAAATAACTCTTGGTGGTCATAAACAGGTGTTGTTGTGCCTTCAATGAGAACACAGGACCCTCCAACCCCAAAAACAAAGGAGATGTGTTTTTTTTTATAGAGAGTAATAGCAGAGAATCAAATTGTTTTTAAGTTTGGCCAACTCTGTATTGTAGACACAACACACTACATCTGATGAGACACATATTATAATACCCATACTGCCGTGTTTATGCTTTGACTTGAGGTTGTTCAGGTTTTTCCCTGAGGAAACGGCGAACCTAATAATTATGGTCTCTGTTGTTGTACTTGTAGTAACTTGGCAACAAAGGTTGGAAAGACTCAACCTTTGCCATTAAAACCTTCTTTGCCTCATTCCATTTAACCTGCAAATCTCTTTGATGGACTCCATTTGAAACAGGAAACTGTGTTAATTATTTGGTGTGAGATGCGATTTGACGACTCCAGACCTAGTGAAATTTCAAGATAAATTTATCTTGTTGACATTGTTCTTCTAGATTTATTACGTAGCCTGTGATGTGGTGTTCCACTGACTGGAGATAAGACTTGTTTTTGTCCTATGGACAATCAGTGGGACGATATCACTTAGTGGGTAAAACACATAGTATTTACTTTCCCTTGAAAGTATTCCTGGTATTTTAAAATGTCTGAAATCCAGCCACCCAGCTGTAGAACAGGTTTCGTTATATAGGCGATGCGGCCTGCATGAGAATCGTCCTCTTGGTCTTTGGTGACCTCAAGGCCAAATGTGTCACGTGGAAACAAATTGAACATTGATTTATTAAGAGACTAATGTGTAATTGCTAAAACCTACTGCTGCTAGATAATGGTATTGAGCTAGGCTGCAGTTTTATGTGCCAACCAGGCTTTAGTTTATTGTACTGTGGTGTGATGCTGTCATACTTGACACATGGAATGCCACAGGTAGAGATGCATCGATCCAATGTTTTGAGCACTGTGTTGAGCACTACATATTAAAAAAGCATAATAATAGAATTTCAGAACAGAATTTTCAAAAGTGCAAAAACTGTAGAGAGATAAATAATTCTACTATAAAAACAACAATGGCTACTTAATACATTTGAACAGGACAAATCAAGGCAGGCTGTATGTGAATGCAGACTATGGAGTATGGATCTGTAAGAGGATCGGTGGTCAGTCCAACATCCGATAAGTGAATTATGGCCGTATCGTCACCCGATACAGATATAGGATTGGATTGGTCTTGTCTCTAACAGTATGCCGGGCAGAAGATAATTATATTTCACAGAAAGCCGTGAATGTCCCCAGAAAGAACAAGTCACTGTTGCTGGATCATCTGCACTAAGTTCAACCACATCTCGCTTGGTGTTGAAATATTCTGTCGACTGAAATCACAAGTTGCCCTTAACGACCTTCTCAGTTTCATAAAGCTTCACCTCGGGTCGGCCGGTCCGGAGCCGGAAGATGTCGACGCTCTTCGCATGGAAATGGCCGATCTGCAACAGAAATGCAACCTGCTGGTGGAGGAGAACAATGAGCTGAAGAACAGGGTGAGGTTCTGTCTATATTTACAGATAAATACTACCACCCTGTCTGCTCCTACTGTGACCTCTGACCTTTGCTTTCATGCCTTTCTCAGCTGATGCAGTACGAGCCATCGCCTGAGGACGGAGCAGCAGAGTAGGAACTAGTTGAGTTGCAGCTTTTTGGATTTTTTTTTCTTTAAAGAACATGTAAATGTTTATGTCATAATAATTGATGTACAGTGAACACAAAGTCACTTATTTTTTGTTCTATAACAAGTAGCAACTTTTAGCTTTGTCAAAAATAAAAGTTTTTTTTTGCAGCATTTTGGCATCAGTCATTCTCTTGATGTTTGTTTCTGTTTCCAACCAAAAAGCTTTTAACATGCTTGTGTGAAAAAATACACATACATAAAATAAAAAGCTTTTAATAAATAGTTTCTTAGACTGGTATTCTTTCAGATACATTTCAACAGATGTATACCTAGCATCAAGTAAAAAAAATGTTTCATACAAAAGCAATTATTCAGAGGTCGCTACTCATGTGCATGACTGGACATTTTTAAGTTCTTTATGTCACCTTGCCAGCACAAAGATATTTAGCCTTAATTTCCCATGTGACAGACACACATAAAGCCATTTGTTTGTTTTATAAAGAGGTGAGCTCACACGTGTTGGAAAAGGGCTTCAAACCATCACTGATTCAACAGTAACCGGTTATGTAACAGCACTATGCGACCTAAAACAACATTATGGATTTGTGGTTCCGTTTTCCATTCCATTCTAATCATTCAGACACAGCAGATCCACACCGTCTGATCAATAAATGTCCATCAGACCGGTTGTAGAAACATTGGACATTAATATGTTGTAAAAATAGAATAAAGATTTGAACTCTGGCCTTATCCAAGAAATGTAACTTGACGCATAATTGGTTAGTTATTGACAACATTTTGTATTTATTCAAACATTTCTGAATTGTTATACAAAAAAAATGTGGTTTTAATGTCAATAATCAACTTGCAAAGTTTCATGATACCTTTACGTTGACGATTTTACCCTATTCTCCTGCTGTGTCTTTTCTTAAAAACTATGTGTGAGAAGTGAAGTGTTCACATAACCTACACCAAAAAATGCCTCATTGAGAGATAACGTTGCCATGTTGGCGAGCAGACAGATGTTGTTTAAAGTTCACATATTTTGCTCATTTTTAGGTTCAAACTTGTAATCTGGGTTTCTACTAGAAACTGTTTTCATGGTGCAGTGTCCAAAAAAACCTTTAAATTCTCACAGTTCCTTTGCTGAATCTCCTCTTTTCAGCCTCTGTCTGAAACGCTCCATTTTAGAGCCTGTCTCTTTAAGCCCCGCCTTCCAAAAAGCCAGTTCTGCTCTGATTGGCCGTAATCTAACTGCAGGTCTACCTGCCAGTTAGGGTTGGCTTCTCCGTTATGATGTCATAAGGGGAGGGAAACCCAACTGCGGTTTTCAGAAAGCTGGAGAAAAAAAGATAGCAATGTTTTTTCTCACACTTTATATGTGTAAAAAGTGCAGTTACATAGCATCCACATAACTTGCACCCAAATCTTGAGGATTCATGTTACAACGTTGATGAACGAACAGTCTGTTGTTTAAATCTGTAGATCGGTCGGAGCTCGTCTGCTGCTGCCACTGCTCGCCGCTGACACCCTGCGGTTTGGGGGCGAGGCGACGGGGCTGTTGGTCTCGCGGCTGTGTCGGGATGCTGAGCTGAGCTCCTCCGCGCTGTCCGGGCTGTGGGGCCGCCGCAGGTCCGACTTTGGGAGCATCCTCGCCCGCGGGACCACACAGCCGCCCCGTTGCTTGGTGCTGTTGTTGCCATGATACGAGTCCCCGCTGTCGGAGCCGTTGCCTTCCAGTAGAGTGGAGCAGTTCCACGGGGGACTGACCCTCCGATTCTTCCGCGCTACGCCCGATAGCGTGGTACAGGAGGCCGGGTCGGCTACCGGTAAGGTCGGATACTCCGACCGCGCACGCTCCATGTCGTCATGGTGCCGTGGCGAGGACCGTTCCGCCAGTTCGTCCAGTTTGTCTACAGTCGGAGGGGAACGCGTCTCGCTGCTGGTGTTGTTGGAGTTGCTGTTCTGCTCCGTGGGGCTCGGGACGCCCTCAGTAACGTCCTTGTGGCCGTCTGGCTTTGGACCGGGATCCCCTTGTATTGGGATGAAGGCAGAGGAGGCGTTCAGAAGAGGGTAGTTGGGTCCATTGCCTTGCTTCTCAAATAGTAACGTGTATCCACATGGGGCAGTGGGGATGGTCGTTTTTCGTCCTGCAGACGTGCCCATGTTGACCTGATGCACCACTGAATTCTTCTTAACGTAATATTCGTCCAGATCGTCTTTTGAATGCGGGTAGAAATCCAGAATGCCTTTCTTAAGCCTCTTGTATCCGAGGTGCACCAGCTCTAAAAGGCTGAGGAACAGTGAAATGCTGGCGATAGCTTGCATAAACATCATGAAAACAGTTTTCTCGGTTGGCCTGGAGACAAAGCAGTCCACCACATTTGGGCACGGCTCCCGGTCACACTTGTACAGCGGGCTGAGGTGGTGTCCATAGAGCACAAACTGTCCCGTCATGAAGATTACCTCTACCAATAAGCGAGTGAGAATGTGGGCCATGTAGGTGCAGAGCAGGGACCCTGTGAGCGGAGCTTTGTTGAGCTTGCCTTGCTCAATATGCCTCATTTCCTTCTCGATTCTCCGTCTCACCTCAACCAACTCTGGGTCCACGGCCTCCAGCTCCCGACGGAGGGCAACCTGCAATCAATAAAAAAATATTAATATTTATAAAGCCCTTTACAGCAACCAGCAGGTATCCAAAGTTTAGGTTTTGAGTTTAGATTTAAAAAGACGTCTGTGATAATACCTTCTTGCAATGACGTTCCTTCTCCAGAGCACGAAGCTGGTAGATGGCATGGCCCATGTAGACCAGGGAGGGAGAGGACACAAAAATCACCTGCAGGAAAGACAATTCCCGTTATTATGTGAAAGAAAAGTGGTAGGGCTGGGTATTGGCAAGGGCTTCATGATACGGTACGTATCACGATACATGGGTCACTATGATATATCACAATACGAGGTATATTGCGATATTCCACGTACTTCAACGGAAATGTAAAAACAGAGCTGAAATACCAGTTACTGTGTAAGATATGGGTAGTTTTAGTACATCACATCACATCATATTGATAATTCAGCAGACAACTGAAATTCAAAATCCAAATCTGGCAATTCCAGGCAACTAGCTGCTCAGGAGCGGAGATTGTAGTTAACAACTTGTTTGAAACTTAAGTGAAGTAAATTGCTGTAAAAAGGGATTTGAAGATCATCAAAAATAAAATAAAGTATATTTCCAAAAAATCACCTGTAGCACCCAGTATCGGATGAGGGAGATGGGGAAGGCCTGGTCGTAGCAGACGTTTCGACATCCCGGCTGCTCCGTGTTGCAGACAAAGTCGGTTTGCTCATCGTTCCAAACGTCCTCGGCCGCAACACCCAGCACAAGCATCCGGAATATGAAGAGGATGGTCAGCCAGATCTTCCCCACCATGGTGGAGTGGATGTGCACCTCCTCCAAGACCCCCCCCAGGAAGTTCCAGTCTCCCATTGTTTCACAGCAGCAGTGCTACAATGAACGAGGAAAACAATTTGAGTTATGATGATTATTAATGGAACCGGAACCATATTGGATTTTTGAAGTTGATACCGATATTTAGGATTATCTGATACATCACTCGACGAGAAACAATCTTGAAACATACAATATAGTTGAAGAGATATGAAGTTAGTTCAAAGTATTTACATGAAAGTTTGGGCTCCTGTATGTTAAACATGAAAATAAATGTCTTCCTCAAGGTGCATCGTTGGGTTTATAGTTCAAGATACGCTGGAGTTTTTAGGTTGATACTGCTAACAATATTTCATGGTTTTAAAAAATACAGTTTTTCAGGTCCAAGTATATAGATATTATCTTGAAAGGGATGCCTAGATTTGATGAAGAAATTAAATTGTGACCAGGATAAATTCTGAGACATTTTTACAGTTAAATAATCAACTTGTCAGTGCTCCCTGGTAGACGATCTATGCAATGAAGACAATGCATCTTTCACAAACCTTATTTGACATCAGTTTGTTTTTACACTTTTTGTGAAGGTGAAATCTAATACTGAAACAAACTAAAGTCTTAGAACCAGTGATGGAAATTGACTGAGTACATTTGCAACTTAAATAGTTTTGAGCTACTTCACTTCAGTGTTTCTATTTTTATGTCCCCTTCAATTAATTTCAGAGTGAAACATTGTACTGTCTATAGCACTAAAAATATTTTACTTATTTAAACTAATTCATTGCTAAAAATCAACTGTGGGTAAAATATTAATAACTAGCTCCACCTCTTACAACTACAACATTACATTTGCCTTATATATATATATATATATATATATATATATATATATATATATATATATATTGCAAATACATTTACTGGATAATGAATCAAATTGCTCCTATACTTTAAGAAGGCTACTAATAATTATATAGGCCTACTTAGTCAAATTTTGTAATGCAACAATTGTACCTGTTTGCAGAATAGTTTTACTTGAATAAAGAAAATCGAAATGCTTATTCCACCACAGCTGAGAAAAAGTTTTTTTAATTATACGACCAGTTTACAATAAAAACGAAGCCTTGAGACTAATTAAAATGCTAAAGTAATAAACAAGTATATCAATGTGAGAACTTATTGACCATGACAAAAAAAATGGCTTGGGAAAAAGTATATCTGTCCATTTGGTAATCACTAGATGTCATTAATCAAAACAAAAACAATATAATCAAGGATGGTAAGGTCTGAAAAATATTGAAACATTCCAAAAAGAGTGTTCTTACCTTTCATCTTGGATATGAAATAAACCATGAAGGCCTTTCTGTGAAAATGCAGCCGAACAAATCCTACAGACACATCAGTCACATCTTTCTCCTCTCGTAACAATGGTGGTGAAAACTGGACAAAAACAAATGGTCCCTGCTGGCTGTCGCTGATCACAATTTATAGGCTGTGAAAGACAAAAATGATCGATACTGTAGCAATGCTCTGATGCCATTTACCTCCCAGCAGTTTGAATGGACCCAATGCCAGCCCCCTGCCAGTCACATTATGTGCTGAAATGTGTTGTGAGATATTGAATAGTTTGAAGCAATTTTTTTTTGTTGAACCCAGAAGACCCTTAATTCACATAGCTGTGTCACTCTGGGTTGGCACCAAAGTGGAGCATGATCTATACAATAAATTGCCTTTGGAGTGGATCAATATCACAATTAAACATGTCCTAGACTGGAAGAGAGGATACCCCATATACTATCCAGCTTCCAGAGCATCTACTGTATGTATAAGAAATAGTTCAGCAGTGGAACAGTCCAAAACCTCCAAATATTCAGTCTATCGTCATAAGAAAACCGTCACAATTTTACATATGAAACGCTGAATTAGTGACTTTTTGGCAATTTTGTCTAAATCAAATTAATCTTCTCTAAAATTTCACATACAATTTCTAATTTACTAATTATTTCAACTGTAATCCCACTGTGAACTTGCTCATACAAACAGAACAGCGGATGAAGAATCAATAGATATTTGCAAATCTTTAGGGAGGTGATAAAAAGATCAAAGAGCAGTTTTCAGAGGTGGCAGGATATGTGAAACCCTAAAGTCCAACGCTGGTCAATGCGCATGTGTAATCCAGGTTTTTATAACCAATACGGAGATCAATGAGACATGTCCGATTTCATACATGGTTGCTTCTTCGCTTCGCTGTGAATCTAATTTAAATTGTTCCACCATGCTACTGATCCATTAAAAAGAAATCAATGAGCGACAGACAAGACAGTGCTGGTCTGTTTTTAATGTAGAGTACCAGTGTGGATCTGAATACTATTTCCAAAAGGGCTTCCCTCTGAATTACTTCCCATACTTTTTCCTCTATTTTGTCTCCTTAAAATAAAGTTTCTTTCTATAAACCTCGACTTGGTCAACTGTTTTCGTCCTTTAAATACCTGCGAGACATTATAACATCAATATCAATTTTACTTTATTTGACCAAGTTTTATGCAAAGGGAGAATTTACAAAAGGAAGTCCCACACAGTTTCCTTTTACTAAACGTTATCCATTTATTACTGAAAATAAGCGTTTCGTCCTACTAAAGATAGAAGATCAGGAGAATAAAACATGCAGGACAAGATTCCTTCTGCAAAAGCCATCAACACAGTCGTGGAAAAACACCAATGAGAAACTTTTAGTTTGTTCCTTCTTACAAAAAACAAAATGGAGAAATGTTCCAAAAATAAAATACCTCTTAGGAAAAAAAAGAAAAGAAAAGTAAAATAAATCCGACAGTAAACACCATGAAATTCAGACGGATTATTAATGTACATTTGAAACAGTTTGTGGTTAAAGTCACGGGTCGACAACAGTTTAATACTTTAAAGGATCGTGGCAGAGCTTCTGTGTATTTTAAACTCCGGACTTTTATTCTTCATCACAGACCAAACTCTTTACATGTTTGTCGTGTATTTTCTTAAATTAAAACAACTTTGTCAATCAAATGTATCAATCATCTCAATACTGTTCACAGTGACAGATTATCTGAAGCAAGTTTTATGTCTTTGAAATTGAATTTCTTACAGTAAAATGAACTTGTGTGGGTAAAAGACGGGGAAGAAAAACACAAGACATTACGTTATTTGTAATAAATAAGATAAAACACACAGAAACTCTGGTTTGGTTAGTCAACTCTTAACATACTGAATGTTCTTATTTTTGCAGAAATGGGTGCATATGCATAGGGTTTAGAAAAACAAGATTATCAGCATTATCAGGTTATCATATCATATCGTACGTAATATATAAAAAAAGGGACAATTATTCCTGGCTGACTGACTACCACTGAACACAGAAACCGCCGACCGTCTCACATTCCTGTCGGGAAATCTTTACCAAAACAACTTTTTATAAAACTAAGCACCAAGCAAAGGACCAGCATATTGTTCTTAAAATGAAGCCGCAAATACAAGCTTTCTACAAATGGTTCAGTGGACGTTACATTCATGTCAAAACAAACAAATCTTTTTCGCACAAAATGACCAACTCTGGTCCATCTGACATAGTGAAAGATAGGGTAGGGGAGCGGGTGCTTTGCTAGCGTCCTCCCGACTTGCGCCCGGCCCAGGACCGGGACCGTGAACGGGACCGTGATCTTGAGGCGGAGCGTGATCTGGAGCGCGAGGGCGTCCGCCGCACTTCCCCCTCCGTGTAATGGGACGACGACGCCGGGTTGTTCACCGCTTCCCGCTGCGGCGCAGATTTGGAGCGCGACCGAGATCTGGCTCTGGACTCTCTGCGAGGCCTCGGCCGGTACCTGACCACACAAGGAGACACTTTAAGACCATCTAGACGAGTATGGGACTGATCTAAACTATTGGGCTCTTCTATAAGAAATATTCTCTGAGTGTATTAGTACAACACCAAGAGAGTAACGGATGGAAACAGTGTGAAAGAGAAGTTGTACCTTTCGTCTTCACGGCTCCTGCTTCGTCCTCTTCCATTACCCCGCCCACGAGACCTGAACAAAGAAATGAAAAAGTCAATCCCTTTTCAAAGTAACATTTAAATTGGCTAACTATTGTTTTTACTTCACCAGCACCTGCTGTCCTAAAGCTCTTTGCTACTGTGTGCCGGTGGCTCGAGCATTTGTTTATAAAGCGAGCGAAAGAGAGATGGCAGGATGCACCATGATGAAGTTATGTATTTATATGTGACTGTCAGAATAATAGGATTCTTTTCACTGATGTTCTCGCTTACCGTTACAGGTCATTTATGATCAGAGAATTTATTTTACTATTTAATGAACATAATTTATTTTAAGTTCCCCGTAGGATGTTTAAGCGTAACAACAGCGAGGAGTCAGTTTGCGCCAACTAGTTAGTGAAGGAATGAACTCACTCTCTGGGACTCTCGGAGCGCCTGCGATGGCGATCATACGACTGGCTGCGTGATCGCCGGTCGTAGCTGCGACTGCGCGAGCGTCTGCGCCGGCCGTCTCTGTCCCGGTCGTCATGACGAGAGGATCTGCCGCTGGAAGGACTCCTATCCTTTGTTTTCATCTGGCCCGGCGCTGAGAAACAACACCACCAAACAGAATGAACTTTCATACAAGCCTCAGTGTGTGTGAAATTACAGAAGGAGCTCCTCAATAAAGACTCTTGAATTGTTATATTTGAATTTTTTTTTAAACTACAGATGCCTCCACGCCATAATTGAGCTAATTCACTGCTTCCAATAGTGCATTCATCACTCAAGCACAGGCAAACGCCCCGCTCACAGACTCGCTGTATGAAATAAATGAAAAGGTAAACACACTCACTCTTCCGGTCGCCCTGGGCAAACTGGATCTCGATCTGCCGGCCACAGACCCACTTCCTGTCCAGGCTGTGGAGGGCGTCCTCCGCATCTCGCACGTCCTCAAATGTACTGGCTGGTTAAGGGTTTTGTTTGCTCTCTTTTTGGGAAAGGCCACACAAGCTCAAATAAATGTTTTTTTTTTTATACCTCAGAGGGGCAAAGGAAAAAAACTATTTCCTCTCACATAAACTCAAAAAAATAAACCCAGTTAAAAAGGAATAAATAAATTCCACTCAAATTTGAAGTTACTTTTTTAACACAATGTATTATACATTTATTGTCAGAAACATTCACCAAACATTTTATTTCATTTGTGTGGCCTTATTTACAATATAAAACACTTATTCTATACTTAATACTTGATATGAAATAAAAAATTTAAAAAAGACAACAAATAAATACACACAAGTGATTTCTGTAGAGATAAAAGATGAAGCAAGCTTTTCAAACACATTAAATAATTGTCCGGGGATCAAGAAGACTACAAATGTATATATAAATATATATAAATAAACAAATCAAATACATTAAAAGCTGATTAAATTGCTTTGATTTAAAATTACAACGTCATAGATATATCACAGGGAAAGATTATAGGATTTTGTCGTCATGTCAAATTTTGTGGATTCGTCTTGGGAGGATACAAAATAATTCAGACTTGTTACCTTTGCCCATGCTTGACTTTGAACTTCATCTTGATCTTTACATTCTTTAATCGATTCCCACAGAGAGACTCGGGGTTTCCTGCTCGACCTTTATATCCCTTTTCTTTTCCCAATTCTTTGCCGCCATCTTTGATTCTTTGCCTTTGTCTCCTGTTCCTCTTCATGCTTTATTTTTCTCTTTTCAACCTTTGTCTTTACAGCTACTCTATACGGGTCTTTGTTACTCTTTGTGGCTGGTTCCACAACTGGATGACTTTACATTGTCTGAAGCAATAACAAGAGAAACACGTGTGTTAGATAATATTCAATCAAATTATTATATGCAACAACAACATAAATATGTCATCATTAAATGTGGGGTCAGATATTCTGGAGAATGCTTGTTGTCAAAATCACTTACTTTACTTTAGTGGTATGCAAACAAAGCCGTATGTAATCAAAGGGGCCCGTGGTAGCTAGAAACATGCCGGTTTACAGAGCCTATGCTGTGTATAAACACTGGATTTTTTTCAGTGCACACATTGTAGGCAGCAGATCGTGAGGAGAGATATTCACTGATTTTGACAAAGAGTGATTTTTATCAACTAGCTTTCTCCAGAATGGCTGATTCCACCTTTAAATCATATCTTCACTGCTGAAAAAAAATATAAATGAATTGATAATAAAAGGCAGAAACAGTGAAAACTCATTGGGAAAGGATATTGAATGTATGCAAATCCTCTCGGTCGACGTGTATAGTAGTCAAGTGGGATGTAGACATCTACTACCGGCCCATAGCGGCCAAACTCACGCCGCAAATCCTCCGGCCTGAATACCGTAAATACAAGTATATGACTCAACTGACCAGCACACGACCTCCTACATCATCAACCAGATACAACAGCTGGGAGAGCAGCTGAAAGACGCTTAAAGGGACAGTTCACCACAAAACACAATAAGACTGTAGTACTTCTTAGCTGGCAATCCCATCCACTTTGCTGCAGTTTTTAATCGAAACTGTAATTTGTTTTGAACTTCTGATGTGTTTTGGGGTAAACTGACCCTTTAAGAGATATGTATTGTACAGTATATTGTATAAAATCTAATGCAATGTAAAACCCACTGAAAAGTCTAAAATTGACTGAAGCTCAACTTGTTCAAGTTATAGTTTTCAGCAAATATAAAAAATATTTATTTTAACAGGGCATTAGTCAATATGTTTCCACCATAAATAGAAATACAGATTAAAATGTTTTTTTTGACACACACACACACACACACACACACACACACACACACACACACACACACACAGTAAATCAACATTTGGCAGTCATTATGCATTTGGATGATTTAAAACGGTTTACATGCTTGATATAACACACGTTAAGCTTAACTCTTGTTAAAAGCCATTGATGTTCTGTTTGGAAAGTTCAGTTAGATTATCAACGTTACGATTTATAAACGTTAAAATGACGTGACGTTCACTGGATATATTTTGATTCAATTAATGTCATTTTAAAGACATCTGTTGAGATAAAGAAGGTTTATAAATTAAACTTCACCAATTTAAAACACGTTTGTCAACCTACTCTCCACACTATAAGCCACGTATTAGTGTATGACAGCTGAATTACAGTAAATATACATTTTAAAAAGGTAAATATGTAATTAATATTAATAACGGATAACTGAAATAACGGTAACGTCTGTAGTCAGGTTTGATAACATACGGATTAATCATAAATGAGTCGTCTTTTAAAGGAAAATCCTCAAATGTATTTAATAAAATTAACCTAAAGATATAAACGTTATCTTATTTTATAAACAAGAGGGCGTGCGGACATAAACACAATACAAACAAAGAAACGCCGCCAGGAGGCACATTACTTTTTCAAATATTTGCACGTTGTTCTAACATGTGTTGATTTATACGGACGTTATGAGTGAAACGCGACGCTAATGATGAATATTAATCACACAAATCGCAGGTTTAATGTAACTTCAGGCTCCGACGAAGGGGCTAACGTTAGCTGCTACGCTAAGCCCGTTAGCCGCTGTTAACATGAGTTCAGTTAGAGACAGTTGGTCTGAATGAGGACTAACCTGGACTCATCCGAGATGTTTCTCACAAACAAAGATGCGTTTGGGGGCCTCATTAATCTGGCCATAAAAGTCCAACCACTAAGAAGAAAAAATGTTTATCTCTCTAAAAGAGAGGAAAAGCTGCAGTGCAAATATGTGCAGCGCATGCGCTCTTGTAAGGCGCCTTCTAGTTGTTCTTCTTCGCCATCACATTTCTTGCCAGATTGCAACCCCAGTTTAAGGTCCATACTGCCATCTATCGGGGCGGAGTACGTAGAACGGCATCAAGTTAACATTAAAATAGGCCCTTTTCATTTTTTTGTATGTATTTATTTATTTATTTCAGCATTTATTTCAGCATGTGATTATGTATTCATTGTATTTATTTATTTCTATATATTTTAAATATATTTATATGTTTATTTATTTATACTATTTTATAGATATTTTCCGGGTGTTTTCGCCTTTATTTGACAGATCGGTGTGGAGTGGAAACTGGTGTGTACATTGTCCTATTGAATGTTCCTCTAAAAATTCAGGCAAAAAAAATAACAGTGCCCCCTTTCTGGTAGAACACCTGCAGCTGTGAAGAAACAGGACTAAATAAAAACAAACTCTCTTCATCATTTTAATTTATTAAACTTTTTTTGTTCTTTGTATCACTCCCATGATTCCACCATCACTCAGTCCTATCTCAACCCATGGACACTACAAGTTACATTATTTCCCTACATTGCTCGTCTTCCTTTGTCAACATTCTGCAAACAAACTTTGCACGTCTACTCTATTTTATAATATTTATTGCTGCACATTTTTCTATTTTCAATTCATATTCTATCTTTGCAGTACTTAGTACTTGGTTTTAACTCTATCCCTTTGTTTATTGTAGCTACTTAAATAACATGAAAACGTCCTGAAAACGTACATGGCAATAAACTTGGATTTTCTGATTCTATGAGACTCGTTTGCTTCTGCTGATGAAAGTCACAGCGCCCGCAGTCACAGTCTGGAAAAGTGAGGAAGCAGAGAATAAATATGGCTGTTTTGATTCAAACATTTGATGTTTTTGTATTTATATCAGATTTTCTTAAAGAATTAACGCCGCTGACCTCAACCATCTCGTCCCCTTGGATCTCTCGAACGGAGCAGAACTTGTCGGTTTCAGAGATTAGCTTCCCATTCTCCTCTCTGACGGTGCACTATAACGACAAAACAATGGGAAACCAAACTGTTCCTTAACTCCTTTGCTTCCTGTGAACACGTTATATTAACGTAAGTAGGCCTACTCCATAAAACAATATGTTACAAAAACACAAACCCTAATGTTCTAAAACTGTGATCGATTGCACATTCCTGTAGGCTCTCATTGCCCACTTTTCAAAATTGTACAGCTCTTTATATTAAAGAACTCATAACAGCATACATAGCTCTCTTCTTATAATATTTTACACAGGAGCATCTTTTTCAAAGGCTTGAAACTGTGTTTGAAACAGAATTTCAAGCCTTTGAAACTTTTCTTTTCAGATTTGAATTATGTCAGGATTCTAATCCCACTTGTGCATCAATACAATACATTTTTATCAACCAATAGACATTTCACTTAGTGGAAATAATTGTTGTAAAGGGGATTTGAAGAATATTCACATTTTGAATGAACAAGGAGAAGTATACGAAGCCTCACTCAAATTTTCTAACATATATTCCCACTTTTCAGGGTAAAATGTTGCTCACATAGAAAGGTCTTGTCTACACTTTGCTTATATGTAAAGACAGTGAGAGGCGTTAGTCATACCTTAAACTTCCGGCCATCCATAATAGTCATCTCGGACTCCTTTCCCAAAGTGAATGAGTGGACCTTGGTGAAGGCGGGTGTCTTGATTGTGAAGGTGAAGTCGTTGCCAGTCCGCTCGATTACTATCACCGGTTTGACTTCCTTTCGCATTTTTATAACCATTGCAGGTGCACCTTGAAGACATATTTAAGGTGATATAATTATGCATACATTTGCATCTCTTTAAAAACTAAATCTAGAATGTTGGATGAAGCCAGAGTGAAAATATTTCAGTTCTTTAAAAAAATGCATTTTCAGCATATTTTTAAGAACAAAATGTCTCATAAATCAGACAATCAACAACCTACAAACAAATCCTTCAGCAATAACCTTTAGAATAGTGCCAAGAATGATAATGGAAAGTATAGTTGATGTAGGTGTTTTAGACGTTGAGATTTTTTTGCTCAGAGTATTGAAAAAAAATAATGTTGAGATAATGACCGCTAAAGATGGTTGTATAGGAGAAATATACAGACACAAACAGACAAGGTTTTGTAAAATGAACACATAAATATACATTTTGGACCTATTAATTATACTAGTGTGAAAGAAGAAATGCTATAGAAGCCAAATAGACAAACATCTCAAAATTGACCAGTGCTTGAATAAAATAATGTCTTAGCCTTAAATATGAAAATGTTCTCACCAACTTCTTTTAAGAATTCCTCCAGGTTTTCCTCAGAATAAACTTTCCAGGTTCCGCTGAAGTCCATAGCTGCTGGCTGTGCGTCTTGCCCGAGGATATTTGCTGTTCTTGTTCATAATCATCCCTCTCTCTCTCACAGACACACACACACACACACACACACACACACACACACACACACACACAGCTGGTTGGCATGTTGGGGACTTCAAACTCCCTGTTATTTGGACTGAAAATCTCCACTGAGAGCAAGGAAAGACTCAATTCACAATTAGTCTTCATTCACAGGCTGTGGTGTAACATCTTTAAACTATGGAACAACAGATAATATTAAAGGTGCAGTGTGAAGAAATTAGTTGCATTTTCTTAGAACAGACTTGGAAGAAATGGTATATAATATTCATAAGTATGTTTTGGTGAGTGTATAATCGCTTGAAAATAAAAGCTGTGGTTTCTTTAGGCCTATAGGAGCAGTGTTTCTACAGTAGCACATAAATAAAAGAAACAACAACTTCAATTTTCAAGCTATTATTCACTCATTTAAACACACTTGAATATTATATTCCATTTACCAAGTCTGTTCTGAAAAATGCCAATCAATTCTACACACTGCACCTTTAAGTAATGGATTGTGGCATTGAATAATAGCCGGAAAATGCATGAGAAAAATCCGTGCATGGATCGACAAAATCCAAAAGCATTTTACCACTGAATTCAGACAATGACATAGTTTTATTTCAGACAGGAATTATTAAAGCTTGTCCCTTTGACATTTGTTTTTCCATGATATAAAAATACTTCAAACAACAACACACAGAAATCAAACACATTTTAAGGCAAACATGTGTAGGCAGCAGAAGCACAGGCAGTTCAGTGCAGATGTGAAAATGAGATTCACTTTTTCTTGAATCTCCCAAAAACAAAGTCTCGTAAACATGCTCATGTATCAGGGAACACAGTGACGTGGAGCTAAGACAAACTGTGGGAATGTAACTTGAAACGGACACATCATAAATAGATGAAGAGTGGAGCACGTTTTGCACAGAAGCATTTGTTTTCTGTCTGTTAATAATACTGTTTCAGTCCCTGAGAGAACACTGACCAGTCATGCAGCAACGTTAAATACAGCGAGTGGTTTGTATTAGGGGTGGGAATCTCTTGGCACCTCATGATTCGATTCGATTCCAATTCAGAGGTCAACGATTCGATTCAAAATCGATTTTCAATGCATCTCAATGCAAAACATTTTTTATGTACATACCCATGTGTGAATTTCAAAAATATATTTATATGCACATCTGAGTTTGCTAATCACTTCCTACTTTTGTGATGATCATTAAAGACAATCAACAGATGAATTGCCTTCTCTAATATTGTATTAAGAGAAAAGCTTTTCTTGTCACAAATATGACTTTCTATGAACAGTGCAATAATCAATGCAGCTTGCATTTCAACACAATATGGAAGTATGTAAAAACTAAACCGATTCAGTTTTATTTTATTTCTAATCTCGTAAATCATGTTTCTATAGGATTTCTATTCTATTATCTATTATTTTCTATGTCATTTCAACACATTGTACAAAAAGTATGGCTTGGAATTCAGCTCTCATACAAAAACGTAAACAGAGATAAAGCCGGTGCAGGTCATGGGTTTGCTGCTCTCAGTCCTTTTGAAGCAACTTTGGAAACAACTCGCACATGTGTGGTGTGCATGTGCAATGGCGCAGGAAGTTTTAGTATTTCCAAAAAAAAAAAAAAAAATCGATTATTAACTTTTCTGAATCGATTCAGAATCGTCCGAGAGAGAATCGATATTAATCGGAAAATCGATTTTTTTTCCCACCCCTAGTTTGTATACAGGCCTCAGTCAAACAATAATTGCAGTTTATTTTTGAATTTTTACTTTTTTCTTTTTCACCAGGACACTAACAGATTAAAACATGTTTAAGTTCAAGTTAAAGCCTGATCCATAAGGATTTAAAGGCAGACACCGATAATGATATTTAGCATAATTTTTGAAATATTATAAATATAGATAAGATTTTTTCTGATGCATGCGCTAGAGCAAAAGACAAATTATCATCAAAGCTATTAGGGACCATGAATGTTTGAATGAACAACAATAATTCAACAAAATCCATCAAATCGTTGTAGCACTCAACACATTTTTGGCCTTTCAGAGCAGCAAATCCTTGTTAATTTTTTGGCTGATAAATATGGCAAAACTGATATGGCAATCACTGGCAACTTATCGGTCGAGGTCTTCTTCATGGATTCCTTATGTTGTGCTTTACTATAAACTCCACCCGTCTTGTTCCCGAAGCTTCTTAAATCAGCGCTTCTCTGTCCTTTTTTGGGACTTTTTGATGCAAGTCTGCTTGTAAAGACACAACTCACTTACATTTGGCTTCAGGCTGCAGTAAAACCCTGAAATAGCCAATGTGCAGCGGTGCATGCTTTGGTAATGTGTCCAGAAATACTGCTGGAGAAAAAAATAAAAAATAAAAAAAATTGCATAATCTCATATCGTTAACTGAAACTGAACACGGACAAGAATAATACTTCAAATTCATAAATACTTAAGCGTCACTACGGCTCCCGTTCAGCCTCGGTCGTCCACTCATTGACTAAAACAGACGAAAAATAAGAGTAAACGTTCAGTATGTGTTCCATCATACGAGTGAGGATCTCATTCCTCTTTGTTGGGGCCGGGATCGCTAAGGCAACGTGACAGTTTCTGTGTCTCCTCCTGGTCCTGGTCCGGCTCATTGGTCTCAGCGGCGTCGCCCTTGGTTACCTGTGCTGCGCTCTGATTGGTTCCCAGGGGCGGTTCTGTTACCATAGTGACGTCATCACGAGAGCCGGGATGCGGTCGAGCCGTCGGGGCTTTGGGGCTCTCGCTGACGTCATACGTGTAAACTTGGTGTTCTGGGAAACAGAGGCAGAGACACTACTATTGGCTACTATATAACTATGTAACAGGAATTTGTGATCACTTTATTGACTGCTCTGCTATGTCTTAATATTTAGCCGATTAGTTATCCAAAATGTGTTTCTGTTTTTAATTTTTGTCGCTAGTAATAGATATTCGATATCAGGTTACTTTCGTTTGACTGTGTGATTCTGCCGCGAATGTAGAGGGCAGGCAGCAAAGACTCAAAATAGTATTTAGAGAAGAAGTCTAGTCTAAAAAGTGGAATGGTTGTGGTGGACAAAATGCAAGTGAAAAATAATGTAAAAAAATAAAAAAAACTTTTTATAATTGAAAATCTTGCATGTTACAGTTTTTACCCATCGTCTAGAAGAAGCAGCCAAAACACAAACAAGTGACTTTTTGATTTGGATGTCAGTGAGAAATCTGTACTGTGTGTTTTACCGACCTGGTTCAAAACAAACTTTTCTCACTGACGTCGTCTCTTGGGGTTTGGCAGGAACTGTGAGGTAGTGACTCATCTGTGAACCAGACACATTAAAGATTCATTCAAAGTTAAACAACTTCAACAACTTAAGTATTAGAGAATCAAACCTGATAATCTTAATCATAGAAATCTACATCTTAATAAGACTGAAATGAGTGTGCTTTGTACATCCTATATTATGGATCTGAGTCAGATGTTTAGTTCTTGTATTTCTTATTTTTTTTGAAAAGCAAAAAGAAATAAAATAAAAAAAAACATTTATTTTTGAAAAATCGTACAAATCAAAATAGACTCAATACTATCAATTTGAACACGGTTTTGGTTGAACTCACCCTCCTCTCCATCTCCACTCGCTGCTTCCTGAAGCGAACTTCACTCACGTCCTCAAACGGGTCCATCCTCAGGTCGTGTCGACTGTAGGAGCGCAGCTGAGGAGCAGAAACACATTTATCTAAAACTTTATATCTATATTATTATTATATATCATTTAAACTATTCAAACACTTCTGCTCTACTATAAATAAATAATAATAATAATAATAACAATAATAATAATAAATGTAGCCTAAACATATCTAAAAATGTATTCCTTCCAATTGCATTTTTTATTATTATTATTATTATTATTATTTTTTTTTTATTATTATTTTTTTTTTTTATGTCTGTTTTATTTATTCTTAATGTTTTAAGTCTGCTTAACTTGTTGGTTGACATTTAATAGACATCGGTGGACAATAACAGTCTATTCTATTCAACTCTTTTCTAACTCTAACACCATTTTGTCATCAAACAAACTGCTGATAAACGGACCCTCTGCCTAGTCTGCTGTAAATGGCCTCTCAGGACTTTTCTGATTTCTGCCTCGCGACTCTTGGAGATGCTCGGGATCGCCCGCCGTTTGTCCGGTGCTCTGGGCTGGATGTTTCTATGGCGACACACAGAAAGTAATCACTACATTATAAGACCTATTATTTCATCAGTATCCTTAATAAAGGGCTGAAATAGAACTGAAGGTTAACATTTACAATGACCTATGCAGGGATTTGATTTATACAGGTGGTTAACAACCTTATGGGCTTCTGATTTCACATTTAAACACTTATGATCAACATTTCGGTGGCCATGAAGGGTCAATATACCACAGCTTTAGCAAACACAATGCAAATAGATAAAAAACAAGGAAAATAAAGAGATAGTCATTCAGAACACGGCAGAAAGCTATAATGCAACCAACAACCACAAAGGAATCTATTTTGTTTTGTATATATAAATCCTGCACACTGTTCATACAGTACATAATCAGAAACTCACCCACACTGTACATAAAGCATTTTAACCCTCTAGAGCAGAACACCAAAACTCGACCAAGTAAAGATCAAGACCAAAAATATTATTAATCCTCTCAGAATTTTCCCCTATTTTCTCTGCTAATCCATAAAGTTTTGCACCTTTTCATTGGGACTATTCCTTCAGACAGAGTTAAAAACCAAAATGGTTCCTGTTGATACTCACTGCATAGAGACGGAGCTGACGATGGAGGGCAGCTTGGGCGCTGCGGCCCCTCCGCCCTCCACCAGCATCATGGCCTGTTTCAGCTCCATCTTGTTGTAGAAGGAAATGAGCTGCGGCTCCGAGGATCGCTCGCCCGCGATCAGCCACTTCTTCACGTAGGACTTATTGAAGCGGTTCAGCCTGAAGCCAAGCAGAGAATATCACAAAGCCATTTAAAAATATATTATTTTCTAGGAGCTCTGTGGCAAAGTGGGTATAGCGTAGTAGCATATTGGCTCAGGCCTCGTCGCAGTGGTCGCGGGTTCAAATCCGAACCATGGACCTTTACTGCATGTCATCCCCCCTCCCTCTCCCAATTTCCCCTCTACTCTTCAACTATCAATGAAAAGGTTAAACACCTGAAAACATGTCATATATATATTATTATTATTATTATTACATATTATTTTCTGGTAAAAAATCTGCTTTAGTAAGAGTTGGTTGCAACTTCTTCTTCTCTTTTGAACATGAAAAATATAATTTGAGTTTTATATGTTTCTGAGGAGTGAGGACCCTATTTTTTTCTTGCTAATCTCCTCCTTCTAATTAATCATTTTACAATATATAAAC
This sequence comes from Hyperoplus lanceolatus, assembly GCA_026929865.2. NCBI lineage: Eukaryota > Metazoa > Chordata > Actinopteri > Uranoscopiformes > Ammodytidae > Hyperoplus > Hyperoplus lanceolatus. Next base: position 7,618,542 of record CM049413.1, on the reverse strand, counting down.
ATAGTAGGTATCCTCACTGATTCAAACCCTGCACATCAAACACATTTTGTTCAAGAAGTGGCTAAGAAGAAACGGTACATCAGAGGAGAAAGAGGACCTACTTGTCTTTCCAGTGATGGTGTCCGTAGTGACCGCAGATGTCTTCGATTCCTGTGAGGAGATGATCCAGGAACTGAACAGAAATGAGATTCAAAGAGTCAAAAGTTTGATCTTTCAGGTGTTCTATTGTAACTCTGTTCCTCTCATGATTTACTGTTGTCTTATTTGTTGTTGCTTTTGCTGTTAGAACTCAAACTGTTCTTGCTGTCTGACCTGTGTGTGAATCTCCTCGTTAATGGATCTCTTGCTCTCCTTCTTCCTCTTCACGGCCAGAAGCTCCACCAGCGGCCTGATGGTCATTCCCTAAAGACAGACACAGACACAGACACATGTTGATATGATATGAAGCTTATTTCTCACTCATTGATATGATACACTGTCAGATTAGCAAACAAATCATAATTTACAAATAGATATTTATTTTATGCAAAAAAGTTGTAAACCGTCACAGAAATGGGATTCAAAAAGTTAATGATGTTGATTTCCCTGAATCAAAATAGTCGCCAGATTAAATTTCGGTCAATTCAGCTTTACGTGAAGAAAATGTTGTGTAGTTAAATTCTTTTTTAATTTTAAATTTTTTGGCATTTTCAAGCTTTATTAGACAGTACAGAGTTGAAATGGGGAGACAGAGAGAGAGGGGGATGACCTGCAGTAAAGGTCCCCGGGTCAGATTCTTTAACAAAAATCATAATTTTTCGAGCAAAACATTCTGTAACTTAAAGGTTCTCCGAGGAACTTTCAGTTTGTGTTAATTCTTGCACCCCCTTTGGACAAAAGCTGTAGTGTTTTTACTGTACCAGCTGTAGATCCTGGGTGAGCGTACCCATTACAAAGGCATTAAGAAAAACTATATAAAAATAGAATTCTTTGCATTGATGGTCTCATTTGCTGTTACATGTAATTTATGATCAACAGAGGAAACATGAGACTGTTTCAGAAACATTTAAAAGTTCCTCGAAGCATCTTTAAATGTATTTTATCATCAGGAAAACTTAGACGGTTTCAGAAATATTTAGAAGTTCCTGGACCTCTCACCTAGCCTGGCATTCCCAGACCTGCCACTAGGCGCTGGCAAATTAAATTTGCTGTGCGTGTTGGTCTGGACACGCTCCGTTGAAGCTTTATCAAGAAAGCCAGAAATCTGGCTGGTGGTTTCAATTGGTTCTATCTAATATGGGAGCGCCAGAGCCCTTTATATGGTACTCTGGGGCGGACGTAACCGGATGACGACAGTGACATGCATGCGACGTCGAAGCCGTGATAGTAAACATCAAAGATGGCTGCGGATATGTTGTGTGAGTTTGAGACTGCTTTGGCCTCGACCCTTAACGATTTGGAAGACGGCACTCAAAACTTTCATTAGCAAGTAAGTGGAATGTTCTATTTTGCCGACCGACAACGGCAAACGTTTAATTTAACAGTTTAACAGCTGTTCGCTAAACGAACGGGGCTTACGTCACCTTGTGCATCGCTCTGATTGGTTGTAGTGCTATCCAACTGCGTGCAGTAGCATTTGAAATGCACGAGTAGGAGCCGCCCCTTGAGTTGGAAATTACTATTCGTGGCCAGACCCTCTATCGTTCAAGATATCAGGGTCTGGATTTCCAGACTACCTCTCACCTGCACAAAGACAGTGAAGAAGATGACGGTGATGATGGCTGTGAGGAACATGTTCTTCATCTCGTTGTCTTTCAGCAGAAACCCGAGAGAGAAGGCGATTGCTCCTCGCAGGCCACCGTAGGCCACGATGAACTGGTCCTTCTTGGTCAACTTCACAATACGGAATTTATTAATGATGAACGTGAGGCCGATGACTCCTGAGACACAGAAACACAGAATACACATGCGCTTTAAATAATCTTGTGTGTGTGAGAAATACAAATTAATACTAATGATATCACATCAATCATTCCCTTTTTTATATAAGTATTGAGATGTCTTGAAATTCAATCAGAAATATGCAACAACCTTTTGCACAAACACTTCAAAGACTCTTCCCCATTTGAAAGTTTTCCCCAATCTAAAATCCCTCCTGAATAATCCAACACTGTTTTATTGTGCTGACCTAATACTCTGGATATCAGACAGAGGATGACGGTTACTATGACGAAGGTCCAGTTCCAGGCGTGAGGCCCGGCTACCGTGGAAACGCCGAGGAAGATGAAGATGAGCGTCTCACTCACGCTGCTCCACATCTTCAGGAAGTACTTGATGGTCGTGTAGGACTTGTGGGAGATGTTCGCCTCCACGTACGGCCGCATCGTCACGCCGCACGCTATCAAGCTGTTTGGGACGAGGAGGGACACACACAGGAGAGGGACATGTGAACTCAAGAACACAGAGTGAGGTTTAACAGTACAGTCTTTAAAAAAAATACTTTATATAGCCTATATATTTATTTTCAATTTTTACAAAACAAGATATACTCAGATATAGGACATTCCATATAAACAATAGGAAACAATAAGCACAATTAAATTATAGTACTTAAATATACATAAACAGAAATAAACAAATGAAGCCTATAAATAACTTACCGGGAAAAAAGGAAAAAAAAGACAAACATTGCAGTCCAGATGTAAAGAGGGCGTGTGGCTGCAATACCGCGGTCCAGCTACTCACAGACTAACTCAAACAATGTGCATTTATTTTGTTTGAAAATTTGACTAAGGTAAAGTGTGATCAATTCAAGTTTATATACGTAAATAGTTTTTGAAAATACGCCATTTCAGTTGACTTGCTGATAGTTAGATGAGATGGACTACAGGCTAAATGTGAAGCTTGAGCCAGCAAGACCCCACACGTAAGGATGTAGGCATTGATATGACCAAGTCAAGTTAGATCACTGAGCAGAGATCTACTTACGACATGATGCCGGACAGATGGAAGACCTCGGCGGAGAGATAGGCCATGTAGCTGTAGAGGAAGACGAACAGCGGCTCGATGACTCGTGTGTGGGACGTAAAGCGAGAGGTGAAAGCTCCAAGGAGGCCGTAGAAGGCTCCTACCAACAGCCCGCCCAGCGACACCACGAACACACACACCACACCGAGCAGCGCGTCCAACACTGTCACTGTGCCCGCGTGAGAGAACTCCTCAAACAGGTGGTACAAAACCTGAATAGATAGAATAGGTATTATGTTATTTTCTAGGGATAAACCGATTCCTTGTTTTAACCAATTCAGATCTGATTCTGATACCAAAAGAAATGGAATTTTCCTCTTATTAGCCACTTAGCCAAGTAGGGATGCACCGATCCACTATTTTTAGTTCCGATCCGATTCCGATATCTGGGTTTTGGATATCGGCCGATACCGATACTGTCCGATACGATATCATAATTATTATACAATTCTTTGTTTGTGGTGACTTTATGTGTAAGGCTAGGAAGGCTTAAAGAGGACCTATGATGCTTTTTGACTTTTATGACCTATAAACGTTGTTATGATGATTCATAGTCATGCTTAACCATACTAAATTATCAAATAATGACTTACATGCATTTCGACATATTCCCTGCTGACCGTCTGGGGTGTCTGTGCAGAGCACTAAACACTATTCTAGCCAGTCGAGAAGTCACGTCTTCAAAGCGGTCTACCCTTTCATAATTTGTGACGTCGCATAAAACTTTGTGACGTCTCCACGCGGATGTTTCCATGTATGGTAATGCTGTCACTTCCCTGTTCGCGTCTGCCTCGCGCCCTTATAGGTCCATGCTCGCGCTTCCCGCCACTGAAAGTGTTCCGGAAGGAAGGTAACCAATCACAACGGAGTGGGGTTTGCAGGAGGGGGGGAGGGGAGCGGAGATGGCCAAAGCACATGCGGAGGGAGCCGAAGCACACACACTCAAGTGTTGACAGGATGTGCTGGATCGCCAAAATAAGAGAAAGAGCTTCCCGAAAATCTACATAGTTTTTTGTGATGTGATTCGTGTCAGGTTGCTCTATAGCAGTGTAAAACAAGAAATTAAGACCAGAAAAGTAGCATAATAGGTCCTCTTTAAGCAATTCTTATTTAAAAGAGCAAGAAATACACGAATGGATTCGGGCCGGTCCGAATAATTCGAATATCCAAAAACTTGTTTAAGTTTGTATTCAAAGCTCAATTCAGTATTCCAAATATATATATTTTATTTATATATTTTATGTTGGTTTTTTTGCACAGGTAGCTTAAACTGCAATATATGTTGTCAGCAAATATTATAACTCAGATATACACGTTATACAACAATTGTTAAAATATAAATGTAATGCTCATTTAAAATAAATTATCAAATTATTTGAACTTTGACCTCGTTGGCCACCGTCCTTTCAAAGAGCAATCGGTGATACACCAGCTGTTGGCTACATGACATTGTCAGAGCGAGGCAAACTAAAAGCGGCACCAAGCGCAGTAGGAATACAGAGATGGAGGAAGAATATCAGCATATGTTTTTCCCTTAACTTTATACTACAACATTAGCGTGATCTCGGAAGGGAAAGCAGTGCTCGGCAAAATGCTAACGTTAGCTTAGCTTAGCTGTTTGTTTTCATTCCCTATGCAGCACTACTATTGCCAATCAACAGTGACTGCCTTGCATCATAGGAATACGCGGTCAATAATGGATATAATATGGACACAAAAGACTATCAATATTGGATCTTTTGTATGGATTTATAAATCCCCGAAAATGCATGTTCCAGGATGGATTAATAAACTACGATGGCACAGCTGATTTGGAACGGAACAACAGCTCTGTTCGAGCCTGGCTCCGCTCGCCCGCCTACTTCCGGCCAAATTTTATTTTCCCTTCAGTAGTCATGCTGCATTCCTTTGTACTCGGAACTCGGAAATTTCCGACTTGGTAGTTCCGAGTTCCGACCTGTCGGTGTTCCAGTGCATCTGCTCGGGAAAGTATGGACCTCCTTTCTCATCCAAATAATTAAACGTTAGGCTACATCAAGTAACCATTGCCAGGTACCGGTAGATCCAATAGACTACAATTCAGCCGTGACTCAACATATGGACTTCAAAATCACTCTTTTTAGCCAGTTTAACGGTTCAGATTGTTGTTGTGACGTAATCTGCGTCATCTCAGTGAAGTCGGGACAGGCAGACGTTGCCCGAGTTCCGACTCGGAATTCCCAGTTGAACAACCGTTTTATTGCACTTTTCCATGTCGGAAGTCAGAAATTTCCGAGTTCCGACTACAAAGGAACGCACCATCAGTCTGGGTCTGCCAGAGATTCGACAGCCGGTCCAATCAGCGAACAGAGCGAGTGGCTGAGAACGATGACGTCGAAGTCGCGCTCCAGTTTCAGTTGCCAGAAGCCGGTGTTGTGCCGAATTCCCACTCCCCCGCAGGATCCCACTCCCCTACGCGATTCTTAGGCTTTGAGGAAACTGTTAGTTGGCTATTTAATTAATGTTTCATCAAAATATAAGTTATGTTGTGCTGCACTAAATAGACGTACTTTGGAGCTGCACTTGAAAAACGATGTTGATGTCGATGTTGTGCTACACTGTCCTATTATCGAAATGACGGTAATATGTGAATTATGTTGAAGTTGCGACTGCTGTTATGTCACTGTCTGGTAAAAGCGAGAATCCTTCTGTGTATTCATTTGTACTAATCATTTTTAGTAGAACTATTCACTTCTGATTCTTGATTACGTTGTACTTGCTGTTATAGGTATACTCACGCGTAGGGGAGTGGGATCCTGCGGGGGAGTGGGAATTCGGCACAACACCGGCTCATGACACACGTGACGACCAAACGTTATGCGATTGGTTGGCTAATCCAGAGTGGCACTGGGCAGATCCAATAGTTTTAAACTTTAACAGACACCCGCCTCCATGAGTGAACGTTTGCCAATTACAGCACTGCCAGACCTTCTGTACAAATGAAATGAAGTACGATGGTCTGGTAGCACCAGGCTAGCTCTGTTCGCTTCCACAGGAAAAAGTAAGAAACTCAGACTTTGGTGTTTTTTTTAGAACGAGTATTCAAATCCTATCTCCCTCCACCGAACGTCGGCATCTGCTCGCGCGGGGCTTTCGCTCTTTCATAGTTTATAAAAAAAAATTAAAAAATTAAATTAATTTTTTTTAATTTTTTTTTTTTTTTTCGGATTTTATATCGTCAGTCCGATATCCGATCCGTAGATTTCGCCCATATCGGAGCCGATACCGATACTGGATCGGCGCCACCCCTACTTTAAAGTATCCACAAGGAACCTTCAGTTTTATTGATTCAAGTGCCCCCTATGTACGGAAGTGGTATTGTTTCAAAACCTGCTGTCCAAAAGATATTTGCTATTTCGTCAAGGAAGCAAGTAAAAGAGAGACAGCATGATGCGCCCTTATGAGGTAATCTGTTTTTATGTGACTATATCAGAAATGAGACTGTTTCATAAACATTCCTCATTTCTCGTAGGAGGTTTCATTAAAAAAGCAATACAAATACTTTAAGATTATACTTTAATGCATCACTTTGAGTAAAACTACCAAACCTTTCTTTAACTCACCACAGTGACGGCGTCGTTAAGCAGCGACTCTCCAAACACCAGAATGTGCAGCAGTTCGTTGATGTGAATCTCCTCGAACACGGCGAGCACCGCGACGGGGTCCACGGCCGAGATGATCGACCCGAACAGCAGACAGGACAGCAGGTCCACGCGGGCCAGCTTCGCCCCTTCCAACTGACACACACCGTACATCGTCCCACCAATGAAGAAGGCGTTCCATAGAGTCCCAATCACTGCGAAAACTAAGATGGTGCCCAAGTTCTCCGTAAAGGCTCGGATAGGCAGGAAGTAGCCCGCGTCCAGGATGATGGGGGGAAGCAGGTAGAGGAAGAAAAGCTTTGAGTCCAGCACAGGAGCTTCCTCGCCGAACGCTTTGATTAAACCGCCGACGAGAAGGCCGACGAATATCAGCAGGCAGCTCTCAGGCACCACGTTAGACACCCGGGGGATAATGTGGAAACCTATGGAGAGAGAGAAGGTGCACATTGGTGGCTGGTAATACATCTACAGTGCCCACCGTTGCTACCATTGTGTCCTTGAGCAAAGCACTTAACCCCAAACTGCTCTAGGGGCTGACCCTGAGCTCTGACCCCCTCCGAAGACACGTTTCAATGTGCCTTGTGTAAATTGACTAATAAAGATAACTTAATTTATCTTAACTCAAAGATTCACAAGATAATTCACTTGTGCGTCTGGGATAAAAGAAAAAAAATCACCTTTTGGGTGTTTTCAGGGGCTCCGCACTATGGAGTCCATATACCAGAGCAGGCTGCATAATATCATTGCATGACTCTCCCAGGTGAAAATCAAACTTGATTAGCCGAGTTCTCTCCATTACATCATGGTGGCTGTGTGGATCTAAAGTCGTTAGAGCCGGTTTCTTTCAAAATTTCCAACATGTTTTTGACATTTCATGCCCTTTATACACTGTAGTCCCTTTTGGTAGAGCAGCAGTTTGGGCTGACATTAAAAACAATATTCCCTCAGTCATTCATTGGTTCTTCTCTGCAGAGTCTTCATGAAATATAAAACATGTTGCAGCTGCCGCAGGAGAACAAACAGGCCGTCTAAATATATATTTGTGTGGTTTAAACTCCATCCATTTAATCTACATTTAACTGGAAGAGCTTCACCATCATCAGCCTTTGTTACCAAGGCCTACAACAAACAAGCCATATCACTGTGTATACTAATCTTTTTTCTTGACTAAATTATTTATCCTCAGTCTCTATTTTATTTAAACCTTTATTTCTACAGGTATTAATCCCATTGAGACACGGGGTGTGTGTCAATCTCAAGAGAGAGACTTGTTCAAATAATGAATTCCATAATGAATTTGCTCCTGTGGGATTCCTAATTTATGTTTTAGTTTCACATTTTGACCGGTTTGTTTCTCAGATGAATGAGGCCTTGACATTCAGCTTCTCTGTCATGTGACTTTAAGCTCTAACAAACGTTTTTCTGCCCCCCCCTAACCCTCTGAGACACACTGGGATCTTTGTAATCGAGCAGTGCATTAGGACAGGAAGTGGGACCGGCCCGACTGAGACAACAGCTGGACCGAACAGATAAGACGCCAGTGAGCTTCGTTCAGCTCAATCCATTTACTACAGACTATCAGAATCACCTCTGCCAGAATGTAATCGCTGTTTTTTAACCTAAAGAAAGGCAGACAATATACACCATTAGGTCAAGATGTTTCATTATTTCGTTAACACTGAGGAAATTAACGGGAATTAATTAAAGGTTTACAAAGGTCAAGTCTTTCCTGCTAAGTCTCATCGATCCAGATACCAGTGTTTTCTTTTTCCACAATAACACTGACTGATGCTCTGAATTCTTAATATCTGACAACTTAATAATAAAGTAATACAATAAATGCCACAACATTTAGGAGGAGACTCTAAGAAGAACTGAGTTAACAGATAAACTTCGGCTTATACTACGATATTTTTATCAAATTATTATATGATACTGGCCAAAGTAAAAACAAGATCTACTCTATAAAAAAACATTATTAAAAATAAATACAAATGGTACAACATTTCTAATTTACATTTAAGTATTGCACAAAAACTGTGTTTTACAGAGGCATATATAGATACTGAAATTACACATGTTCACAGCAGCACTATGAAAAAAAATGCAAAGTATTTCTTATTCCTTTAGCATCCAGAGTTTAGCATCTCAACATATTGTATGAGGAGTGTTGTCATGACAAAGCAAAATCAAATAATTTTTATTCATAACAGCCCAATATCACAAATAGCCATTTGCCTCAGTGGGCTTTAAAGCAACATGACACCCTCTGTTCTGAGACCCACGCGTTTGATTAGTCTGAACAACTGCTATGGACAACCCATTAGTGAGGCCGAAATTAAACTGTAATCCTTCAACATTTGCTTATGTTACGCACGCACACACACACACACACACACACACACACACACACACACACACACACACACACACACACACACACCCACCATCAGGTCCTGGAATAAGTTTGTGGAAACCCTGTTGGCGCTCTGTCAGCAGCAGTTAATGGAAAGTATGAGGAAACACTCGACTGTTCACATATCCAACATTACATAGAGAAAGCCTTTGTGGTTGTGGGCAGGAGTTACTAGGACATGCACATTATATTTCTTGTGGACATTTACATTTTTAGACATGGACACATTCAACTAAATAGCTACCTACCAAACTTTGGCTGTGCTTTTTTTGTGCATGATTATTATTTTTGTTTTATGTCTGCAGACGTTTACATACGTCAGCCTAATTCTATATGTGGAGAGAAAATGTGGCATATCAGGGCCCAAGGTTTTTCATGTTTTTTCCCGCAGTTAAAATAAGCAGCTCATATTTCTATATTAAATTCTCAGTCATTATTTCTGTTTTAGCCATTTGCTGTTTAGGAAAGGTACCATTTGAATTTTTCTTCTGCCTCAGTTTTGGAAGCTCTACCCCATCAGTCCCTCTGTGATTTGAGAGATGTCGTGTGTGTGTGTGTGTGTGTGTGTGTGTGTGTGTGTGTGTGTGTGTGTGTGTGTGTGTGTGTGTGTGTGTGTGCGTGCGCGCGTGTGTGTGCGCGTGACTCACCAAGTTTCATGAGGAGGGCCAGTAGAATCCAAAGTGAGATCTCAAACGGTCTCCTCACGTGGTCGTAGTTGAAGGAGAGAACGGGGAAAGCCTTCTTATGATGTTTGGAGTTAGTATTATGGTTACCATGGGAATCAGACCCATCTCCATCTGTTGCTTTGGGCGAATTTATTAATGTATCGTTGGTTTCAGACACATCACGACTCGCGGCGGCAACATAGACGAAAATAAGCATCAGCAGAATACATATCGACGCCGTTAGACTGCAACTACTTCTCTGCGTGTGACGTAGCCCAGCCATTTTCACACGGTTTGTAGACTGTTGCTATGAACTGTTGCTATTGCTACTATGTACTACTATGACTACTCCTCTGCTCTAGATTCGATGGAGATGAAGATTAGGCGATAAGTACGGAAAGCGAGCGAGGGGCGCCACGGAGGAGAAGCGCGCACTTTTACGCACACACTCTCCAAGCGGCATCCTCAAATTACGCATAGTTGTGGAAGAACAAACGGTGGTGTATGTTGCTAATTAAAAAGCTGACGTCATCTATTGGTGGTTACATTAACGTAAACGCGTTTTTCTTGCCTCTTGAGGTGATTTTAAGCCTGTCGGGTCGATGCTGCTGCATTGAGCCCGATGATGTTTTGTTTGAGAACTCGCATCAAGAAGCGGCTTCCATCCGTCTGACAAAAAACTCCCACACTGCTTTCTTCTTCTCTCCACGTTAATGTGCAGATAATAGTCTGACAGAAGGCGACCTCTGCTGGTACGGAGGACGACCACCAGGCAGCCTACACAACAGGCCGAAACACTCAAATTCTGCACTAAAATACCTAATATAATGAAGTATTTCTGTGTAACGTCACTATTCATTGACTTACATTTCTTTGTACTTTTACTCTTAATTAGTCAAAGGTCTCAGATTTTACATAAAATGATAAAAACAGTATTAGCATCAACATATATGCATTCAACAGTAAAAGTGCTCATTATATATTTCAAAACCATATATTTTATATTACTGCATCATAATTATTGATGCATTGGAATATTGCAACTGGTAAATGTAAGATCAAGACAGTGACGGCAGGCAGCACACATAAAACAATGTTTATATTAGTTCAGGAAAATAAATAGTATTGCTTCTGTAGAGAGACAAAAATAAAGAAAGGAGAAAATTATCCTACCCTTTCATTCAGACAATTTCTTTACAATGAAAAAACTCTGAAGGTTTGACATGAGTCATTACAAGAGAAGCTTCCTGCCTGTTATCCAGTGAGACATCTGTGCTACTGTGCGGCCAGAACAATCAATTAATCTGCTCTTCAGTCTACTTACAGTTTTTCTCAGTTGCTCTGGTGCTTTTCTCAGATCAGAATGAAAATTCTCATAACTATTAGTTCAACCTCCAAAATTTAGTCATTTGAGCACATCATAGTAGCAATTTCTCCTTCCTCTGAACAAATTGCAAATGCTTTTGGACATGTATCAGTTGCTTTCATACAAATCTCTGCTGTTTTATAACATTGTAATTTGCTTATGTCATGTCAGTCAAAATTAACTATACTTATGGATGCTGAATAGTCGTTCCCAATAAAACTAATAGTCTTCATTTCATTGCTTGAGTCATTAAATACATAATTGTTGAACTATAGTTATCAAATTCTGTCAAGCAAATTTTATACCTTTTTTGCATTGGAAAACACTGAGAGAATAAACTGTCATAATGAAAACATGACAAAGCCATTTGACTATCTTGTTCATGAACAATGGTGTCAAGACTTCTCATTTTGATGACACTGGCAGTTTCATTGACATGAATACTTGCTTTTGAGGAATAGACTATCCATTTTGAGCAAGTGACGTACTTTTGCAGGTTATCCACTAGGTTTTGCAGTTTGCACTAATTGTTTTGAGAAATGCACTAACTGCTGTGCAAATGTTAATAGTGATGTGAGAAAAGTACCAAAGCGACTGAGAAAAACTGTAATTGAACTCTGAAAGGTTTCCTGAATAAGTAGTAAGTGATTTGGGTTATTTTTATTTAATGCTGGAGCCTCTAGGGGCAGATTTCACGAGCACAACTCCAGAGAAAGTTTTTTTTGGCTTCTCACTTTGAAATTGTATTTTGAAATAGTTTCCAGCTTTTTTAGATTAGATCTGAACAAACAAATTATTCACGTCACGTTGCGTCCAGCAGAGGAGATTTAGTAAAACCAACAACTGATGCTGGTTCCCATGGTGACAAAGCTCTTCCTCTGTCTGCAGTAGATGGAAACATAAATGGAAAGGTTGTTTGTTTTGACGGGGCCGTGAAGGGTTGAATAAAAACGTTTATAAAATAGTCAATTTGTCAAAGCAAGCATGGTGGGAAGGATACACTTCAGCACTCTTATTTATGCAGTTGAATTCTTCCTCCCAGCAAGGCATAATGTGTGAATTTGTGACTTCTAAACAATTTAAAAAAAACTGCAAAGTCTTTAAATCCAGACTCCAAGTACCTGTTAAATCATTTTGCATTGCATTTTTTCTTGGAATGACACAAATACCCAACATGCACAGTATTGTAACTTAGACAAACAGCAAAATTACAAAACATTGAAGCTTATACAAGTCTCCTATCTCAGCACCTCTCACAATTTCCCACAAAACCTTTCCACATGGATGAAGCCTGAAGTTGTTTAAGCAATAAATAAATAAAACAGACTATGAAAACATCCACAAAGAGACGCCAGCACATACAGTAGAAGTCAAAACTGTGAACATTTTTATTGAGAATTACATCAATTTACCAAATTATTTAAAACCATTTAAAAGTCTTTTAGTGTCATTTTACATTAACATACACTTCCTTTTTTTTTAACTCTAGAAAAAACATGAAACTTTAATATAGCAAACTGCTAAAGATAACCCGATTTTTGATGCTTAAGATCCTTGTTGACAAAATGTTTTGCTCATTTATTGCTTTAAAATACAAACTTATTCAATTTAAAGTGGTCCTAATACAGGCTCACACACATTTGCTTATACATGTTGTGATTACAAAGAAAGTAGGAAAGAAATTCTCTTATGAAATGACTTGAATCTTCCTACTGGGAGCGAACAATGACTCACATTCTTGGGACATTTTAGATTTACCTTCATACAACAACAACATAAACAAAATCCCCCTCTGAACCTCGCCCTTCTCAAACCTTCTCTGACGTACACAAACAATCATTCAAACTGTTTTTCACATCCACAGATAGATAGATAGATAGATAGATAGATAGATAGATAGATAGATAGATAGATAGATAGATAGATAGATAGATAGATAGATAGATAGATAGATAGATAGATAGATAGATAGATAGATAGATAGATAGATAGATAGATAGATTATTTCTGGTGTCAGGTGTGTCGATGTTTCAGTTGGACCCTCTCTACCATCTGCCGGGCGCTGTACAGAGACACGCCCATCCCCACGGCAGCCATCGTCATGGCTATGGGGTCGATGACGCTGCTCTGAGGCTGCATCCGGACCTCACCTGAAACCTGCCTCTGTACACGGCACGGACAGACAGACAGATAGACATTCAGAGAGACAGACAGGCAGACAGGGAGACAGGCAGACAGAGTTTTACACACACATTAAAGCAACAATGTTATAGTTTTTTATGTGATTATAGCAGCTTTTGTATGAGTAAATATATGATTTTGTTCGTTGCCAATTCTGTTACACATTAATATGGCCTACTCTAGTGGCATATGTTGATTTCAGAACTGTGTTTTTCTTTGTTTGAGTCAGTCAGCTCACTCAAAGCTATGTATCGGACGGTACGAAAATTTCACCTCACGATTATCCTGGCCTAAATAATTGCAATCCCCAATATAATCCCAACATGTCTGTCTTCAAATGGCTCTACAACATACTAGGATCCCCTTATCTTACATTCAGTTAAAGATGCTATCAGTAAAATAAAATTAAAACTCAGACTTTAGCACCCTTTAGTGGCAGAATCAGGAAACACACAGCTGCACAGACAGTCATGCAGGCCCCTTCCATCCACTTTCTTCATAACATTTCTCTTTCATCTTGCGTGCAACACGAGCTGTGAGTCTGAAAAGGTTACATAAGGTACAGCCACCTCCTGGGAGGAGCTGCGCCAGCTCTCTATGAAATATTAATTTGTTTTTGTCCATCGCTTTCTCCCCTCAATTTAAAAGCATTTATGTAACGGATTTATGAAAATAACCTTGGCCCCCTTTGTTGACATATCCTTTGTTTACCTACCAGGGCAAGGCAAGGCAAGGCAAGTTTATTTATATAGCACAATTCAGACACAAGGCCACTCAAAGTGCTTTACCAGTCTACATAGCCTAGGTTGTGTCTTAGCATTAGATTTTTTTTCAGCGCGCAGACAGTACAGACAGGTAGTGGATCGTGAGGAGATATTCACTGATTTTGACAAACAGTGATTTTGTGAACAATTGTCTCCAGAATCACTGACTCCACCTTTAATACCAAATGTTGATCCAAACATTTGCAGAATGGTTTTATTTATTTGTGCTTTATAGTTCAGAATAAATTATAATCTATTTGTCTCTATTGACGCGATCCAGAATATTTTTGTGGAATGAATGTCTCAGCTATGGGGACCTGTCGAATAAGACATAAGAGCAGAGATAATACTTTTGTGTGTGTGTGTGTGTGTGTGTGTGTGTGTGTGACTGACCTGGAGGAGCTTAAAGTATCCAGGTGTCAGTCTTCCCAGTCTGATGATCATTTCGGCTGCTGAAGCTTCAACAACGTTCCTGTAGTGAAGGAAAAACTGACATTATAAATAAAGTAAAAATCTGTTTAGTTGTTTAGCATCTTTCAAGAACAAACGTGACTAAAGGCATCACAACAAATGAAAGAAAAATAAATGAAAGAATAGAGTAGCAGACAAAAAATGCCAAAATCAGCAAACATACTGAACATGGGAGAAAAACATCAGTATCGACAGTAATTTTTACACTGTAGGAAGTACAAGATTCCAGCTTTTAAAAACTTTAGATTCAACAATGAATTTGTACAAACAAACAAGGGAGGAAGCTCACATTTGACTGTTGTTTTGTTTTTATTCTGTCGTTCCTTATTTTAGTTTTTATAATTATAAATATTCATATATGTAAGAAATTACTATTATTATAGTAATACTACAGGCTGGCTTTATTCAAAGTTTTTAAAAATGTAAGCTACAAGAAAATAAAAACTATCTATAGATTCCTAACCTTTTTGTTGTGATCTCATCTCACAGAACAAAGCTGTATCTGTCTCTAAATTTAACCTCATGTCACAAGTTGCACATTTTAATGCGCTGGCAGCACTTCAAACCAAAGAGGGAATTTCTATCTAGAATCAAAGATCTGTTGAGGAAAAGTCACACAAAATGTATCAGAAATATGTATTTTCTGTGATGTGTGGCTGTATATTTTGGAAATTTCAGTGTCTAGTTTAGCTGTAGATAATCTGATAACTGTGCCAAATTAAATACAACTATATCTCTGGAATTAAAAGAAAGTAGTTTTTTCTTCTTCTTCTAGAAAAGTTAAATATGTTCCCAAAGCCTGTAAGAGCATCAATTAATGCAAACTTGTCACTTTGATGATAAATATTTATAATTCTTAATCAAAAAGTCATATCCCTTCTTCTTAAATAAAATTATAAACAGAACTTCTTGTATATTCCAGCAGCCCTCCCGTAACTGAACTTAACACAATCATTACAGCTTCACTAAAAAGAGTTTTCTCACTGTTAAAACCTGAACAGTTCCAGTGCTTTCCATTTCTAAACAATCCTTCTTTAAAAATGTTTTTTTCAAAACTTAAAAATGAACCAAATAAAGTAGAATTTACTTTTAAAGTTCTACCAGATAACCACAGAATTTCTAAAACACAACTTGTCTTTCGTTAAAAAACAAAAAGAAAAAAAGTTTGGCTCACAGATTGAAGTTAACTGGTCCTTGGTGGTAGTTTGATGAGCACCCAGTTGGGATCCAAAGGCAGCACCCACACCGCTCACCCTAAACCTTCATCGATGGACACAGCAGCTCAGCACCATCAGACAGACTGGCAGCGTGTGAAGCCCCTCGGCAGCTTGAACAAACAGTGGCAGCCTGTCGTACTGTAGTGGCTTCTGTGTGTGTGTGTGTGTGTGTGTGTGTGTGTGTGTGTGTGTGTGTGTGTGTGTGTGTGCATGTGTGTCCCGGCTCTTTTGTGTAGAGTGAACACACCACACTATCGTGCTCTAATACACACCCACGGAGCTGTCAGAGATGATTTGGTCACCGAGCCAGTGAGAGTGAGAACGGTAGAGAGCAGAAAGCAGAGAAGAAGAAGTGCCTCTGTCTGTCTGTGCAGCATGTTGCACGCTCCATTGAACATGTTAAAGCGCTGCAGTGAATTATGTAACCGAAAAACACAGGAGAAAAACCGTCCTATAAGTAAAGTGGGCCTTCTGGCGGTCCCTAACACAATGACATGTAGCTTTGACATTATCCTTTAGTGGAGAAAAGTACACTTCGGATTTTTAGTATTTAAAAGTTATTTACTGGTTTATATTTTGATGTTACATAAGTTCTCAGTTTCCATGAGGCCACATTGATTGTTCAGGGTCTCACGGTTCATGTTATACAAACAAATAAATAATTAATGCATTGAAACATTGTTTCAATGCATTAATTATAACAGTTTTTCTTTATTATCTGAATGTTATGGACGAAAGGTTTAGAAATCAAATAATTTAGTCACCTTTTAGGTTTATTTATTTATTTAATATATGCATGAATTTGAATAATTGCACTGTGCTTTGGACATGCTGAAATAAGACATGTTGGGACACAGAGGCCATTCAGTCAACTGCACATTGTATGTGTGTGTGTGTGTGTGTGTGTGTGTGTGTGTGTGTGTGTGTGTGTGTGTGTGTGTGTGTGTGTGTGTGTGTGTGTGTGTGTGTGTGTGTGTGTGTGTGTGTGTGTGTGTGTGTGTGTGTGTGTGTGTGTGTGTGTGTGTGTGTGTGTGTGTGTGTGTGTGTGTGTGCGTGCGCGTGTTTGTCTGTTTTAGGACGTGGACCAGACTACAACATGTAGATTGTGCTGATCCTCAGTGACATCATGTCTGCATCTGCTGCCAAATTCAAATTAAACACTTCAATCTGTACAAACCCTGTAAATGAATATTCAGCTATTCATGATCTACATATTAACAAACTGCAAAGTCTCTTCTATATATTATGTGTAAGTGCTGCTGTGTGTACAGTAAAATCTACAAGATAAGATGATAATATTTAAGAATGACTTGATAATTTAATTGCCAACCACTGCTGTTGTACTTGGTGTGCATATGAGAAATAAACCTCTTCAATCTTGAATCTTGAATGTAAAGAGTTTGTATTTAAACCAGATTCTCTGCAGCCTCAGTTGTTAACAGACACGCTGCTGAAGTATTCGGTGTCACGTGTTGTTGGTCCCAGTTCGTCCTGACCCGGAGTCTTGATGTGAGCTTGGGCCAGGGTCAGCTTCACTCCTGCGAGGCCTGGTGCTCCTGTATGCTCCACAGACAGGACCTGTCCCATGAAATGCTGAAACACACAGAATATAACACAGTAGTCAGTGGGCAGGTCGCCATGTTGTTCTGTGTAACTTTATGATGGAGATACACTTCAGCTGATTGCACTTAGTGCTGTGAGAAGATTTAAAGTGAAATTACCATATTGTAAATATTTACTTTCTCAATGATGATAGTTTCCTCAGTGATTATAACCTTAGGTGTGGGATTCATGGCCCCCCGATGAAGTCTATCTATACACCAAATTATTCTGTGAGACATTTTGATAAATTAACATAAATACCTAATTTTCAAGCCTTAAAATCAAATGAGAAACCAGTATTATTATTAAATGGTTCCTCTTCACTAACTGTTGTTGCATTTCTTGCTTTTATGCTAAATAATACATTTAAATAGTTTTTTCACTGTAATTCGGAATTGAGAGACAGACGTGCAGAAGTAATTGTTGTTATTCCTAATGTTTGCCTGTAGAGGTCAGTACAATTCTTATTAATTCTTGTCAGAACACATACATAAACATATTAGTTATTGTAAATCTTGTGTGTTAGTGAGGGACCTGTGATGGATGAATTGCCTCCTCGTCAGGCTTTGGTTTGGGTCTGGACTCTTCTATGTATTTCTCCCTCTGAGCTTTGACTTCCTGTGCAATAAAAGAAACAAGGTTTTGTTACCATAACAATGAAAAACCTGGTTATATATACAGTATATTTCTGCTGATGTTAAAGATAGAACCTTCAGGATCTCATAGTTTGAAGTCTTGGAAACGTAGGTGTCCCAGGCCTTGGCTGTGAGCTCATTCTGCTTCCAGTGAGACTTAATCTGCAAAACAAAATGACGCAAAAATAAGCTCTAAAATCCTCTGAAATAATTTGTTTTATCAAAAAAAATGGTGGCAGTGTCTAGTTTTTATTATTAATTTTAGTTGTATTCACAAGTCATCATCATATAATTGAGAAATCATTTCATGATACACTTTATGGACAAAGCATGAAATGTCGAACCCCAAATAAGCCACTGAAAGCTTTCCGAGGGGGGCCCAATAGCATTGAATGTATAACAGAGAATAAACAAGACTATTAAACACAATTCACACAGTAGACACAATCGTTAGTAATGAACCTCTCAGCACCTCTGTGTACATGAGCTTCTCCTCTCCCATCTCGTCCTTCTGCTGTTGCTCTAGAATGCTTTGTTGTTCTGCTCTGACGATCCGCGCCGTGTCGCCTGCCATCTTAGAGAGAGCGTTCAGAGCCTCTTCGTCCGGGCTGATCGGCCGCACACCGTCCAGAACCAGCTCTCTGGTGATCTCTTCCCAAACCTCGCCAACCTGCAGCGCCATGACAGAATACTCACTGTTTATTATACTAGTATCAGCATTAAAATCACACTTTAAAGCTATAGCGCGTAACTTCGGTCGCCCCTGCCATGAGGAATTCTGAGTAATTACAACGACAGTGATCATGTGTGGATTGAATATGTCTATCTGCTGTACATCCAGGTTTTTTCTAAGCAGTAGAATCAAAAACAGAAACATATCTTGTGCGCTTCTTGGGATTTTTCTGAGCTCTTGTGCCTCTTTGTTGACAGAGATAAGTTGAAGGTACTTTTTCGTTGCAGTTAAAGCTAATTTCATATCCAGCATTGACATCTTGTACCTTGAAGTCCAGATATCTCCTGACGATGCTCAAGGTCACGTAATCTTTTGGTGACAATCCAGGAAGGTCTTGAAAACCTGCCAAAAAGTGACAAATAATGATACATTTTCCAGCACATATGTCTTTTTTTGCAAATGTACTGTAGCGCCAATTTTAACCAGCTGTTTTACCCAGTTTGCAGAAGATGGAGTAGATCTTTGAGCGCAGGTTCTCTGATAGCTCCAGCACGGCGGTGCTCGGAGCTCTAGCGGGAAACGACAGCGGGGTCTCGCCCTGCCGGTGGAGACCCAGGAGCGGCCTCTGGGGGTCTGAGAGTCAAGGGTGAGAAAGCAGAAAATAAGACAGGAAGATGTTGAGATATGAGACTTATTGTTCTTATATACTGTCATATTGTGCAAGAAAAGTGTAGATGCAGATTCCGTAAACTTCCAGGTTTGATCTGTTGATGAATGCTTACCAGAAGAGGATACTCTAGATATTATAATCTAATGTAGAATATTATTACAAAGCAGATCGGTTTAGTCTCTCTCATCCAGTTGTCCAGTTTGGTGGCCTTCACGACATTGCTTTACCACCAAACTTATTGCAGTTCCCGCAGTTTTTGTGATACGTATACCTCGAATGTTGATATAGGGATAATGAAACAGCCCTATTGTAAACGTATGTTAATGTATTTCCTTGGTTACTCATCATTGACTCATCCAGTGTTGAGACCCACCTGCGATCTCTCCATGTCGTGTCCTTCTGACCCTCAGCTCGTCCTCCTCCTCCCTCCACAGCTGCAGCAGGAGGCCGGGCGCCGACTGACCACCGCCGGACGTCCAGCTCAGCACGTGGGACAGAGTGTTGGGGTTGTCACATAACTCCAGAATGGTGCCAAGGACGTTACAGTGAACGCATCTAGGGCCTGACTGTAAGAGAGAGAGGGACATAGAGAGAGAGAGAGAGACAGACATAGAGAGAGGGAGAGAGAGGAAGAGATACAGAGAGAGAGAAAAAGAGTGAGTGAGAGAAAGGGAGAGAGAGACAGAGAGAGAGAGACAGAGAGAGAGAGATAGAGAGAGAAAGAGAGAGAGAGGGAGGGAGAGATACAGAGAGAAAGAGAGAGAAAACGAGTGAGTGAGAGAGAGGGGGAGTGAGAGGGGGAGAGAGAGACATAGAGAGAGAGAGAGAGAGACAGAGAGAGAGACAGAGAGAGAGAGAGAGAGAGAGAGAGAGAAAGAAAGAAACCCAAACAGGTTTATATCAGGTCTTTACATTTAGGTGCATATGGAGCAAATTATAATTCAGCTACTCACACTGAGTAAGTCCAACAGAAGAAACGCCCCGTTTTTAGCCAGGAAGTAATCTTCTGTGGTGTAGCAGCCCACGATACAGGACCTGATGGGACACAAACCACTCAGCGCTTTGCTTCCTGTTTATACGAGAGCCACAAGATACAGAGCCTAGGCTGTGTATTGTCACCAGATTGTTTTTTCAGCGCACATAGGTAGTGGATTGTGTTGAGGTATTCACTGCCTTTAATTGAGGATACATATTCCAAGTTCAAATAAAAGATTATCATAAATAACATTCCTGGACTGAATCATTACTCAGAGGCTGAAAAGAAACGATGTCTGACATAAAAATCAATAAGCCTCTTGGCAAAGGAGGACATACCGATGGAACGGGTCGGATATAAATTGATTCTAGATGATGACGTGTAAATGTGACATTTGTCAATATGTTTCATTGAGTTAAATAACACAAATGAAGTCAGTGAATCTATCACAGTGCTCTGGGGTTGGGCTGAACTGACCACACACAGTCCACGGTGGAGAGGATGAGCTTGTTGTGTCCCAAGCCGCTGTAGAACTTGTCGGAGCCTTTCTTCAGGAAGTGAAGTGTCATCTCCACTCCGTCTGATCCAAACAGCTCCTAAGGCACAACATGACGGGACTGTTAGTGTGGAAGCCTTGTATTTTATCTGTGTTTAAGTGTCATATTCCTCTGTGCACTAGGGACGGTATGGTAAAGGTCCAGGCTGTTCTTCGGACAACTTTTGATGTCTGTATCTATTTTAACTTTGTGTCCCTAACAAATTGGAAATATAAGATGTAAGAAAATATAAGAATTACAAAATAAATGCATTATTATATTAGGTGCTGGTCAAGAATTCTGAATGAATACCTTGTTTTTTGAGTATACGTGTGAAAAATGTAGCCCCGATAGATAGCCAGTTGCAGCTAAAATGTAGGACTCAGTCACTACAATCCGTTAGGACATTCTGTACGGGGACATCTGTGATTCTTCAGGTTAGTTACACTGCTTTCTCAAGGTTCATAATCTCAGCTTCACCTTTCTGTGCATGTCGCTCTCACACAGCTCTGAGAGTATCAGCTGAATGTCTGACTTTATCTCCACGGCGACCACATCCTCCTCATTCGGACTCGCTTCCATCTGCATCAAAATGGCTGAGAAAATAGTAATGCAACAACAGTATTGAACTATCTACGCTTTCAATTTCTATATTGTTTCATATTGAACATTTGCAAATAATGTTCCTCCTACTGCACATGTCAATGTATTTACTTTTTTATACTGGTTTGGTTTTGTTTTGCCTTACCTTTTGCACTATTTAGAATTAATTTATTGGATATATTACTTATTTCATCTTGTGTAATTTTATCCTTTTGTACTTATCTCACCGTAGGTTGGAGAGGAACGCCATTTCGATTCCTCTGTATGTCTGGCACATATTGTAGAAATTGACAGTAAAGTTGACTTGACTTGACCTTGACTTTGTGGTGTGTGAAGTGAAGTCTAAATGTAACCCACCCAGCAGCTGGTTAATGGTTCCCTGGTCACACAGGTCCTGGTTGACGGATTCTTCCCCTAATGACGTCACAGATCTCAGCGCTCGGATGCAGTGCCTCATCTGAGCTTTCTTACTGCCTCTCCCTCCGGTGCCATGGAAACTGTGGCCCTGACCATAGAAAGCATCTGGAGAGGATAATAAGACGTGTGTAAATAGAGGAGATATTATAAATATACTCTTGTTTAGTGGGAAAAGACGACAATGCCAAAATGATTGTGACATTGTCAAAGGCTTGTGTGCTCCTCTCTCTGTGAGCTTTTATACAAGAGTTGTAATTGAAATAGAAGCACATGAAGCAGTTCAAGTGTCAATCAAAGTTGAAGCACTACAACTACCCAATATTAAATTAAAGGCAAACCCCCGAACATACGGACAACAACCCAGGCAAGTACTGTTGTTTTGTGAATACTAAACGTATGGAAGAGCAGGAGCAAAAGTAAAAGCCCACTCCAGATATGGGCAGCATAGCTCTAAGACTCTGCTGTGTGTAATGCAGTCTCTGATGATGCTACAGTACGGACAGGACACATGAATGTTGGAGTTTAACCTTTGACCCTTGACATACAGTTTCCACTTTATTTAGTCTCTGCCCATGTGTCTCGGCCTCCTCACCTTGCTTAACGCACCAATCCAGTAGGATCAGCAGACAGGCGTTTCCCTGACAACACAGGAAGTCGTGGAGCATCAGTGGAGCGATGGTTGCCAGGGTGGCCATGGCCTGCAGCTGGATCTCCTCCTGCTGGACTGGAGACCAGCGACGCAAACCGCCAGAGCGCCGCTCGCACGAGGCCGGAGGAGGCCTCACGAACGTCAGCAGGTCCAGCATCACCTGCTCCTCTTTGAACAGCTATGAGGGGAATATGCAGTTAGAGGGTTTAGACTGATCAATACATTACAGCTGGAGTCAGTGATTCTGGAGAAAGAGTCTAAATCACTTTTTGTCAAGTTAAAGTGAAAATTGTGTGCTAAAAAAATAATACACAGCCTAGGCTCTGTAAATGGGCATGTTGCTAGCTTTGGTGGGCCCCCTTTGTTTACATACCTGTTGACAGAGCCTAGGCTGTGTATTAACAATAGATTTTGTTCAGCCCACACACAGTATTGACAGGTAGCGAATCGTGAGTAGATATTGATTTTGACATCAATCTTTCTCCAGAATCAGTGAATCCACATTTAAATTAAATTATTAAGGAGATACTGAGTGTGTAACTGACCTGCAGGGCAGCCAAGTCCTTTGACATTAACACCAACAGATTCAACAGCAACTTCTTCATTTTCAAGTCTTCGTTGTTAAAGCTGAGCTTGAGGTTGCGGACCAAAGGGTTGTTACGTTTCACTAAAACAGAAATGAAGCCATTACTGTGCTGAAAAATAATTCAAATGTAAAAAATTATAATTTGGGATGAATGTAAAAATGTAACTATAATTAATAGGGAAAGTTTGGGCTCACACTCTGGAAATGTGAAGAGAACAACGAGCTGTTTGGCAAACGAACTCTCCTAAAAAAAATTAAAATATGATATCAAGATTGCTGTTCCTCATTTTCCCCAAACAGGGGCATTTACATGACTGAACATATTGTTGTGCTGTGTTTATCCCGTACTCACAATAAGCAGAGAGTTGGGATTTTCAGCGATGAGGGATGTGATCACAAGCAGATCGTTTCTGAGTTGGAGGTCAGAATGTTTGAAACCGTTTGCCAGCTGGTATAGAAACGCTTCTTTGAGAGAGCTACAAAAATCGAACAAAAAACACATCTCATATCTATTTGTTTATAATGAGAACACAGAACATATTCAAACTTGAACTGTAATATCGTCTTGACTTATGACTTAATGCTATAGTGCGTATCTTCTGTCGCCCCCATGAGGAATTCTGAGTAATAACAACAACACTATCTCATCTACATGAGATAAGCCTTCGGGGATATACATCCAGATTATTTCTCAGCAGTACAATCAATAACTGAAACATTTCTTGGGCGCTTCTTGGGATTTTTCTGAGCTCCTGCGCCAGTGTCAGGGGGGGGAGGGGGGGGGGCAACACCAGTTTGTTAACGCTGCCATACTGAGAAAAAAAGTATCAACTTGTTTGGCGATGGCTTAAATTTAACCGATATTCATTTATATGAAGAAGTTACGCACTATAGCTTCATTATGGAAACCTCTAGAACCCACAGAGACACCTACAGGACACACTCCATGCTGCCGAGCTGAGCGGTGACTTCCTCTTTGCTGCATTTCTCCAGAAGGTTCCACAGAATCTCTGAGGAGCGGAACAGGATCTGACCGGACGGGTCGGGGTCGTTCATGTGGAGACAGATCATCTCCGCTCCTCGTTTGTTCAGTATCGACGCACAATTCATATCTGAAAATGAGATTAAAAGGAACTGACTTCACTAGATTTTCTCGAGTTTCGAGGCCAAGGAAAAACTGCCTACATTTGGGCCAACTAATGATATATTGCTGATATTACTTGTCATTCCTATTTAATGAAAATGTATCTTTTTCATATGTGCAAAAACTTATACATTTTACTTTCCGGAAGTCTCAGTATGTAAATCTCAAAACTTGAAGTAATATTACATATTTCTAAAAAAAATCTTATGAGTTTTGGTTGGCCTCAAAACTCAAAAATCTAATAATAATAATAATATTTTTTTTTTTTTTTTTTTATTACTTTTTTTACAGTTTTACAGTGTGCTATTCCTGATTGAAAAACAACCCACTGACCTTTTGACATTGACACAAGGACACTTAAATCACTGTTTTGATTGTTTGTCTTGATTATTTCTTGGTAATGAGATGATTTGTGCTCTCGAGAGGCTGCTTTACTCTAATGAAGGAGGTCGTCTGTTGGATTGACATGTAGTTTGACAGATGACCCTCTCCACCCACTACCTCACTGGATCCAGGATTTAAATCAGTGACTGACCAGAGGAGCTCGAGAGGATCTGAAGTGTCTTGAGGAGCTGTAGTTTGATGGCGGGCTGGTTCTCCAGGGCGGCCATCGAGAGGAGCAGCGTCCCAGACAAGTCACTGCGCTCCAACAGCTGAAGCCGGTAGCCTGGAGACGTGGGCTGGACACCTGTAGAAAACAAACAGAAACATTTTTAAGTTGTTCATGTTTTTTTATTGAATGGGTACTTAGGAACAGATTTTAAATAATATAATAATACAAAAGTTTTAAAATACATTTCTGTATATGAGGTGTGGACTACAAAAAAACACAGAAAATATGGGAACATTTACAGATAAAAATCAGGAAGAAAAAGGAAAAAACAACTTATTAAAAGACAATCAGGGGAAAAAGTATAACGCCAATAACCAAAAGAGATACAACAGTAACAAACAGTAACAAAGGGTTAATTAAAAATCATTGAAAAATAGGAATCAAGTTCCGAAAGAATAGCAGATTTAGTTAAAAAGAATGTAAAGTCAATCTGATTCTAATGAGAATAAAAATGAGTTGGTAGAATTCTGGAAGCGGTAAGCAGCATGTATGTGTATCTGCCTTGAAGATATATTTGCGATATTGATTTATTTGTATAAAAAACATATGTCAGTCTATATGGACCAAGTTGTTTTACAGTTGAACAAAGTATACGAGAATACCAGTATTGTACCACTAAAATAAAAGTTTAAAAAGAAACTATCAAACTGGACTATCAAACAATATAAAACAACTGTTAAAGAAAGAATGAAAAAGACAGAAAAGCACAAGCATGCCACCACCACTGGAGCCATGAGAAAGTCTCACTTAGCAAAAGTCTAGAAAATCTGTAGTCAGAGGGGAAAGTCCGAGGCTTAGGCTTGTCATAAGGGACCGTACCATCGAGCAGCAGTTTAGGAGCCACACAGCTGTAGAACGATTTCACAGACTCAACTATCTGCTCTCTCACTTCAGCGTCACACACCCGCATCAGACAGCCTGCCGACAGAAACACACACGTCATTATCACTGAAGAAACTGCACCAAAAACAACTAAATCAGCCTGTAGCAATGTAAAGAAATACTCAAACTAGAGAAAAAAAATTAAGAGTAACCGAAGTAAAAAACTATATGGAGGATAATCGATTTTGTTATATCTTGAATTAAAGAATTTTATTTTCACACTGTGGTCCAACAATTGAAAAAAAAAAAAATCCTATTCACATCTCTGCCTTACCACACAGGGAAAATTCTAAATATGAATTCAATGTTAATGTAATTGTCGTTACAAACAAAGGGATAAAAAGGGTCTGTGACATATGAAAGTGACCCTGTAATAACTGATGTGTGTGTACCCAAGTGAGAGAGGAACTCTATGACGTCATGAGCGTAGTTCAGCTCATCAGATGATTTCTCCTTCAGGAAGGGAAGCCTGCGATGAAGCAATAACACATGTTGAGGGTTCAGATAAAATAATATACTGTTATCTTATAAGCAGGTTTAAGATATACTGCAATATTTAATATAGTACTGGTAGTTTCTTACCTACAAATTGAAAGTGCCTTACACAGAATGGGCAAATATTCATTTTGCTCCTTCACTTTCTCGGCACAGACGTTTAGTATTTTGGCTATGTCTTTCAGCTCCTTCAAAAGCTAGACATAGTTAAGGAAGATTTTTTTTTGCAAAGTGTTTTTACCTAAACTGAGATGAATCCCAGTGAGGGAGGGGACGTGAGGGGGTGCAGGCTCATAATGATAGCAGAGGTTATTTCTGTAGAGGGGAAAATGCTGACAGACACGGCGATGGAGGTTTAAATTGGAGCCTTGGGACACGATGCGTGTGTCTGTGGGCGTGTTGCATGAGAGTGTAGTGTACCAGGGGATGGTAATGAGGAAAATCTGATGCGTAGCAGGGTGTGACGCCTGAGAGAGATTTATTTGGGGAAAGAGAGATAATCGTCTACATTATTATATTAAGGGTATAAACAAAGTAAACCCAGGACAAAGGATACAAAACCAATTTTGCTTCTCTTTAGTAGTTTCTTCAGTACGAAAAGGTGCCTCTCCTTCAAGTTAGCCTTTAGTGAACACAGAATGTGCAGCATTATAAGATATTTTTTATTTTATTTAGAAGTTTATTGAGCAGGGACAAATGCATTGTACATTGTTTCATATGAAATATAAAATAGATGCCATGCATACAAGTTTCTAGTCGAGACTAATTTGCCCTGGTTAGGCCTTTACTAAAAAGTACACATGAATAAAAATACAGAAACAGGAGACATAAAGAAAAAAACAAGGACAATGATTAATGTGTGCATGTGTTTGTGTATATAATATCTTCATGATAAAACTGAAGAAAAGTGTGATCACAGTCAAGTTTAACTTACAGTCAAAGGGTCTTCCAGAAGACAAACCACCTTACTGGGCTCAAGACTTTTAGCCACGACCTGAAATAAGTTGAGATTTGCAACGCATGAATTACATTTTTGGTGACGAACAGACAACATTTTTTAGGCACATTTTATAATGTTTAGTTTCATTTGTAACAAAGTATAGGCTCAAATACAGTCCATACTGTCTACATGATTAGGCTACATAATTAATATCCAGCTTTGTTTTATGTATTCGATCCCATTTAACCCAAGAAAAAGAAAAATTAATGAATATGAACACACAATTGAAGATAGATTCAGAGACCTTAAAACAAAAATATAGTATACTATAGTATAGGACAGTGCAAAAAAAAATCCAAAAATTAAATGTAATATAATTAATTATATAGTTAATAAAAATGTATATTAAAAAAATGTATGCAATGTTTTACAATGGAAATATGTTGTATTGTATATATAGGCTACGGTAATAAAAACGCATATTGTTGGTAAGAATAATGCTTATTCTTGTCAAAATGTTAAGAAAAGGCTTTTGAAAGTAGTCAAAGATCATGTTTTACCTCCTTTTCATCTGCTTTTGGTCTGATTACAGGAATATCCAGCTTTCTTCTGTGGATTACTTTTGCTGAATCCATTTCAAAAGTTACTTCTACTTCTTCTCCTACCAAAGCCGGAATGTCAATTATCGTTGTTTCATTTTAAAACTGGTTTTCCTGCAGGAGAAGTTTTGTTTCCAGTCGGTTCAGGTCAAAATAATTCACTTTTTTAAACATTTAAACATTATAAAAAGGTCCAAGTTTATTTTCTAACCTCAGTTCTTTTTCGCTGATAACAACTGATTTCCCCTCACGTCAACTAGACCTGTTTATAATTGTTTAAGAGATAAAAATCTGATAGAAATCATCTAAAAATAAGTGTTTCCCGTCCAAACATCTCCGTGTTGTGCTGCGTGAGTTGACCTGACAGCGTACTGCTGTTGCTATAGGTACAGTGTAGTAGTACGGAGAGCGATGGAGACCAAAACTAAATAGATTATAAGAAAAGCGAAACGCCCATTTCCTCCTTCACAACAGGAAGTGGTGTTCAGCCAACAACAGCAGCGCATTGATTTTCCACCACAACAATAAGAGGGAGACGAAAAATTTAAACAAAACCCCCTCTCAGAAAGTCATATAAACGTCTGTAAAGAAGAAACGCCGCAGTAAATCATGTTGTCGGACGCAGGTTTGTATCTATTCCATGCTACTGCTACATGCTAAATGTCACAATGTTTTGCTTGTTTACATTTGTGGCCACATTTGCTATATTTGCACAGTATTTAATTTCGTGTTTCATTCGCTTTGTGTACATTATATCTAGTCTAGTTAATAGGATGCATTTTCTGTCATAAAAAATCCTTATCAGTGACAACAAAGGCCCCGTCTGCACTGAGTTGCACCCCGGTTGCACCTGCATATAACACGCTGTTAAACATAGCCTACATTTGTGTCGTTTATAATGTTTAGACTACCCTGGGAATGCCTCCAGTGCCCGGCGAGCGAAGAAGAGGAGCTCCGGGGAGTCACCGGGGGACGGCCAGACCCTGCGCACCTCCGGGAGACAGACGAATGTCCGCGTGAAGCGAACAAACAACCCCCCACCTGGACAGGTGAACTACTACATAAATATACTGTTTATCCAGTCATGTCTGATTAAAGCCATTTCTTAAATGTGCTTGCTAACATTTCCTGCTATATAGGCTGCATGCTGCAAAGATAACAGTTAGATGGTTGCGCACTTATTGTGATAGTTTCAGTATGCCATGGGTCTTTCCTTATCAAGTATTCAGATACTTTTTTACTTAAATTAACCTACTTAGTGAAAATTTAGTTCTGGCACTCAAGTACACCTGTCATTTTAATAATATCCTGCTTATTCCTCCAAGAAAACAACCCATAATCCTATGTTAGAGTGCACTGAAAATAATTTTTACATAGAATGTAATACCTTTTTTGTGTATGTCCAAAACACCTGTATATTAGAGTATGAACTAAGATATTCCACTCATGGACTTTCTACTTACCTTTTCAGAAGCTAAACAATACCCACTGATTGTAAGAATAACAAACTATTAGTTTAGTTTAGTCCTAATTTTCTTAATGTATTGTGTTCCTCCATTCAAGTTACTTACAAGATCCTTTATTTGTCATTTGCAAAACAATTACAAAAGTAAAAGCCTTCTGCATTCTTTCTCCAGAGCAAAAGAAAAGCAACGGACACCGAGGAGGAAGACGATCAGTCTGAGAAGAAGTACAGAAAGTGTGAGAAGGCAGGATGCTCGGCCACGTACCCAGTTTGTTTTGCAAGTGCATCTGAAAGGTAGATTTCCCTTTTTTTTATAAAACAGCCAGGTTGAATCTGAATGGATTTTCATCAACACCATTTCTTTTCACTTTCTCAGGTGTGCTAAAAATGGATACACCTCCCGCTGGTATCATCTGTCATGTGGGGAGCATTTTTGCAACGAATGTTTCGACCATTACTACAGAACGTAACGTTGATTGTTTTTTTCCCCACAATATTATAACAAAACATTTCAGTATTTCTTGAATTGTGACGTTGGAAGTTGTATGAACACCATAAGATTTACTTTTTTACTTTTTTACTTTGGGCAGTCACAAAGATGGCTACGAGACCTTTGCTGCGTGGAAGAAGGTGTGGACTAGTAACGGGAAAAGTGAACCCAGCCTCAAAGCTTTCATGGCAGATCAGCAGCTTCCATTCTGGGTGAGTGCAGGCACATTTCCTGGTTTCTGTTAAAGGTGCAGTACATTTTTTTATTGCCTTAGAATGAGTGTTTTATACATAGGAGCCGCCATGTTTCTACAGTAGCAGAACGGACAAACTTAACAGCCGCAATGCCTTTTTATGATGATGCCATCTTTAGTAACTAGCCTTTTGTCCTTGAAGGCCACTGTAGCATCTGTAGATTCTCTTAACTGGAGGAGTAGACACGGAGCGTTGCAATCTAGAACATTCACCACAAGACAAATGCCAAAATACTCGTTATTACACACTACTGCACATTTAAACAGCTGAATGTGTTATTTTCTAAGTTCCCCATGTCACAAATACATTAATGTGATTCTGTTCCTATCAGGTTCAATGCACTAAACCAGACTGTAGGAAGTGGCGTCAGCTGACTAAGGAGATCCAACTCACTGCATCCCTAGCAGCAACGTACCGATGTGGCATGAAGCTCAACAATATCAAGGTAAGAACAAAGGAACTAGTTGTTCACAAGTGGCATTTAAAAAAAATTCCGGATGATTATTTTGTGTCTTTGCCTGCAGAGTGAAGGTCCGGACCAGTGCTCCCAACCGGAGGACTTGGTAAGCTGGACATGTGTTTATTACACAATACATTTTTGCATCTTAGCACTTACAATATTACATGTATATCAGTCAGCCTTACAAAGACATGATGGCGATTTGCATATTCTATTCCTTAATCCAACACCATTTTCATACTTACAGAGAGTGGCCGAAGTGACCGACAGCTGGTGGCATTCCATGTTGATTTTGCCGCCGTTGTTCAAAGACAGTCCGGCCAGCCCGTTCCTCGCTGCCTACTATCCCGACTGCGTGGGGATGAGCCCCTCCGGTTGTCCTAGCAACGCGTCTCTGTCTGAGCTGAGGGCCGATCACTGCAGAGTCGTGCCGCCACAAAGTAAGTCTTTAAGTCATTATGAGAAGAAAGCAATATTACAGATTTACAGATCATTCCATATACAGAGACATATGAGACTAAAGCCTTGTTTCGGTGCAGCTCGGCATGCATTTATATGTGTTTCCACTGTCGAAAGTTAGAAAGGGTACCAAAATAAGATATCAGTCTAAACTACATAGTAATAAACACTACTCGTCATTGTATCCCCCAGTTCCAGGCCTGTGTCCGTACTTCCAGCCCTTCTACCAGCCCAACGAGTGTGGCAAGGCTCTGTGTGTGCGTCCCGACATGATGGAGCTGGACGAGCTTTACGAGTTCCCAGAGTTCTCCCGCGATCCCACCATGTATCTGGCTTTGAGGAACCTCATTCTGGCCTCTTGGCACAAGAACTGCAAGGTACACTGGAGATATTCCCCAAATGTGACTTACAAATATTGCCTTGTTGATTCAATTTCAGGTTTTAAATTTGTAATATACATTCAGAATCCTTAGCCTTAATTTAGCCTTTCATTGCATAGATAGGAAAACAAAGAAATTAGTTGTGACACTCAAGTGATGCATTCCAACATAAGAACATAAAAACCCACGACACAGTTCTTCAGTGAGGATAACCATTTTAAAGTGCAGAGAGTAAAACATTATTTAATTGTATGTTCATTTAGTGTAATAAATTGTTGTTTTTGTTTGTCTAACTTCAATGCATCTTCTCCACTTGGTAAAAGAGAACATTATTTCCTGTGTTTGTAAAGGAGGTGCTGACTTCAGATAAATGCGCCATGCACATCATCGTTCGGGGCTTGGTGCGTGTGCGCTGCGTGCAGGAGATGGACCGGGTGCTTCACTTCATGACCAGGAAAGGACTCATCAACACCGGAGTGCTGGCAGTGAGCCGGCCTCTGCTCCCCGAGAGATACTGCTCTGTGAGGGTCCTCTTATCTATCTATCTATCTATCTATCTATCTATCTATCTATCTATCTATCTATCTATCTATCTATCTATCTATCTATCTATCTATCTATTGCTTTTTTATAACAATTTCAATGTGGTTTTTACTTTCTGTATTTCTTTTTCACTAATATTCTGTGTGTGAAGCACTTTGTTACTGTATGTTTTAAATGTGTTATAAATAAAGCTTTACTTATTTACTGTATTTGTAGAGGAACGTTATTGTCATCGGTGCCGGGGCTTCAGGGTTGGCTGCTGCGCGACAGCTGCAAAACTTTGGCACTAAGGTAACTCTCCGCGGCTCAAGTCAGTTTAGTTAAACATATAAAGTTCCTATCACTTCTCTGGCCTCTATTTTAACCCTGTCAGCTGGTGGTCAAACTCTACGTTTCCATTGGTTAACAGGTGTTGGTGCTCGAGGCGCGGGACAGGATTGGAGGGCGTGTGTGGGATGATCCTTGTCTGGGCGTCACCGTCGGGAGAGGAGCTCAGATCGTCAATGGCTGCATCAACAACCCCATCGCCCTCATGTGTGAACAGGTCAGATGCAAAGAAAGAAATCTCCATGTTCCTGCTAAACATTAAACCGGATCTTAAGATGGAGTCAGGAATTCTGGAGAACACAAAAATTTGGTGTTAATACACAGCCTAGGCTCTGTAAACTGGTGTGTATTATGTAAACAAAGGGGCCCCCGCTGTAGCTAGCAATATGTCCATTCACACTGGATTTTCTTCTCAGAGCATGCACAGTACGGATAGGTAGAGGATTGTGCAGAGATACATTTACCGACTTTGACAAAAATGTATTTTGAGAACCAACTTCTCCAAAGCTGCTGACTACACCTTTTAAGTCTATCTTTTGGCTTCTACGTATTGGAGGATTTGTGTTTGGTCTAATTTTGACTCTTCCCTCTTCCGTTGCAGATCGGCATCAAGATGCACAAGCTGGGAGATCGGTGCGACCTCTTCCAGGAGGGCGGGCAGGTGACTGACCAGGCCATCGACAAACGCATGGACTTCCACTTCAACGCCATCCTGGACGTGGTGTCAGAGTGGAGGAAGGACAAGTCCCAGAACCAGGACACACCGCTGAAAGGTGCTCAACTCTTATCCCAAACACAGTTTTGTTTTAGTTTTATTAAACAGATTTGGAGAGACAGAGATGAAATGGGGCAGAGAGGGGAATCTTCATTCTTCAGCAGTAATAACAGCCATTTTCATGTTTGGATTTAACTGCAAATTATTAGTATAGGCAGGTCACAAGTGTGAATTGTACAGTGCAATGTTAAACAGGTAAAACAGATGTAGTGTTGAGAGAAAAAATGGATTTTGAAAGACACTTGACCTTTGTGTGCATTTGAATTCTACAGAAAAAGTCCAGGAGGTGAAGAAGAATTTCCTTCAGGAGTCTGGAATCCAGTTCAGTTCGTTGGAGGAGAAAGTTCTTCAGTTTCATCTCAGCAACCTGGAGTACGCCTGTGGAAGCACGTTAGACCAGGTCCGAAAGACTAAAATTCGAATTCAGAATCAGAATACTTTATTAATCCTTGACGGGAAATTTATTTTTACAGTCTATCAATGTCGATAAAATAAATCAATACACTTTCACTACACTGCAAGGTTTCTCAGTCGTGTCTGTGTCCAGTTTGATATTGTGTCTCCTAGGGAACTGTGTTAAACAATTCTCAAGTATTTTAGTTTTGTTTGTTTGTTTGTTTGTAGGTATCGGCAAGATCCTGGGACCACAATGAGTGTTTTGCCCAGTTCTCAGGAGACCACACTTTACTCACCAAGGGCTACTCGGTGCTACTCCACAAACTGGGCGAAGGCCTCGACATCCGCACAAAGTGCCCGGTATGTAATGACAACTTTTAGTTTCTTTTGCTGTTAACTTTGCATTTTAGTTATTTATCGTATCATTTTAGTTACACTACATTATAAATGAAATAGAAAAATTATATTGTTAAAAATCTTTTTTTAATTTAGGTTCGGTCCATTGATTACTCAGGTGATCTTGTCAAAGTTACTTCCTCCAATGGCTCCCAGTGGACAGCACAGAAGGTGAAAAACATGTTGATAAATGTTGTACAACTGATTTCTAGGCTAGAAAAATGTATACTTTTGGAGAATGATTGAAATAGTAAATGCTCAGTATCGTGGGCTTGCTCTTCTAGGTTCTTGTGTCAGTCCCGTTGAGTTTACTTCAGAAGAACGCGATTCAGTTCAACCCTTCTCTGCCTGAGAGGAAACTGAAAGCGATCCACAGTCTGGGAACCGGTATCATAGAAAAGGTGATCATAATTAATGATTGACAGATATGTATGTGTAGTTCATGGTTTTAAATAAAAACAAAAAATAAATAAATGTTGTCTTATGTGTGTCTTACAAAGTTGCTTCCTTGTAGATGCTAAAATATTATTTCTTTCTAAAAAACGTTTCACAGATCGCTCTTCAGTTCCCGTACAGATTCTGGGACAACAAGATCCAAGGTGCGGATTACTTTGGTCATATCCCACCGGGGCCCGACAAGAGAGGCATGTTCAGCGTCTTCTATGACATGGAGCCACAGGTTTGTTTTCATAAGGGCAAGACAACATCTGACCTGACATTCTCAACGTGGTCAGAAAAATGCCACTTAAAGGCGCAGTGTGTAAAGGGAATATTGGCATTTATCAGAACAGACTTAGTAGAGATGGAATATGATATGTTTTTAAATATGTTTATTATTAGTGTGTATATCTGAGCATTTGATATCTACATAGGAGCACAAACAACATACACCTGTATTACTCACTGCACTTTTTTAAATACATAATCCTACCAGGGAAAATGGGTTTGAACTTGTCGGCTCAATTATAAGCACAAAAGATTTTGATATTGTCATCAGTAATATATAGTTTAAATAGAGCAAGAACATTATGTGATTGTGTGTGTGTGTGTGTGTGTGTATAGGGGAAGCAGGCTGTCCTGATGTCTGTCATCACTGGTGATGCTGTAGCTGCCGTGCGGGACATGGAGGACAAGCAGGTGGTGGACGAGTGTGTGAAGGTTCTACGGGAACTTTTCAAAGAACAGGTAATATGCTGACACAAGACCATTCAAAGTGCTTTACAGGGGCATAAAATACATCAAGATTAGACATTAGAAATTGCATTTAAGAGACAGTAAAAACAAAGAAAATACATCAAGATTCAAGATTAGGCATTTAACATATAGACAGCGATGCGGAATGGCTGCAACGTAACTTATGTGACTGGCAATATACAGTACTGTAGTGTTGTGAGAAAGTGAATCAGACAATACTGGCTGTATAAGTTTAAATAAGAGAGTTTAATTCAAATCATTGGTTTCTCGCCAGGATCATTTTGTGTTGTACAGACAAAGCTAACAGTACGGAATGATGAATCTGAAAACACAGTCATTTAAACCATTTTACAAGGCAGCATCCGGGGGGCAATATCTCTGTCATGTGATTGGTTCACACTTCAGCCAGGTACAGTCACACACAATGCTCACAAAGAGGAACAATAGGCCAGAATATACAGTATGCAAACAGGAGCCAGGAGGTCTCTAACACAGCAGGGGGGGGGGGGTCTGGGTACAGGACAATAGAAAAGGTGTAGCCTGTCTCAGTGGTTTTGTGGAACACGCATCCAGGAACCTAGGAAAGCAACACTTCAGCCATGAGACATCAATATTTCCCATTACACTTGTTATTTTCTATACAGCCTATTTAACTTAATTACTCTTTCATAGTTTCAAACTAATTTTAAAATATTGGGGAATCTGTATTCACAAAAAAAAAATAGAATGTATTTGAGGCAATCTTAGCCAACATCAGACAGCATGTAGGTCGATCACATCCGTGTCTGTTCGGACTAAAGTCTCTTTCCCCAAAATGGATCCCATTCTTGTACTCTAAATGGATCTATCACAGGCGTTAAAGCGTAACCGACACCTTACACTGACATTTTTATCGAGGGTCGGCTCACATTTTTGTTCAGCAAAGCTAATGAATGGTGAGTAAAACCAGCAGTGACACTAACTCAACTTTCAATCAAATAGTGTGGGAATAGGAGCCATTTGGACTACTTTTTAAGGGCATTGTAGTGATTTTTCATCACTACTTGTCTGTCGACCCTTGCAGGAGGTCCCAGAGCCAGTGCAGTTCTTTGTCACACACTGGAGTAAAGACACTTGGTCCCAGATGTCCTACAGCTTTGTGAAGACCGGGGGAAGCGGAGAGGCCTACGACATCCTCGCCGAGGACGTGCAGGGAAAAGTCTTCTTTGCTGGAGAGGTTAACACTGCTTTTACCATTATATTTTGGGGCGACTGTGGCTCAGTTGGTAAAGCGGGTCGGCTGATGATCAAAGGGTTGGAGGTTCGATCCCCGCCCTGCCACTTGTGTCATAGTTGTTGTGTCCTTGGGCAAGACACTTCACCCACCTTGCCTCGTGTGAATGTCGATAGTTAGCCTGCTATCGGTGTGTGAATGTTAACGTGTAAATGGGAACAGGTCTCCCTTGCAAAAGAGTCTTCGGACTCAAAGGGATATACCTGTATAAATAAAGGTTAAAACAATATTAAATCAGATGTATCCAGAAATGTTTCCTTTATAATGCTAATGTGAGATTAATTTGATTACTGCCGAGAAGCTTTTATTCCTTTGGAGTTTTCCCCCTTGCACTTTCCATATGAATAGTCCTTTTCAAAGCAGACACTGTACACTGTACAAAGTAGCCACAGCAATAATTACTTTCTTAATTTTTCATTATGTACTCTTGCTTTTCGTTTTCTTGACATTTCCACAAAGACACAACGCACCACTTTCACTTTGCACCAAATAATTTTTCCTGCTCAACCATTGTTGAAACTTCAAGCTAGGGCTTCTAGTTTTACCAATAATTTCAATATAAGTTGCTCACATCAGTCAACTCACTTGGGATCATCACATTGCAGACTTTTAAACAGAGTTTTGCTACTTTTCATTGATTTAGTTTTTGTTGTTGTTTTGTTACCAGGCAACCAACAGACACTTCCCCCAGACTGTGACAGGCGCGTACCTGAGCGGCGTCAGAGAGGCCAGCAAGATGGCCGCCATGTGAAATCTATCGGTCCCACAGCACTCACACTCACACACCAGCATGGACACACGGGTCGCTCTGAGCAACGGGCCGTTGAACAACCCGGGACTGCTTCAACTGAATTGCTCCACTTTACTTTTCACTGTACTGTGCTGTGTCTGATCAGCAAGACACAACTTTTTTTTCTCATAACGGGATTGAGTATGGCCTCTTTAGGGTGTAATTATTTAACACAAAAGAAAGTTAAAGGTGAAATCGGGGATTCTGGAGAATGCTTGTTGTCAAAATAATTTTTGTGAAAATCAGTTAAAGGTGCAGTGTGTAATATGACATCATCAAGAAAGTTCTACAAAGTTCTAGAATGCAACGCTCCCTGGGTAACCCCAACCCTTTAGAATAATAACAGAAGCTACAGTGGCCTTCAAGGACAAGAACAATTCTAAATTTTAAACAATGCACCAGATGACATTCCAACTATGACACTTTCAAGATGGCGGCACTAGGCCTTGGTCCAAAATATGCAGAAATATGGACATATATGAGACCCTATCTAAGGGAAAAAATAATAATTAAAAAAAAAATTCAGCTATTATGCACTAAATTAAATGTACTTATGGATATTATAATTACTTTCTACAAAATCTGCTAGGAAAAAAACCCCAAAATTCTACACACTGCAGGTTTAATATCTCCTCTCAATCCACTACCGTGTTGGCACTATAAACAATCCATGGTTAATACACAGCCTAGGCTCTGTAAATAGGGGCGTACCAGCTAAGGTGGGCCCCTTTTCTTTACATGCTATTTCACAAGAGCCCAGTCTGTTGAATGGGACACACAGTATGGACAGGTAGTGGATCGTGGGAAGATATTTACTGTTTTTGACAAGAAGTGTACTTGAGAATCACTGACTCCACCTTTTTAAAGTGCTTTTTATTTATATGAAAAATCCAGCTGGCAAGTCGTTTTTTGTTGGCGACAAGATGCAAACTATAGCAAGGCAGGAATAATGGAGGATCCCAGTGCAAATCTGCCTGGGTATGTTATGCTAGAAAAACAAGATTACGATGTTATCATAAATCTTAAATTCAATGAGTGATGTATGTAGCACTTCTGTAATAAGATGGTCAGAAAATTTCATTTATTTCTAAGAGAGTAGGGTGCATGAAACATTGGTAAACTCTTATGCAATCAAGAATTGAATAATAATAAGAATCTAATTTAATTAATTGAATAAGATTTGTCTCCAAGGATTAAGTTATACTGTAATGATATCTTGAATAATATTTTCCTTGAGAGTTTGCTACCAATGTTTCATACAGCTGTTTCTGCATTGTATTATTATGTGAATCATGTGTTGGTACAAGTGGTGAAGATAACTGAGTGAAAAGGGTTAATTATATAGTAGAAATACCCCTTTGGTAGCACTTTTGATTTGATATGAAAAACGCTAAAAAAAATAAAGACATTAATAGTTGATGACGAGTTGAATTCCCCGTAGGATGTGATCACCCCCTTACTGTCTCAGGAATATGATCCAGATAAACAACACCTCGTAAAAATGATGGGAGATAAATAATGATTGAGCAATTCTGAAGGGAGGAAGGGGTCAGGGGAACAATGTCTTCACTTTGTTTGAATGATGTTGAGTAAAGAGGCTTTACATGTAGGTCCTCATATCTCTAGGTGATCGCATCCTGTTTGTCCAACATTAGGCTACGGTGCTTGAATATTTATGTTGTATGTGTGTAATAAACTGAGCTATAAGCTGCCATAGCCTACTGACCTCCTCAAGTCAATGAGTAATTTCTTTATCTATGAAAGATTTATTACAATTTATTCATATGTCGTGAAGGATTCATAAGTTGAATTAACTTTGAAACTTCAGTCAGTCGAGGGCACTACATTGTAAAATACATTGTTGCCATATTTTACAGTCTTGATATGAGGAGTTTTAATTATGTCTGTTGCTAGGCATTTCTAAAATCATCAATGCACCAATGACGTCGGGGAGCGTCATCAACACTCGCCCTCGCGCTTCTTTTCCTCCTTTCCTCTCATTGCGAAACGGTATAAAAGAAAACCCGCACGTGAAGTGGAGGAACTGGTTTTTATGCCTTTATCTCACCGTGTCGCAGTGGTTGTGTAGCCGGAAGAGTTTAACGTTTTAACATCTGTAGGTGGATGAAGAGTGTTATTAACTCGTCTGACTGAAACAGAAATGGACTGCAAAACAGCTGACTCTCAAGGTAGTTGATTAATAACGTTGTATAGCACATTTAAGCTGAGAACAGACCGTGTATTGCATTGCATTATGGCTAAGGCCAAAAACAAAAACTTAGCTTACAACTTCCAAAATAAAGCATGGACACCACTGCTCCAAATGCACAACCTCAAATCGATTTTACTCCATATAAGTTATCAGGTGTGCACTTTTACTCCAGTGCATTCACCTGACAACTAGAGGACTATTATTGCAGTATTCTTTTTACACTGTTGTAGCCTATTTTTTTTCTTAGCTTGAATATAGGTAATTATCAAATGCGCCCAAATACATTTTATGTCTGAATTCCTGTAAACGTGGACATTCCACTCGAACATTATTTGTTAAAGTGTAGCTAGTTTCGTACAGAACAAACTACATCGTGTACTACAGTTTAGCTAACATAGACATTGTGTTGCATTTCTGAGTTAAAGGTCACATATTATGCTAAATGCACTTTTTAAATGTGTTCCAACATATCCATGGGTCCACGGTGTGCCTAGAGACTGCCAAAATATCAAAAAAAAAATAACAATCTCTCCTTTTCTCACTCTCCCCTTTCTGAAACCCCTACCCCTCCCCCTCCCCCCCAATATACTCCGTTCAGAATTCTCGCGGTTTATGACATCATAGACTGCACAGCCACATCCCCATATTTTCTTTATATGTCCATGCTTCCCCCCACATTAGCAGTAGTCTATGATAACCCCACCCCCCCCCCCATTTGTTATTGGTCCACGGCCCCGAGATCCGATGGAAAATTTTCCGAGTGACAGCCATGTTACTTTCCCCGCTAAGCGACAAGATGCCCATAGTAGCCTACAGCCTGAATGTTACATACACCAACACAGAATGCTTTTGCTCATACTCCACTAATGTATCTTAACCACAGCAGTCTATGCCTCGTTTTTAATAACACAACGGATAGGAAGCTACTTGTGGGTTTTTTCAAACAGTGAAACTGAAAGAAATGTTTTTATTGGTATAGCTATTTAGCTTTGGGACAAGCATTCAAGTTTAAGTGTTAAGTTGGCTCCAAGTAATGGGAAATACTGACTCACTGTTAAAGCTCACATATTATGCACTTTGCTGTCAATTTTATATGGTCTAAGTAGTCCCTAATACTTATTTTTTAGATGTTTGCTGAAAAACCCGTTCAGATCATTTATTGTAGCAAGCCTCTATACCCTGATTGTCCTCTGGTCTCAGGATGATCTATATTTGTGCGATCTGGCTGGCCCCTCCCACCTCTCTGCCGGGCTTTCTTTATATGTCCATGGGGCTCTCCCACCGTCTCTGCAGTGCTCTCGCGATACTAGAGAGACACTGCGTGACTGCGAACACAGTGTTTACCCGCAGCTAAGCCATACTTTTAACAATTTCACATGACCTGACATGATTAAAACCAGTGTAAAACAGTAGCTTCAAAGTTTGATTTGTACATGAATATCTTCCCATCCTTTATCATGTTAAAAACGAGTCATTATTAGACTGCAAGGAGAAAGCTAAGTTAGTGTATTAGGAGCAAAACTTGGTGCTGCAACCGAAGCTACATGGGCGCTAACGCTAAAAATAAGACTCAGACGATTTAAACCAGTGAAAACAGTAGCTTCAAAGTGTGATTTCTACAGGAATATCTTCCCATCCTTTGTCATGTTAAAAACGAGTCATTTTCAGACTGCTGTGGGGAATATAAACAGCGTGTTATGAGCAAAAGCTGGTTGCTTGTCCCAAAGCTAATTGCTATACACCAGTCAGGCAAAACTACCAATAAAAACTATTATTTTAGTTTCACCGTTTAAAAAAAATCACAGGTAGCTTCCTATCCGTTGTGTTATTAAAAACTAGGCATTAATAGACTGCTGTGGTTAAGATAAATTAATGGAGTATGAGCAAAAGCATTCTGTGTTGGTGTATGTAACATTCAGGCTGTACTAAGGGCATCTTGTCGCTTAGCGGGGAAAACAACATGGCTGTCGCTCGGAAAATTTTCCATCGGATCTCGGGGCCGTGGACCAATAAGAAATGGGGGGGTGGGGTTATCATAGACTACTGCACGGTGGACGTTTCTGGGGGGGAAGCATGGACATATAAAGAAAATATGGGGATGTGGCTGTGCCGACTATTACGTAATAGTTGGCGAGAATTCTGACTGGAGTATATTGGGGGGAGGGGTGGGGGTTTCAGAAAAGGGGAGATTGAGAAAAGGAGAGATTGTTATTTTTTTGATATTTTGGCAGTCTCTAGGCACACCGTGGACCCATGGATATGTTAGAACACATTTAAAAAGTGCATTTAGCATAATATGTGACCTTTTAAATAAAGTAGAATCAGGAGTTTATTGTGTCCACATTTATTGTCGAGCCCTTATGACCGTTTGACCAGACTAAACTTGAGTTGTATTGACCGGTGTTCCTCCTGTTCAGACTCGTCAGTGAAGGACGCCTCCAGCTCTGAGGAATTTGTTCCTCTCTCCAAGCTCCTCTCCAACAACAAATCAAAAAAGGACAAAAGTGGTGAGGACAACAACATGAAACAGACTGTCACCAACCCTGTCAGCTGAAGTAAAATATTTAAAAAAAATTACATATTGTGACCATTCAAAGCGAAAGCACATGTTTTATGTTTGTGTATCCTCCTGTTGTAGCCACGGATGACTCGTCAGATAACGAACCTTTGATTAAGAAGAAAAAAGTCTCTTCGCCAGCCAAGAAGAAACCGGCGAAAAAAGTCAACTCGTCAGGCAGATCCAATGGCACAAATAAAAATAACGCAGGTTAGTTACATTACATTGTATCATCGTTGGCCATATTTCAGCTGTGTTTTCTGTTATATTATATAGTGAGTGGATGGCTTTGATTCTTTGCTGTATGTAATTGTTTCAGCTTCAAATACAGATGAAAGCCCTGACGATGAACCGCTCATAAACATCGCCAAAGCCGCAAAGAAGCCGGCAAAGAAATCTGTCACTACAAAGAAGAAAGGTAAGATCCTTTTCCCTCCATGCACCAGCAGCATAAACACACAGTTAGGGGTTTCACTATCTCGATTCTAAGTTGGAAATGATGTCAATATCTCGACCTTTGAAATTTGAGATGGAATCGACAATATAGCCCCACCCACAGAGACACGTTTCGGCTGGCCTGCAAAGAAAGGGAAAAAACACACAGCATGTTTTGGGTGCATTAGTTGCCTCCTACCTGCAGCTGCAGCCAAAAAAAAACACCATGGCAACTGCTGAAATGTCAACCGAACTTGAACCTACTCCTGCTTCTTTTTTGAATGAAACCAGTTTGTAGGCTATGCATCCACAAACATCACTGCAAATATAGCAGAACGTCTTCCAAAGAGTCACTACAAGCCGGGTACCCTTTATGACTTATTTTTTTTGTTTGAATTTAGTGTTTGGGTTCAGGTCAGGATTAAAAATCTCAGAAAATCAAAAATCAAATTGAATCGAGGATTTGGAGAATGGTGACACCCGTCTATACAACGTTGCTGTTTTCTGTTGCAGATACTGATTTTTATCTTCTGTTCTTTCTTCAACAGAATCCCTGGATGATGACGACAGCTTGGACGATGAGCCTTTGAGCAAAATTGCAAAGAAAAGTCGGAGAAAGACATCTCCAGTGAAGACAAGAAAAGCATCTCCAGTGAAATCACAGAGGAACGCAGCAAGGAAAGAGGGTAGGTGTTAAAATGTGCAAATCGGATCTCATCTGAAATGCTTATCTTGTAGCATTTGTACCTAATAATAAACATATTGTATTTGTTTTAGTTAAATATGCTGAGAGTTCCAGTGACGGCTCAGATGAGG
The DNA here is from genome assembly GCA_026929865.2 of Hyperoplus lanceolatus. Classification (NCBI taxonomy): domain Eukaryota; kingdom Metazoa; phylum Chordata; class Actinopteri; order Uranoscopiformes; family Ammodytidae; genus Hyperoplus; species Hyperoplus lanceolatus. The sequence continues at coordinate 7,575,573 of CM049413.1, read as the reverse complement.
AAACCCTGGCAACTATAAAGACCAATTTGACAAAGGCTCCCACAGAGCAAAATACCAACGGCAATAAAAACAAAAAAGACAAATCACAAAAAGGTAGGAAGCACTTTCATCAGACTGAAGGAGAATTTAAGGTGGAGTCAGTGAGTTTGTTATCAAAATAACTTTTTGGCAAAATCAGTGAATATCTCCTCATGATCTGCTACCTGTATGTACTGTGTATGCTGAAAATAATCTGGTGTTGATACACAGCCTAGGCTCTGTAAACTGGTATGTAAACAAAGGGGGCCCGCCGTAGCTAGCAACATGTCCAAGTCTAGGCTGTGTATTAACACTGTTTTTTACTTTTAGTGCACAAACAGTACAGATAGGTAGCAGATCGGGAGGAGATATTCACTGATTTGGGCAAAAAGGGATTTGGACGACAAGCATTCTCCAGAATTGCTAATTCCACCTTTTAATTGGTTTAAATTACAACAATAAATTCAAGTAGTGACCTCTTGGGTTTATACAGACTCTTCGTCTGCAGACAGCAGCTCGGAGGATGATGACGAGCCCCTGGAGAAGCTCGTTGCCAAGAACAAGAAGAAACCAGCGAAGAAAAGCCCAAAGAAGACGCCTGTAGCGCGAGGGCGAGGCAGACCGAAAAAGAGTCAAGGTAATGTAGCAGTGATCCTTTGTTGTCATAATCACTTTTTTTTAAATCAGTGAATATCTCCTCACTATATGGTACTGTACCTGTCTGTACTGTGTATGCCGAAAAAATCTGACGTTAATTCACTTCCTAGGCTCTGTAAACCTGTATGTAAACAAAGGTGTGTAAACAAAGGGGGCCCACCATAGCTAGCAACATGCCCGTTTACTAAACTGTGTATTAACATTGTTTTTTTATTTTCAGTGCACAATACAGACAGGTAGCCGATGATGAGGAGATATTCACTTATTCGGACAAAAAGTGATTTTGACGACAAGCATTCTCCAGAATTGCTAATTCCACCTTTAATTGGTTTAAATTACAACAATAAATTCAAGTAGTGACCTCTTGGGTTTATACAGACTCTTCGTCTGCAGACAGCAGCTCGGAGGACGATGACGAGCCCCTGGAGAAGCTTGTTGCCAAGAACAAGAAGAAACCAGCGAAGAAAAGCCCAAAGAAGACGCCTGTAGCGCGAGGGCGAGGCAGACCGAAAAAGACACAAGGTAATGTAGCAGTGATCATTGGAGATATCATTATAATTAAAATGTAAACATTTATTTAACTTGTTGATATGATCAATGTTTGGCAGATCCCTCTGATGAAAGCTCCGACTATGAACCGCTGAAAACCAAACAAGACAAATCAGGAAACGGTAGGAAGCGCTTTCATCAGACTGAAGGAGAGATAAAGGTGGAGTCAGTGATTCTGGAGAATATTTGTTGTCCAAATCACTTTTGTTTTAAATCAGTGAATATCTCCCCATGATCTGGTACCTGTCTGTACTGTGTATGCCGAAAAAATCTGGCGTTGATACACATCCTAGGCTCTGTAAACTGTTATGTAAACAAAGGGTATGTAAACAAATGGGGCCCACCATAGCTAGCAACATGCCCGTTTACTAAGCTGTGTATTAACAGTGTTTTTTTATTTTCAGTGCACAAACAATACGGACAGGTAGCATATCTTGAGGAGATTGGACAAAAAGTAATTTTGACGACAAGCGTTCTCCAGAATAGCTGATTCCACCTTTAATTGGGTTAAATTTTATAACAAGTTGTTCAAGTACTTACCTCTTCTGTATATACAGACACTTCATCTGCAGAAAGCAACTCGGAGGACGATGATGTGATTGCCAAGAACAAGAAGAAACCAGCGAAGAAAAGCCCAAAGAAGACGCCTGTAGCGCGAGGCAGACCGAAAAAGAGTCAAGGTAATGTAGCAGTGATCATTGGAGATATCATTATAATTAAAAGGTAAACATTTCTTTAAAATCCTGGTTAATATTTTTGATGTTTGGCAGATCCCTCTGATGAAAGCTCCGACTATGAACCGCTGATTAATATCACGAAGAAGAACAGCACAGACAAACGGACAAAAAACAGAACGAAGGCGTCGCCTAAGAAGAAGAGGGTCACAGCTCCCAAGAAGACAACAAAGACACCTGAGTCAGGTAATAACTGTGGTTTAATGGTTACACACGTTAAATGGCTTTACATTGATTTGTACACATTCACCCATTCACACACCGATAGCAGCAGCTACCACGCAGGGTACACAGCTAACTATCAGGAGCAATTTAGGATTCAGTGTCTTGCCCAAGGACACTTGGAGATTACTTTTACCATACAAAATCATAAAACCATAACACCATGAGTGGAAGATCCCCCCACATATCCTTTATATCCATGACAAGTTTGTGAATTTTAGAAAAATAATGTCATTCAGTGTCAGAGGTGTATTAATAGCCCCTTTTCCACAGCCAGTGAAAGCCGGGAATATGCCGGAATTTCGGCCCTCCACCCTGCTGTATAAATGCGACCGTTGCGGAACGAGGGAAGAAAGGTGCGAGAGATTAGTAGTAAGATTCCCGACACAATCAGTTCCGCCTCTCTGTATAAATGCGGCCAGCTTGTTGTTGCGGAACAGGGGGGCGTTTGACGTTCCATAGCCTACGTTCTAAACATGCGACCATGTTAGCAGTTGAAGGACGTGTGTTCAACATTAACCACGGCGGCCTGATGTCCCGTAAAAATCACCAAATAAAAGGAACGGCGTATAATCTAGCTGATTATAAGGTCCGCTGCTCAATCCAAACCCCCACGCTTCATTTTGCAGAGTGTATGAGTCTATTTCTTCCCAGGGGAAGTTGTACAATGGGAAAGCTAGGCTAGGCTAAGCTAGGCTGCGACCGGATCGCCGCCTCTATTATTATCCTAAGTCTGAGCGTATATCCACACTTTATTTCTGTCTACGGTAACGTGACTTCACACACTGTGTGTATGTGTATGTCTGATTGGCAGATCGCTGCCCTTACAAAGAGACTCGCTCACAGCCAACCTGCCACACAAACACAAACACACAACACACACACACACACACACACACACACACACACACACACACACACACACACACACACACACACACACACACACACACACACAGCACACAGCAGCGGAGTGATTTTTGTCAGTTTGGTTAACAGTCCCAGAGATGTTGTACTCAGCGCGTAGTGAGATCAACCGGCACATCACGGGGACAGTAACATACGGCCCTCTTACTGCAAGCTCCAGCACTTCTGCTCTCAATTCACCTGCCAGTGTTGTTGTTGTAAAGCAGCTGACCGGTGCGGCGCTAAATGTTTACGTCACACCTGACGCTGTTTACAAGCACCTCTTTCATTCCGGAGCGCTGTGTAAAAGGGGCTACTGATGCGCCAGCAGGCCGGCGTTGCTTGGTTCTGTGTAAATAACACAGAAGCAAGCAAGGACGGCATATTGGAGTGATGTTGTTCCGTCAATATGCCGCAATCTCTGTGTAAAAGGGGCTTATATCTATTATATTATTTATTATATTTGTATTTTCTTGATATGTTTCCAGTGTGGTCAGGCAACAGCTCAGACGATGAACCCTTGAGCAAGTTAGCAGAACACCCAGAAGTCACCAAGACCGTGAGAATATCTCTAGAGAGGTGTGACGGCGAAGAGGCTGCTGCAACCGGAAGTGTGAACCAACCCAGTGAAGGTACTGATCAAGTAACCTTATGAGCTGCCGTTTAGGCCTTATATCAAGAATACACACCACACACACACACACACACACACACACATTTTCTTGCACATACACATTAAAAGCACGCAAATACTACATTCAACTCGCACACAATTATTCTCCTTGCAAGAAGATGTTTGTGCGAGTTAATATTCAAATGAGGGCATAACAGAGCTATGCTATTGCCAGTCATTTTCTCTACATGTCCGAATAGTATTGGCTCTTCAGTTAAACTAAAAAGGAAGTTAAGAAGTGTGTGTGCTTTTTATGTGTATATGCAAGAAAATGTGGTGTTTGTGCTGCATGCAAAACCTCAAAATAATGAGTAACAGTTTTCTCACTCTCAAATACAGACACACCGACTGCTGAGAAAACCCCGAGCGTGGAGTCGCAGAGCTCTGAGGAATCACCAGAAGAAGAATAAGCACAGAAAAATGATTTGTTAAAGGTTGAAGGAAAAAAAGGGGTTTATATTGTTTCGTATCACCTCTTGGATTGGAAAGTTCAGATGGAATTCCTAACGTGTATTAGAGAGACACCTCCTTAAATATCACAGTTTAAAGTTCATGTGATGTCCCAAAAGTGTGTTTTATATACTGTCGATGTTAATTTATGGTGTTGATATTTTTACTCCTGTTTTTAAGTTTGGAATCAAATTTTGTAGGTACCTGAAATATTGTATGTTGTTAAGTCTTTGATGCATTTACTGTTTGTGCGTGCCCATTGTTTCCATTGGTTTTATCCTCTGGTCTTTATTTTTTAAATTGAGTAATTTACCACTTATCAATGTTAGTTACATTTTGTTGCTTTGATATTAACTGCACATTCAGCATGCACCAGTGGAAATCTTTTGTGATGGATTAAATTGTTTTCACTATGACATTTCAGTTGAGTCTATCTCTCACTTGCCACACACACACACACACACACACACACACACACACACACACACACACACACACACACACACACACACACACACACACACACACACACACACACACACACACAAACACACAAACAATTCGTCTTCCCTCAGTTGTACACTTGATCATATTAGGATCTTATTGTAGTGTGCAGGTAAAACAATGGTTGAAACGGAATAATTATTTTCATATTACTCAGTTATTGATTAATCAACAAGAAAAAAATGAAAATATACATTAGACTATTTCTACCCATATATAGTATAGAACAGTGTTTACCCTTTTACACACTATCTATGATTTTATCACATGATTTTCTGGTCTCTTTAAACACAAGACGTCACTTCCGCCGGTCTCAGCCAGCAGCAGCAGAGCTAACTTCAGTCTCTCACACTTCACACCACAAACTCTGCAGCTGTCCCTCTGCAGGCTTGAAACTTTGTGTCGATCCTGAGATAAGTGGAATTCGTATCTCAAACTGTCATCTGCCTTTTTCTATATTTAGTATCGTGTTGAAAAAGGCTTTCTGTGTAAGCTAACTGCTAGTTAGCTAGCATGCTGCTCTACTCTCAACATATCGCACAACTCCTCTTGGATTAAATGTTTATATCTCGACATGACGGAGTTAAGATGTCGGAAAACAGAAAGGCTGGGGGGAGAGAAAGAAGAGAAAGAGAATACAAGTGAGTAATTACTTCATACTGCATAGTTTAGCTAAATGAACACAGGTTAGCTTCTTGTGGAGGACAAAACAAAAACATCTGTTAACTTTATCAGTAATCGGAATGGTTGTTATGGCTGATAAAAGGCTGCTGTTATTTTCATATACTTTATTCATAGATTTTTAGTGTAAATAAATACATGTTACACAACAGAATTAAGCAGAAGAAACATAAAATAAATTACAATACGATTCTATAGAAGTATAAGAAATACATCATAAGCCAACACACTATACAAATACAAAGACTTTAGGTAATTCTTCATAAAGACAACAATTGTTGCCAAATCTCGTCAAAGGTTGCAGAGCTGAGAGAAACATTGTGTCGTATCCTTTCAAGTTTGTTAAACTAGTTGTGTTGTCTGTTACTTGTAACCATGGTTATAACACGTGGACAGATGTGAACGGGCCAGTGAAAGAGGGGGATGAGGAGGAGGAGAGTGTGTCCGTTGAAAAGGACAAGCCCCAGAATGATGTAGTTAAAGAAGACGAGACTCAAGTTAAACCAGAGGAATCAAACTCACCTCAGAATTATGTCAAAAGATCCAACAGTTCCCCTACGTGTAAGTTTCACTTCAATTGTATTTACTTTTATACAGGTGTGTGTAAAAAAAAAAATAATAATATTATGGATTTTTTTTGTTTTACACATAAAATGAAACATTTCAAGGTTTTCTTCGTTTTAATTTTGATGATTACAGCTCATGGAAATCCAAAATCCAGTTTATCAAAATATTAGATTATTGTGTCATTGTTCATACTCCAATAACATTTTTTTTAAATAAAAAAAACTACTAAATACTTTCAAAATAAGTTTTTATAGTGTTGTTGTGATAATTGACTTAGCCTCTCATCTTTCTGCTCCTCAGCGCAATTTCTGCAGCGCGTGGTGCGGGTGTTCTTCGGGTGTCTGGCGGCAGTTGGCTGTGGAATGCTCTACGCCGTTTATCTGTCCTCCTATCATGACAGGAAGTTCTGGTTTTCCACAAGACAGGTGGGTGTCTTATTTATTTATATTTTTTTGAGTCTGCTTCCATTCCCCCAGTTCACTGCCATATCAAAATATAATATGAATGTGTTGTTTTATTTGTTTTAGGAGCTAGAGCGGGAACTGACCTTCCAGGATGGCAGCGGTCTCTATTATTACTACTACAAGCACATGCTGACGGCACCATCTTTTGAAAGAGGTACAGACCATCCTGTGAAGAAATTTTAAATACATATCCAAACACATCATCAAAAAATACACTATACATGTCACTCTCTCCTTGTAAATCAACTCTGTTCCTTTGTGGTTTGTGTGTTTTTAAGGTTTTTATGATCTGATGTTTGACAATAAGACGGTGTCCGGTCAGACCATCAACGCAGTGGAACGCCTTTCTCTGTATCCGGAGCTCATCACCAGCTTCGTCTACAGATTCACCGGAACACAGGTGAGTGTTCAACACATTTATGTTTTATTTTCATTTAGTAATATGAGGTGGTAAAGTATGTATTTTTTTAATCATTTTAATTGACTGTGAGCTGCGTGGCACAAGTGGTATTCAAATCTCCCTTTGAAAGCCCTGAAGTCTGCCCTCATCTGCTGACAGTGCAGAAGGCTAGCAACCAGAATAACAAAAACAACTGCATTGCATTAATCCGTTATTGATTATAATAGCAGATCGGATTGACGAAGATGTCATGCTACTGGGCTTGTTATTATTTAATCACTTTATTACTCGACTTTGGATTCTCGGCATTAGGCTTGTTTGTAAACAACCATATAAAGAGATTTCGCTGATATAATTTAGGCCTTGCTGGATAATGTGTCTCTCTCTCTCTGTGCTCTCAGGACATTGTGGAGCCGATCTACTTCTATGTTGGAGCGGTGTTCGGCCTCCAGGCACTGTACGTCACGGCGCTGTTCGTATGCAGCTGGGTGATGAGCGGGACCTGGGTGGCCGGCATGCTGACTGTGGCCTGGTATGTCATCAACAGGTGAGAAGGAATTCTGCTGTGTTGGTCCTCATACTAAAGTGTAGGTTTCTCTGTGTGACTAAACACACAGTAAACTTGCTATTGTGAACCTTTTCAATATTCTTTTATCCATTGTCTTCCCTGTTGTTCCTAACGTATAATACCCTTATAATAACATGCTTTAAACAACTACTTATGCCTCTGCACTGGCAATAGTGCAGAGGTTGTGGGTTGTGCGATGTGCGTCCTTTTGTCCGTAGAAAAATCTGGGCCAAGTTTGCATGAATGTCAACTTCGTCTCAAGAATAACAGAAACAGTCTTTTGTCAAATTAAGCTAAATAGGTAATTCCATGCCTCACTAAGAAATATAAACTCCTGGTGGTAGTTCTAGTTTTCTTTCTGTTTCATGAAGACTTGTCCTCGTTTCAACTCTGCCGTTTCTCCCTCAGACCGGACACCACCAAAGTGGACCACGCGATCCCTCTGCGGGACAACTGGGCACTACCGTACTTCTCCTGCCAGGTCGCAGCTCTGACGGGATTCCTGACCAATAACATCAGCTCTGCCACTGAGGTGAGACTTATCAAACCATTGTCTTAAAATAGACTAGGAGGAACTTTTAAATGTTTATGAAACAGTCTAATTATTCCTCTGATGATTTTAAATGACCTGTAACAGCGAGCAAGACCATCAGTGAAAACAGCGCTATTTTGAAAGTTCCCCTAGCTACATTGAATAACCCTCTACACAACAACAACCATGTTTCATTCAGACCCAGTGATAAACTGTGTTGTTTCTCCGTAGATGTTCTGCTACCTCACCATGAGTGCCACCACCATCTTCTTCCTGCTGATGTGGGAACACAGCCACTACATGCTCTTCGTCCAAGGCCTCTGTCTGCTCCTGCTCGACTCCTTTGACCTGGTGCCACCACGCAAGGTAACAGAGCCCTGAGCTAATAAAGGACTTCAATCACATTTAAAAGAGGAATCAGTGATTCTGGAGAAAGCTTGATCACTTTTGTCAAAATCAGTGACTAATATCTACATTAAGTTTTATTTATATATCATTTTATAAATGTTAACAAAGAGCCAAATACTATTGTCTTTTTAGTTATAATGGGCTCAAATACCATTAAAAAAATATACAGTAAATGTTCCTATAAATAGCTGATTGTACAATATCTTCAGATAGTCCTCAAAAACATTGTTCCTCTCTCTCCCTTCATCTGTCTGTCTGTCTCCCTCTACTGTCTCTTTCTTTGCTATAACCGACCCCACCCCCTTACAACAGACCAAACTTTTCTTTTGTCACCTCACCAGTCACTTCAGATGCCTCAAAACATTTTCCTCCTCTCCCTTCATCTGTCTGTCTGTCTCCCTCTCTATCTGTCTCTATCTCTTTCTCTCTCCCTCTCTCTTTGACACTCTATCTGCGATTTAAAGATGGCTGACATTCACAAGATCTACCTGAGCTCCTTGTTCCTGGCCTACTTGTTCCAGTTCCAGAACCCTTCGCTGCTCAGCTCTCCTCTGCTTAGCCTCATGATCGGCTCAGTGCTCGCGAGGTACTTCCAGGTAGAGTTAGCTGTCTCTCACTCACCTCACAACTCAGCCCTATTAATACATTATAGACATTTTGTGTTAACAGAATCCCAGCTGTGTGAGCTTTTAGTGCTGAAATAACACTTAATGATAATCACTTTATTTTTATAACTGATTAATAATTTAAGTTAAAAAAAATATATAATTGAATTAATTTTTCGTTATTAATTTTTTTAAATTTCCTTTTGATTCGGCAGTGTTTGAATAGAGTAACACATTCTTACTGCTGTTTTCTGTATCTTTACTGCAGCAAAAGATGAAGATGGGACCACTGGTGGCCAGAATCATGAAACTATTCCTGCATTTCTACCTGGTCTTCACCACAGGGATCACCTTCAGCTATTTGGTCAAGGTGAAAACACAAGATGAATGGTTTGTCAAAGTACTGAGCTTTAATTTTGTCATTAAATTGTTTGTTAATCATGACTGTCTCTCATCCACAGAAACTTATACCTGTGAGTGAGAGTGACTTCATATTGAAATTCCTCGAAGTAAAATTTGGGCTCAACACAACAACGTGAGTTAAAATGTCTAGCCACATTGTGTATAATCCTTTTTGGTTTTGAAGCGGTGTCTGTATTAGTCAGGGTTCTATTTTCTTCCTACATCTTATCTAACGGCAGTGTTTTCCTTCCGTCTATGACAGAGACTTTGTCACCAACTTCCTGTTGTGCCAAGAGAGTCTCCAGACGCCCAATCAGGACTTGTTCCTGCGGCTGACTCAGGCCTCGGTCCTTCCCTTCTACCTCCTGGTGCTCACTGTCTGCCTGCTGTCCACCCTGCAGACCATTTACAGACGACTCAGGTTAGACACATGATAATAACATACAGGTGCATCTAAAAAAAAAGAAGGAAAAGAATGTTATGGAAAAGAAAAAAATACTTTTCATTGATATTACATTTTGTAGAGATTCACCAGAAAAATTAAATTAGACATAGCTGATGAAGTTGTTCTCAGCTACAAGATTTGTCGTAGTGCCATATTTTAGAATCTTTGGTCTGGAAGTTATGAGTTTGAAAATGTTTTTACTTTTACACAGCGGTCAGCCAATGAAAACGGACCTCAGACTTGAAGATGGACGAATAGGAGAGAAGCCCGAGGTCATCTATCATGTTTTCCACACGTTGCTTTTCGGAGGCCTGGCGCTGCTGTTTGACGGGTACGTTCATCACAATAAAAGAAAATCAGTAGTCAAGACGGGAGGTTTGCGTTGCTTTAATGCGCTGCGGGAAAACCCTCCCGTTTACAGAGCATAGGCTGTCTTTAGCACTAGATTTTTTCTTCAGCGTACACACAGTACAGACGGGTAGCGAATCGTGATGAGATTTTCACTGATTTTGACAACAACAACAACAAAATCTCCATAATCTCTGACTCCACCTATAACTGGTTTTCCTTTTTTTCCTTTAGGATGAAATATCTCTGGACCCCGTACGTCTGCATGTTCACAGCGTTCGGAGTGTGTTCTCCAGAGCTCTGGATGACGGTGTTCAAGTGGCTCAAACTGAAGTCCATCCACCCTGTAGTCCTGGTGAGTGTGATATTCACCTTTAACAGCAAACACTTTTCAAATGTGCATTACTCACACCGTATACATATCAAAAAAACATACTCCTTTCTTTCCTTATTCACTCAAAAAGCATGTTTTAAATTGAATTTATACAAAAATGTTGGCATCATTTTAATCAACTATAATGATAACTAATCACCATCACTTATTTCTACAAGTGTTGAACCATCCAGGTTTCTGCTATTGTTGTTATTTTTTTATTTTTTTTCCTCTTACATTCCAGTCTCTGATCCTGAGCACAGCGGTTCCCACCATCATAGGTTTCAGTTTGTGGAGAGAGGTGAGATTGTTGAGATATCAACAACAGCTTCCTAACAACTTGGAATATTTCCTTCCACTATATTTTTTAGCTTTGGACAAGACCAAAATATGTGTTTAATGTGTAGCTGCCAAGTTGTGATCTGCAATTCTCTTCATTTTAAAAGAAGAATATAATTTCCTGTGCTCTTTCCTGTCCTGCAGTACTGCCCTCGTGTCTTGTTGGAGTTGTCCGATCTGCCGGAGTTCTACGACCCGGACACAATGGAGCTGATCAGCTGGATCAGGTGGCCTATCACAGCCTCTCTCTCTGTTAATTGATTAGAGGGGTGTCACCAACTAAGACTTCACATGGTTGAATCTTCTTTCATTTTTGTTAACATCTTTTTTTATTTGCTTGTATATATTGTCTGTTTTTGTTATTTGTTTTGTTATCTCTTAAATGCAATTTCTAATCTTAATGTTTTTATGCCCCTGTAAAGCACTTTGAATGGCCTTGTGTCTGAATTGTGCTATAGAAATAAACTTGCCTTGTCCTGCAGGTCTCAGGCTCCTCTAGCAGCCGTATTCGCCGGCAGCCCTCAGCTGTTAGGAACCGTCAAGTTGTGTTCAGGTTCGGCTGTGACCAGTTTACCGCTTTACTCCGACATCAACCTGCTGAGGAGAACCGAAGATGTGAGTCATATAACAAAGGGAAACGTTTTTTTAAGATTATTTTTTGGGCATTGGTATGCTTTATTGGACAGTTTGGAGAGACAGAGGTGAAATGGGGCAGAGAGGGGAATGACTTGCAGAGAAAAGACCACAGGCCGGATTCTAACCTGTGGTCTGCTGCTTCTGAGGACTGAGCCTCTATGTTATAATGGGTCTTAAGAAAAATTATAAAGTATTGTTGTATATTCTCCGTCCCTTTTATTTTCAGCAACCTCTATACTGCCCATTCTATAATAAGGGTATTAATTAAAGTGCTCGAAAGAATGAGATATTTTCTTTATCAGATGGGTTGAACTAACTAGCTACTACTACTTAATTTAATAGCTTTTTTTCCCTGTCCTTGTAGACTTACCAGGTGTATTCCTTGAGATCTGCGGAGGACGTCTATAAGATTCTGACGTCCCAAAAGACAAACTACGTGATCGTTGAGGAGTCAATCTGTAACGAGCTGACGCTGAACAGAGGCTGTAAAATCAAAGACCTGCTGGACATCGCCAACGGACATGTGAGTGTTGTCCGTCTGTTTCAGATTTCAACAGTGAATGTTGTTGCCATGACGAGACAATTAAGAGTTTGTTTAGGTAGATTTTGAATGTTTTTCCAAGTGTCTAGGTTATACAGTGCTACGGTATAAAAAAAAATGCGATAATAGAGGTATTACAGGGCAACAGGAAATTCTAATTTATAGGTGGAGTCAGCAATTCTGGAGATCGCTCGTTGCCAAAATCCCTATTTGTCAAAATCACTGAATATGTGATCAAGATCTGCTACCTGTACGTACTGTGTGTGCACTGAAAAAAAATCCAGTTTTAATGCAAAACCTAGGCTATGTAAATGTGTATGTTGCTAACTATGGTGGGCCCCCTTGATTACATAGCCTTTCTTTACATACCAGTTTACACAGACTAGGCTGGTTATGAACACCAGATTCTTTTTCAGCACGTCCAGAGTACGAACAGGTAGCAGCTCATGAGGAAATATTTACAGATTTTGACAAAAAAAACCTCCAGAATCACTGACTCCACCATTTAAAAAGGAGATTTTACAGTGGTGTTGGACGTCTTCTCTAATTATCTGCAAAAAAAGTTAAAAAAAAAAGGTTTTGATACAACAGTAATTTTTTAACGTCATTATCTTTCCCCGTCTTCTTATCCCATGTCTCAGGTTGTTTACGACAAAGGGGAGATGTACTCGTTCTCCAAACACGGGCGCTTCTGCCAGGAGATCAAGATGAACTACTCGCCGTACACAAACTACTTCACGCGAGTGTTCTGGAACCGATCGTACCACGTCTACAAAGTCAACTCGGTCATCTCCTTTCAGTACTGACAGCAACCTATGCCTCCCTGATGAGACATTACTGAGCCCGTATTCCAGTGTTCACGTCAATGCAATATGTGTCTGTATGCATCGTGTGTTCAGAGAAATGTCACTGTTACCTTTACACACCCAGGTGTTAATACTGAAGCTGCAAATTCAAACCAACCGGGATCATCTGAGCACACTGCACTGGTTTTGGTCCTACTACATGTGTTATGTTTTGATTTAAAAAATCAACATAAAACATAAAAAGGACCGCGATGAAGTTGAAAATGCCATAATAATCATTGTACTGAAGTTTTCTAAGCCATGTCTTAATGTTACTGTGATGGTTTTAATGAAGGGAGAGGTGTGTGTGTGTGTGTGTGTGTGTGTGTGTGTGTGTGTGTGTGTGTGTGTGTGTGTGTGTGTGTGTGTGTGTGTGTGTGTGTGTGTGTGTGTGTGTGTGTGTGTGTGTGTGTGTGTGTGTGTGTGTGTGTGTGGATTGCCATTCAATTTACTAGACATTAATGAATCCTTGTTTGGTTGCAGCACTATCAGGTCAGAGTTTTAACTAACTCTATAAATATCTCCACATCTACTAGATAAACTTTTATTCAGACATTTGTGGAAGATCACAAATACTTCGGTGATACTGTTTTCCTTTCTTCTGAGTTTGACATTCTTACTTCAGAGTGAAATGTCTTCATATATCTTCATATATGGATTAATTTAGGGTGAGCCGATTTCTCCAGTAAAAAACGACACAAACTCGAGTTAAGTGTTCATAAATTAGTGAATGGGGTCGACGACCAGACAGTTAATATACAGATTAAAGCTCATCAGTATAATAAAACAGTTTTTTTAGAGCCTTAAAGGGCAGTGGAAGTTGCTTCTAAAGCTGCTAATTTCTGTTGTCTCTATATCTGGATGCCTTATTATTTTTTGAGGTGTGGGACAGGATTCCCCTTTAACCTGTTACTGTGTCTGTGTCCGAACATCTCTCGTCCCCTGGTTGTTGCCTCAAATGTTGTAGAGGTGAATTTATCCTGGTGCTCTCAGGCAAGAATCACCAATAACTGTCCTAATGCAAAAAAGGCCGTGTTGGGAATTTTTAGGTTTTATTGAATTATGTATGGAGATTAAAAGTATGTATGCGTTGAAGAATAAAAAAGATGTTCCCTCAAATGTGTTTCAACGTTTTCTAATGAGTATGTGATGGAAAACGTAGACATACAAATAAATGTCTTATTTGATAGCGATTATTTTTCTTAAAGGTGCAGTGTGTAATATGACATCATCAAGAAAGTTCTACAAAGTTCTAGAATGCAACGCTCCCTGGGTAACCCCACCCCTTTAGAATAATAACAGAAGCTACAGTGGCCTTCAAGGACAAGAACAATTCTAAATTTTAAACAATGCACCTGATGACATTCTAACGATGACACTTTCAAGATGGCGGCACTAGGCCTTGGTCAAAAATATGCAGAAATATGGACATATATTATACCCTTTCTAAGGGAAAAAATAATAATAAAAAAAAAAATGTTCAGCTATTATGCACTAAATTAAATGTACTTATGGCTATTATAATTACTTTCTACAAAATCTGCCAGGAAATAAAACCCAAAATTCTACACACTGCAGGTTTAAGACAACTAGTTTTGGCAAGACATCATCATCATCATCATCATCATCTTCAACCGCTCATCCGAAATCGGGTCGCGGAGGCAGCAGCTTGAGCAAGGAACCCCAAACTTCTCTTTCCCGGGCCACCTCAACCAGCTCTGACTGGGGGATCCCGAGGCGTTCCCAGGCCAGCGTGGAAATATAATCTCTCCACCTAGTCCTGGGTCTTCCCCGAGGCCTCCTTCCAGCTGGACGCTCCTGGAACACCTCCCTAGGGAGGCGCCCTGGGGGCATCCTTACCAGATGCCCGAACCACCTCAACTGGCTCCTTTCAACGCAAAGGAGTAGCGGCTCTGCCCCGAGTTCCTCACGAATGACTGAGCTTCTCACCCTATCTCTAAGGGAGACGCCAGCCACCCTCCTGAGAAAGCCCATTTCGGCCGCTTGTACCCGCGATCTCGTTCTTTCGGTCATTACCCAGCCTTCATGACCATAGGTGAGGGTAGGAACAAAGATCGCCCGGTAGATCGAAAGCTTTGCCTTACGACTCAGCTCTCTTTTCGTCACAACAGTGCGGTAAAGCGAGTGCAAAACCGCCCCTGCTGCTCCGATTCTACGGCCAATCTCACGCTCCATTGTTCCCTCACTCGCAAACAAGACCCCGAGGTACTTGAACTCCTTCACTTGGGGTAAGGACTCATTCCCTACCTGTAATAGACAATCCATCGGTTTCCTGCTGAGCACCATGGCCTCCGATTTAGAGGTGCTGATCCTCATCCCAACCGCTTCACACTCGGCTGCAAACCGATCCAATGAGAGCTGAAGGTCACAGGCCGATGATGCCATCAGAACCACATCATCCGCAAACAGCAGAGATGAGATCTTCAGACCACCAAACTGCAACCCCTCCCCACCACGACTACGCCTTGATATCCTGTCCATAAATATCACAAACAGGATTGGTGACAAAGCGCAGCCCTGGCGGAGGCCAACCCCCACCGGAAACGAGTCTGACTTACTACCGAGAACCCGTACACAGCTCTCGCTTTGAGCGTACAGAGATTGGATGGCCCTGAGAAGAGACACCCTCACCCCATACTCCCGCAGCACCCCCCACAGTATCTCCCGGGGAACCCGGTCATAAGCCTTCTCCAGATCTACAAAACACATGTAGACTGGATGAGCAAACTCCCAAGCTCCCTCTAGGATCCTTGCGAGAGTGAAGAGCTGGTCCGTTGTTCCACGGCCAGGACGGAATCCGCATTGTTCCTCTTCAATCTGAGGTTCGACTATCGGCCGAACCCTCCTTTCCAGCACCATGGAGTAGACTTTGCCGGGAAGGCTGAGAAGTGTTATACCCCGGTAGTTGGAACACACTCTCTGGTCCCCCTTTTTAAAAATAGGAACCACCACCCCGGTCTGCCACTCCTTCGGCACTGTACCCGACCTCCACGCAATGTTGAAGAGGCGTGTCATCCAGGACAGCCCTTCCACACCCATTGCTTTCAGCATTTCTGGACGGATCTCATCAACCCCCGGGGCTTTGCCACTGTGGAGTTGTTTGACTACCTCAGTGACTTCCACCAGGGAAATTGACGATGATCCCCCATCAGCCTCCAGCTCTGCCTCCAACATAGAAGGCGTGTTAGTCGGATTCAGGAGTTCCTCAAAGTGCTCTTTCCACCGACCGACTACCTCCTCAGTTGAGGTCAACAGCGTCCCATCCTTACTGTACACAGCTTGGATGGTTCCCCGCTTCCCCCTCCTGAGGTGCCGGACGGTCTTCCAGAAACACTTTGGTGCCGACCGAAAGTCCTTCTCCATGGTTTCTCCAAACTTCTCCCACACCCGCTGCTTTGCCTCTGACACGGCAGAAGCTGCAGCCCTTCGGGCCTGTCGGTACATTGCAACTGCCTCAGGAGTCCCCCGAGATAACATATCCCGGAAGCACTCCTTCTTCAGTCGGACAGCTTCCCTGACCACCGAGGTCCACCACGGCGTTCGAGGGTTACCGCCCCTTGAGGCACCTAAGACCTTGAGACCACAGCTGCCCGCCGCGGCTTCAGCAATGGAAGTTTTGAACATCGACCACTCGGGTTCAATGCCCCCAACCTCCACAGGGATGCTAGAAAAGCTCTGCAGGAGGTGCGAATTAAAGATCTCTTGAACAGGGGCCTCCGCTAGACGTTCCCAGTTCACCCGCACTACCCGTTTGGGCTTACCAGGTCTGTCCAGAGTCTTCCCCCACCCTTTGACCCAACTCACAACCAGATGGTGATCAGTTGACAGCTCCGCCCCTCTCTTCACCCGAGTGTCCGAAACATGCGGCCTCAGATCAGATGATACGATCACGAAATCGATCATCGACCTTCGGCCTAGGGCGCTCTGGTACCATGTACACTTATGAGCATCCTTATGTTCGAACATGGTGTTTGTTATAGACAAACCATGGCCAGCACAGAAGTCTAACAACAAACGACCACTCGGGTTCAGATCAGGGAGGCCGTTCCTCCCAATCACGCCTTTCCAGGTGTCTCCATCATTGCCCACGTGCGCGTTAAAGTCTCCCAGCAGAACTATGGAGTCCCCTACCGGGCCCCATGCAGGACTCCGTTCAGGGTCTCCAAGAAGGCCGAATACTCCGAACTGCTGTTTGGTGCATACGCACAAACAACAGTCAGAGTCTTCCCCCACAACCCGGAGGCGTAGGGAGGCGACCCTCTCGTCCACCGGGGTAAACTCCAACGTAGTAGCGCCCAGCTGGGGGCTCGTGAGTATCCCCACACCGGCCCGGCGCCTCACACCTTGGGCAACTCCAGAGAAGAATAGAGTCCAACCCCTGTCCAGAAGTACGGTTCCAGAGCCAAGACTGTGCGTGGAGGTAAGCCCTACCAGATCTAATTGGTAGCGCTCCACCTCCCGCACCAGTTCC
Source organism: Hyperoplus lanceolatus (assembly GCA_026929865.2). Taxonomy (NCBI): domain Eukaryota; kingdom Metazoa; phylum Chordata; class Actinopteri; order Uranoscopiformes; family Ammodytidae; genus Hyperoplus; species Hyperoplus lanceolatus. Next base: position 7,558,214 of record CM049413.1, on the reverse strand, counting down.
GGCTCCTTCCCCCACAGCGAGGTGACGTTCCACGTCCCCAAAGCCAGCCTCTGCCGCCCGGGTCTGGTCCGTCGTGGTCCCCGCCCTTCACTGCCACCCTGTAGGCAGCGCACCCGACCCCAGTGGTTCCTCCGACGAGTGGTGGGCCCATCGGTTGTAGAGGAGGAGTGTGTTGCCACGTAGCTCTTTCGGGCTGTGCCCGGCCGGGCCCCGTGGCAGACCCGGCCACCAGACGCTCGCAGGCGGGCCCCCTGTCTGGGCCTGGCTCCAGCCGGGGGCCCCGGGCTTCCTCCGGGCAGGGTCTCTCCTCTTCTTTCACGATCTTCCATGAGGTCTTTTGAACCATTCTTAGTCGGGCCCCTCACCTGAGACCACTTTGCCTTGGGAGACCCTACCAGGAGCACTAGGCTCCGGACAACACAGCTCTCAGGTTCACAGGGGCACACAAACCTCTCCACCACGGTAAGGTGATGGTTCCCGGAGAGTTTTGGCAAGACATTGTAATGGAATTTTAGGAAAAAAGTGAGATAGAAATTTCATTCTCTCAGAAGGTAAATTGTGTTGTTTTAGTTGCTCAAAATAAAAAATTAAAAAATCGAATTACAAATGTGCATATCGATTTACAGATGTAAAGAGAGAGTAGGCCTAGTATTTGAGTGTTTAGAAAAGCGCTACATAAATCTAAATTATAATTAATTATTAATGTCGACTTTTATGTTTACTTTTGTGGGTAGTTTTTTTTTATCTAATTCTGTCACTGTCAAAAACTTCAAATTTAGTATAAAGCAAAATATTATAAATATGCGCAGAAACAACGGAATGTGTGTCTTCCTCGCGACGAAGCGGAACCGGAAACAGCGCAGAGATGAAGCGCAGAGTATGTGAGAATCCAAACAGTCCGTGTAGCTGCTCCAACTCTTTCTGAGATTTTTGTGTATATTTAGCTCAGATATCAATTTATTGTTAATTTTGGCCTGTTAAGGTAAGAGAAACCTTCCTGTCTGTGCTCGCGCAAGGCTGTAGAGTAGACTGTAGCCTGTTCGCTTCGTTAGCCCAAAACATATACACACACAACGCATAGCGGGAGGAAGGGGGCGCTTCATTTATATACACGAGCAGCACCGAACCATCTCTGTGCAGTTACGTTCTGAATCTTTTAGTTGACAAGTTGGAAACTCCGCTCAGTCGGGACGACACGGTTATCAGATTAAACCTCCCTTCGCCATACAATCAATACAAACAACTGTCAGCGATAAGGAGCAGCTTTTCAGGATCCCAACATTATTTGCTTGATTACTGAGCTTGAACGCCACATACCGATACATTTGCAGACAATATACTAAGTTGATAAATGTATGTACAGCAGTACACACACATATTTTCTGTACCAACTATGTAATAAAGAATCTATCTATCTATCTATCTATCTATCTATCTATCTATCTATCTATCTATCTATCTATCTATCTATCTATCTATCTGTCTATCTATCTATCTATCTATCTATCTATCTATCTATCTATCATATGTATGTATCAGAGTGTAAAATCACTGTTACTTACAAGTAAAAGTGCTGCATTCAATATATAGTTTTAGTTAAACCATTATATTAATGCTAAAAATGTACCAAAGTGCTTTTTTTAGGCAGAAGGGCCCATTTCAGAATAATGTGTAGGGCCTACTACAGTATATGTAAAGGTGGAGTGGAATGGAATGATAATACTCCAGTATCTCTGGATTGTACAGGATTAAGTACAGTACTTACTCAGACACAGTTTATTTAACCATTTCTATCGGTCACTCACTGTATGTGTTAAGAGGTCAGACTCATTTATAATTGTTCGTCTGTATTCACCAGCGCAGGATGAGTGTGAAGGCGTCGGACCGGCCGGCCTCTGTGACGGGCAGTCGGCCCAGCACGCCGCTGCAGACTTCCTGGTTTGAGTTTCTGCTGGACGGAAGCCTGTTGGAGTCACACCTGCAGAAGTCAAACCCAGGTCAGCCCAGTGTTTCAATAAAACCAAGTTAAATGGTCACTGATTCTGGAGAACGCTTGATGTCAAAATCACTTTTTGTCAAAATCGATGAATTTCAGTGGAATCTGATGTTAATACACAGCCTGTTATGTAAACAAATGTTTTGTGAACAAAGGGGGCCTACTGTATCGAGCAGCACATACCCGTTTACAGAGCCTAGGCTGTGTATTAATGCTGGATTAAATAAGAAAATGTTTGCATTGTTCATTAACCCCCAGTAAATGAAAAGAAGGGCATACATATTAAACAACACACAGATTTATTGAACAGCTGAAATAAAGAATTTGATGTTTGCTGCATTTCTTCACCTGGACTGAATACTCTGCATTCTCATCAATACGTTTATATATATATATGTGTGTCCTTTTCTCTTTCCTCCAACAGACCCGACACCATCGCAGTTGATCATCCAGTTCCTGGAACAAGCGTCCAAGCCGTCTGTGAACGAGCAGAACCAGGTGCAGCCTCCGGTGGACAACCGCAGGAACCGCACGCTCAAGCTCCTCGCGCTCAAAGTCGCTGCGCACATGAAATGGGACCTGGATGCTCTGGAGAAAGGGTCAGTGTGTGTGTGTGTGGAGAAAGTTGATTTTATTTAATTTTTTTTGTTCAGGCTTGACAGACTTTTAAAACTTGTTAACTTTGCCTTTAATTCAGTTCAGTGAGCATGGAAGGGTTTGAGGGATGAAGAATTTTGTCATCTTGTAGATTTTCTTTCTTGTATAGTTACAGGTTTCGCCCAGATTTTTCAGGATTGTAACTGCCTAATTAATTACCTCAACAGAAAGACTTATTTATAAAGTTGCCAGCAATGCAAACTTGATGAAAATGTCTCAGTATGTCGCTAATATCTGTTCTGTGGAATAATTCAGATGATTTCAGCCTGTTATGATATGATTGATCCTTGTTCCCATGGCAGCCTGACCACTCCAGTGTTGAACATGTTGCTGAACGAGCTGCTGTGTGTGAGCAAAGTTCCTCCCGGAGTGAAGCACGTAGAGCTGGACCTGTCCACCCTGCCGCCTACTACGGCCATGGGTGTTGTCATATACAACCGCTGGTGAGTAAGAAACACACAATAAAAAAACTGGAACAAAACTCACTGTGGTTGAAGTAGTAATAGTGTGGGGCCGTGTGTTGGTTATTTGTTGTTTTCATTTCAAATCAATGCGAAAGTTTTGTTTTCACTTCTAAATTTGAAGGTAAGGGTCTATAGAACAATTTGGTTTGAGTGTCAAGAAACCACAACTGATTTTTTTTTACCTGAATTAAGACCTTCAACAATTCATGATTTCGACCTGTGGCCATTTTGGAAGATGGGCAAAAAAATAAAAATAGTAATAATACTTTAGTCTTGTTTCTTGATGCTCAAACCAAAATTGTTCTATAGACCCTTACCTTCAATTAAGAAGTGAAATGACTAAGTGTCCAGGCCCCCCACTATAAGAGAGTGACAGTCGCGTTGTCCAAATCTTCTCCTTCTTTCAAAGGGCGATCAGAACCATCGTGCTGAGCAGCTTTCCTGAGAAACAAACCAAACCGGGGCCTCACCAGATGAACATGTAAATCCTGCTCATTCCAAATAAACCGACTCATGCTTATCTGAAACTAATAAATGGTAATATCCACTGTAATATATGTTGTTTCCTCTCCTAGGATAAATATTGTGCAGCAGGAGAAAGAGATGACTGAAAACATCCTTGCTGTGGTGAGTTTACATGTTACTTGAATGTATTAAGTGTAAATCATCTAAAATGCTGTTCTCAGACTACTACTGTGCTACCACGACTACTAATAACAATAATTAATAGGTTCAGTTTTCCTTTTAGTTGTCCCTGTCTACTGTCTAAGGAATGATCTAGTAGATGAAAACTGTACCGACCTGTCACATTAAAAACACTAAACACAGCTCTTCAGCTTTAGCCTTCAGTCTATGATAATATTACATACACCTGCTTTTATATGCTGCTTTTGTTGTTTCACTTGCTGTTAATTTTAATATGCTTGTCTTTGCTATTGTATGTTGGGTGTTGGCTTCATTGCTACATCTGTTTTTTATTTATTTGCTCGTGTATTGGTTTTATTTTAAAGTGTCTTTGAGTACCTTTTTAAAAGCGCTATATAAATTAAATGAATTAATATATTATTAAAAGAAAAACACTCTCCATCTCCCCCCTGTAGCTGAAGGAGCAGGCGACAGACTCCATCAGTGTGCTGGAAGGAGCTGTGTGTCTGAAGAAAGATTTCTATGTTCACACTCTGAGAACTCTGGATCTACTCACTGCTGACGCCGCGGCTAACGGAGAGACGGAATCCTCCACCGCAGGGCTTTGCATCAGCGCTGATGAGCTGCGCTGTCAGGTGTGTTGAGTTCTTAAAGGTGCAGTGTGTAAAGTATGTTTTAATTAGTGTATAATTGAAAATTATTTTTTATTTTTATAACCTTAGGTTTATATCTACTTAGGAGTGTTCTGCACTGCCATGTTTTTACAGTAGCACAGAATGGACAAACTTGTCTCAAGCCTTTTTATATATAGTGGGAGTTGGAAAATTAATCTGTTGGAAGAATTCAAAATCTTTACTGTAGAATACATAACTTAATACATCTTCACCTCATCACTGGATATTGTGGAAAGACTTAAGGCAGTGGTGGATGCTGCCGTTTTAAGGAAGTCGCTTCTTGTCCTTTAAAGGCCACCGTAGCTTCTGTAAATTCTCCCAAAGGGACAGTTAGCAAGGGAGCGTTGCAATCTAGACTTTCACCACAAGGTGATTCCAAAACACACCTTTATTACACAATGTACCTTTCAACCTTCCTTCTTCAGAACTATGAGAATACGTTGTTTTCTCTCAAACTTTGCCTTTTCTTAACTGGTCTGATTTGTATTTTGTGGTTCCAGGTGCATTATGATCTGGGAGCTATCTTCTTCCAGCAAGGCTGCACAGACCAGCCGGCCTTCCAGAAAGCTCGAGATCACTTCAGACAGACAAAGGAACTGTTAAAGAAGGTAAATCTAAAACCTCAACATGACTTCCATTAAGTCATAATTGTCTCCTTGGACAGTATGCCTCTTAACATTTGAGTTTTTAAAATATTTGCACAATTTAAAATGTACAGAAGGACAAAGATAACAAACGTATCAAAAACCCAGTGTTCTTATTTGAAGCCTCCACCTGAATAATTAAAAAATGTCATAATGTTCTAAATGTATTTCCATTTTCCAGTGTGACTCGACTGTCCATGTGCACCTGGATGAGAAGCGCCTTGCCGGCTACTGGAACGCCTGCAAAGCTCTGACTGAAGACTGCGGCGCCTCGGACTCTCAGACCACGGCCTACGACCACATCAACAGCCTGATCCGCGCGCACAAACACCAGGTCAGAGCACACACACCCCAGTTTATTTATTTTGAATTGAACCTTTATTTATACAGGTATTCTCATTGAGACACGGGACTCTGTGACAGCAGCAGGGCCCACAGTTTGGTTTAAAAAATGTAGTCCAACCTTTTCGTTCAATTAAAACAGCACATTATGTAAAACCTTGTTAATAAATTCCTCTCTCTCCGGTTGACAGGCGGTCATTGAAGCCTTCATCAAAGACAACGTGACCCGCAGTATGCCCAACAACTACCGACGCTCCGTTCTCAGAGAGTTTCTGTACAAAGCACAACAAGGGTGAGAAACAAAACCACAACTCATTCAGATATAACAGTTTGTAGTGTTACAAAGCTTAAAGTAGTAAGGAACTTTTAAATATATTTCTGAAACAGTAAAATTTTTCCTCTGATTATCATAAATGACATGTAACAGCAAATAAGACCATCAGTGCAAAGAATGCTATTTTTATATAGTTTTTCTTAATGCCTTTGCTATGGGTACTGGGTGAGTGTACCCATAGGTACACTGGGGTAGTAAAAACACTACCGCTTTTGTCCAAAGGGGGTGCAAGAATTAACACAAACTGAAAGTTCCTCGTAGCCACTTTAATGATATGTGATGTATAAAGTTCTTATAGCAAAACCCCTCCCTCTTACACTCTGCAGGGAGTCGGGCTTGGATGAGATTTGTCACAAACTGTGTATTTGTAACGCCATCCGCGACTCTTTGGAAGGCGAAGTCCTCAGTCTGCGATTTCAACAGCTTCTCCTCAAGCCCAGTAAAAGGATGGTGGACTTCATTTTAGAGGTAGGTGCCTTTTGTTGTTACTCTTAGAGAAGCTCAATGATTATTAACAAGGTAGGATGACACTGTATGAATGATAGCTTTTTACTATTCATAGTGTGTGTGATGTTGTGTCTCTTATCTGTGTGTGTGTGTGTGTGTGTTTGTTTAAGACATGATTTTGTAGGAAGTCAGTGTCTCAAAATGTCGTTCTGAGTGAATTGCGTAACTTGGACCCTTTTCTCCCTCCTGCAGGTTTGCACTCTGTCTCTGGAGAAGGATCGTCTGACTGAGACGAGCAGGAGGAACATGGCCGCCTTCATGAAGTGAGTGAGAGTGTGAAGGAGTCTGGGGGTCACTTCACCTTTCACAGTAAAACAAACAGTGGAGTTTCTGACATCATAATAATAATTATAATATATTTAATTTATATAGCGCTTTTCTCGCACTCAAAGCGCTTATCATGTGGTGAATTGATTACAGCCACAATTATGATATACACTGATGCAGTAGTTACTGTAAATGTGCTCCGAGGAAATTTCAGTTTTTGTTCATTCTTACACCCCTTTTGGACAAAAGCGTTGGTGTTTTTACTACGCCAGCTGTTGTTCCTAGGTGAGCGTATACCCATGACAAAGGCATTAAGAAAAACTATATAAAAATAGCATTCTTTACACTGATGGCCTTGTTCACTGTTACATATCATTTATGATCATCAGAGGAAAAATTAGACTGTTTCAGAAATATTTAAAAGTTCCTCGTAGCACCTTTTTAATGTGATGATAAAACCTTTCTCTAGTCTAAAATAAATCTTAGGACCTAGAGCCGACTTCGCTATCTGCTATAATCTTCACATTCTGCACTTCATTCAACAGCACTGATTCAAACTGTTTTAAACCTATATCATGACATCATGTTTCAACTGAGTATATTTATCTTGCAGGACGCTGTGTGAGCGCCTGGAGGATCTGTCTCTGCTCTTCGTGGTCTCGTCTCACAAGGTTTTCATGGAGCTGCTGAAGGAGGAGGAGAGGAAGCTTCTGATGGACCAGATGAGGAAGAGATCGAGCACCATCAACCTCAGCGCCAAACCCCTCCCCTCTTTCTACGACATTCCAGGTACGCTAGGACAGTTCCTTCTACCTTCTTCAAAAAAAAAATATATATATATATTTATGAGATTCCAAAGAACCACAAACAAACATAAATTGTCTGTGCATAGAAAGAAAGAAAAAAACAAACAGAACAGAAATAACAATAGAGCATAAACAAGAAATAATTCAAGGGAGAAAAAATTGAAAATAACAATAGAAGACCACATCAAAAATTTCAAATTTCAAAAAAAAAAGAAAGAAAAAAGAAGATACATACAGACATTGTGTTTTTCTTCAAACTTTGCACAAATGTCAATTCTGACATTTGACACAGTGTTATGTTTCAGCCTCTTAACCCATTGATGACGGCTGCTGCGCGATGCCACATTGGCTCTCCTGCCTGATGCTGCGTCGCGCAGCATTATTACTTTATCTAATTTTCATGGCATTCCCAGCATAGAATGCACTGTCATTGGTTCAAATACACAAGAGGTGGGTTTTGTTGATTTTTTTAAGACCACGTGACCACCCAAAAGTTGTGTGGTTTGCCGAAAATCACGTCAATCAAAAAAATAAAAAATAAAAAAATAAAACAAAATAATAAAAAAAATACGCCGGCTATGTCGGCGACAGAACAGTTAGTGGCGTTTGGTGCGCAGAATCAAGGTCTACTATAGACTACTGACGAAAATCACACAACACATTGCATCTATTTATTAACAATATTTAATAATTTTCTGATTCATCTCTTTTTGACGATTTTTAGAAATATTTGTTGGTTTGTAAGCGCTAAGGGAGCATGTTTAAATAAAACCTGTGAACCTTAACTTTTAAATGTATTTTATTTCATGTTTCTATGTGCTACACAGGCTTAGATATTAAGGTTTTGGTAGACTTGACAATTCGTACTATTTTTTCAGAAAACCCTCAGGCATTAAGGACATGCATCCTAGATTGCCATAGTCATCAATGGGTTAAAGCTTGTATTGTGACGTCATCTCTCCTCAGCCTCGGCCAGTGTGAACATTGGGCAGTTGGAGCAGCAGCTGATTCTCTCACTGGAGCCGCGCAGAATCAGAACCATCCTGATAGAACTCCACGGAATGGCCGAGCGACCATTCTGGAGGGTCAACAGCAAGGTCAGGGGTCAACAAATATGATACAGGAAAGGGAAAGAAAACCACACCCAAAAACAACATTTGAATATAAGAATACAAAACAAACAAGAAATTCAAACGATCAAAGAAATGTATTTTAAATCTGTTACAAAATAATCTAAGTGTTAAAGAGTGTATGGTATATTAGATATTTTGTATTTTACATTTATATAAAATAACTTATAATATAAACAGTATGATTCACACATTGACAACATTTAACTTTATATTGTATCTTATTGTGGAAAAAGTTTTTACTTTCATAATATAATGAAATATATTTACTGTAATAATAATGAATATACAACTTTTTCTGTTTGTGCGTGCAGTGGGAGGTTCCTCCAGACTATATTAACGTCATCCTCAGCATCAAAGACAACCTGACCAAGGACCTGGTTTACATCCTCATGGCCAAGGGACTCCACTGCATATCAATAAAGGTTTGAGGATTTAGTGCTTTTTTTCTGGTTAGTGGCATATTTAGGCTCATAATTATAAACACAGGTGTTGTATAAGCTACATTACAAAAGCAGCTTCAGGCTGTGAGAATTAGTTAAAATTAAATCAGTTAAAGCCGCCTGTACTGCGTAACTATGTAACAGGAACTTGTGGTCTCTTTATGGACTGCTCTACCATTTGTAAGTATTTAGCCGAATAGTTATTTAAATTGTGTTTTTTTTATTTTATTTTTTGTTGTAATACATTTCCGATTTCACGTTACTTCCTGAGTGCCTGCATGATTCTAGGGACATGCAGTAGAAACTCAAAATAGTATTTAGAGAAGAAGTCTAGTCTTCGTCAAATTTAAGTGGAATGGCAATTGAGGACAAAATGTCAATGGAAAAATAATATAAAAAAAAAAATACTTTTTTGAATGAAAAATCTTCCATAGTACATCAGCTATAAACCCTTCCATCATGCTGTGTTGTTCCCTCAGGACTTTGCTCATGCGCGGCAGCTCTTCTCCTCCTGTCTGGAGCTGGTCACTGAGTTCTCTCCAAAGCTCCGTCAGGTGATGCTGAACGAGATGCTGCTGCTGGAGGTCCGCGCCCACGAAACCATGGCAACAGAGGGCAGCAAGGAGAGACCGCCCTCAGACCTCGTCAGCAGGGTCAGGGGCTATCTGGAGATGAGGATACATGGTGAGGGCATGTTGATTTTTATTTATTTTTTTATTTTATTTTTTATATTATTTTTTTGGCTTTTTTATGCTTTTTATTAGACAGCATTGGACAGACAGAGGTGAAATGGGGCAGAGAGGGGAATGAAATGCAGAAAACGACCAGGAGCTGGATTCTAACCTGTGGTCTGCTGCTTCTGAGGACTGGGCCTCTATTCGGGGGGCTCTAACCACTACATCACAAGCGCCACTATAGATTAATTCTGCAGTTTAGTAAGGGAAGCAAGGCATTTGTATTTATAATTTAGCACCATTCATGAAGCAATTCAAAGCACTTTACACAGAGAAACCACCTCAAACACTGTAAACAGAGTATCCGCCTATTGATTGATTGATTAAATTTATTTCAGACATATCAAAATTACAAAACACTATTCACTTCAGATGCAATAGATCACAGGCCGTGTCCCTGTCTTGTGTTTGTGGCCAGATCTGCCTCTGCGTCAGGTGGTGGGAGAGGAGTGTGTGGCCTTCATGTTGAACTGGAGGGAGAACGATTACCTCACTCTGCAGGTGCCTCAGTCGCTGGTCATGAACAACCCGTACATCAAGGTAAGAACAAAGTCATTTCAAATTCATTATTCAACACTTTCAAACCCTTCACTGCCTCATTGTAGAAGCTAGGCAGATAGTTATCATTGTCTTTTAAAGGTGCAGTGTGTAATCCAGGTGTTTTAGTGCCATCTAGTGGTGAAAAGTCTAGATTGCATTTCTCCATGACAAATGAAACCTGTTGAATTTTGAAAGTCTTGTTTGAATTCTTCTTCTCTTGTTTCCTGCTGCTAGCTCGGGCAGCTGCTGGCGTCCACATGCAAAGAGCTCCCAGGTACAGTGTTCTATTTCATTCAGTTATTATTATTTTACCAGGTTCAGTTACTGTTCTTTACCATGAACAGTATTATTTTTTGTCTCAGGGTCTCTCTTCACTTGTGTGTTTCTTTTATACACTTTTCTTCTTTTATATTGCATTGTTGAAGGAAGCTTAAAAGACTCAAGAATGTAATTGCTGATTACTGCTGCTGTAACTGTATTGCATATGACAGATAAACCATCTTGAATCTTGCCTCAGGTCCCAAAGAGGTTCGGCGCACGGCCAAGGAGCTGTGGGAGGTGGTGGTGCAGATCTGCAGCGTGTCCGTCCAGCACAAGAGGAACAACGACGGCCGAGTGGGACTCATCAAACACAGGGAGTCTTCTATGGGCATCCTGCACCGGTACACACTCTACATTTCACTGTTTACAGGGTCCCCTCAGGGTTTTAAAAGCATTACAAAAAAATAAGGAATTTCAAGGACGAGTATTGGACTTCCTTCACAAAGCCCTTATAATTTTTGATTGCGCTTTTAAATACTTGGAGAAGGGTTGTTATATATGTGACTAATAAGCTTTATAATATTTTTTATTAAGTGTTTATACCACTATCTATGGTTTATACACACTTCACCATGCTATTGTTACGGTATATCAATGTAAGCATTAATTTGCGTTTATTATAAATCTTCTTTTTTTTTTTATCCTCTAACCCATTTTAGGAGCAAATTCATCACTTTCGTCAAGAAACTTAGAGTAAGTATTCAATAAGCCAAACTGTGGAAATGTTAAAGTTTCACTGATAAGGTGCCGTTGCTTCAGAAGTAACTAGTTTGATCTCACTTCTCACAGGAGCCGTTGGTGCTGACGACCCTCATCTCACTGTTTGTGAGGCTCCACAGCATAGTGCGGGTATGTCTTGAATGTTACGATTGTTTCATTATTCCACCCTGTATTTACACTGTAGCGTCGCTCATAGGCTGTACCGTATAAATGAAATGCATAATGTATTTATTTGCTTTCTTAAAGTTTCATGTGTAAAATAGTTTTATTGTTCCTCTTTTTAATAATAGATTAATTACCTTTTTAGCTGGAATTTTAAACCAACTTATTCATTCCTGTTTTTAATGTAGAATAAGTTTATACTACAATGTCTATATCTGTTGTGTTCCACTACAGAGCATAGGAAATAAAGAGTTGGCTAAAATGGAAAGGCTTAAAGTTACAGATACCTTTAGCAAGTACCATGAGCTCTTGCTGCAGTGTCTCTATGGAAACTACAAGTTGTTCTCTTTGCTGCTCATCTCAACTCAACCGTTTCCTCTTTCTTCAGGACGATATTGTAAATGAAGTCACAGCAGAACATCTCTCTATCTGGCCATCTACTCTTGCAAAGTAAGAGCTGATTTTTTTCTAAATTAAATGTTTAAGATGTCATACGTCAAGCCACTAAATCTAGTGTGTGTGTGTGTGTGTGTGTGTGTGTGTGTGTGTGTGTGTGTGTGTGTGTGTGTGTGTGTGTGTGTGTGTGTGTGTGTGTGTGTGTGTGTGTGTGTGTGTGTGTGTGTGTGTGTGTGTGTGTGTGTGTGTGTGTCATGCAGCATACAGGCAGTAGATGTGGAAGCTGTGGCTGTGACGGTCAAAGAGCTGGTGTCCTACGCCCTCACCCTGAACCCTAACAACCAGTCGTGGCTCGTCACACAGGCCGATATCTATTTTGGTGAGAAGTTTTTTTGCACAGACAGCGATGTTAAGCCTAAGATATTCAAAACAACCTCTGTTTTTTTAAGTTAGAGTTTTTAGTGGTTGTTTCAAACTTCTCTGTCAAAAACATCTGGCTGCTTTATTGGCTAAAAATTCCAGGGAAACAAACACATTGTGTGATTTTAATTTTTTATTCTATTTTACCTTTATTTAACCAGGCAGGTCATTAAGAACACATTCTTATTTACAAAGACAGCCAAGGCAAGAGAGATCTCATATTAACTGAAGCGTCTGTCTCTCTGTTTCAGTGACCAATCAGTACTCTGCTGCCCTGAACCTTTACCTCCAGGCCGGGGTCGTCTGCTCAGACTTCTTCACCAAAGCCGTTCCCCCCGACGTCTACTCTGACCAGGTACATCACACACCAGTTACGCACTGTTCTTTAATAAACACATAACACCTACTGTCACCATTTACAACAGCAGCTTTCAGCAGTTGGCAAGTAATGTTTTAAAATAAAGTAAAGTTTTTGATAATTTGCTTTTATTTTTTGAGGAATTTAAAAGGAGTTACTACAGTTAAATAATTATAAAATACTAAAAAATATCACATAACATTACAGTCATGTGACTTAAAAAGAACAAAAAGATAAGAATTCAACATACTTGAGTCACTGAGATACAGTTTCAGTGCACTGTATTTCTCCTAAGTGAAACTAAACCACTGACTGTTGTTCACAGGTGCTGAAGAGGATGATCAAGTGCTGCTCGATGATGAACTGCCACACACAGGTCAGAGATCAAATCCAGCAACAGCCATTGTTTGAACTAATGGCACCTGCTGCTAATCACAAGTCTGTCTCCATAGCCTGATAGTAAAAGGCTTTGATTAGTAGACGTTGTTCCCTGTATTAGCGTTTGAATGAGGTTTTATCACAGTTTCAGTTTCAAAGTGAATGTTTATTTTCAGTTTACACTACAGCCGATTTTAATCTTAAAATGTAATGATTTTACATGTGACCCAACCTTTTCTCTTATTGTTGTCAGGTGGCTGTTTTGTGTCAGTTTCTCCGAGAGGTCGACTACATGACGGCTTTTAAAGCTCTTCAAGAACAGAACAGGTACGATACAATGTGATACACACAACTCCAACAACCAGCAGCGTTACTGAACATTTCTCACATCATCTTCATAATTATCTTGTTCTTTGTCTCCACAGTCACGATGCCATGGACTCTTTCTACGACTACATCTGGGACGTCACCATTCTGGAGTTCCTTACACGTATCCTCCACCACCTATTATTGATTCATGACGGGAAAACTTCAAATCATATTCTGTCAATTCTGTATTGTTGAGCGCATTTTGTTGAACTGTCTTTTCAAACTGTCTGCTGTTAAAATACAAGGTTAATTTTTCCTTGACCGTGCGTTCAGATATTCACCACAAACGGGGCGAAACTGAGAAGAGACAGATAGCGGTAAGTCCTTCAAACACAAGTTTGACCCATTTTTTTGCACTAAAAATCAAAAGATCAACTTCTGTTTAGAGGTGAAATGTATATCATGTTTCATATGAATTAACAGTAGCTTGACAACATCCTATTATAGTTTTGAGATAAAAAACTCTTAATGCATTCTTAGGATCGTCCACTGGGCGAAACGAGAAACATTTAACCGTTTTGTTTGATCAACTTTTTTTAAAAACTAAATGTTCATGAGCTTCTGTAACCTTAATCTTTGTCTCACATTGCCATGTTGGAACCTTCAATTATTAAATATGGAAAATTTATTCAACGTATATTTTAAAATGGTGTTTAAAACATTTCTTGCCCAGATCAAAGCGATCGGCCAGACGGAGCTGAACACCAGTAATCCAGAGGAAGTGCTTCAGCTGGCGGCTCAGAAGAGGAAGAAGAGGTTCCTGCAGGCCATGGCCAAACTGTATTTCTAGGGACATGTGTGGACCAGTCAGACAGTGAGGGCGTGGGGGGGAAATGTATATTTTATTTGTGGAAAAAAATAAATACAGTTGCTCATTTTTTACACTTGAAATCATTTGAAATGAATTCTTTAAAATAAAATAAAAATCACTGACTAAATCATTGCCCTGAGTTACACAAACACTATGGTAAAGATATGACAGTGTGCACATAGCCAGAGCGTTCTGATGCACACTTGACTGTACATTAAGTTATCTTCTGCATTTAGTTTAAATAAGACAAGTTTTAAAAATGGCTGCTATTGGAAAGCAGCAAACATTTGTCCGACCCTGAAGCAGTTTTGTTGTTATCTGTTGCCTGTACATATTTAATATGCTACAAATGTAAACAATTGCACATCACTTTCCGTAATAAAAACATTTCCTAGAAATTAAATTCTCAGCACATTAAAAAAAAATATATATTTTCTGAATTAATGCAGGAAGTTGCTAAAAAAACAGCTTACTATTCAGCGTAAAGCTTTGGAAAGAATGCAAAAGAGTCTATAAATACAGTATCATCACATTTTCTTCTGGATAATGCATTCAGTGGTACATTTCACATCAGCGGTTGTGAAATGTTCTCCCATTAAGTTTTCCTGTTGGTTCAGAGCTTAATGCAATAAACAGGACTCTGTGTTCGAGGGACTTTTAACTCCGTATCGTCTTAGTTTCACTCTCACTCCAGAGTGTTCCTCTTGTAGTTCAGTGTGTGCCGAGCGTACAGGGTTTCTCTGTGCTGTTGGGCGGAGTGGGGAACTGGCCACTCACCTCATTCTTACCGGCCTCCTCCTGAAGGAAAAGACAGATTTAAGATCAGAAACTACTGATAAAGTACAATCAAATATTACAGTTATATTGGCAGTTTTATGTTGCACTTATATCAACTTAGATGTGTAAATGATACAGCTCAATAGAAATCATGCAGCAATTTTTTCTTGCGTATGGTCAAAATTCAGTTTGTGGAAGTCGCTCAAACAAAAGCATCAGCCATTTTAAAAGTGATGTAATAATTAATATCCCACAATGAAAATACGAACCAGCATAGTCATGTAGTCCATGTGTGTCTGGATGTTGTGTCTGTCTTCTGTCTTTACTCTGATAAAATCCCTGAGTGTCGCTCGGCAACACCGGCCCAAGGTCTCCACAAAGGGTGCCATCCAGTAAACACACAGCTGGGTGGCGTCTACCGACAGACCTGGACAGAAATCAAACAAATAAAATGTGTTTACATGCACTCATTAACCTGTGGGCTGTGGGTCACACCGAGATGGCATTATGTAGGTTTTACTGAACAAATACAAACATATTACTTATTATTATGTGTTGCCATCTTCAAGGCTTGATTAATAATGCAGAGAGACAGAGATGAAATGGGGCAGAGAGGGTAATGACGTGCAGAGAACGACCACAGGCTGGATTCTAAACCGGGTCTGCTGCGAGGGCTGAGCCCCGAAATCTAAACTTACCTGAAACTTTTTCAACTGTTTCGTGAGGAAGGAAATGTCTCAGGACCGAAGCCGTCAACACACGATACTGGAAGTCCAGGGAGTTGATGTTGAGGATACACAAGTCTAGAAGCTACAAAAGAAACAAGGGAATTTAACATTTGTCAGGAGCCAGACTTAAAAACAAATTAATACAAGTGTATACATTGGTTTGGATTTTAGACTTTTAAAAAAAGACAATGAAAATCCCATCTGTTTGTAGATATGCCCAGAAAAACACCTACACGTGTCATCTGTATGTAGGCGTCCTGTGGAAACTGTTGCTGCAGCAGGTCAGAGTTTGTGTTCATTGAAGCCATCTGGAAATAAAGCTTCAGCCAAGACACGGCCGTCTCAGGACAAAGGTTCCAACTCAGCGCCTGTATGGCAGGGGAGAGTTATGAGAAAACTAAATCATTTTAATTTATAGATTTCTAATGAAGAATCATGAGCGAAAACAGGCACACTTGCAAACATTTTAAACATTAGAGTTTAAAAAAAAATGAAATTAAAAACCAAATTTACACAACAAAAAAGCTGCACAAACCCCGATTAAAAGCCATACCTTTAAAATGATTAACTCCATTTGAAGTATTTCTTGTTCGTAGTACGTCCCTGCCGTCACGTAGGCCATCTGTGAGAGTTTTGGTGGACAGGCTTCCTACAGGGAAAGAAAATATAACTCATTTTGATAGCTACTGTGGCCCCCTTTGTTTACAGAGTCTAGGTTATGTATTTAACAGAAGATATTTTTTTGACACACACACACACACACACACACACACACACACACACACACACACACACACACACACACACACACACACACACACACACACACACACACACACACACACACACACACACACACACACACACACACACACACACACACACACACACACACACACACACACACCTCTCCCTTCATTAAAACCATCACAGTAACATTAAGACATGGCTTAGAAAACTTCAGTATAATGATTATGGCATTTTCAACTTCATCGCGGTCCTTTTTATGAAAAATGGCTGACTCCACCTTTAAGGGCAAGTTTTCCACTTAATAGCGTCTCTTGTCACAATGCTGCACAGTTTCATTCTAACTAAATGAAATAACGACCCTGTCCCTGTTATATGTTCCTTACCTCCATCTTTGCTGCTATAAACAGGCAGGTGATCCCAATGAGCTGCAGCATGTTTTTCTCCACGTTGTTCTGCGTCAACATGAAGCGGTCAAAGTAATCCTGCGCCAGGTAGAATGTCTGGCGGTGCAGAGCGTACACCTCACTCACCTGGTGGAAGGAAAAGAGGATGTTAATATTAGTTATTGCATGGCTTTGTTTTAAAACGTGCACTATGCAGTTTCAGAGGTGGATTTGTTTACATTTGCAGAGCCTGCAGATAGTTTACAAAACATATATCAATACATTTGATAGACATAAATGTTAAATTACAAAAAAAGGACAAATGTTTAACTAACACCCCCCCCCCAAAAAAAAAAAAATTATTAAATTATTGAAACACTGGCAATATGAATCTGAGATGCAGCTGAACTCACCTCTATTAACCAGTCGAGGAGGATGGATCTCATCTTAGGTTGTATCGTGGGATGTTTCTGCATGAAGCTCTTGCTGTGTCTGTAACTCTGCTCCCTGTGAACCATCTTCACCCACACGTCTTCAGGAGAGCCCCAGCTGGAACAGGCAGACATACAGATCAAGCATTAGTGGATTAAATCGATTAAAAGACACTTAATCAACTAAAATACTAAAACAAGTAATTTATGGGTCCTTGGCCGCAAAGCAGAGGACATACATTGTAAGTAAAACATTGGCCGAAAAGGTGTATGCTGAAGCTGAGGCTTAAAAGGACTCCAACTATTAGATTCATTGAGTTTATCTGGATTTTTGTTGGTCTTTGATCAAATTAAATAAAACTTTCTTTGTGTTTTGGACTGTTCGTGAGACAAAACAACATCTGATGAATTCACCTTGTGCTTTAAGGATACCGTGATGTTTCTTTTTCAGACCAATAAAATACTCAGTAGAATACCAGGCTTCTTGTGTATGTGATTATCAATTATAAACTAATATAAATGTACCCAATCTGAGGCAGAGGTGAAGGCCGAACCAAGGAATGTCCCGAGGGAAGAACTGCAAAGCCGGGATCGTCACTGTCGATCTGGATTTCCTTCTCTGGAGTCTGGACCTGAATAGAAGGCTTTGTGATGCCTTCAAGTACCAGCTGGTTCTGAAATGATTAAGATTGAGACAATCTGAATTTATAAAATGCTTTGACAATATTGTGCTATTATATTCACACCAATAAAGGTTGTTATTTTTCAAAACTAGAATTGTGTTCAAAATGTGTGAATCATTTAATAGCTACAAACTGCTCATATAAGTTATTTCTGTTGTTCTGATTCTTGCTTAAAGAAAAGGAAACATGTTTTTCTTTTGCTTTCTTCTTGTAGAAGATAAGTAATCCAGGATAGTGGGAAGATTTGGGCTTTATCAGCTTTCATAAGATAAGTCGCATGAGCACCCACTTCGTCTACATAGTAAACAACCTGAAGATTGCAGGGTCATTTCCGATTCATTGGTGGAATAATCTGTAGAATACTTCATGACTAAGATAAACGATGAGTGTGGCTCTACTCTGTAACTTTCGTCTTTTCCTACCGATTGTTCTTGGAATGATTAATATATTTTTGTGCCTTTGAACTCACTTTAACCAATAAAACGAATATCATAAAATAAAATAGAAAGTGAAATACCTTTTCACACTGCAGCTTGGACAGAGGCTGAACCTTTTTTCTGTTGCTTTGCTGAAAAGAAAACAGTAAAAAGTGCTTTGTGAGACAATTGTAATGCAATAAGTTTCTATATATAATCAAGTACAACTATACAATATCAATCACTTAATCAATCAATATGTTTATTAGGGACCTTATCTTACCTTAGTAATTTTGCCTTTCTGCCCTGGAGCATTTTCAGATCTTTTCTGCAGGCTACCACTGCAAAGAAATCATACTGAAATCAACATGGAGGCTGGAGATTTGACTAGAGCACCACATATACAATATAAATACAGCAACTACGATAATAATTATCACAAAGCAATAAATAAGGTCCTTACCCTCGTCTAGTCATGGTTTTGGCTGCTGGTTTTCTGTAAGAAGGGGAAACCATTCAAAAAGCTAAATGAGTGTTTATCACCGTCAAAACCAGGAAGTAAGTCTTCAGATAGCAAACAGCTGCAGCAGATATCTTAAAATTGTCACGCAAAACATGAACGTGCATCGTTTCCTACATTCAAACCTGACCAAAGGCGCGGCCAACAATATTTAATAAGCGCGGAGATTAATCTCTAACCACCATTTAATATAGTCTATGGACACCCTCCGCGAGACAAAACGTTGCTGCTAAAACTGTAATATTAAAAGCGATATATCATGTGTCTATGGATACTACTGGTCTGGGTATTGTGAGTCCAGCAGCTGCATGAGACATTAACCGACCATGACAAGCACAATGACACAAAAGCTCCCACACAAAAGGCTCGTGGGACGGGGACATTTTGTACCGAGTATCACTGAATAAACGCGTTTAATTCAACACTTTACTAAAACTAAATATACTAAACAACGCACCCGATATTTATCTCATAATTTCCTGCACCATTGCCCTGTGTGTTTTATTAATAACGTTTAATTCAGCTGCAACTTTACAGGGGACCAAAACCAGGAACAGAAAACTTTTTGTTTACTATTTTGAGACCACAGGATCGTACTAAAGCTACTAAAACACTCTCCAGTGTCTCCTAGACAACCGTTATCGTACTAACTCTAACTTTAACGCTTGTTTTCTTTACACGAACCACTCGGGACGTACTAGCTTAAAAAACACAAAGATTACAAACACATCAGCGTAAATAACTATCAAACTGATACTTTAACTCAATACTAGCATTACACACCTGACATTAACCACGTAGGGATGGAGCTGCTAAAATGAAGCTAAAGAGCTCAATAGACTCCACAGCTCTGATATTTGCTGCTTACCTCTTCTGGTTCCGAGTCCAAATCAAGCCTGTTTCTATTTGGCGCTGGCGCCAAGGCGTTTGCGCATGCGGATCATTGCGCATGCGCAGCCATTCCCAGCCCTAAACCATTAGTAGGAGGTCGAAGGAGGTCAAGAAATGTTTAACTTTACAGGTGAGAAGAAGCTGTAATTATGGTTCCATTGTTATTATATTAATTCACTCTGCTTTAGTATAAACAGTCGCTGCGAGTTCAGTATTATTTTGCTGTTTACTGCATTCTTGATATTGTTTTTATTGATGAAGCTGTTTGTGCATAGTCTACTTCAGATTTCGTATTGTTATTTCTATTTTGTGTTGGCATGAATATTGTCGTATACTGTGTATACCCATTTCAGATTTGTATGTGTATGTGTGAATATTTGGGCATATAGGCTACTCTTTATATTTTCTCTCTCGTTATTTTGAGAAAGCGAACACACTTTACTATAATCAAACGTTTGGATTTAAGTTTATGAGATATTTTTTGTTTAAGAAAAGGTGTTAAAATAAGTTTAACTTACATTATCTACTTCTCTTTTTATTTCGATGGAGGAGCCATTTGAATTTCCGGCATATCGTTCGAGGGCGGGGCTTAGGAAACCGGGCAGCCAATGGGAGAGAGAGTTGAGTTTAGCGCGTGCTCCTGTGACCGGATGTAAACAAAGCAGGGAGCTGTCATAGGAGACGATAGGATAGCTCTTAGTTTCACAGCTTTTAGAATTGAATCATGTCTAAAATGTCCTAAAAATGTAAGTATATATATCTGCAAGCTTGGTTTGGTGTCCTTAAAAAAAAGATCATAAAAATATATAGATACGCATTGGAAAGAGTCAGAGAATAGCTGCTCAATGTCGCCCTCGTCTGTTTAAATGTGGTATTAACTCACCGGTCCAATGTTATGTTCAGTTTAGGTACTTATTTGACTTACATCTCGTTAAGATCATTATACGAGTGTTAATATTATATCACATATTATTCTAATTAGACAAAAAACAAAACATACCTTTAAACATTCAGCATCACTAGATCCAACTCACTATATAATTCATACTAAACGTGTTATCCAGTTATATTAGCTTTTTCTTATTTTTGAGTTTGAAGTTTACTATTGCATAATTTTCATTTGTAAAGCTGATTTAATTTCAAGACATTTTAAATGTTATTTACATGGTGTGAAGGTTAAAAGTAATTTGTAAAGAAAACAGAGGCACATTTAAACAATTTTTTTTACATACTGTATATTTTCTAATTTTTAATCTTGAATTTTTCTAATACAATTATTATTATTATTATTATTATTATTTTTAATTGTCATATAATAATATCTACTGTTTATATTCTTCTGCAAAGGCTTCAGTATATGTGGTTTGAGCCATAATATTACTGTAATCATAAGAGAACCATATCGGCTTTACTTCCTGTCGCGATGCACTAAATGGGAAGTTCTGCCAATCGACTATCAGAGGAACAAAAGAGGAAGCCGCACTTGGCACAGATGCTCGGGAGATGTTCTACTGAATGAGTTAGTTAGAGTTAGAGTTAGTTTCAGCTTTCAGCAAAGATAAAAGGAGTGTTTATTCAACAAAATGAAGCTGGTGAAATGTATTTTGATTGTGCAACTAAGCTGTTTTTGTCAAGGTAATGTAATATTTATTTTACATTTATAAACTAAAAGTTATTCACAAACTGTCAATGCTCCTCTGTGTTATGTACTTTATTGAATCCGACTGTAACTGCGAAAATTGTAGTTTTTTGGGCAAAATTAATGTCTTTCCAATTGTGTAAGAACAAATAGTTTAGACTTAACTGTAGTGAGCTGCAAATAATTGTATTAATTTAAGTTTAAATGGGAATGATGAACAAAGAAGAGGTTATCTGAGTGTTGTCAATGAAGGAAAATTACACTATTGACTCTGTTTATCATAAGAAAAGTTGGTAACACTAAACATTTAATACGGATAACGAAACTATCTGAGAGGTAGAATTATAAATAAAATTGGGAATACCTCATTCAGTGAAATATTTACGGAACTATAAAGTGCCCTTTTATCCAGTTGTTAAAAGAAATTAACATGTATGTTCTCATTTTTAATATATACTTTTTCTAATACTTGTCAGCCCTAATCTTGTACCACAACCTTAGGAATAAACCAACAAGCGTTTTGAAACATATTTTATATGTGTTGATCATACATGAACCTTTTTAATCATTTGAATCCCTAGGTATAAGTTCTTTCACAGAGAAGTGAAAACATAAGGGTGATGTCCACGTGATCAGAAGCAAAACCAAGTTCCTCAAGTAGAAGATAAATTAATTTTAAAATGGAAAATGTGGAATATTACACATGCTAAGTTATTTAAAAAACTCCTGTCCCTTGATGAATTGGCTACTGTCCAAATGTCCTGTGGTAGATGTATTTGTTGTGGTGTGTTAGTGAGGAGCCTGAACTGTATAAGCTGCTGCACACTCACAGTGAAAGTAAAGAATCTTTTTTCCCTTTTTATTTAGTTTTCTCTTACTGTTTTGATTTCAGCTTTGCGAAACACATCGACTCAAACAGATCCAACTCCTGTCCAGACACGGGCAGAGGAACAAGAATTCAACAGTAAGTATAATATTTTGTAGTGCAAATGTGTTATACCTTGCTCCCTCTCTCTCTCCCTCTCTCTCTCTCTCTTTCATACACACAAACCCACAGTCAAACCATAAACATTTAGTACATTTCTTTTCTTTTGAGAGAAATATATTTATTAAGTTTTCACACACAAAACAAATCAAAAACAGACGGAATACAAGCTAAAAATATACAGTGGCTTGCAAAAGTATTCATACGCCTTGACATTTCTACATTTTGTCACGTTACAACCACATACGTACATTTATTTTGTTGGGATTTTATGTGAAACACCAACACAAAGTGGCACAACATTGTGAAGTGGAATGAAAATGAAACGTGGTTTTACATTTTTTTTTATAAATATAAAACTGAAAAGTGTGGCGTGCAAAAGTATTCAGCCCTCTGAGTCAATGCTTTGCAGAACCACCTATCGCTGCAATTACAGCTGCAAATCTATTGGAGTATTTCTCTACCAGCTTTGCACATCTACAGACTGATATGTATAGCCCATTCTTCTTTGCAAAATAGCTCGAACTACAGATCCAGCATCAGATTTTTTTTTAACCTTTATTTATACAGGTATAGCGTCTGTCTACAGCAATTTTCAAGTCTTTCTCAATATTCTTAATTGTTTTTAGGTCTGGACTTTGACTGGGCCATTCTAACACATGCCTATGCTTTGATTTAAACCATTCCATTGTAAATCTGGCTGTATGTTTAGGGTAGTTGTCCTTCTGGAAGGTGAACCTACACCCAGTCTCAAGTCTTTTGCAGACTCTAACAGGTTGTATGCCCTGTATTTGGCTCCATCCATCTTCCCATCAACTCTAACCAGCTTTCCTGTACCTGCTGAAGAAAAGCATCCCCATAGCATGAGGCTGCCACCACCATGTTTTACGGTGGGGATGGTGTGTATAGGGTGATGTGCAGTGTTAGCTTTCCACCACACATTGCATTTTGCATTAAGGCCAAAAACTTCCATTTTGTTCTCATCTGAACAGAGCACCTTCCTCCAACCCTTGCCAAAAGCCATGCATAGTCAGATGAGACCAAACGTGAAGTTTTTGGCCTGAATGCAAAATGCAATGTGTGGCGGAAACTAACACTACAAACCACCCTATACACACCATCACCACAGTGAAACATGGTGGTGGCAGCATCATGCTATGGGGATGCTTTTCTTCAGCAGGTACAGGGAAGCTGGTTAGAGTCGATGGGAAGATAGATGGAGCCAAATACAGGGCAGAAAACCTGTTAGAGTCTGCAAAAGACTTGAGACTAGGTGTAGGTTCACTTTCCAGAAGGACAACTACCCTAAACATACAACCTGATCTACTATGAAATGGTTTAAATCAAAGCATAGTCATGTGTTAGAATGGCCCAGTCAAAGTCCAGACCTAAAAACAATTGAGAATATTGAGAAAGACTTGAAAATTGCTGTTGACAGACGCTCTCCATCCAATCTGATGTTGAATCTGAAGCTTGAGCTATTTTGCAAATAAGAATGGACAAAATATATCAGTCTGATGTCCAAAGCTGGTAGAGAAATACTCCAATAGATTTGCAGCTGTAATTGCAGCGATAGGTGGTTCTACAAAGCATTGACTCAGGGGGCTGAATACTTTTGCACGCCACACTTTTCAGTTTATTATTCATAAAAAAAATAAAACCATGTTTCATTTTCATTCCACTTCACAATGTTGCGCCACTTTATGTTGGTGTATCACATAAAATCCCAATAAAATAAATGTACGTATGTGGTTGTAACGTGACAAAATGTAGAACATTTCAAGGGTCATGAATACTTTTGCAAGCCACTGTATATACGTAAGTAAGTTTATATATTTATTTTATATACGTAAATAATTGAAACCTGGATTTCTTATGGATGTTATGCTGGGTAATACGGTATTACACACACCCCTTGCTGGGTGACTTTCAAGGACCTTGAAGAAGCTCTGTATTTGAGGCATATGTCAGTTTTTCCATGGCTAATAGGAGAGACTTTTAAACCAGTGACTAAACATTAGAATCTCTGTGCTATTCAAAGTGCATTATTCTACATAACTTATTGTCCAGAATCAGGATCAACCCTTTCTACAGAGCAGAGTGTGAATATTCTTGCTGTTGCAGTCACAGGATGTGGGGTGTGACCTGCATGTGGAACGCATCTTAGTGGGTGAACTTTTGCAGGTGCAAAATCAAACAGTGAGATAGTGAAGTGTGTGTGTGTGTGTGTGTGTGTGTGTGTGTACTGTGTGTGTGTGTGTGTGTGTGTGTGTGTGTGTGTGTGTGTTCTCCCACACAGACTCTGCAACAGACCTTTGCTGCTGCTTGTTTCGGTGTGTGGCTTTGAGGCTCAGATAACACAGTTTGGTCTCAGAAGCATTTCAATCCAATATGATTATGTGTTGTTCTATGTGTTACTGTGACCTGAAGTAGAGCCCTTTACCATATCGTACCGAATGCAAATACCACCAACCCTGGTTGTGTGTCAAAGAAAATGTATATTCTATTAAAAATAAATAAAAAATACATTCAGAATCATTGATATCTTATTCTGCAATCTCATAATAAACACTTGTCCCTATGCAAGTAAACATTAAGTCGAATCAATACATCAAAATGAAGGTAAATGCTGCATGAAAAATGTTGTACAGTTTTTCACATGTATTGTGTATTCGAGAGCAGAAATACAAACAGGAAGTGTGGGTGTCGTGTGCCATGCGACAAAGGCTGTGTCCAGAATATAACACCGGAGATGTTGGTGTCATTAACACCAACCTAAAACACTCTAACGGATTTTTATGTATACTGTTTAGTGCAACTGAGATCACATTCTAGAGAATTTCTTTTATTTAATTATAATGCACGATGGACAAACACTCCCACATTGCTGCCGTATTATAAGCATACAGAAACTGCTGAACAATATGTTTGAAATAGATTTTCACATGTATTACACTCACACCAACTCGTGGAACCACATCACCCCAGTCCTCAAAAAGCTCCACTGGCTCCCCATTTCATTCCGGATCGATTACAAACTCCTGGTCCTCACCTACAAAGCCCTCCACCATCTGGCCCCCCCATATCTCACTGACCTCCTCTCCCCCTATCAACCCCCTCTGGCCTTCAGATCCTCCTCAGCCAGTCTCCTCTCCACCCACACATCTAAACTCTGCAGCTTTGGTGACAGAGCTTTCTCCAGGGCAGCTCCCAGGCTCTGGAACAGCCTCCCCCAACATATCTGTGACTCCGAGTCCCTAACCATCTTCCAGTCCAAACTCAAGACCCATCTCTTCTCCTCTGCCTACCCCTAGATCCCCCACCAACCCAACTCTACATGTTCTTTTTGTTTGTTTATTGCTTTGTTTTTGTAAAGCGCTCTGAGTGAGAGAAGAGCGCTATATAAATAAAATGTATTATTATTATTATTATTATTATTATTATTATTATTATTATTATTATTATTATTATTATTATTATTATTATTATTATTATTATTATTATTATTATTATTATTATTATTATTATTATTATTATTATTATTATTATTATTATTATTATTATTATTATTATTATTAAAACACACCGCTATCCGTGTACAAGTATTTTCTCTTCCAAAGCTTGAAAAAAGTATGTTGGGAATGTAATTAAAATAAAATACTTTTTTAGGTAAAACTTAAATGGCGTTTGGTCCACTTTAGCGGCTCTTATTCATCTGGTTTTGAGTCAACAAATTATCACATTATCTATTTGGAAAAAAAACCTTTCCTTTAAATAACTTGAAGACACACAGATTTTCAGAGATAGAAACTAAATCAAAGGACACAGGACTTTTTTTTTTAAAGTCAGTCAGAGGAAAACTTTATATTTTGGAAGAATATAGATGTAAGTGTTAGGCCTATGTGTGGGTGATGTGGTCTCCCTCACATTTATCCCACACTGCCCTGAATGAAATTCAAAGGTATGACACCTGGTCAAGCGGTTATTCTTCAAACGCGTTACCTCATCAGTGCATGTGTGTGTATGTGTATAATGTGGTTGGTTGTGTTTGCTGTGGTGTGTTGGGCGACCTGTAGCCTTTAGACCTATGCACACACTGTCACTATCGCTGAAATTAACACGGTCACACGTTTATTTTGTCTTCGTCAAACAAACACCATCCTGCTTTAAATACTCACTTGAGAACCAAATGTGTTTTAATCTACAGTTACAAATAGTCCCCAAGAAATGTACTACTTCCTTCAGTTTGGTTAAGTTTTCACAGTTTTTGTTTTGTAAAAATAAATAGCTTAAGTAAAAAGGTATTTTTTGTGACACGTTTTTTTGAAATTCTCATCTACAAAAGAACCCTATGGACTTGAGGAACAGACTAATACACTCTTGTTTTTAGGTCTTCTGATTAATCGTTGACAATGGGAAAATATTTAAAAAATCACAAGCAATATTACTGGATTGAAAATAGCACACACATATAAGTCACATTTGGTTGAGAAAGATTGGCAGATTGCCTGCAATATAAACTTGTGATCAAAATAACTTAAGCTCTGCAACAACAGTAATATAATATAGTATTTATATTCATAATCAGCTGTGTTAACTAGAATTCAACATGGTACACACACACTCTGATATAATGCATTGATGTTTCAAGAGCTTGATTCCTTAGTTTTTACTGGAATGATCATGTTGTGTTTCTGTGTGTCCTCAGGCGACCCCTACATTCACAAACTTTCTGGTAAATGCAACTTCACGCTCCGGTTGCCTGGTAACAAGAGCAGCGAGGCAGTTGCATTTATAGCAAACTACACAGATTTTCTGTTGGAGCAGATCTGTCAGAATCTGGACTGCGGCAGCGTCTATCACGTGAATAAAACCATTTTGCCTTCAAACACAAGCTGCTTCCACGACTGTCTGCTCCAAGATGGCCGCTTGCAGAACTGTTCACAGAGTGTGGGAACAAACTGCACCGTGATAGCTGGAGCAGTATGTGGTAAAGTTTTTTTTAATTTTTTTAATCTTATGTTATTTGGGTTATTCAAAAAATGTTTTTGTAGGTTGCAGAAAAAGTCACTGCTCTTTCAGTACCAGCTTGTGTGGCTTCCCACTTTGCACACTTGTCACACTGTGTGGGCAGAGACCAAACAACATGATATCAAAAAAGCAATAAGATGAAGCTACAGGGTGCAAAAGCATTTCACTCACCTTTTCTCTTCAGGAAATGCATTTTTCTAATGAAAAAAATCTTCTCTTATTGACTGATTCCAGCACTCATATCTTTCCACATTCATCTTCTATTTCCAAAACTGTCTAATTATTTGTACTTCTAATGTAGTATTGGCTCATTTAACCTGTTACTATGTAATTAGTCTATTTCATTTTTTAATTGTACCTAACATGACAGACATAATGACTATGACTAAGACAGACAGCAGCTTGTATTCTACCTAGCTAGTGATCTGATGTCCAAAGTCACAATTTAATATATTCAGTCCAGTAAATAGTCCAAAATTACTAATTTTGAACGGTAAATATGATCAAATAAACTGCCTTAAAACAATGTCCCAAGCTACATTCATCCATTCAATAATTGAAATCCTTTCCTCAGGCCACCAGCTTGTGCGTTTGGCTGGGGGAACAGACCGCTGTGCTGGGCGGGTGGAGTTATGGAGCGATGGTTCATGGGGCTCTGTGTGTGACGACCAGTGGGACGTGACTGATGCTGACGTGGCGTGTGCTCAGCTGGGCTGCGGCTACGCTGTGAGTGTAACAGGACAGGGCGGCCCCTTCCCCCCCGGACGAGGGCCCGTCTATAGGGATGAACTGAACTGTACAGGGAGGGAGGACAACCTGTGGGACTGTCCCACCTCCACACAGGACCAATCAGACTGTGGACACAAAGAGGACGCTGGGGTTGTGTGCTCAGGTCAGGAATCCAGTTCAGAAATATATTCGTACTATTCATGAATTATAATTTTTTCAAACAGACACAATAAGTCATTTGAAACATGAATGTACATAGAGCAATTAGAAAAAAGTGGAGAGTTAAAGGTGCTCAGAGGAACTTTCAGCTTGTGTTCATTCTTGCACCCCCTTTGGACAAAAGCGGTAGTGTTTTTACTACGCCAGCTGTAGTTCCTGGGTGAGCGTACCCATGGCAAAGGTATTAAGAAAAACTTTATAAAAATAGCATTCTTTGCACTGATGGTCTCGTCTGCTGTTACACGTCATTCATGATCATCAGAGGAAAAATTAGACTCTTTCAGAAATATTTCAAAGTTCCTCGTAGCACCTTTAACAGTGTGTATATTTTCCGTACATAGAGATGCGAGCGGTGAGACTGACTGGAGGCCTGGACCGCTGCTCTGGTAAAGTGGAGATTCACCGTAACGGGACGTGGGGCTCAGTGTGTGATAACTGCTGGAACAGAGACATGGCTTCCAGGGTTTGCTCCATGCTAGGCTGCGGGGCAGAGCCTCTAAACTACACCAGGTTTCTGCCCCCCCTCACACACAACAACGGGACCCTCTGGTACTATAACTGTCCCCCAGCCATGCACAGTCTGTGGCAGTGCAAGGAGTACGCCAACAAAAAACACCTTTGCCAGGACTCAAAAGCATCTGGAGTCGTCTGCAATGGTGAGAGATGTAGTTTTTAGGGTTCGGGGTTATTGAAGTATGGTTTGTCTATCAACAGCTTTATAGGTTATAGGGCTAGATTGGCTGTGTATTGGCTGGAATATTGAATCATATTTAATTTATATTGTTTGTATTTGTTTCACTTAGGAAAGTGCCATTAAAGGTGCAGTGTTTATTGTCATTTTTTCAGAACAGACTTGGTAGACTAGAAGACGCTAAATATTCAGATTTTACACACTGCACTTTTAAAAGTTGCTTCTTTCTGACAATAAAAATGTTTTCTGTCCTGCAGGTTCTCTTGGGTTTCCTGTAGTCACCACAGCTAACATGTCTGATGCACCGGCCGTTTGGACGACTGGTAAATAATGTGGTTTTCTATCTTAGCAAAGAAGACATATCTTTCATTACATTTTCAAATCTCCCTTTATAGATTTGTCTGCTTGTAAGACAACAGAAAATATCTTGTTGAATAATAGCTAAGAGTTATAGCCTGAGAAAGACGGGAATTTTAGATTTTTTTTGTAATCAGTAGTTTTTATGGTTTTTTCGAACAAAGAGAAAAGGTGCTTTACAGGGGCATAAAATACATCAAGATTAGACATTGGAAATTGTATTTAAGGGATAGTAAAAACAAAGGAAATACATCAAGATTAGACAGCAATTTAGACAGCGAAATGAACAAACATCAAAAACCCTTCAACATTAGCTTTGATGAGAGCTGAGACGAAATACAGAGAATGGACAAGGATACACAATGATATAGTTAAACAACAAAAAAATCTGACACCGCTGACACAAACTGTAGAAAATAACAGCAAGTAATTAAACATGCAAATTAAAATTATTTATATTTGAACATACCTCACACATATCATGAAGATGTGTATTTTTTAAACACAGGTGCCCCTACAGTGCGTCCTGTTGAGAGAATCTCCTTGGCAACAACAGCGTTTCTAAGCTCCATTGCCGTGTGTCTGTTGCTCCTGGTGATCGTCGTCATGAACACGGTGCTGTGCTGCTACTACAGGAGGAGACATGGTGGGTTTCTGTCATGGACCTATTAGAAGAGGTTTATGTTCACTTCAGAGCTGTGCCACTACGGTCTCACTGTGTTTACCTGTGTACCAATACAGTCTATGATACCATACCAGAGTTAAGCACTTTATTTTATTGAGAAATGTTATCTCTACACTTGATTTTTACAGCATTATCTTATAATCTGAAAGAATAAAACGTTATTCTGTATCATATTGTTGCAGAAAATTGCCGTTAGAGAAACAATTATTACACTTTTTAATGTTTTATCCCATGTTTATATATTAATGTATCTTGTTTAGTTTTGTAGTATTTATTCTTCTTACCTGCCCAGGGACTACAGGTGGAAAATAGCAATTATCTAAAACCTGGTACGATGCATCTTTCCTTGCTCTAAACAAGGTTAAAGTTACAGTTACATTACATTACAGTAATAACCTCGATATCTTGGTAAATATGTCCACAGCGTTCCTACTTCTGCAGACGCGCTCTGGCTCTCGTGCTTTCTCTGAAAATCAAAACAACAGCCACCACGACGCCGTCAACCTCGTCAATGTCACCGCCAACTCACCGCACACAGACGGTCAGTGGCTATACATTACCAAGAACACTGAAAATCTGAGCAGAATTTTATTTTTAATATTAATTATATTATTTTACACAGAACTCATTTTTTTCAGTCTTTTTCTGAGTCTTTTTACCCTGCGCACATTTTTGTATTATATACAGGTGCATCTAAAAAAATAGAATATCATTGAAAAGTACATTTTTTTCTTTATTTTAATTTAAAAAAGTTTAAACTTAACTTTCATATTTTCTAGCTTCCTTACGCATGAATAGACATGAATGTAGAATAAACATACTTTTCAGAAGGTTGATTTTTCTGTATTATTATTGTATGTATTTGTATGTAATGTATTTTTTTTGGATTGGTTAATTCATGTAATACTCATTTATTTTGAGATACCGGATTCTTTATTCCATGTAAGCTGTAATCATCAAAATGTACCCAATAGAAAGGCCTGACATATTTCACTTTGTGTGGTGAATCTAGAATATATGAAAGTCTACTTTTTGAATGGACTTTTCCATGATATTCAATTTTATTAAATGCACCTGTAGATACACACACAGTGGTGAGAATGTTGCAGCTTCTACAGAACATATATAGTCACTTCATCAAGTCGTGTAATTGTTTTGTGTTTGTCTCAAAAAAAGTCCCCTCCAACCCCAGGTATCATTGGAGGCAGTTTAGTAGTGTTGACAGCGCGTCAGTAGATACAGACTATGAGCACTATGAGCCGAGCAATGAGCCGTCTGTCCCTTTATCAACCTTTCGCAGTGAGACACTTTATTTTTTTTTTTCCTCATTCGTATATAATCCTAAAGTGTGTTTTTTCTCAATATTTGAGATGTTGTCTTGCTGTGTTGCTTCTGCAGCTTGCGGTTGAAGTTGCTCTTTTTGTGTGCATGTGTGTGTGTGTGTGTGTGTGTGTGTCGTTTGTGTGGGTGTGTGTGTGTGTGTGCAGTATGTGCAGTTCAATGCTGTTTGCAGTGAATGCTTGCAGAATGGTTTGTGATTGAAACAATGCTCGGTTTGCTTGATCTTGTACCCAGATTCTCAGAGGCTCAGAACAGACGTGAAACCTTTGATGAAGCCCGCGGGTCTCGACAGGCTCTGTGAGGAAAGTGAGTCACTTTGAGAGACAGAGATTTTACACACATTTTCTTTAAATTAAAAATATTTATGTAATCAAAATGCATGCAGTATATTCTTGACTGTATCATGGGCATATATAACTTCAATTTAAGAAACTTTTTTCTTCCATTCAGTTTTTAAATATATTTGTCAGGGATTAATCTTTTTGTACCACTGATTTACATTGTTGAAGAAGATAGATTAAGATAATTCATTTGATAAATTCTGATTTTGTTTTTCAGTCCCTGAACCGAGAGAGGAAGGGATGGGAGTCTTTATGAGCTGTCATGACGACGCCACAGCTGCTCAATACGCCCGAGTGTCAAAGATATCCATCGACTCGTTTGACTCGTCCAGCACATCGTCAGGAGAATGCTACGAAAACACAAACGGATTCGTAGAGGTCACCCCCGGTCAGTCCATATGAATTTTCATTTTTCATTTAAACCTTTATTTATCAATTTAGATCAATTTGGAATGATGTCGAGTCAAACAAATGCAAAGCAAAAACAATACATACACAATATAAAATGGAATGACATCAAATACACAACAAGCTGATAAAGAGACAAACACATTTAACTTGAATGTGAAATTTACACATGAAGAATGTATGGATATGAAATATAAAAGGCAAATTTGAAAATGTCTCAAATAACCTTAACAAGATCGATAAAGTTTATTAAAACTTTATGCTTATGACCTTATGTGTTTTCTCAAATAACAGAGCCAGGACTGGACCAGCCGTCGACTGTCGACCCTTTAAAGCTAGTTTGCAGCAACAATCAACTTCACTCCAAACACACAACAACCAACCGGCACAGTACAGGTAAATGTAACTAAACAGATGTTACATTTGCAGAAAAATAAGACCTATAATGTTAATAATACTACTACTAAAATTAATAATCCATTTTGATAATACATTTTATTCGTCAGCGCCTTTTTTAGACAACCAAAGAAAACCTTACAAAACATTATAAAAGCACAACAGATTTAAAAAGTACATTCAATGTCACTAGTTAAAACATTTAAAAAATAGATAAAGGGGGGAAGTGATGCATGCTGGGTATATTAATCTTTTTTTCAACAATATATTAATTGACTTTTTCCTTAAACACACAGTATTGTACAGAAGGAGACATATCATTTAAATATAACAAAGGTCAAAGTATAAAACCAGAAACATAACAAATACAAACAAAAACAGTGACATTTAAAAAAAATTGATGCCACAGTTACACATCATAAATTAATCTGGGTATGCTAATCTAAACAGATGTATTTTGAGTTGTGATTTGAATTGTTATCTTAATGCTGATCTTGGTTATTGTCCAATCACTAGATGATGAAAACGAGGGCCCCATCTACTCCCCCGTGGGCCCCGAGGAAAACTCTTCATCTGAGGATGACTATGATGACGTGGGCTGCTTGGTGTAAACACAGGAGGAGGAGGACACCGAGTACAGTATGTAACCATGGACGTAACCGTGCATGCGAGACGAGAGACTGTTGTGAAATCTTCTGCTGAGAAACTGCACTGAAAGACAACGTGTACTTTAAAGATGGACACCTGTTCAAACTGAGAAAAACCCCAAAATACACAAGTTTGGTCAATTGTTGCCTTGAATGAGTCATCTAAGTTAAAACTAGTGAATTTAGTTAATAAGTACAAGCACAGATTACATATAACCATTGTCACACATCAGCATTTCACTGACTACATTTCATTGTGCGCAGGAACTCGCTGTGAATACAAGAATTATCTATGGCTAAGACTTAGAAACAGTTATTTTCGAAACACCTTTTTACAACCCAAGCATTGATTTTGTTGATGTAGGATTTTTTTCTCCTTTTTAAAATTGTTTTAGCAAGCCTCTGATCAGGAAAAAAAAATCCTGAGGATTTTGAGAAAACGTTGCAAAATTGCAACAACGGGTCTTAGTGGTTACAAATTTAGGGTTAGGGTTAGGGTTGGGGTTGGGGTTGGGGTTGGGGTTAGGGTTAGGGTTAGGGTTAGGGTTAGGGTTAGGGTTAGAGGGTTAGGGTTAGGGTTAGGGTTAGAGGGTTAGGGGTAGGGTTAGGGGTGGGGTTAGGGTTAGAGGGTTAGGGTTAGGGTTAGAGTTAAGGCCAGGACACACCAGTCCGACACGTTCCGACTACCCAAAAACTGGAGTCGCCGTTTCAGGAAGCTCCAGTCTTCCCGTCGCGGCCACAAAACACACCGAGACGACTGCTTATTTTCCGTACCTTGGGTTAATGTCTCCACAACAGCAGGCGCCTAATCTGTATTGTGGCCCAAAAAATACAAATGATGGGACAGCTTCTAGAGCATAAACATAGATAGAAATACGTATTTATATTTATGGACCATAAGAGCACAATTTTTAACAGAGAGTGTCGAGCATGGTGTCGAGCAGTCAACAAGGGTTGATGCATGTGAGTACTCACAAACGAAACGAACAAACACATTAAAACGATGCTAGCTGTTGTTAGCCGTTTGTGCTTCCCACTTCCGGGTTCACTGATTCCTAGCCCTCCACCAATCAAATTGCTCCAAATGAAAGAAAAAAAAAAACCCAACCCACCCCCCCCCCCCACCACCCCCCCACAAAAAAATTTTCCCCCACCCCCCCCCACACAAGGGATTATTGGCCGTTGTAGGGGTTAGGGGTAGGGTTAGAGGGTTAGGGTTAGGGGTTAGGGCTTGGGGTTAGAGGGTTAGGGTTAAGGCTAGGGTTAGAGGGTTAGGGTTAGGGTTAGGGTTAGAGGGTTAGGGTTAGGGGTTAGGGTTAGGGTTAGGGTTAGGGTTAGAGGGTTAGGGGTAGGGTTAGGGTTTAGGGGTTAGGGTTAGGGTTTGGGTTACCCTTTTTATCTTTTGCAGATCTCACACATGTATATACTGTAAATTATTATACTATAAAGCAACACTGGGATTCAATGGGAGTAATTTTTCAAAACAAAAGTTTTGTATTTGTGTTATAGTTTTAGGCTAAAGTTTAAGGTTATTTAGTTTTATATAAAACTAAATGACTTTAAACCTTAAACTTTAGTGAACTTTAGCTTAAAACACAAATAATACACAATTTACTCATGATAAGTGATTGGGCCTTTTGTTTTGAAAAATGACTCCCATTGAAGCCCAGTGTTGCGTTTTTGCAACATTAAAAGAAATCACTGAAAATCATGTAAATTTAACTTTTTTAGTTTGGTTATTGAAGTAATATGTTACAGAACAACTTTACAATACAGGAAAAAAATATTAAAGGTCAAGTACTTACTTGGAAAATTGTTAAAATTGATCCAACAGAGAGAGCTGGGAGCTCAGTGGGAGTCATCCATGTTGTTTGAATTTGAAATGTTGCTGTTCTTACAATATTAATATTTTCCCGCCGAAATTGGTGATTTGATACATTGTATAGTCTGGAGTGCTGGAATATGTAGTATTTGTGTACATTTAGTCCTGGAAAATGACTACAAAACATCTTCCAATAGATGTTGCAAATTTACAACAGTGGGTCTCAGAGGCTTAGAGGTCATTGTTTTACTTGCAACTTCCCAAACTACTGTTTCCTGTGAATTGAAAAAATGTAATGTTAATATAATGTACATTTGCTGAAACTGGAAACACTTTTATGATGCATTTAATAATGCTCAGACATCTGAGAGTCAGGTGCCTAGAGAGTTGGTAATAATACGCATTATTACACTCATGCATTTATGTCCAAAAGCTCCCTTTGAATTCCATCATGTGTGTAAGATTCTGCTTTTAGCTGCAGTGCAAATAGAATTTTACTTTGGAAAAATATATATATATGGCAAGTTAGATTTTATAGTTATTTGTTTTATTAACATTTAAACTAATGGCTGCCTAGAATGTAGGAAATCAAACTAAGAAGTTAAAGTATGTTTAAGTTTTCTATGAATTTAGTAGACAAAACTGTAATGTTTAATTTTTTCTGTGTTCTTCAATGACTCATGTTTGCCAGGCATCATGCTTTGCAAAAGTGTATTCAAGCTATTGAGTTCTACCACATGGTGGCGCTACTAGCTTGTCTAGTAACTGAAAGTCTAAGTGCCTGAAATGATGAACCCTTACATAAACTACAGAAAAAATATCTGACAAAGACATTTTTCCAGGCTTTATTAGTTTGTGTTTATACCCATACAAACATACTGTGAGTTTTCTACCGCGACAGAAAAGATTTTCTGAATCTGAATCTACTTTCTGTTCAAATTTTCTGTTAATATTTGACAAAGAAATGGCTGTATCACTTTGTGTTTATTACCTCTGGGGAGAAGTCAAAATGATACATTGTTAAAAAGTTTGAGAGAGTTAAAAGAAAACCAATAAATATAGTGTGAAAAAAAAACATTAAAGTAAGTTTTTCTGTCTTTCCAGTTACATAATTCAGTGTTTCCGCTACCATGACGATCAAAAATTACGATAAAATGCACTCGAAATAAAATAATTTTAAAAATAGGCTAGATAAATAAAACAATACGTTATTCGGGGATTTTTTTTTTTTTAAAGTTTGAGAGAGGGACTTTGGATGCTGATTAAGGGGCGACATAAACCATCAGTGCAGTCTGAAACTAGACCCTGCTGCTCTGCTCTTATTGGTCCAATATATTCACAGCTGCTGATCGTCAAGGCTTCCCTCCTGATCCAAACTGACGCCTTTAATCAAAGTGATGTCTTGTTCTGTTGGAGGTAAATATGAGAAACAGCTTCGGAGCACCTGTTAAACTTCTAATGGTGGATAGCAGTGCACGGATACACATGGATTAACTTCACATACCTTTTTAAATCATTTTTTCATTGGTGAGGTTACAAGAACAAATAGGCTACTCTACGTGCACACAAATAAGAACAACACTTAACAACGACAAGGGAAACAAAACAAAGGGGATCTAGTGTGTCAAAATATAGACAATAACACTAAGAATAAAAAAAAATACGCTAACGTGAGAAGTGGGAGTGAGGTTGAATTAGGTTTATAACCAGCAGAATTTGTGATTCTTTTTTTACTGGGAGGTATTTGGCAAAGAAGAGGAGGAGGAGGATAAGTGTTTGTGTGTGTGTGTGTGTGTGTGTGTGTGTGTGTGTGTGTGTGTGTGTGTGTGTGTGTGTGTGTGTGTGTGTGTGTGTATGTCAGGGGGTGTGTGGAGGCGAGAGGAGGGGGTGTAGACAGAAGTGGTCTGAAAGAATCGTATATTACACTCAAATTTTGTCCAGAGCTAAACAAGCGAATTAACGACTAGAGGGGTATACTACGAAGCGAGATTAAGGGCTGAGCGAGGTCTGTTGAGTCTAAAGCGGTCTAAAGCCAGAGTTTTCAGTATCACGAAAGGTGGCTCTCTTTTTACCTGGCAAGATCACCGTGGTAACAGAGGCTGCACGGCTAACCTGCCCAGACCAGTTTTTGTTTCAGAGTTTGAGCTTAAATTCGGCTCTTATAGCGCTGCCCTTTAAGGTAACTACACATTTTGAAATCCCGCGGACCTGACTATATTGTCTGAGCGATATATTCTCACTGAGGAAACTCGTTAAATAAGTAAACTTATTGATCAGTAAGTTAATGAACGAAACGAAGCCGTGACATAAGGCTTACAGCAGAGTGAACTGTAACATGGCGCTGGGGCGCTTTTTGCCTCATGCATACAGTTATTGATGCAGCAAATGTTAAATAGCCTAGACCTACTGTATGCAGCGCCACTCTATGCTCTCACCTCAAATGGTTTTACCTGGCGATCTACACACACTGGCTCTTAATAAAGCGTTCTATAAAATCACAGTTTGCAACATTATTTCACTGTAGGCTTCTTTCTTTTCATCAGTAGCGATTACAGTTGGGACGTGACAGCTGTCACAGTTCTGACATCGCTGCAGACTTGCAGGTTAAGCTTCTCACAGTAGATCCATATTTGTCCGAAAAATACAGACTACAGGTTTTTAAATGTAGGCCTATTGGTATTTGTAAGATTCAAATAAAAGGCTATTAGTCTAAATCAAAATTGTATTCATTATGATGTGGCCCAAAATTAAAGTGATTTTCCATAGGCTATTCATTTGGGGACAGTGTCAGACTTAAATTACATTCTTAAGTGTGGGACTATAGGCGTAGTGCTATAAATATAGCAAAGTAGCCTATATATATATTAGGCTATATGGTATAGTGTTCAAATCCGAGTTCAACGTTTAATTGTTTTATAATGTCACGTTGCGCACTGCGAGAACGATCGCCAAGATAAATAAATAATTTCCATGCTGGCAGCATTCCACTCTCCTTATTTGCAGTAAGAGTTTTTTTCGGCTCTCTGTTTTCTGCTGTAATAATTCAGACTGACAAACTCTTCCTCTTGAATGAAGTTGGCGACACACTTTTGTTTTACTCAGCTTCTCACAATCAGTCCGTTTGTGTAAAGTTAGCGGCACAAGATCAGTCCATTTTGTGCGGATGCAGAGTCAAATGACGGGTCAAACGCCCCCTTTCATGGGGACGCGCACAGAGCCTGAAGCCGAAACCCTCGTTCAACATAAGAGGTTGATAACTTCCTTCGTGATACCGGTTAGCTCTGAGCGAGGGTATGTGTTATGTTGAACCAGATCAAAAAAAGAGAGCTGGGCTCTGTTGAGTTTGTTTCGTACTATACCCCCCTGATCTCCTTGTGAAACTCAATCTCTTTCACATGCCAGAGAGTCCGGCACACACACACACACAAACACACACACACAAACACACACACACACACACACACACACACACACACACACACACACACACACACACACACACACACACACACACACACACACACACACACACACACACACACACACACACACACACCACCAAGACAGATTCCTAAAACCTGTAGATTTACAAAGTCCTGATTCACTTCAAGGGAACAGAAATGCAGCACACTAATTATCCTAATTATCACAAGCTACTTGGAATACTAAATGGCTTAGGAGATCAACACTCTGATTTTACTTTGTTCATTAAATCATTTACACACAAAGGATTACAGCTGCATAAGTCCATAAGTTGCTTAATGTGTCCCGCACACTGATCCTGCCTCGAACTTAAACTTTTGAACTCTGTTTGTTGCAAAAGGCCCGGAGACGACAGTACCTGCCTGCAAACAAGACACAGTTCACTTAACGTTACAGCTGCTGAACCACAGTAACATTTAATGGTGCTATGTGTAATAATGTGTAAAAAAAAATCTAGATAGCAACGCTCCTTCTCTACCCCTCCTTTTGGAAAAATGTACAGAAGCTACGGTGGCTTTCAAGGACAAGAAGCTAGTTATGAAAGATGGCATCATCCACCAACAACCTCAATTCTTCCCACAATATTAAGTGATGAGGTGAAGATGTATTTAGTCATTTATTGTATAGTACTTCGTCTTTGGCTGCATTTACGGCGGACACCCACTTAATAAGTTATTTATGAAAAGGCATAGGGCCGTCAAGTTTGTGCTACTATAGAATGGCATTTTTTAACTAATTTTTTTACTTCCTCCTACCCCCTTTCGATCATGTAGAAAGTGCGTCTGTTTTTTGTTTTTTTGCTTTTTGTTTGTTATTTATTCATCTATTACTATTTAAACTTGTTTTTCATGTTCAAAATAAAGACGATCAATCAGTGCAACATGGCGGCGCGCCCTGCTCCTATATAGATTATGTAATTCTATTCTTTGATTTCTAGGGACATGTTGCAGGATGGACTGTCACTGCAGCCAGTGGGATGCAGTGAGGTCATCAGTTCAGGTAGAGCCCCAGATAGTTACAGGCTCCAGGCTAAAAAAATATAAAAAAAAAAATCCACTTCACTTTATTAATCAGAGCCTTCTCCACACAACCTAAGATAATATTTTATCAATTTTAATCACTAATATTCCGTCACTGTATCTCACATAGAATCAGTGTGTAGTTTTGGCTGTGAAGGACATTAACGCCCAAACAGGAATGAAAGCTCTCGGTGCTCTTGCGAGGCCCGGGCGGGTAATAGTGTTGATTACTCCTCACTCATTAGGTTGCTTTCACTGCCGCCGCTAAGCCCTCATCAGAAGGTTTTTGGCTGAGCGGCCGGGCAAGGGGGCCCTGATCCAATTCACCTTTAAAGTTCACTGGACCTGTCTGGTGTTGCCACGGGTCACTGCCTGGCTCTCCATGCTGTGCACTTCGCAGAGAGAGGCCCTCGTTACCTCATTTCCTGTTACTACTGTACCAGACAGGCGGTTGAAAAATCATGCTTTTTTTGGTTGTGCAAAAGTTGGCAATGTTTTTTTTTGTCACAGATGGTTGTATTAAGTCTTTAAGGAGAAAACACTGACTGAGTTTATGTCGATGGAGAATAACGAACTTGATAGTCAGACAGATTTAGTATTTTCCTACGGTGGCCCCTGAGGTGCAAAACACAATAAACCCTGAACATAATGTAGCAACAAAATAACATAAATGCCATAAAAGAAATATATATATATATTTGGAGTAATTTCCATAATTTGTCACAAAACCTTTGATATGTTTTCTGTCTTGATGAAAACTGTTCCCACATAATAAATACAATTATTCTGTTAATAAGTACAAGTAACTCATTCCAATCAAAAGGAGCCCAAAACAAAAACATTTCCTTTGATACAAAGAGAACCTGTTCAAAAATGTATTCACTACATTTTGTGTCAAGGAAAAGTTTTTCTGTTTTTTGCTAATGCGTTCTGCACCTCAGGGCCACCGTACATTCCTCACGAGACCCATTTATTAGTCTGTATAAAGAAATGAATCCCGACTTGAAAGCCGGGGCTGGCAGTGCAGCGTTTAGCTCATTAACCTTTTTTTCTTCTTCTTGTTAGCACCTCGCTGCAGTTAACAGTCTGTGGCCTCTTCCCCACCAAGACACATTCACCGAGCTGCCAATCAGGTCAACGCTGCAATTAAGCCGCTGCTTTAAACTTGTTCACTGGTGCTTGGAGGCCGTAAAAATACTTCCGTTTGAGTGTCACTGGGGAAAGCCTGTGGTGGTTAACGCTGCATTCATGGGAGAATACATTGTGTCTAGTTAATGTAAGTAGTCTGGTCAGCGGGTCAAAAGGGCAGCAGGACTGGACAGGGAAGGGGACGAGGACAGGAGGGAGAGTTTTCACCTGCTTGAGATATACACAGAGTATCAAGACTTTTTCGAATATTTGAAATGTTAACGCACAATTAAGAAGAGATGGATAGATAGATAGATAGATAGATAGATAGATAGATTTGTATGGATTTATATTACTGCCTTATTTATCCCTTTATATCTTATGGCAATACAGTATGGGCAAGCACATACAAAACCAGTCTAGATTCGATTTTTATGTTACAGAAAAAATGTGTTAGAACTGTAACCAACTCCAGTTGGGACGCTCATAGTGCTCCGTTATTTCTAAGTCTGAAGTTGTTAAGCATATATGATGTGAATACTCTTCAGATTGGCACTTTTGTTTTCCAGTTTCTCAATAATTTACTTCCTTCTTCTTTCAACAGTTTTTTTTATAACCAGGTCACAGATCCATAGTCATCAGACCAGATCTGTAGATCTCCTTCACCGTCAGTTTTACAGAACAAATCTTGGACAGTTTTCGATTAGGGATAGAGGTCCAGTCATTTGGAACAGTTTTCCTGTTACTCTACGTAAACACTCATCTTTAGTTACTTTCAAAAAACATCTTAAAATGTACCTCATTTTAAAAGCTTATGATAATGTGTTAAACTGAATGTATGTTATATTGTCTTTTTGCTTGTTAGTTACATCTTTACATTGCTTTTTTACATGTACTTAGATGTGTTTTCATTTTTGTAACATGACTTTGTAGTTTTATCTCTTTCATTTTATTTGTTTGTCTTTTATTTTTGTTTGTCTTTTCTTTTCTTTTCTTTTTTTTATTTTACTTCATTTCTTTATTGTATTTTAATGTCAGGTGGTCATCCTTCATAAGCCCTCCGGGGTTTCTTTTGTCCCACCCGTGCATTTATGTATGTCTATGCGCATCTTCTTGCCATTTTTTAATCTTGTTTATTTGCACAAATAAAACTAAACTAAACTATAGATAGATAGATAGATAGATAGATAGATAGATAGATAGATAGATAGTTTTGCAGATGGATGGATGGATAGATAGATAGATAGATTGACTGACAGACAGACAGACAGACAGACAGACAGACAGACAGACAGACAGACAGACAGACAGACAGACAGAGATACACACCAAGTTTCATCAATGGGTTTCAAGATTTTTTCTAACATTTACATGTTCTCAAGCAAATAGGAATGTATGGACAATTCCTTGTTTGTCTGCGACCAGATGTACGGAGGTTTATGAGTGTGCGGTGCATGTTGGACGGCGGCATCTCTAGCGCAGAGTAGCAGTTCAGTCAGGACAGGAGTCATCAATCTCAGTCTGCAGTGAATGGCAGATTGGCTGCCATAAACCAGGCCTGATTGCTGTGTGCTGTGTGCTCCCTGTCGAAGAGTTATTCAAGCCAAGAGGAGGCATGGAAACAAAACCCTGTAGATACAAACGCTGTGTGTGGGAAAGCTGTCAACTGGACCAGACTTAAGGATGCACATGTTTGCACCATAGCCTGCATTTAACAATATTTTGAAGCATTATGGAAAAACTATTTTCAGATGGATGGTTAAAAAATGAAACAGTATTCTTCAAAACTTGGGCTGTACCTAAGAATAAGTCATTTGATTTGGTATGACTTGTTGTGTTATCATCATAAACTCTTTTCGAAAGATTAAAAAGTAAAATTTCTGTTAATCAAAGTTCCATTTTTAGTTTTTTTTTTATGAATTCAAATGAACCTTCTGAGCTAACCGTGGCTCATTCACAGTATTGAGGATCACTGGGCATTGTCTGTGATGATTATAACAACAACATAATTATTATAATAAACCATTAACTTCCTCACTTGATTGCTGCCACTATATGAAAATCAAACAAACAACACTTTGAGCACGTCACTGTGTGTCAGTGTGAGCTACAGACACTGTAATGGTGAGAACACTACATTTGGCACAGACTGCACATTGCGCCAGGTGAGGGCCTCACTGTAGGCATGAGTCACCTCTGTTGTCGTGGTTACACAGCATCGTCATTTGTTTGTGCGCCCCGAGCGAGGTCGTTAATTACAGAATCAATTTGGGAAAGTTAACGAATCATGAAGGTAAATGTGAATGGAAGACGTTTGTGCCAACAGTGATTTCATTCATTCATTCAAATTATTGTGTGTGTGTGTGTGTGTGTGGACAACAGGGCCGGCACTAGACTTTTGCCTCTTCACAATGCTCTGAACCTTCTTGTGCATTATAAATATTAGTTTAAGCAACACACAATGTACTAATAAACCTGCTGAATTGTTTAAAATGATACATTTTCTATTGATCCCAAGAGACACGGGGCCCCAGGCAATTACTAATGTAAATTATTGTACAGCTTCTTTGCTCCACAAAGGTGAGCAGTTTGATCTTGATCACATGATCTCCACAGTTCTGTTGTTTTCAAATTGAATGAGGTCACTGAAAGATTGATAGCATGGCATAGAGGGTTTCCTTAGAGTCCAGGAACTGTTTATGCCTGTGTTTGTGTGTGTGTGTTAGTGTTTGTGTGTGTGTGTGTGTGTGTGTGTGTGTGTGTGTCTGTGTGTGTATGCACTTGTGTGGATCTATGTGTCTGTTTGCGTCTATGTTTGTGTGTGTATTTGTTGTCAATGTGCTCGCATTTGTGTGTGTCTGTGTGTGTGTCTGTGTCTATTTGTGTCTGTGTGTGTGTGTGTATGTGTGCGTGCGTAAGTGTGTGTGTGTGTGTGTGTGTGTGCGTGCGTAAGTGTGTGTGTGTGTGTGTGTGTGTGTGTGTGGCATTATGTGTGTTCGTTCGCCCCCGTCCGGTCAGCCGCTCCATGCCACCAGCTTAACCTCTCGGATTCCCCACATTCCGGCCCCCAAATTCAGGCACAAGTCTCGCCGCTGGTCCGTTTAAGGTGATTGACGTTATTCGCTACCATTAGGCACTACTATGTAATTGACCCTTGATCCCCCGCTCACAAGCGACCTGTTGAAACAGCCTTAAACCAGATCGTCTAATCTCCATGGGAACAGCCCTCAATCTTAGACTTAGGGCTCTAAAAGCAATCAACACCTAAAGGTGAAAGAGGGGAGCCAGGGTCACCACCACCAGAACGCTCTCATCCAGTTGGGGGCCGGCCCATGATCCTGATCATTTTGTTCAGACGCAACGAGCCGCACAACACACACAGTTTATCAGGAAAAACAATGTAGGCTATAGGGCCTCGCTACCTTAACGCTGCATGTTCTGTTGTTGTTTTGGGTTAAGATAGTTTAGTCGTTACCTGTTGTTGTTGTTGTTGTTGTTGTTATTCACTAATCAAATCCATATTGTAAAAGTTTGATCAAAGATTAAAGCTGCACGTTTTTCTGTTTCAAAGTTTTAATTTATTCTTGTTGAAGAGTTCTGTAAGAAAAAAAGTGTCATTTCATTTAAATGTTGTTTGGTGTCTTAAACTTAGAAATAACAAAATAAGTTAACTTGCCTTTTATAAATTGTCAAAATTGACACAAGTATATATAAAGTGAACATGGATCAACTTATGGTCAACCGTTTTCCAAAAATCTGACTATACTACAATTAATATAAGTTATTCACATTTTCTGATGCTATTGGGTGTTTTTCAGAGTTTGGTTGCTTTATCACACTTCTGGTGCAACCTTGCACGTTCGATCAGTTGTAAAACAATCTACTCAGTTATATTTGGGAATATATCTCAAATATATATAATAATAACATAGCTCGGCCTCTAATCTGATTTCATAATGTTTTTATAATCTTTCTTCATGTAACAAGAATATTCCAGAACACCTCGACACGTTGCATTTCTGGCCGCAGAGCCTCAGCGTGTGACACTTTCTGAAATGCACTTTGCTCAGGGGTTTCTCCCGGCGGACGTGATAGAATCTGACAGACTGGGGGGTGGAGGGGGATTAACAGAGGTTTGACAACAAGACATTGTGTCCAATGATATTGATCAAAGTTCAGTTTAATCCTGTTAATTAGAGCAAAGAATAACACTGGACAAATTCACGACTTAAAAAACAGAAGCTGGGTTAAAAGATTTCATAGAAAGATTTTTACTTTGTAATTCTGTGAATATGATTTAGGCTGTGTTTAGAGAAAATTGTCGAACAAAGATTGTACAAAATCGTCCTGGAGGTATGTACTCATCCGGGCATT
The DNA here is from genome assembly GCA_026929865.2 of Hyperoplus lanceolatus. Classification (NCBI taxonomy): domain Eukaryota; kingdom Metazoa; phylum Chordata; class Actinopteri; order Uranoscopiformes; family Ammodytidae; genus Hyperoplus; species Hyperoplus lanceolatus. The sequence goes on along the minus strand of CM049413.1, from coordinate 7,513,222 downwards.
TCTTGCCTATACAAAAGTCGCGTACACAACCACAATATACTGAAATTGATGTCAAAATCAGTATGAGTAGGATGTTAGTAGGGCTTTACGAACACAGCCTTAGACTCAGATATTGCCTCAGAAACGCTGCTGCTTCCAGGAGAACCTCCAGGAAAGTGAAATTGATTGACAACTCTTATCAAGGGCTTGAAGAGTTGAAGGACCTGAGAGTAAAACCTGCTTCATTAGATGAATGTGCGCGTGGTGGGAGGTCTGTCTGACTTGTTGTTAATGCCCACAAGCCTTGACCTCTCCCATGCCATGTGCCTCTCAAACCCAAGATATGAAAAGTGGTTTACAGATTAAAAACACGCTTTCATCACCGCACTCGCACTGATAAAAGGCAGAGAGGATGAAAAAAATCACTTAGCTACTGTCTGTTCAGTAAATTGAATTCAGTAACTTGTGTCCATTTTCTGCAGCACAGACCCTCATAGTGAGAAAATGAATCGGTATCATTTCATACATCTTTCCTTAAAATAAAAGTTTATCAGAAATCATATTCATAAGTTGCCTTGAAGAGTCAGTAAATGTTTCTGTAGCCTAATTCATATGAACCGCTAACATGCAAACTTTGTCACTGTGATATTGCATGTACTGTATGCAGGACCATCTAATCGCTGCTGTGCAATGATGTCAAATAAATGCAATTATTCAATGCATTTTCATAAAGTAATAAAGCATATTAGCATTTGTTTTTACATATTTTTTTATGCTTTGACCTTTGACCTGATGCTGCTCTTAGTGATTTTAAAAGTCCCATTGTTGTTGCACATATTCTACCTCACTACTAGACGGTTAAATGTATAACAAATTAGTAAAAGTTCCCCCAAAAAGTTGCTTTTTAAGTCAACATCCTCCCTTAAACCAGCCTGAGCTTCTGTTCTATTCTGCATGTTTTCCCCACCGACGCTCCCATTCACATTTACCACTTCTTTGTTTTCATGGCTTGAATATTTTTTTCTTCTTCTTCATGTGTGCAGATAAAACCCAGATCCAGCAGTTTACACACTCCAGTACAATGCCCCTCTATTACATCCATGACATGTAAAATATTTCTTCTTGAAGTTACCACACATTTCCTCAAACTGCTTTAAAGGCCCTAATTGGAACCAGGCAGCTTGTGTACCTCGGAGAGTCACAGTAGCCTGAAATATGTTTAAATCTTTATTGTTTTTCTTTCGCTTGGTGGGGCGGGTGACGGTCGTTTTTTGAAAACTCTTTAATCAAACTTGCTCTGGGGAACTTTGTATTGAGACAGTTTGCTTACAGTTGATTGGAAGGATCTTTCAGACTTCAGTCAGACTTCAAGCCCCAGTTTAACCCAAATGTTTGTGTATTTTCTGGGTAAAGTATACATGGGAAAGTGGCCCCGCTGCCAGCTCCGAGAGAGAGAGTTCCCTGTGAATAAATGCATGAATTTATGTGTGTGTGTGTGTGTGTGTGTGTGTGTGTGTGTGCGCTTGCGTGTGTGTGTGGCATGGCAGCGGGTCTTTTCCGTCTTGTCAATGGAAAACATTAGTGTCATGCCCCGACAGAACACCACCCACCGCCCCCTAACCCCCCCTCACACACACACACACACACACACACACACACACACACACACACACACACACACACACACCAACCCCCCCCTGCCCCCCCCTTGCTTAATTCAGTCCATCAACACTTCCTCCTTGGGCCTGTTAGTGTCAGAATGCATTTCCTCTCCGGCCTCAACCACCAGCCACTCGCCACAATCGCCCCGGTTTTAGGTTTCCCTCAAACGGCAAAAGGGCTTCAAAGTCAATAACCGCTTTTTTGATTTTTATTGACCCAAAGACTCTCTGTCCTCCCCTCCCCTATCCCGACACACACACACACACACACACACACACACACACACACACACACCACCACCACCACTCTCTGCCCAAACGCCACTCACCCCCGCAGTTCTTTAAGGGGAATAAATTACTGCAAAGAGGGCGATTGTGCCCAGGATGTGAATGTGATTGCACCTGCAAATCATTTAATAAGGTGCCATGCTAGCTGTTCCTCCCTTTTCAAGTGGTCGTGCTGAGCTACGCTAACTGGCTGCTTCATATTCACTGCAAACATATGACAGTGCCATCAAATTTCTTATCCAATTCTCCTCCAGAAAGCAAATGAGACTATTTCCCTAGTATTTTTTCTTTAAAGCCATAGTGCGTAACTTCTGTCGCCCTCATGAGGAATTCTGAGTAATTTCAACAACACTGTCGGTGCATCTACATGAGGTAAGCCTTCTGTGATCATGCTTTAATTGATGCTAAAGAATTTAAATATGTGCAGGTTCTGAGGCTTGGTTTCGCATCAAATCAAATTCATTTTGGCGTGAAATTGTTTCACCTTTATGGCGTTTTAAAGGAGGATTTAAAAAAGTTTAAGTTGTTCTCATTTGCAAAGAGAACAGACAATCTGTCGGTAATCAAGCGCCCAATGACGAAGCCTGTGATCTTTTTTGGGGAAATCGACTCACTAATGGCTCGCCTTTTGTCGTGTGTCATTTCCTTTTGATGTGATAGGCCGGTGATGACCAGTGATGGGGCTGTGCTTAGTAAAGAGCTGTGTGTGTGTGTGTGTGTGTGTGTGTGTGTGTGTGTGTGTGTGTGTGTGTGTGTGTGTGTGTGTGTGTGTGTGTGGTAAAGAGCTCTCGGCAGGCACTTTTAATTACCGGTGGGGGGAGGGATTGGGGGGGGGACAGATTCTGGCTTGAGGAGCCCACCACCTCGTCTGGTTCTTATTTCCAAACTGCAGACCGACTGTAAAACAACACTACCAGCGCTGTCACCCAAAACCAAAGCTGCTCATGTACAAACGCAGCGCGGGCCCTGATTATCATTCTGTGTCGGGGCATGTGAGCGACAGTTGCTCTGTTTTTACTTACACCCCCCCCCCTCCAGGCCTCCCCCTCTTTCCCCTTTAAGTATCTTTCTGCACACATAAAAACGTATGTCAAGTGCACACGCTACATGCTCTATCTCAGGCTAAATCAGAGCCAGGTGCGTCCGAGTTCATATTAGAGAGATATTGCAAACATGTGCGTGTTCTGTGCGTGTCCTCATCATTTAGATCCCCGCGTGACAGTAAAAGGCTGCGGAGAGGAGGAGAGGGGAGCACCGAGCTTTAAAAAAATAAGTAACTTTGTTCAGTTTGTTCTGCTGCCAAAAAGGGCCTGAGTGATGGGGGCTCTGTAGCAGAAAACAGGGAGCTCACACACTTATTCCCCGGCCCACACTATGTTTTTCTCCCTGATTTTGATGGCCTTCCTCGATCTTTTCTTTCCCAGGTCAGCTCATTCCTGCTCAGTCTGTGAAAACAATAGTACTTTGTCTCCTTGGTCTTGAAGATGGTGTTAACACACAGCCTAGGTTCTGTAAACTGGCATGTTGATAGCTGTGGTAGGCCCCCTTTGTTTACGTACTCTTTGTTTGCATACCAGTTTACAGAGCCGAAGCTGTGAATTAATACAAGATTTTTTTTCGGACACAAGATTGTGAGGAGATATATTCACTGATTTTGACGAAAGGGGATTTTGACAAGAATCGCTGACTCCACCTTTAAGTCTTTTGTGTTTCACAGGTGGTGATATGTTGCTGCTAGCTTTTGGGAAATGTAGGATCTAGGGCTGTTAGACGATGTGAGGATATCTTCGATTTATGGATGTCGACGCCGGTGTGTAGGTCCATTTATCACTTGAGTCCAAACTAAATTATCTGGTGGATTAATGGATGGATTGCCATGAAGCTTTGACCAGACATTCATAGTCTCCAGAGGATGATACAAACGGACTCGATTTTCCTCTATTTCCACCATGAGTTTGACTTTTGTGGCTTTTAGTGAAATATCTTCAAGCTGATTTGATTGATTGTCATGAAATTTGGTTCAGACGTGGTTCATGTCCCCCTTAGGATGAACGGTAAAACCTTTTTACATTTCCTTTACAGCGCCATAACATCAGGTTACACTCTAAATCTGTCCAATTCTTTGATTTATGACCGGACACCTGCAAAACTAATGACATTTCCATGTATTCTTTAGCTGTATTTTGTGCTTATTAGCGTATGTTAGCATGCTAACAAGCGTATTTCTGTTGCTACACTTGCTATTTTGAGTGCATAAGTGCATTAATACTGAGAAGTGTGGCAACATGCGGTGCACTGTTAGTTGATTTGGTGCACGCAAAACGGTCAAGAAGTTGAATGTGGAACTACGAACACTTCTCCCCATCACCAACTAGCCCACGTAGCGGAAGAGTCGGGAGCCCCAATACATTCCAAGCATAGAAGTAACTACTACATATATATGCATTACCTACTCTACCTTTTTTTTTACCTCTTTTTTAGTAACTACAACATAGTTTATTTAATTTAATTTTATCCAGTAACTACAAAGGTTTTACTAAAAATACAAAAAAAAAAAAAAACCTATGTAGTAGGTAATGCTTAACTATGTAGTAGTAACTACAATTTTGTGTACCTTTTTGTAAAGTGTCACCGAATGTTTGGGCATTTATCAGAAGTGACTTGGTAGAAATGTAATATAATATTTGTTCAAGTTTTTTTAATTAGTGTTTAATCTCAAACTAAAATGAAAAAATAAATTCAAAATTACCTGACCCTGTAGTAATTAGTGCACAATACAATAGGTACAGTGTAAGTATATGTACTAGTGGAAGCACCTGATTTGAGAGAGAGCATAAGTCTAGTTCTAAGCTTTAGTATCCTCCTTTAACTTTCAGTCTGACTGTTGTTGATACTGCGCTGTCTCTAGTCTGTCTGTAAAGTATGTAGAGTATGCTTTGTGTCCTTCACTTAATCTCACATCACTTCCTCTCTCACACTCACTATCTCAGATCTCTGCCTGTATTTTTCTGATAATCCTTTTTCTATCCATCTCTCTTTCTCCCCGTACACACAGACACACACACAACACACACACACACACACACGCACACGCACACGCACACGCACACGCACACACACACACACACACACACACACATACACATACACATACAAACACACACCTGCTTGCGCTAGAAGAAGAAGAAGACAAAGTGGTATCAGAACTTTTCCAATCGCTATAAAACGTTTCCCTTATAAGGTGTTGTGCTTGTAGATAATGTAAGTCTATAAAATGTTGTTAAAATTGTGGCTCTTCCCCCTCCCGGCTGCCCTCTAATAAAAGATTCACCCCGAGGCCACAATCTATAGGAGCACAGAAGGATCAGGAAAGAGAGAGAACAAAGGATCTTGTTCAAAGCGCAGAAATAACATCTGCATCCAAAGTGCAGATTCATTCATGTCTATATTTCAGCAACAAAAACAGTAAAAGAAAAAAATTGAAATTGAAAAGCTGCGTTATCAGTTCCTGGTGATATGAAAAGTTTCCACCAGATGTTTGAGTTGGGAGTTTCTATCTACACACGGAGGTTAAGGCTTCCAACTTCTGCACTGCACTAAAAAAAACAATACATTTTTTTTATAGCTTTTTATCAATTCAGTTATTGCGGTTCGACCTGTGTTTTTGTTTCTCTGTTGGGTGTGCAGGCAATATAAACTATAAACGTTTTATTTTGTCATTATCTTATCAATGAAAAAAAAAAATATATGTATATATAGATCACAAATTATGGTTATGTGGAGAGTAACCGACACACATTAAAGGTGCACTTTAGGGATTTGTTTAAATTCACAGAGCCTGCAGTTAGTTTACAATACATATTTTCTCTACATGTAATAATTAGTGCTGAATAATTCTATCATCTTAAATCAAAGAAATATTATTTTGAGGCACCTGGAACCAAAACGTAAGACTACAATATGTTTGTGAACCAAACTTTAGGCCTTGCTGCTGTAAACAACAACAGTGAAACAGTAACTTTTCAGTAAGCTTTCTAACAGTGTTCTAGGGATCCAAATAGTGCAAAGTCCTGCAACGCCAAAACGCACATAGAGAAAATCTTCACAGCTGATAAATATCATGATAAAATGTTGGCAGTGGTGCAACCAGCTGCAGTGAAAATATATTTCTTATTTCGGGCTAAAACAAAACAGAATTAGTAGGGAGAGTTTTAGGGCCACAAGCGAGAAAACAAATGAGATGAGATAAATTTGACAGTTCAAGACTGCAGTAAATTTGGAAAGATGTTGACAGATTTGAAATTCAGTGATCAATAACTCATAAACAAATGATTATTAAAACCAAAACTATGCATTTTTGCCATGACCTTAAACTAGACGGCCTCGACTAATAACTGCACTGTATCAGAGTGAAGGTATTGAATATTTTTTGGGTGCTTATTAGACGGCACTCTTGTCTCACAGCCCACTGCACATATGAGCAATATATTAGTGGAGCTTGTGTGTGTGTGTGTGTGTGTGTCTGGTTTTGGTTTTAAAAAATTAGGTTGTAGCCCAAATGGTGAAAGCAAAGATGCATCGTTTGTGTTTGAATCACATTTTTCTTATGAGTTATTGATCCTTGAAGTTCCAATCTTTCCAACTTTCAGGAAGTTTTGAACTGTCTAGTATATTCTCGACATTTCATAGTGTAGAATCATAACATAGTGAATATATAAAAAGCATAAGCACATAATAGGAGCTTGTCTAAACCCAGCAGGCTCATGTCACATGTGTATGTCAGTTATGTCACCACAACAAAGTCTTGAATCCAAACCTGAAACGTTGAGAGCTTTTCTGTGTTTCAGACGCTGTTTGTCTTTATCAGTGACCCACAGCAGACACACCTGTCCTCTTCTCCTCTCTCTCTTCACTCTCTCACTCAGCCGTGTCATCCCCCTCTTCTCCCAGTCTGCATCAGTTAGCACGCTGACAGAAAGATCAACAAACTTATACAGAGTTCCAATAACATCCAAGAGTCCAAGAGAGACTATTCTCAAAGACTTATTTTTAAAAATCTGAACATTAAAATTCAATCTCTTCATTATTTAAAAAACTGTTTGTCAGTGTGAGTTTCACCCGATCTGTGAAATTCAAGATAAGTTAAAGGTGCACTATGTAACTTTGGGTGTGTCAAAGGAATGTACATTTCCCAAGTTATACTCTCTTAACTGACAGATAATACATCTAATGAATAATTGGAAGTATTAAATGAACAGTATTTCAATGCAAATGCCTTTATATGTAGTTAAAATACCTTCGTTTTAATGCTGTTTAAACATTGATTCAATATTTGAAATATCAATAAGATGTCTTTACGCCCTAAACCAAGATATCTAGATTCTTTTGGATCTGAAAAATTCTGGGGAATCACCAAAAATACTTGAAAAGAGCTCAAACCCTCCAGAAAAAGCCCAACCATATAAAAGTCACCAGAGTTTGCTCAACAAACATCAGAGTAACGAGAGACTTCCCTCGTGTGTCAGTCAAAGGGGCTTTGGGTTTGTTGCTGCTGCTATCCGACTCCACACAGAGGATTTCCCCCCTGGAGCCCCTAACAGGCTGCGTTCACATGAGCAAACACACACAGGTCAAGATGACAAGACACCACTTTAGTCCCTTAGACTTAAAGCAAACAAGGGGAGACAAGTGTTGAGATTATACAGGGTAAATACTGCAGGCGAAAGTTTTTTTTTTTGTTTGTTCTTGCTGTGACTTCATGGACACCACATGTTGTAAACTTTGTGTTTCTGGACTTCAGGAAATATCTCATTCCAGATCTTGGTCACTGTCACTCGTTTGCTTCATCCCTTTGTAGCTTAACGTTCCTCTGGACATGTGTGAAACATTTAACTTCACAGAAAAAACACAAGCTCCTACTTACCATCAATACTTACCCTCCTCTCTCTCGCTCCCTCTCTCTCTCTGTCTCTCTCTGTCTCCCTCTCTCTTTCTCTTTATCTGACAACTGTTGAATCCTGGCCTCGATTTATGTTATGGGGAGGGTTTGAACCATCTACATTTTGCAGTAGCTTTCTGGTATAACTGTAGTTCAACTACATTCATATCGTCATAGCGATTCAAATAGTCAATAGTTTTTTTTGTTGCCATTTTTGTGTATTTAACATAAAAGGAAATACATTTATTTAAATTAAAATGTTACCATTGATTCTGTATTTGAATCCCCATTGCCAAGCTTCGCCTTCGAGGAAGCTGGAATAATGTCAGCTCACCTGTGGATATATTTGGTTAACCCTTCTATATGTATTTGTTTTAATTTTTAATTTATTATTAATAAATGTTATTTTGTGTTATTTTGTGGTTTATGTATGACCTGTGAAGAAAAAAAGGTAACTTCTAAATTTCTGTCATAAACTCAGTGTAATTTTTTTTTGCTGGCATGTGACTTTTTTTGGTATTATATCATATATACATATTTACAATTTCATGTCACATGTTCATTGTCAATTGGATATCAATCTGAAGTATCTGAAGTAGTTTGAACCACTTTTTCTAAGAAGCTTTAGTTAACCAAACTAGATTACTCCCTATAGAGCTTTTCTCTATAGCTCTAATTCTTCCAGTGTCAAGTCATTGGTAGCTTCACCAACTCCGCGATTTACATCCGGCTTTGTTCACCCTCTTTAAATATTTCTCCCCATCTCACAGCAAATCTTCCGCGGCGAGACACAGTGCGGAAACGCCTCCGAATGCCGCCATAGAGACGGTACATTCCAGGCTTTTGTCCTTTAGCTGGCAGCTGCTTCCAAACCATCCGCCCCTTTTTTATATCTCACCTTGTTGTTTTGGGCAATGACAGCTAAGGCCTTAACAGAGCATCACACACATTCCTTACCCTGCACACACACACACACACACACACACACACACACACACACACACACACACACACACACACACACGCACGCACGCACACACGCACACACACACACACACCCGTCCTCTTGATTGTGCGCCGTTTTTTTTCTATGGGGGACGTGTACGTAGTTTAATGTCCACGGCCCCCATAGACAATGGCCTACTTGACCTTTGACCTCTGTGAGGAAAAGGCAGGCTTAATCTGATGTTGAGATCCTCCACTGCTTTTGTGCTGCCAATGTTGCTTTCAGTGAGTGTGTGTGTGTGTGTGTGTGTGTGTGTGTAAGAGAGAGTGTGTGTTTGGGGGGGTCTTTTGCTACATCTGCCCACTAATTTGCTTGCACCGACCTCCGACACACACACACACACACACACACACACACACACACACACACACACACACACACACACACACACACACACACACACACACACACACACACATAGCCCACACCGAGGAGAAGATGGCGGTTTTCCCTCCCGTCTGCTGACCCTGTTATCACCGTGCAAACTGTCCCTGACCTCGCTCGTCTCAAACAACAGAAGAAGAGAACGAATGAGTCAACGAGACCCTGAACCACTTGTTTACACTGATCAATAGCAACTACAATTCTGCTTTCTGTGACGGGACATTTAAGGTGTCCTGTACCTTTAACAACAATAAGTTTAGCCAGTAGGGGTATGTGACAAAATAGAAGTACAAACTTCAACAAGAAAACGTGTTAAATTCAAAGACATTTTAATTTGCCTGTTAATCTACATATATTACAATTCACACAGTTTATAAGAATAGATTCATTTGGTTAAACAAATTTTACTGATTATTTTACCGTGTAAAAAATACATTATCAGGTCATCTCGTTTGTCACATAGTTGGATGCAGGAGAGCAAAGAAAAAATGGTCCATTAAAATATAAACGTTGTGGCATCATCCATTCATCTCAGTATAATATATTATTTTCAGATACCATTAATAATGCGAAAAACAAAGTACTGTATGAGAGGCTAAAATGTGCTAAGGATGTTTTAAACAATAGTATAGCCAAACAAAAAAAACAACAATTGTTTTTTTTTCTTTGGTTGCATAATTATTTCCTATTTATACATACAACAACAACAACAACAACATAAACACTGATGGTAAAGACAGTATTTCACATAGCGTAGCTGTCACGGAAAGTTGTAAAGTGGAAAAAATTTAAAAAATGAAATAACTTAGATACCCATAGAACATAAATTAGTATTTTCTGTATCAAATATTTACACATGGTACCTTTGAACATCAGTGCATCACAGACAAAGTTAAGTATCTCCTTCAAAACCTGTGTTTGTTTTTAGTGTAAATGTAGCAATGGTGGCTCTATCTTTACGTTCTCTCCAGTTCTCGAGGACGTTCCCTGAGTCATAGACCATGTCAAGTGCTGGAAATATGTTTTTTTTTAAAAATTCTGGCTTAACTAACCGTTCATGGTATTGCAGTTCATCAAACATAGCGTTACTGTGGTTAGTTTTCTGTTGGGCAAATCGTGGGTAAAAAAGCAGCACCAATTGCTTTAATTTTGCTGTGGCAACTATTTTATTAAACGGGGGATATTTCATTAAGTTTAAAGATATAACTCAACTTTTTAAATTATACAGTAGAACAGGTTGGATAAAAAGATTAATATTACCTCATTTCAGTGTGGTAGCTACATATGAAGCTACAGCCAAGAGGCAGTTAGCTTTGCTAAGAATAAAAACTTGAAATTAAAGCTAGTCCGTCTCTGTGTGAAGGTAACAAAATCTGCACATTAGCTCCTTGTAAAGCTCATTCATTAATATATTATCTCTTGTGTTTAATGTGTACAAAAAACGAGCGCCAAAAACAAACTTTGTAACCTTCAGAGACCCACACTAGCTGTTTTGAGTATTTTTGCTTATCTAAGCTAAGCAAAGCTAACCAACAGCAGCTTCATATGTAGGCCTACAGATGAGTGCTATAGATCTTCTAATTTCTAACTTTGCCTGAAAGAGTATTTTCCAAAATGTTGAACACTTTTAAACTTTTTGTTGATTTGGTGACATAGAGAGAGATTCCAACAAGTGTATATCATCATATATATTCATATCTCCATTAATACAGAGTCACTGTGGTGTTGAAGTTGCCGGAAAGGTTTTTCTCAAGACAGGAACATGCAGAAAATGTTTGAGGTAATACACATGACCTGGTTGGGTGCATGGTTAGAGGCATTTTTCATCCATCCCAACAAACAAAGCAGGTGGTGTTTCTTTTAGGTGCAGCCAGATTGTAAAGCTGTTCAGTTCCGACTATGTAAGGCTGAATCAGGACATCTGTCAGATCTTAGGGATGGACCAATGCGATCCATTATCAGTAAAGGGTATCGGATATCGCACTGATGCCACAGATTCACATACCGATCAAAATATTATAATATTTTTTTTATGTAATTATTTTAACTAATTTGGTTGTTTTCCATGCTTTAATTGAAATATCTCCTGTTTTGAAACCGTTACAATAAATGGGTTCCGATACAATTAAACCTCTTTGCATATTTGTTTTTATTTTGTAGCTCTTTTAAATTAGAATTGCTGTGCTGTGTAATATCACCACCAACCAGTTTTTTTTTATAATAATAATCATGAAATCGGACTGTATCGTTATCGTCCGATATTCATAATACCCAGATATCGGAATCGGATGGTTTACAATAAAAACAATGAATGGTTGCCTTTCTGTCCGGCCCTACTACCTACAGCCACAGGACTCCACCACCATGTCCTCGTACTGTTTGTAGACCACGTTGTTCCCTGAGTCGATGTACAGGATGCTTATGGGGCTGAGTTTGGATGGGGCGCAGCAGCTCGGGGGCATGTTGTTTGGGTTCATTGAATTCATCAGGGTCTGTATGATGGCGTGGTTGGTCGGCTCCAGGTGCGATCGCAGCGGGAAATCGCAAACGCCCTCGCAGTGGTACGCCTCGTAATCCAACGGGGCGATGATCCAATCATCCCAACCCAGGTCTCGAAAATTGACGTGCAGCGGCTTCTTGCTGCATCTCGACTTTGACTTCTTGCCGTGTCGTTTTCCGTGGCGGTTTTTGGACGCGGCGGCGGTCCTCCGTCTCCGACTTGCTTTGCCGCCATTTTGGCCTTTCTCCTTCATAGCAGTCCTGTCTAGACCAAGGAGCATTTTACCTTCTCTCCTCTCACTAAACAGGGTCTGCCTTTTCTTGGACCTGGTAAACACAACTAGAATAGCTTTCTTCTGCTGAGGCCTGCCGTGCCTGTGCAGGCCCAAGAGCTGCAGGTCCAGCTCTCTCTCCGGGTTGTCGAGCATGGCCCGGAGCTCCACACAGAAGGTCTTCTGCTTCTTGCCCCCCTGGTTGGATAAATGCTTCTGCTGTTGCTCTTTGAATATCTCCCAGACGTCCAGCACCTCCCACTTGGGCCGGTGGGACTCCTGCAGGTCCAGAGTGGTGGAGTGAAGCAGCTGACGGTCGTGGCAGGAGAGCAGTTGGACGTCCACGGGCTCCGCAGTCTCCAATGAAATCCTGACATTCCCAGACACTTTGGTGTAAATCCTGAGCTCTGCCCCCAGCACCTCCGCTTTCCTGGACAGGGTCGAGACGTCGAACAGATACTGCTGTCTGCGCAGAGGCGAGAGTGGGAGGTCATCTGTGGAACGCATTAAAATACACAATACAGTATAGTGAGGGTCAGAACACTAGACGCATTCTTAAGAGATGATGATGATGATGTGCAAAAAAAACACAGAGAGGAGGAATCTGGGAACAAGGGGAAACATTCCAACTGTTGTCTGCACTGGATTAAAAGTATGAGTCATGGTATAGGTGTTTAATAAAATCCTACCTGGATGCACACACTCACACATATACACAAACAATACACGCACACACACACACACACACACACACACACACACACACACACACACACACACACACACACACTCACACATACTTACGTACATACATACATACATGTACAAACACACACATACACAAACATACATAAATACACAAACACACAACACACACACACACACACACACACACACACACACACACACACACACACACACACACACACACACACACACACAGAAACTCCACGTACCTTGTCCAATATCTACAAAGCTTGCAATAGTGTTCGCAGCTTTTGAAGAGCGAAAAAAACTGGCATTGAGTCCCAGTCTCTCGGCCGTGGAGAAAGTCTTGTAAATGGACAGCATGTAGTCGTGGGGCTCGACCGAGTCTTTAGATGTTAAGGCTTTAATATTAAAATGACTGTCTATGGACGACGGTGGCGGTGGCGGCGGCGGTGGCGGTGCGTAAAAGTCCTTGAAGTATTTGGAAGATTCTTGCGCGTCAAAGATCCTTGTCACTTTGCTGCTCTTTGGGACAGCGCGAGGGAGGATAGCGAGAGTGTGAAAACAGGGGAATTCCCAAACAAACAGGAGAGTTCCGCAGAGGAAAGTGAATTGGGAGAAATCCATCCTACGGTCTAGCGCGCCTATAGCAGCTGTGGCCGGGACGGGTCGGTGGGCGATCCGCTCCAAGCAGCATCAAGTGGCTGCTGCTCCACACAGCTCCGCAGGACAGGCGGCGCAAAAGTTTAAGAAAGGGGGCGAGAAGGAAAACACGCCCACATTGTGCCGTTATCTTAAGGCTAAATGGAGGGCGCAAATTAAGGCTGTAAAACTAATTGTTCCTCTGTCGGGGCCGTCTCCTCCCTCCCAGGCGAGGCAGATGTGCGCTGAAAAGACGCTAGTCCACTCCTGGTGCGAATAGTACTGTCGACTATAAGCTTCGAACACAAAAACAAAATGTTAACAATTAGTACTTAAATTATATATATTTGTTGTCCTTTTAAAAGTGTTCACCTGGTCAAGAAATACTTTTTATTAACGTCACAGTAACTGAGCCTCAGTGCAGCATAACTCTAACAGGTTTTGCCAAGGAGTCTCCCGCCCTCTAGTGACGTGCGAACATATCGCTAAAGAGGAAACGAGCACATTCAGCCAATCATGGTCCTTCAGCACCATGGACAGAGTCTGCTGCGTTCAGCATTAGCAAATAATTGGCTTGATTAGTTATACTCAATTTTCTTGAACGCTTTTGTCCATTCTGAATTGACGGTTTCCAAACAGTAGAAACAGACAAGACTAAAGTGAAAAGTCTGTGGATAAAAAGACAAAAATGTCCCTTTTGAAGTATTTTTTAAGAGACATTTTTACTCTCTACTGTGATGGACTGAATCTATTTGTGAGGACACGGAATCTTTCGGCTACGTGAGAGTGGTAACTGATTCACGCACTGCAATCAGGTGTGTGTGGCATTGATTGGCTGATTGAGCCCAGGTGTGAGGAGGTTACATATGCCCTGAGACCCCAGTGCTCTGTGCTGCTCATTGTCTCGCCCTCTGGGATATTGAGAGGTTCTCTCTGAGTGCTCGCTGTGTTTAGAGTTCCAAGATAACTGTTGAGTTATGTGTCTGTTCTTTCAGCTGCTTGGCCGCGGTGGTTTAGTTTGTTGTTTAGTGTGTTATATTAAAGGTAGCCTGTGTGGCCCTTACAGTTCTGTGTTTTTTGTTTTCTCCCCTTCTCCTAATTTGCATTAACGATTTAGTGATTATCCCTCCGGGGATAACTTTCAGAAGCCCCTGGGTCCACACCTGTGTCCCAACCCCACCCTCCCCTCCCCCCAGTCATTACACTACTGTTTGTATGCAGCTGTGGCCAGCACTTTTGCCCAAGACAAATTTCCTTCAGGACAGTAAAGTTTATCTTATCTTAGTTTAACATAGTTGATCCAAACCATTTCAATGTCTGTCGTTGGGATCTGTTTGGAATTGTAAAGAACTTCGCTGTGGTGAGAAGTTGATGGTGAAAATCAAGTTGGATCCCAGTTTCACTCATTCATAAAGCGTGTTCAAGCAATCCAAAAGAATGAACTGTCACAATACAGATGTGTTTATCAATGAAAAATAGAATTTATTGAAAAAGAGAATAAAGTTTCAAACAATCATCAAGAAAATACAAACTTCCTGTCTTCCTTCATCTCTCAACAGATTCAAGTTAAACCCTTTTGCACCTTAAACATAGAAAAATATGCATCTTACACCTTCTGAGTGATCACGTGACACATACATTCACACATGATACAACCAAAGAACTCCAAAAGAGACAGATAATTACAGACTTCACCGGAGGATGTGGAGAGAGGGGAGGGCTGCTTTCATTTTGAGCTTTTCCTGTATTTATACATTTTTAACATTGTTTCATATATGTAACCCAAAAATCCCAATATTTTAGTTCAAATCCTAAAGATGCTCCGAGGAACTTTCAGTTTGTGTTCATTCTAGTGCCCCCCTTAGACAAAAGTAGAAGTATTTTAACCACGCCAGCTGTTGTTCCTGGGTGAGCGTACTCATGACAAAGGCATTAAGAAAAAACGATGGCACTGATGGTCTTGTTTGCTGTCAAATTAATCTATTATCATCAGAGGAAAAATGAGACGGTTTCAGAAATATTAAAAAGTTCCTCGTAGCACCTTTAATGAATGTGTTTTTTAAAAAGTAGGAGAAAAAAAGACCTTTGTGTGATATCTCCCACGTTAACATAAGTTTTCTTAATAGCAGACTTGTTCGTGTTGCGGTGTATCCTTCATAAAACCCAGTAAAAACTTCACAGAACCTTTTCTAGCATGTGGAAATGCCATCGGAGCAACAGGCCACAGTGTATATGACACTGATCAGACACAGACTGCCGGCAGACACAGAACAACTGGAGCAGAAGAGGCTGTTGTCGTCGGTGGTTACGTCCGGTTCTACCGTAGCCCCGGTGACGTTGCCGCTGGTTGCCGGGGACTGCGTTGTCGGGGCGTCTTTGACAGAGAAGGAGCGAGAGCGAGCGCCCCAATCCTTCAGAGTGAAAACCATGGTCAGGTTCTCGCCTGGAAATGGAGAGGAAGAAATTTTAGTGCAGTTCAAAACGAGTCAGTGATTCTGGAGAATGAAAGTTGTCCAAATCACTTTTTGTCTAAATCAGTGAATATCTACGCTTACATTTATTTATTTATTTATTTTTGTTTGTTGTTAATACACAGACTATGCTCTGTAAACGGGCATTTAATCAAAGGGGGCCCAAAATAGCTAGCAATATGCCGTGTCTTCAAAGCGAGGAACAAAACCCAGTAAAATAATTAAATGAATCTGGATTTAAACATGTTTCAAGTGGTTTAATCTTAAATAAGCTTGTAGAAGTCGTACCGCTGTTGGTAATGGCCAGATCGGTGAAGTTGGCCCAGCAGTTCTTAAACAACATGGTGGTGTTTCCTTCCAGTCCGCCCACGATGACACCGCTGGCGTTCTTCAGGCTGGCGGTTACCGTGAGCGTCGTCACACCAACAGAGACACAGTTACCCTGGAAACGACACCACAGGTCAGAATACAGACAGAGCAGCTTTGAGTAAACTTTGTAACAAATAAGGTAACACATTTGAAGAAAAAAAAATAGGAGGAAAAAAAAGCCCAATCTTCACCTGCTCATCTACGGCTATGAGACAGACAGACAGACAGACAGACAGACAGACAGACAGACAGACAGACAGACAGACAAGATCAAATCTTCACCTGGTCGTCCACGGCCATGAGACTGGGCTGCTGCTGCAGAGGACCAACAAACTGGCCGACCAGCGGCTCCACCATCAGCATGAGGTCGGACACACTGGACACGTAGCTCACTTCAGGCTCCTCCCTCGTCACCTCCGCAGTCGCCTCCTGGGGTCGGAAAAGCAGGAAGTTTGTGTTAAATTGACAAATGTGAATATAGATTGATATAAAAGGTGGACTATGGCGTGTTAGAGAAGTAAACATTTTCTAAGATATATTCTCATAACTGAATAAACAAACTTTCCTCACAGGAAAATTGGATCCCTTGAACACTGTTTGAAGTTAGAAAGCTTCCAAAAAGTTACTGTTTCACTTTTGTTGTTGATTACGGCAACAGGGCACATAGTTCAGTTTGCAAACATATTCTAGTCTTACGTTTGGTTCCAGGTGCCTCGAAATAATTTTTTGATTCATGATGATAGAATAATTCAATACTTCCAATTACATGTAGAGTAAATATGTTTAGTAAACTAACTGCAGGCCTTTCAAATGTAAACAAATCTCCCACCCCTGAAACTACATAATGCACCTTTAAATAAGCTAAATCTTGTTGTGCAAAAGCCTTAAACTTACGGCGTTCCAGTCGGGGTCAGAGGATGGTGGAGGAGGGGCGACAACGCCCACTGATGACACGTTGAGGCCAATGCTCTGACTGAGGTTCCCGGTCACGGCAGCCTGACCAATTTCATCAGCTACGTTTTTCAAGAAGTTGAAGTCATCCTCATCTGAAAAGACAAAGGGGACAGAGAGAGAGAGAGAGAGAGAGAGAGAGAGGTTGGCTATTAGTGGACTAGATCGGAATGTATAGTCCAATATTGCATTTTTTTTATGGCGATAGAATCATTTTTTTTTATGTATTGAAAGCTTGACATTTTTAAGGGCACAAGCAGAAAATGTTTTGGGCAAACCTTCAATCGACCTGCAACACAAAACACAATTATTCACATATTTTTCCCATTTGAACTATATTAGGCCCAACTGATAAATGATTTGGTAATAAATAGACATTAGAACGTGCTTTTGATTTTAAAGTGGCTCAGAGGAACTTTCAGTTTGTGTTAATTCTTGCACCCCCTTCGGACAAAAGCGGTAGTGTTTTTACTATGCCAGCTGTAGGTCCTGGTTGAGCGTACCCATGACAAAGGCATTAGGAAATACCATATACAAATAGTGTTCTTTTCTCTGATGGTCTCGTTTGCTGTTACATGTAATTCATGATCATCTGGGGGAAAATTTGACTGTTTCCGAAATATTTAAAAGTTCCTCATAGCTACTTTAAGGTCAAAATGTCTGATAGCTGAATTATTGCTAACAGAAAAATGAATTACATTATACATAGTGTGTTTGTGTCGCTGCTGCAGGGTGCTGCTATCGAGTCAGACCGGCTGTGTGAGTGTTAATGTGAACCATGCGAAGGGATCCCTTATGTTGCGCTTGTTATTTTTTAATGTTAACAGTTTAGAGCAGCTTTTATTTAGACTGTGGAGCAGTCACATAGCGCGCGCAGGCAGCAACGCAACACTTCACAAGTCTCGCCTTTTATTTTTATTTTTTTCGCCAGATGATCGCGCTTCTCCTCTTAAATTTACAGAGGAATATTCTATCCCGTGTTAACAGACCGGAGAATCCACACAGCGCCCGTCGGCAGCGACACTATTCAGCTCACCATTCCAGTCCGTTTCATTTTCCGCCAGACGTGCATGTCTCTCTGCTAAAATATACAGAGAAATGATCTCTGTATTAACATTATAGCTTCATCATTCACTATGGTTTTTACAATTCTTGTGTGTTTTCAAAAAATAAAACCTCCCACGAGCGTATATATGCGCAGATATCTATTTTTTATGTACAATCAGGTACGCTGATTCTGTCGAAACTCATCTTTAATTCATGTATCATAAAAAGTCGTGCAATCAAGATGCTTTCACTGCTTTTTCCACATGTCATTGGCCTGATATGCGTAACCTTGACAACACCTTTAAGTTCCTGGTACGACGTAGCATTAATGAAATAATGTTATGAGAGTAGCGTTAAGTGAGAGCGAGAATGGCAGGTGTGTTGTATTAGTGACGTTAGTGCGCGTGCGTTCGAGCAAAGGAGAGCGAGCGGTAGCAGTAGCGTAGCGGTGTCAGTCAAGTTGAGTAGCGAAAGAGTCCGGTTGTGTGTGCAAGCGAGAAGAAGCAAAGAGATGGCTGATGAAATGTAGAGTGGAAACAAAGACACCCAGGTGTCACCCAAGTGACGGTGGATTGGTATTCTGTTTATCAAGTTACTGCCGGTAAACTAAGTTGCTATATATAATAATACGAAATGTGACCATTTGTTGGCAGTCTGATAGCCCTGACATTAGACTAACCGTTGGTGCTGTTGCTGGTCGTTTGTACTGGAGGTTTCTTGATCTCGATTTCCACCTTCAGTCCTCCAGTGTCTCTCCTCCTGCGTCGGCCATCTTCCCGGATGATATTTGTGATGCGGATCATATTCGCGGGAACCTTGAGGGAAAAATAACCGTTAAACCTGCAGTGTGTAGAATTTTGGGGTTTTTTTCCTAGCAGATTTTGTAGAAAGTAATTATAATATCCATAAGTACATTTAATTTAGTGCATAATAGCTGAATTTTTTTTTTTAATTATTATTTTTTCCCTTAGATAGGGTCTCATATATGTCCATATTTCTGCATATTTTGGACCAAGGCCTAGTGCCGCCATCTTGAAAGTGTCATAGTTGTAATGTCATCTGGTGCATTGTTTAAAATTTAGAATTGTTCTTGTCCTTGAAGGCCACTGTAGCTTCTGTTATTATTCTAAAGGGTTGGGGTTACCCAGGGAGCGTTGCATTCTAGAACTTTGTAGAACTTTCTTGATGATGTCATATTACACATTGCACCTTTAACATATTGAATTGAAAATATTTTACGGTAGTATATATTATATTTTAGTATTTAAGTAAAGAAAAAGAAACAAAGGAAAAGAAAGACAATAAAATAAAATGATGAAACAAGTTGACATATATAATAAAGTAATATATACAAACAAAGTAAACCACAAATGAAAAGAAACTGTCTAACACTTGCTTTACCCGTTCGAAAAGGGCTGAAAAGAAGAAGATAACTTATTTAATCTCACCCTTTCTTCCTAAATCATAATGAGTTATCAGCTTCATAATCACTGATATAATAATTCTTATCAAATATATACATTTGCTATCAATAGAATTGAAATTCATTACAATTACCTATTCATCTTAATAATATTGTCTAGTTATCTAGTTAAAATGTGGAGAGAAAGGGGGGATGACATGCAGTAAAGGTCCACGGGTCTGAATCGAACCCGCGACTACTGCGACGAGACCTGAGCCAATATGGTACTCACTATAACCACTACGCGACGGAGTGCTCCATCTTTTCATATGCTAAAAGATTGCTCATAAGATTATTCAAATATATGAAAAAAACATATAATATTAAACCTTGAGGAACGCGGCGAGGTTGGTAATCAGACCGGGTCCAAAGAACTCTTCCTCTGTCATGGCGGGAAGCTCGAAGGAGATGAAGAGAACCGGCGCTGTGCGGATCTCCACCGGCCCGGACCCTCTCACCGTCACTCTGAGCATCTTGAGCTCCTGGTCAAAGTAGTTGGTGCCTTGAGTGGCGTTCAGCTCGGGGACGTATTGACCTGGAAGGATGGAATAAAAATAGAAAAAAGCTTTATTGTATCTGTTACCTAGACAATGTACAAAAAAAAACATTCTTACCGATTCACTTATCAAAACATTTCCCC
Source organism: Hyperoplus lanceolatus (assembly GCA_026929865.2). Taxonomy (NCBI): domain Eukaryota; kingdom Metazoa; phylum Chordata; class Actinopteri; order Uranoscopiformes; family Ammodytidae; genus Hyperoplus; species Hyperoplus lanceolatus. The sequence goes on along the minus strand of CM049413.1, from coordinate 7,492,905 downwards.
CTATAAATACATCTTTAATATGTAGGGAAATTTCCAATACGATTCAGATAAATTGTAATATCGTTACCCTTTATGGGTATTTGTCAAATTTTTTTGTCAAAAGTATTCTGTAATTCAATTAAAATAGGCTTTATTTGCCAGTGAAGCCTATGTACTTAAAAAGAAATTGACAATATTAATCGACATAAAAGAATATGTTTTTTATATGTACGGTCACGTTACCTGCATAGGTGGGCTTGTTCAGTGTGTAGTCGCTGTTGTCATCTTCCCACTTGGCGTTAGTCGGAGCCACCAGTACATTGTCGACGTAAACATCATACCGCTGAGGCTTGGAGAAGAATATTGACACCACCACGCTCTGCAAAACCAAAAGGTGTGTGAGTCATGAAAAGTAACTCAAGTGAAGCTGAACTGAAGTATATTCTAGGGCATGTTATCGCTTTGCTTTCAACGTTATGCAAAACAGCATGAAGATGTAACTAGAAACCTATATCTATATATAGGTGAAACAATAATACAATTTGGCTACAAGAAACAGGAAAATAAATAACAACTCTGAAAGTTAATATTACATTTTTTACACATTTTAAGACATTCAGTTATTATTTTGCCATGTTTCTCTTTAAAAGACCATCAGTGCAAAGAATGCTTTTTTTTTAATAGTTTTTCTCAATGCCTTTGTCATGGGTACGCTCAACCAGGAACTACAGCTGATGTAGTAAAAACACTACTAAAACCCAAACTTAAAGTTCCTCGTAGCACCTTTAAATAAAGCTAAAGTCTATCCTAATGTAGGCTTCACATATACTGACCTCTGTTGGCTCTGCATTGAGCATCATGAGCCGGACTTTCTGCGGGCTGACGCTGCTGAAGAAGACGTCGTAGGAGTGAGCGGTGGCCACCATGCCGTGGAACAGAGACACTCTCTTCTGACAGGTGTAGCCCGCACACCAGCCGTGATCCTGGGGGCCTGGGGGACAAGGTAAAGACACATTAGTACTGTTTAAAGTTCCATTTTTTCTTTTAGAAATAATTTAGATTTAGATATGTAATCATTCTCAGTGGAAACAGTAACCACAATCCATCAGAGTCCCCATCCTATCAATAATTTAAGTTTTTTTTGGGTGCATTTACTTTTCTTTTTCCTCTAAATAAAAAAAAATAAAGAATGGGAACATCACTACTGCAGCACGGGTCCTATACCGTTGATCAGATCCAAGTATCCGTCTCCTAGCAGCGCGACGGGGGACAGACGTCTGGTCTCTGTGTCGGCGTCCAGACTCTCTATCACCAGCAGACGGTAGTTCAGAGCGAAACACGCGTAGCTCTGCCACGAACTCATGTACGTGCAGTTCTTCCTGATCACACCTAGAGACAGAAGAAGCAGAATGGTGTTTCAATGATGTGTTAAAATATAAGGTTAAATAAGGTTTATTTATCTTGTTAAAGGTGGAGTCAGATACTCTGAAGAAGGCTTTTTGTCAAAATCACTTTTTGTCAAAATCAGCGAACTTTGTGTTAATACACAGCCTAAAGGGGCATGTCGCTAGCTACAGTGGGCCCCCTTTGTATACCAGTTTACAGAGCCTAGGCTGTGTATTAACACTGGATTTTGTTTTCCAGCGGGCATACAGTATGGACAGGTAGCGGCAGACCGTGAGGAGATATTCACTGATTGTGAAAAATAAATGTTTTGACAGCAAACATTCTGAAGAATCGCTGACTCCACCTTTAATATAAAAATGCTGACAAAATGAACACACTGCTTTAAATTTTACAGTACAAGTTCATTCTGCTTCTGTTGGTGTAGTTACCTCTGTGTTGAGCAATCTGGTCGATGTTGATTTTGCTGCCGTTGGGGAAAGTGAGCATCACTTTGGGAATGCGGTAGTCGCCCAGGCCCCTCCTGGCGTCTCCGTCCCACTCAAACTCAGACTGGGGCACCACCGCGCCCACCGCACCCAGGAAGGAACCGTCAAGGTCCTTCAGCAAGGCCTTCTTCTTGCCATCGCAGTCCATGTCCACGCAGTCCGACGGGTTTGCTAACCTAATGCACAGAAACAAAGTTAGCCATCTAAAACCTATACATGACTTCTGCTGTACGTCCAGATATTTTATTTTTATTCCGGGGCGACTGTGGCTCAGGTGGTTAAGCGGGTTGGCCAACGATCCAAGGGTTGGCGGTTCGATCCCCGCCCGGCCACCTGTGTCATGGTTGTTGTGTCGTTGGGCAAGACACTTCAACCAACTTGACGTGTATGATTGCTGTATGTTTGAGGTGGTGGTCGGAGGGGCCGTTGGCGCTGAATGGCAGCCACGCTTCTGTCAGTCTGCCCCAGGGCAACTGTGGCTACTATCGTAGTTTACCACCACTGGTATGACAATGTGTGAACAAATTGAACCTGGAACCCTGTAATGCGCTTTGAGTCGCAGAGAAATAAAGCGCTATATAAATCCAATCAATTATTATTTTCTTAGCAGTAGAATCAACAATTGAAAAATTTCTTGGGCACTTCTTGGCATTTTTCTGAGCTCCAGCGCCAGTGTCGGTGTGGGGCGTCACCAATTTGTAGAGGCTGCCATACTGAGAAATGCAGAGAGTTTTGTGGAGCTGATAGGCTAACTTTGTGTCAACTCGTTCGGCGATGGCTTGAATGTGACCGACATTCATTTATATGAAAAGGTTAAGCACTGTAGCTATGAAAAAAAATCCCTGCTCTTGTCATTTCATTGTAGGTAGTTGTATCTATATGTATAATTTTCAATAGGCGTCTCAAATCTCAAATTTATTTTTATTCAAGTTTTTTTTAAATTATTATAAATTATCTCATTATCATACAAAATGTATAATTCATGCACTTTATTTGATGATTTTGTCTGGTATATCTTTCTGTAGAATAACTTACTTAACGTCGGGCCTGTGAATGAAGACTTTGTTGTCCTCGGCGCTGTCGAACACTTTGATGCCTGAGACGTGCACCGGGTGCTGCAGGTCCTCGTTCTCCGGGTTGGTCATAAACATGAAGTCCGACTCGCCAGAGCAAACCTGATTGAAACCGATGAACGTCGTGTCTGGAAAAAATAAGCAAGGAAAATAAGGAGGAGAGGAATACATTTGCGTTTTCAAATCAGTGAAAAAAGATAGTTACAATTCGACATCGTAACATTTTATAAAATCACTTTGCGAGTGAGCCTGAACTTACCCTTGACTGTCATCAGTCCCTTGATGGCGTTGTAGCTGGTGGCCAGAGAATATCCCATCTCTGGACCGCTGTTGTGACTGGAGAAGAAATTGGGCCAACAGATTCCAGATCTGCCACCACCTGATGAAAAGTATGTTTTATAGTTTAACCACAAGGTCAAATCTCAGCACTTTTTAAATAACGAGAGGACTCTCTTTTCCTTATATTAAATGGTTTGGTGAATTTGAAAAATGAGCTACAAATTCTTAATTCCATGTCATAACTATTTCGCAAATTAGACCTTTTACCGATACACATGTATAAATATATCCTATGGAGTCAAATCTCAAAACACTGAAGGCCTTGATTCAAAGCCACTTTTTTCCAGCCTAGTGCTTAAGTGTCTCTACATTAAAAGAAAATAATTTAAATATATTTTTTAATTTCATAGCAGCAGGTAGTGTTTACTGTACCGTTGGGCGGTCTCGCAGCTCGATGGTCTTTGCTTCCTTCAAGATTAAAGTCGCTGGCGGGCAAAGTGTCTGAGCAGTTGAAGCTCGGGCTTTTGCCAACTACAATGGAATTCTGGGTAAAAAATGGAAAGATGAGAATGTGGAACGTGAAATAGAATAGAATTGAAAGCCTTTATTGTCATTTTATTGTGCAGGATACCATGATAGGTTGGTGCATAACAGACACATTGCATACAGACCACATTAAATACACACATTTTAAACAGCCTTAAGACACTATGCTATAAATTAAAAACAAAACAAAAATTCTTGTATATAAGAGGTCAATCTTGAAATACTGTTAAATACTTTGAAACTAAATGATGATAGTTAAAAGTGAAAAGACAATAGTGAGTGAAAACAGCCCCTCTCACCTCAATCTGTACGGTCTTATCAGCGTATCTGTGTGTGACGGAGGCAGGAGAGTAGATGATGGGCATGACACCCATCCCGTTCTCCACCAGGGTCAGGTTGGACATCATCACACTCATGCTGACCTGCAGAAGAGGAGTTACATTCAGTTATTATTAACCCAAATCTAAATTATTTAAATAAATCCTAAATTCAGTTCTTGTAAATATTTGCCAGTCAAGACTGTAATAACTTTTTTCATCAGCGATTCTGGAGGAACTCTTGTTGCAAAATTACTTTGACAGTGAATTTCTGCTCATAACATGCTACCTGTGCTAAGCCAATTAATTAAGAGCCTTAATCAAGATAAGTTTAAGAAAACAGAGGTGGATCGGTTACCTGGAAGTAAATGCCGAAGTCGAAGCACTTCCAGATGAAGAAGTTCTGTATGAGGCTGCAGCCGGGCAAACCGTCTTTGTTCATGAACACTCCGTAGATTCCCCCGTGAGCCTCGTTCTGAAGCCACATCTCATTGGCGTTGGGAGAACCTGCAAAAGTCATGGAGGAAAAAAAACTTATTTAAAGGAGCTACAAGGAACTTTTATATACGTATGAAAAAGTCAAAAAATTTCTCTGATCATAAATTACACGTTAATATTTTCATCTAGTTTTTAACAAATTAGTTTATTATTTATTATTAATAGATGACTAATAAAAAATGATATTTTTTTAATATAATCTATGTTTAAATTTTTATATTTATATTATTATTATTTTTTATATTCAGTATATTTGCTTAACATGACAACAGCATTAAAACCAAAAGTTTTTTAGGTCCGTCAATTGTATTGGTTGAAATGTTGGGAACATATCTAATTGCATTGCCGTCAAATTCCTTGCTTCTCCTCTGACTAAGAATCCTGGAAAAGTTGCTTTTATGTGACAACATTAGTTCTGAGTCACGAATAGTAAATGTAGCTAAAAATCTATTTGGTTCAAATCGTTTCCCCTTACCTGGACACGGTTCACCATCGATGCGATATGCGACCCGCTCATAACCGGCCACAATGTTATGCTGCAGCACTACGTTTGTTCCCTCATTGACCTAAAAAAAACCAATATCAATTATTGTTATATTGAAACATTTGCATAAAGACAATTTACAAAAGAAAAATGCCAAAAACAAACAACAACTTTCAAACAGTACAATTGATAAATGCAGCAGTAGATATTTGCAGTAATAAATGATATACAGTAGATGTATAGATACATAAATATATGAATAGATATTTGCAGTAGAAGTGGTTGATCTTATAATATTTGAGAGCACACACCTCTATGGCGGCGTTCCAGGCATAGTTGTACGGCTCCTCTCGGTCCTGATAGGATCCGGGCCACAGTGACATCATCACCAGGTTCCTCCTCACTGTCACGTTGTTGCCCCAGATTCTGATGCCTGAAAACGAAAACAAGGAGACATCAAAACTTTCAATTTGTGTTAATTTTTGCACCCCCCTTTGGACAAAAGCGGTAGTGTTTTACTACGCCAGCTGTTGTTACTGGGTGAGCGTACCCATGACAAAGGCATTAAGAGAACTATAAAAAAAATTGCATTCTTTGCACTGGTAGTCTCATTTGCTGTTACATGTCATTCATGATCATCAGAGGAAAAATTAGAATGTTTTAGAAATATTTAAAAATTCCTTGTAGCACCATCGAGAAAGTTATGCCAAATGTGTACACTGTATAGCATTAGTAAATCCTATTGACTGTGCAGGCGCTGGTGTGTACCTTCTCCCACAGTGTGGTGCACCACGTTGTCGTCCACCTTCAGCCCCTCCGTCCCAAAGACTCCGATGGCCGGAGAGAAGCCGTCGTGGAATGCACAGCCCTGGACGTACGTGTCCTCACCTGAAACCTGAAAACACACAGAAGATAACAAGATTCATTTTATATTCCATCCATTATTTTCAATTAAGAGCCATAATTTCTCCTCTTTATATATTTCCCATCTCCCCCTATTTCATCAAATAGCACCAAATCAAATCAAATCCTCAATTATATTAATACAAGTGTGCTGGACATGTCCACCATCACATTACTAGATTAATTAATTTCTCAAATTCAGGGGGGCGTCAATTTGAATTTATCTTCATAGTTTCATAGTCATAGTTTAATATAATATAATATAATGTGTGTGTGTGTGTGTGTGTGTGTGTGTGTGTGTGTGTGTGTGTGTTTGTGCGATTGCATGGGAGTGTGAGTGTGTGTGTTTTTCCGTACCAGTCCCAGGTTGAGGAAGGACACAGAGTAACGCGGGTCGGATTCGTCGATCCAGCCTTCCTGCCCGGAGTGGTGGAACTCTACGTTCCTGATCTGAGCTGTGCCTATATAGAGAACATATCAAACCATGATGTGTTTAAATGTGTTTTTATATGAATATAATGTGCAAACAATGTAAATATACACATATACATCTGGGCACTTATTATATCACAATAAAACTATCAAATAATAAATAACTTGATCTTAATTTAAGAGAAAATATAATCAGTATACTGTAACTTGAACGAGATGATCATGTATGGCTAATACATGTGTCATATACAGTTGAAGACAGTATTCAGTAATAATAAACATACTTTATATACACATGATTTGCTCTCCATACCTTTATAGTCGATCCCTGCCCAGGAGTAGACTCCCACCAGCAGCCTGGCTCCGTAAGACTCCTGCATCATCTCTGGATACTCCTCACCGATGATCTGGATGTTTCTGCTCAAGAGACCCACGTCAGCCGCCAGCGTGTAGGAGAGAGACCCACCGGAGACAGAGTGGGTTTCACCTGCAGACAGAGAGAGAATGAATGGTCACAGCCCTTAAAATACTAGAACAACCTACGTCCTGGCGTCACCCCTTAGTCCAGGGCCCAGAACAACTGTACGGCGTGTCTGCATGCTACTACAAACGACTCCAGTACTGACCGATGTGAGTGTGGGTCAAAGGCTGGTTCAGGGTCAGGATGCGGCCGTCCGCTGACACGGCGGTGATCTGACGTTTCTCCGTCTCCCACGCGCTGTAACTGGTGGTGGAGATGGCGACCTCGTTTCCAACCTGCACACGCACGCACACACACACACACACACACGCACGCACACACACACACACACACACACACACACACACACACACACACACACACACACACACACACACACACACACACACACACACACACACACACACACACACACACACACACACACACACAGGCAGAAATGTAAGCAAAATGACTGAATAAAAGCTAATGCAGTAGTTTTATTAGTACCAGTTAGATATAAGGAAAACCATAGTTGAATCACAACACATGAACACTGTTTAAGGTGAAAGCACGGACCTGCCAGTCGACAGATTGTGCCAGGTTCAGGGTGTTGGATCCAGCAGCAGCCGTGGCAGAGAGCTTTGTGTGGTAAACGTTGTGAGGCAGCCCATAGAGCTCCAGTTTACCAAACACACCTGTTGGACCACATCATTTAATATCATGTAATTACATCATGCCTCTGTCAGGGAGAAATTGTACATTCACATTCAACAGGGAAATGACGAGTGCAGTTGAAACATTTCATGAAGTTTATCACACAAAAAAAGGTTTCAGGACGATTTATTTAAAACAATGAAAAAAAAATGCATGAATAAAATTATGTAATATACTTTCCCTGTTGTTATTAAGAAATGAACATGATATGTGTTTAATATATTGTTATGAAGGCAGCTCTTAAAAGAAAATAGATCTATCTATCCATATCCATCCGTCTGTCTGTCTGTCTGTCTGTCTGTCTATCTATCTATCTATCTATCTATCTATCTATCTATCTATCTATCTATCTATCTATCTATCTATCTATCTATCTATCTATCTATCTATCTATCTATCTATCTATCTATCTATCTATCTATCTATCTATCTATCTATCTATCTATCTATTCATCTCTTTTCTTACCGAGGACCCTGGAGCCCTGGTTGGGTCCGTTGGGCAGAGGCCAGTCGGGGGTGCTGTGTGATCCTCTCAGTTTGATCTGGAGTTTCCCTCTGAACGGCTGGTCCTTCCATCCCGCGATCATCCTGCCGCCCTGAACACAGCCAAAGACAGTCCAAGATGACAACATGCTTTTGAAATGACATAAATAAAATAAAAAATAATAAAAGTTTTTCTTGAGTTAAGAATGAGTCTTTTTCTTATATAGTTTCATTTGGATTTGGGTAAAAAGGATTTCTTATGTAATGTTAAAGAATATATTTATTTATCTATGCATGTATGTACAGTATGCACTGTATATTTATGTTGTTTAGTTGTGAATTAAAAAATAAGGTTACTACGTTCTACCATTACGTATGCAACATTAAGAGTGATATTAAAGGTTTGTGTTCATTCTTGCACCCCCTTTAGACACATGAGGTAGTGTTTTTAAGACGCCAGCATTTAATCCTAATCATTAGGGCCGGACATAGTATTGACTCACGGACCTGTATGGAGATGTAGACAGCATCCACCACCACTGTGTTGTACTCTGGCTCAGCCCGTCTCTTTCTGGAGGAAGGGCTTTCCGTGGTGTCGGGAACCTCTAGAATCCCAACCACTGTCAGCTTGTTGAGAGCAGGAGTGTTGCTGTCCAAGACAACCCACTTCCCTTTGGTTTGACGGAGAAATAAATGTATTACAATGACAGTATATGGTGGTATTATTGTGAACTTTAAAGGTGCAGTGTGTAATAATGTGTATTCTGGCATCATCTAGAGTGGAAAAATCTAGGTTGCTATGCTCCGTATGTCTATCCGTCCTTTTGGGAGAATTTACAGAAGCTACGGTGGCCTTAAAGGACAAGAAGCTAATGACTAAAGATGGCATCATCCACCACTGCCTCAAGTCTTTTCACAATATCAAGTGATGAGAAGATGTATTTAGTTGTTTATTTTATAGTACTTCTTCTTTGTCTTCCAACAGGTGCATTTCCAGCAGACTTTATATTAAAATGCGTTAAGTTTGTCCATCCTATTCTAAGTATTTTCTGAAAATCGTCCATATCCCCTTAACACAATGTAACGTTTGTTTCAGTCACCTGAGGGGATGACCACATCAGAGCCCTCTGCCGGTGCAGTGAAGTTATTCTCAGCTGAACTTGCCCAGAAAGAGTCATCGGACCAGCGACTACAGAGACACACACAGGACATTATAGTGTTAGGGAAACCAAAACAGTCAACATTATCACATATAGTTCTAAGGAAACCAAATTGATCTGTGATGACTTTAAGTGCATTTGGCTATTCATACTCAAATACTTACTTAAGTAACATTTATTAGAGCAGGACTTTAACTTGAAAAAGCAGTTTTGACATTGCCATAGTATGTAAGTAAGGGTTAACAGACAGAGGACATAAATGACAACACTGCTGTCTGACCATAGCAGGTAGTGAGTTTGAATTAGTTTGGTGAAGAGAAACATGTTGCATTGTGGGTTAAAACGTACATAAAGTCTGCAGGCCGGGTGTCGGGTATTGGGGCGAGTGTGGCCGGAGGTGCAGGTGTTGGCGCGATGCAGTCTAGATAGAAGCAGCGGTAAACCTTCAAGCTGACCGCGGTGTCGGACATGGAACGGTCCACGCTGCTACGGCGCCGACGCTGGCTGCTTTTACCGGAGACTGCGGACACATAAACAATGTCAAATGAATGAAGAAGCACAAATTAAGCAGACAGTTTCTCAATGCTCCTGTGTGATTTTAGCAGTGAATCAACTTAACTATACTCAAACCAGTACTCAAGTTCCATTGTATTTGTAGAAAATATTTATTTGTCGAAAATAGAATGTCTTACTGTGATATAACTTGTGGATTTAGACCAATAACAATTGCTAATAAACAGGCAGGTTTATCTAGTGTGTAGGCTACATGTAAAGCCTAACATAGCTAGGTAGATAGATAGATAGATAGATAGATGGATAGATAGATAGATAGATAGATAGATAGATAGATAGATAGATAGATAGATAGATAGATAGATAGATAGATAGATAGATAGATAGATAGATAGATAGATAGATAGATAGATAGATAGATAGATAGATAGATAGATAGATAGATAGATAGATAGATAGATAGATAGATAGATAGATAGATAGATAGATAGATTACCCAGGTAGGTGAGGTCGTTGGTTGCGTCGTCAAAGTACCAGTCTCCGTTTTTGTTATTGCTGAAGGTCAAAGGAGTGGATGAGCCGTTTCTCTCGTCTGTGATTCTGAATCTGTCTGGACTCTGGGTGAAGTTGTGTTTGATGATCACGTATTGATCCGTCTGAGTTAAGGGGGAAAAATACAAATATATATATAAAAAAAATATGAGTGTACATTCTTACATTCTAACTTTACTTTGTCTGAACAACTAACCAACTAGCTGCATCCCCAATGGGTATCACATAGCAAAGTTTAAATCATCAAACAGCAGGTGCAGCACTTCTATTATGAATATTGGGACATTTTTATGAACATTTTTTAAACAGAAGCGGTATCAAGTATGAATTCCAAAAACATTCTGTCCATTTTAATCCATTTCCAGGCATGGAAAACAGTGATTTTTTTTCAAATGTTATAACTTTTTTCGGGAATTTCATGACCGTGGGTATCCTATATATCATACATCACTATTATGAACTATATATAACTATCACGTATAAAAGATTTTTCATGTACCTTGAAGCCGTAGAACTTTGCATCATACGTAATGTTGGTGATGTGATCCATGTCTTTGAAGAACCAGTTGTAGGTTTGTCCGGACGGCAGCAAGGCCATCCAGCCCAACTTATGAGTCATTCTCTTCTTCATATAGGGGACGAAACTGCTTCCTGTAATAGTGACATAAAAACACAACATTTCAGCAATACAAACATATAGCCTTAAGTTTGGTTCCGGGTGCCTCGAAATTATATTTGATTTATGATGACATGAAATATTCAACACTAATAAAAAAATGTAGAGTAAATATGTTTTGTAAAGTGCAGGCCTTTAAAATGTAAACAAATACCCCTCCCATGAAACTACATAGTGCACCTTCTCGAATAAAGACATACTATGTATAATCATAACGGTTCTTTACTGAAATTGTGTGTTTGAATACCGTGGTCGTTGGTAAAGACGGCATCCTTTCCCTGCAGAGTGGTGGGGGTGGGGTTGTTGAATGACACGCGATGGAAGTTGACTGTGTTGTCGCAGACGGCGGCGGGGACCCCCACGCTCCACTCTGCACTCTGCGTACAGTGAGCCGGGTCCAGCAGGTCGTTCATGGGCACAACTTTGTGGTCGACGTTTCCTGAATACAAGGAAAATATGGGTCACACAAAGTCAGGTTGGATGCACACACGTAGAGACTTTTGAAAAACTGATATGTAATTTTATGGTGATTCCTGAAAATATAAAACAACATATTTTTGAGCCACTATTACATATTTACATCTTCAATAAGAATCAATTGGTCAAGGGCTGAAAGCCACCGACGAGATATAAGAGGTATCATTGGTTTTGGCTTGTTCATGGGAGACTAAAATTGTATTTCTTTTAATAAAACATATTTTCTGAAAAGCCAGATGTTGTGTTTTAAAAGATGTGTTTAGAAACACACAGACCATGTATTTGACAACTTGATAAACATGTGCATTTCATTCATAAACATTTCCCAATTCGCTATTGTAGACCGCGTACCTGTGAGCGAGCCATCCATGTCCACCAGCTGCACCTCATGCTCCCACCTGAAGCGGGCCTTGTTGGGGGAGTTGAAGTACTGGATGCCCCCACACCTCACTGCCCAGCCTCCACACTTGTCTAAACAGGTCCCGTCGATCGTGGTCACCCCAAACGCTGTGCAGGAGCCGCGGTCGAAGTTGATGAACTTGGTGTTAAGGACGCTCAAGCCGTCGTCAAAAGGCGTTAGGATACCTCTCCGTGTGCAGTAGTTCTCCCCCAGTCCCAGCTCATCTACGTGGCCTACCATGGTGCTGTTGGACACGGTCGCCCCTCCCTCCTCTCCGAAACCACTGACGGCCCACTGGAATATACGCTTCCCCTCTATGCCTACCTTCTCATTGTTTACCATAACGAAGCCTTCGAACTGAACAGCGCCCACGTTGACCCACTCGGCGCCTTTCTCGCAGTTCCAAGTGGTGAGGGAACGGAATACGGCCGGTTCCGGAGTTCTGGAGCGGCACCCTCCGTTCTTCACGGGGAAGTAGTCTTGGAAGATCCAGATTCCGAACCAGCCCTGTGAATGCACCGTGTTGTTGGAGAACTCCCCCAGGGGAACCCGCTTCTGGCAGATGTTTGCGTCGTAGGAGGGCCCGTCCGGGTGCTTGTGCATTCGGTACCAGAACCCAAAGTGGGTGCCCCCCGCCGCCGTGTTGTGTCGCACGATGTTGTTTGGATTGGTGACCTACGGAAAAAAACAAATAAAATAAAGTATAATGTAAAAAAAGGGGTTATGGTGCAATAAGCAAATGCTTCAACCTTCAACACCTTTTCGGTCAGTAAAAGTAGATATAAACGATGACAATGTGTAATTTAAGATGACACCTTTGTCGTGTTATGTTATGTATGTAATACTAAACATCTTCAAAACAAAGTTACAAAGTGCTTGACAGAGATGCAAGCATGAAATTCATCCAAAAAAAGTTCAAAAAAACCAGGACAACTACGTAACCACAAAATAGCAAGTAAACAACAAGAACTATACTTGAAATAAACTATCTATGTGATGGAAATAAACTACAATAACCAACTAACCCAGTAGGCAGCGGGAGTGACGTCATCGTTTAGCAGACTGGTGCTCTGTTTGACGAACACGGCCAGGTTGTACTGCAAGATGTTCTCTGTCTCGATTCCGTCCTCGATGAAGAAGGCCCCGCCCATGATGTCATAGATGACGTTGTGTTCCACCAGCAGCTTGTGTGTGTTGTGGATGGTGACGGCTCTGTTGAAGGTCTGGTGGATGCCACAGCCTCTCACGTACGACTTGTAGTTCACGTCCCCCATCAGATGCCAGTGGATGGGGTAACGTCCCAGTCTAAAGGCCTGGCCCGCGTGGTAGACCTGTGTGGCATAAAGAGCATAAAAGACTTAACAAGGAGTTCATACAACTTTTTAGACTTGAGTATAATTCAAGCATTTTTCCATAGTTTATTTCAAGATAAAGGTTCAACTTATTTAAGGTTACAGGAGTTTTATTATTTTCTCTCTTTTTAAAGATTATTATTTTTTTTAATGCTTTTATTTGATTGTTTTGGAGAGATAGAGATGTAATGGGGCAGAGGGGGGAATGACATGCAGAGAATGACCACAGGCCAGATTCAAATTCATGGTCTACTGCTTCTGAGGACTGAGCCTCTATTGATGAGTGCTCTAACCGCTACACCACAAGTGCCCGCCGTATTATGACAGTATAAACATGATTACATTATACAATTTACAAAAGAGTAAAAGTAATCTGATGTATATAATTAGCTGTAAATAATAAGTTAGAACGAGAATTCTGAAGCTTTTCACCTCGACATATTCCAGTCTGCCGATGGCCAGGTTCTCATTGGGTCTGGGAGCGTGAAACATGATGCAGCCTCCGAACTGATCGCTGCCCGTCTCCTCTCCAAACCGTCCCTGGAAGCAGGTCTGAGTGGAGAATTCACCTGCAGCACAGAGGACAGAAAGATGTTAAGACTGCATAGTACTCCTTTGATAACATACATGATACATGTTAGTGCAAGGCAGAGCAAGTTTATTTCTATAGCACAATTCAGACACAAGGCCATTCAAAGTGCCTTACAGGGTTCTACAACCCTGTGCCAAGATTAGACTTTAGAAATCGCATTTAAGAGATAGTAAAAACAAAGAAAAAAAAACATTTATAACATTTTTCCTGTGAGAAAAGTTTGTTTATTCAGTCATGAGAATATACCTTAGAAAATATTCACTTCTCTGACCCACCCAAAGTTACATAGTGCACCTTTAAGGCAACAGGTCCTTACTGACTATTGTGTGTATATGTCTTTGTCTTATTGTAAAAAAACAAAACAAAAAAAAAAAAACACTTTAACACAGCTTTGTACCTGTGTTAAATCCTTCGGGGCAGGCTTCGATGGTGTCGTCCCATTCCTGGTGCTGTGAGCCCCGTACCACGATGTTCCTGGTGAGCAGTCCCACCTCGGCTCGGCCCTGGAACACTGTCCCGTCAGGCAGGGTGACGGACACCCCGAGGTGCTGGTATTCTAACGCTTCGGTCAGGGTCAGAGTCAAGCCGTCAGCTGACACCGCCGCAATCCTCCTCACCTCGTTCTCTCTCTGGCTGTGCCTAGAAAACAAACAGCAATTATTTCTACTTGCAGCTGCACACATTGTTCTTTTTATCAGTGTCAATCTATAGAATGTAAGTTAAAACAGTAGAGATGATTGGCATTGAAAAAAGGGCATTTCAGAACTAAATAACTGTGTAAATATGGATAGATAGCTTACTGTATATATCCCAAAAGCAAAATGACAGTATAATTATTATAAATGACACACAAAAAACCACATAACTTACAATTATCACAAACAAAGTCAAAATGTGCTATGTAGTTGTATGTTATTGTATTGTATTGTTATTGTACTATGTTATTGTATTATTATTGATGTTATTTTTTTTTGTTGGGGTAAAATATTTGGTTATAACACCAGTATATTTTAAAAAGCATGTTCTTGAATAGCTTTGGTTTGTGCTTAAAGGTGTGGCTTTACCTGTGGCCGGTTGAGGCGATGACGATCTCATCTCCGACCTTCCAGTTGACGCCCTTCATCAGAGTGATAGTGACTGCGCCGCTAGCCGCCGTCTGGGCCAGGTGTGTCCATGTGACGGGGATAGGGATACCTATGGATAGAGACAGCACACTTTATATATCCCCAAAGCAAAACGAAAGTAGTAAGTAGCACAATACTGCCCTCTATGTTTGGACATGTGTCATCATGTATTTATCCATCATGTATTTATGAACAAACTTGCAACATGACATTTTATTTCTAGCAAAAATCATCAACAGTTTGCACATTATCATATTTTTACAATATTGTTTTCGTTGTTAGTCTTTATGCTGATCTAAGCTAACTAGCAATGTGTGTGTGTGTGTGTGTGTGTGTGTGTGTGTGTGTTTGTAAGTGAGTGAGTGGGTGTGTGTGTGTGTGTGTGTTCATACCGTGCAGGTCCAGTATTCCCTCTCTCACAGCCAGTGTCTTGGTTCCATAGACGGGCAGTTCAGGTGAGCGCAGGTGTCCGTGCAGCGTGATAATGGCTTTGTGTTGGAACGGCGCCCCCTCCTGGCCGATCTGCAGCCGTCCACCGTCTACGATCAGGATGTTCTCAGCCTGCAGCTCAATGTCCGCTTCATCAAACACCAGAGTACCTCCTAAGAGCACACACACACACACACACACACACACACACACACACACACACACACACACACACACACACACACACACACACACACACACAGTAACACAGAGCGAGTTACACACTTAAACAAAGTTATTTAGGTTTTCTGTTACACCAATGACATACTGACTACAGCTAGTTTGATCCTATAGAATAAATAGGTGAACCAAATACTGTATCATTCCAAATACCCTTGATGGGGTAATATTTGTGATATT
This sequence comes from Hyperoplus lanceolatus, assembly GCA_026929865.2. Lineage (NCBI taxonomy): Eukaryota > Metazoa > Chordata > Actinopteri > Uranoscopiformes > Ammodytidae > Hyperoplus > Hyperoplus lanceolatus. The sequence goes on along the minus strand of CM049413.1, from coordinate 7,477,147 downwards.
TGTACCTTGAATGAGGAGCATTTTGAGCACAGGGGTGCTCTCGTCCAGCAGGATGGTCTGGCCTCTAGTGATAACAGCAAACGTGCCCTTCTCTGGCGGAGACAGACCGCCCCACGTGTACCGTGACGACCACACGTCAATGTAGAAGAAATCTGCTTCATCCTAAAAGAAGAGACAAGCACTGGATCAAGACAAACGTACTCTATGACGCTTTGAATTCAGTTTAATCGTATCATTGATGTGGGGCTTGTTTTATTATTTTATTGTGGTGTGTGTATCATGTTGAAATGCTAATGTTAATTGATATAGTTTTATATTTTTGGTAATTTTTCATAAAAAAATATTTTTAATTGTTGTAAATAAAGATTTCATTCATTAGTTCATTGATATGGTTTGGTATAAGCAGACATGACAGACGGTTCCTCTCTCACCATGTTGGCAATGCCTCTGTCTCCGATGCTGACTCGGACTTTAGTTTCCTGGGATCGTCGCTGGGCGTTGGTCACACAGACGATGGTTGTGCTGTCGGAGGACTGAACGTCACACACTGAACCTGCGATGGTCACATTGACTTCAGACATGTCAGTGCTGTAAGGAAAGAAGAAAAAAACAACAGATTAATACAAATAGATTGATATAAAAAATTTAATTCAATTTTAATTTAAAAAAATAGATGAATCCATAGAAAGAAAAGGTTTGATTGTTTCGTGACATAAGATATTTATATGGTAAAATATGAAATAAAATGAGACACTTTACCATTATGTACCACTATTCTAGTATATATAACACAGTTAAAAACACACACAATTATTGAATATAATTTGATCCAGGATCATTTAATACAATAGCATGCTGGATAACAATATACTTCACTATCTGAGTACAGTATGTTTATGTTTTATTGTATCTTAATAGTAATGATTCCAACTATATTATATAATTCATATGCTGTTGTGTGCTGTTAATTATAATGTGTTGATGGTATGTACTGTAGTATGAGTGGTACTAAGGAAATGTTTTGTTCTATGAAAAACAGGTGAAACTTCTCCCTATCCCCCTCATATGTTGTTAAAGCCTGTGTAATCCTGGTCTAAAATAGTAAAAATCAATAGACGATAGCAAAGTTGGGTGTCTTAAAAAGCTTTTACAAAAATCTGACTGATGATAAATGTCCATGAATAATATAAAACTTTTTACCATCTACCGTTTGGCAGGACTGCATGACTTTAAGGTTTGTGAACATGTCGAAAGTAACAAAATGTCCCAAAGGCGTTTTAAAAACACGTCATAAAGCAATTGTGTAGTGTTAAATCCCCGACCAGCGGTGCATAATATCTGGGCGTGTCTCTCTCTCTCTCTATCTGTCTCTCTGTCTCACTATCTCTGTCTCTGTCTCACTGCACCTGAAACCAGAGCCGGTGATGGTGAGCCTGGTGCCTCCAGCGGTTCCCCCTCTGCGCGGAGAGACGGACGTGATCACCGGAGTGAGCTCAGATTTATAGGTGAAGCCGTTTGAAATGTTGACGCTGTCCTGCTGGTTAAAGACAGACACTGCACAGCTCACCTCTGACCCTGAGCCTGAGAGCAGAAAACACACAACAAACAGACAGATTATTATTATTTTGTGAATTATTTGACATGTTTTTGTCTTTCGTCTTTTTTTCAACTCTCTTTAATGTGTTGGAGTATGTTCATTGTTCATGCATACTGTAAACCATTTTTAAAAAAAATTATAATATATATTTTTTTATTAAACTGTATAATTTGATGATTTATTGTAAATCTGTAAAGCACTTTGAGTTGCCTTTATGTACAAATTGTGCTATACAAATAAAGTTCCTTTGCGTCATAACGCCATGAAGAATGAAGACATGTGTAATAAGGAGATAACCATCAGCTTAACATGTCTAGCTGTCTGTGACATGTTCCGGTCTTATCTGACGGAACGATTACTTTCAAAGGCTTAGAACACATTTTAAAGTTCAACTTTAGACAGAACTGGTTTTGTTATAATGCGTCAAGCACCATTTAGAAGCCAAAAATATCACAAACCAGAAGGAACATATTATTTACTGAGAACACTTGAATGTGTTCACCGTTACTACAATGAAGCAGAGCTGTTAACTGAAGAAAAGTCGCTTTTTCTTTTGTTCATCATAACTTGTGTAACCGTTTTCATCCTAGAGCGGTTTCCTACATAACTCACCCCTGTCATAACAAGCATTTTAGACATTTCAGATATTTGCTGCTATTCTCACTGTACTGTTCTATTTTTAGCATTGACTGTATTGTTGGTGCAACCTTTTGTTTTCAATGTAAATATGTGTCTTTTTAAATTGCATAATTTTTACTCTGACTTTTATATAAACCACTTTAGAAGAGAGAAACCTTGACTAGATTTCTGTACTACGTGTATATTGACAATAAAGTTAATTTATTCATTCAGTAAGTAAACTGTACTATATAAATTATTTAGCTACCATTAATATTTGTCATAGCATTCCTTTGATATATATATGTTTGTATAAATGTATTTTATTGTTTTTTGTGAATATACTTTCTATTTAATAGCCTTAATTATTGCATTTAAATAATCGAGAACATTACACGTTTACCATCTATAAACATCATCATTTGAAACCTGTACATACATACATACAGTCAGCAAACCGACTGTTTGACATGTATTAATGTTTTGCTTTATCTTGCTGGATTATCCTGGTGTAGTCACTAACATAACACTCATACACATTGCTACATAATGTCAACAATCAGCTCTAATAAACAAAAGGAATGCAAACATGAAAGGACTCTAAACGTTACCGGTGACAGTAAAGTTAAACCTACTGTTGTTGGCTGGAGACAGGCAGTACAGACGGGTGGCTGTGGACATTTCTCTCTGAACTTCACACGTCTTTCCGCAGATTGTCACGGTGGAGTTGAGCGTGTCGAACCCTGAACCCTGAACGGCCAGAAGAGCGCCGCCGCCGAAGCTTCCTAAACCACAGAAGAAGAAAAAAATAAACCTCATTTAAAAAGATGATATAAAACTTTAACTATCAATATTATTATTCAACCTTTATTTAAACAAGTGAGATGGCAAGATCTATTTTTCGAAGGGAGCCGTGTTTCAAGATAGCAGCGATACAGGGTTTGATACAACATTCAAGAAGAAAATATACAATATACAGCCTGACAGAACTAGGACATTTGAATTCAATGTTTCGGATTAACACGTCTGTTATTTCTGCGAAAATCGAGAGTGTAAAGCAACAAGGCCCTCCTCCCCACGGACAAACACACACACACACACACACACACACACACACACACACACACACACACACACACACACACACACACACATTGGGTGGAGGGGCAGACAATGACATGGATTACATTTCTGACCATGTAACATGACTCTGTTTAACTCACCCCTTATTATATAAAGACATGCGTATTGCCCCTGGTAACTGGTACCTGGTAACTGGGCCTGTTCATCTATTATATTTATGCTTGAAAACATTTTGCAACATGCAGCTATAAAGGTTTAAAAAGAAAAGTAATCATTTATTTATTTATATAAACCAGAGCTTTTGACTCAACATCTGCAATTGTATAAATAATGTGATGTGGAGAGCCCTGACTGTTGTATGTGCAAAGTCAATTAACCTGTAATTTAACAAAAACCATTTAACAGTAGGTTCAGGCTTACCCTGGTTGGGCTGTACGCTGGTCAGACTCAGCTCATAGTTGAACATGACATCAGACTGGGCGCGACCTTTGACCCGGTGCAGCAGCGTTATGGGGAACGCCCCGCCCGGGTTGTCCCCCGCTGTGCACTGCACCTGTGAGTCGGTAACCGCGGAGACGTTGCAGGGGACGTTGTTAATGGCGACGGAGACGAGCGTTGCGTCGCTGCCGAACCCGGAGCCTGTGAGGGTGATGACCTGACCGCTTGGCCCTGTGGGTAACCATGACATCATGGGAGGAAGGTTATACACAGGACTGGATGGATGGAATTTTTCTTCTGTAATCTCTGATATATACACATATGTAATGCTTTGCTTTCAAATGGTGACAAATGGTTAAAAAAAGAGGATTTAGACATAGGCCTAAGTGGTTCTGATACAAATATAGAGTATAAAGAAAGAAATGTTTTTGCTCTCTCATTGGATTATTAATTTTTTTTCTATTTTGCTGCTCTGGTCTGTTAAAAAACGAAGCCTCTGTAAAATGGTTAAAATAAAGGTTAACACTACTACTTCAGACTCCAGAGGGCCATGCATACCAGTGGTGGGGCTGATGGAGCTGACGACTGGAGTGTAGGCAGTGGAGTAGTTGAAGTTGATTGGAGGATACTGCACCGATAGGACCTGGACGTTGACTGTCACCACTCCCTCGCTGTGCGCCGGCGTCAGGCAGCGAATCAGAGCCGGTGTCACTTCCTTGAGGTCACAAGCCCCGCCTCCGACCGTCACGCTGGTGTTGCCGGGCACGAAACCATTTCCAGTCAACACCAGTTCAGTCCCTCCTGCCAGGCTACCCACGTCTGGGTTTATGGCGGCCTGGGCAAGGCTGTTGAGGGTAAAATCACCGGATGCCAGACCTTTGCTTCTCACAATCACTGTGAATTTGTGCACGCCCGCGGGCAAGGCATCGACTCCCACATTAAATGTGTTGTCATTCACATCGGTGACTTCCAACTCTATAGTACCGGCAAACACAGCCACGTCTTCTGTGCTGCTACCGAACCCTGAACCTCCGACTGTGATATTGGTGGGTCCGCTTATGCTATCGGGGGAGATAGCGGTAACCATGGGAGTGACGGAGGATGAGTACGTGAAGGAGCAGTTTGATTGACAGGAGCTTCGGATTCGGCCCACATTATAGACGACATCACCGGTTTGTGCTTGAGCGGGAGAGGTGTCGCATGTGATCAAAGTGTAATTGATTGAAACAACGGTGCACTGTTCGCTAGCTACTCTCACCAGTCCATCAGTGAAGCCCGAGCCGCGTACTAGTAGCCTTGTGTGGCCGTTGGGGCTGCCGATTGGAGGAGACACAGAATCCACCACGGGAAGAACCACAAAATGCCGCTTGAGCGCGTCTGGTTCGGTGTTGATTGCGCTGCCCATGTTGTTGACGCGCACGGCCACCAAGAGAGGGATGCCAATTGGGAGGGTGCTGTCCGGGCCCAGACGGCAGTTGATCTCAGAGGCAGAGCTGTTGATCACATGACAGGGCTGATCACCAACCATCACCTGAAGGAGACAAGAGAGACAGAAGAGTGAAAACCAGTATGCACTTTGATTAAAGGTGGAGTGGCGATTCTGTGCGATTCAAAATAACAAGTGACCAACAAGGGGGTCAGAGCGCAGAGTCAGCCGTAGTAAAGCGCCCCTGGAGCATTTTTGGGGTTAAGTGCCTTGCTCAAGGACACAATGGTACAGATGGTGGGAACAGTAGACGTTATACCAGCCACTACTAGTTTTAAAATACCCTTTATTAACATAGCCTAGGCTGTGTCAATAAAGCCTTTTATGAGTCATAAAAGCGCTGCCAACCTCAATAGCGCAGGCGATGTCGCTGAGGCCGCTGCCCTCTATGTGAATAGCCTGGTGGTAGGAGCCTTGGTTGGGGGAGATGGAGTGGACAGTGGGGGTGGAGCAGGAGGAGGAGCTGAAGGAGAAGCCGTCTGAAGTCTGGTTGGTGGGGGGGCACTGTGGAGTGGCCACGCACTGAGAGGTTTCTCTGGACACGCGAACAGGGGAACCTACAAGGGGGAGACCATTTAACACAGTGATTATTTGAATTTTTTAATTTTTTATTTTTTTAATTATTTTAATATTTTTTTTTTACTTTTTCATATAATTTATGCTGGTCAGTTTTTGGTAATTTTTTTTACCATTTAACACGATTATTTACAAACTTTGACTCTTGACTACCAGAGTTTTCGTACTGTTAATCTAAATGATATTCAACAATAAACTTATTCCTCCTGGAGCTGCATCTGTGTGGTTATTTTTTAATTGAAAGGCCTGATTTGTTTCATCCCCCCCCCCCCCCCACATGTCCAGTGTTAATAATTGCCCGGAAAAAAAATAAAATAAAATATGTTTTCATGCTTAAAAAAATTAATAATAATTAACCTTTTTCACATCTGTACATTTACCTCCTGTCACTTGCTTGGCCTCGAAGCCTCCCACTCTGACAGAGACCCTGCTGCTCTTATCCTCCCGAGCGTGGACTTTCACCACTCCCTGCAGGATTTTGGTGTTGGCGCTGTCGACGTAGCCACTGCTGTAGTAATACTCACCGGGCGTAGTGTAACGGTAGCCGTAAAACCCTGAGGGAGAGAGAGAGAGAGAGTTTGTGAATATGGGACATCAAATCAGAAGTGCATATGTAAACCATACTTGAGTTAGAGTAGAGATACTCTACTAGAAAGTTACAAATCACCTACTTCACCCACTATCAACCTGTTTAAAAGTACAAACATATCAGATTGTATAAGTATTCAGTGTTTCAATGGGTTTTTGGCCCGTATGGAATGTGTAATGCTTTAAAAAAGTATATAAATACCTGCATTGAAAGTGTTACCTAAGTATAAATATGTAGCCTAAGTATTATCAGGAAAATTAAAGTTTTGAAGTGTTAAAAGTAAAAGGGACTGTTCTACTATTATAGCCTGTATTGGACTATTAGTATATAATGTAGTAAGTAACATCACACCTCAGCATCAAATCATGGAAAACATTCTTGGACGTGCATATCCCTTTCATGCATTTCAACGTGCGTGAAAGGTGTGAAACTCAACAAGGCATTCACCATGGGTCATATGTCACGCATCATTAAGTCGCAATCAAGCATCAAGTACAGCTACGGAAGAACTGAGGGAAATGATCTAGAACGAGAACTATCTACGTCAAAGAAAGTGAAAAGAAAAAACAGTGAAGAGGAAGAGGCCGCCATTTTTATTCCCCCAAGACAAAAGGACAAACATGGGCCATTAACAAGAAAATATGAGCTGCAGTTACGGCTACTACTACTATTGTTCTGTCTATTCATTCATTCATGCAAATAATCAACAACCAAGAACACCATGTATCCAATTGAAGGATCCAACATGGTATAGTTTGAGACACGCGTCATGAGGTCAATTACTGTTATGAAAGGGAGAATTCAAAAAATGAGAACTAGCAGATTTACAAACGCTCAAAGGCGAGTCCGACATTATTCAACTTTAACCACTCAGGTAGGTGGCACTGTGTAACAAGGAATCACGGAAAATGGAGGACATAGGCACATAGCCTATTCACTAACTTTAATTTAAAAACAACTTTCAATGTCCAACGTCTATTTATATCTATTTTCTCGCAATCTTTCAACGATTTTATAGACCTGTGGGAACCCTGTATTATGTTGTTTTGCAATGAATTTACTGTCATCCGCCTGTTTTTAAGCTCCTCATTTCCCTTTAATCTGATAAATAAATAAAGGAAGAGCATACCAACACAAACCTGCCAAACAACAAAACACGTCACACATTGAGGATTTTCCCAATAACACTGAGGGAACAGTGTTTGTGATGATAGCTCTTTTTATCGTCTTTTTTCACCTATTCATTTAATTTAAAATTTTGTTTTGTTTAATCCTTCTCCATCTTCCCTTTTTCACTATTATAATGATGTGTATATATGGGTATGTGTATTGATATGATGTATATATACTGTATATATGCACAGATGTGTATTTGATTTGTATGTGCTTTTTTCTCCTCTGTCAAAGCATGGCTAAATGAAAGGGCTCCTTATACAGTAATTCCTGTGGAGTCAGTATTCTACCTTTGCTTGACTTGTCGTCTCCACTGTTGAACCCCTTCCCCTCCTCGTAGGTGTTGCCACTGGGGCTGGTCACACTGAAGACTCGGTAGCCGACCGGCAGGAATGCTGGGGCCTCCCACTGCCACTGGACTGTGTCTCCCACAAACACTGTGAGAGAGGCAGGCTCCCACGCAAAGCCCTGTCCATTAGCTGGTGGAGCACGAAAACAAATGTGGAGTTAGACTGACATGTACATACACATGCAAACGGTACACACTTATAAAAACACACACACACACGCACACACACACACACACACACACACACACACACACACACACACACACACACACACACACACACACACACACACACACACACACACACCCTTGCATTGAGATACCTAATATGTAAAATGCCATTTTTTTTCATGTCCCCCAAAGTATTGTCCTTTGTCTTGTCTACCCTGTTATGCATCTTATTACTAAATTAGAAACACACACACACACACACACACACACACACACACACACACACACACACACACACACACACACACACAGACACACAGACGCACACACACACATACACAGAGGTGAATGCACTCTGCAAAGTTTAGCCAAACATGTAATTTAAATACTTTGCAAATCCACGGCTTTTATGGAAATATATCGGTGGAACTGGTTTTTAGAACAGTTTCTAGGTGCAGTCAGTATTAATCTGTATACGGGTGACTGCTTCCATGCTTTAGGCAGTTTTTCAGTAAGTTAATCCTCGTTCTCTTGTGTTGTTCTTGGGCTACTCAGATTTATTTTTACACCTGCAGAAAAGGGTTTTGGCAACGTTAAACCTACTGCGGTCGGATCCCTGGTTGGTGACGACGTGTGTCTTTTCCTCCGACTGTATAACGCACTGCAGTTCATTCTCCGAGGCCACAGTCACGTCACACCCAGCTCCCCCTGTCAAAACCCAAGCAAATACAACACAAAAACACGAGTGAGATCTTTTTACCAAGACCTGAATCAGTTGCATTACACCACTGGCCTTTTCCCCTATTTTGCATGTGTTTACATCACAGGACATTACGACAAACTAGCAGAACCCCTATTAGCTTTCATACATTCTGAAATCCAATTCCACTAAAGGGTCAATCAACAGAAACTCCCACATTTATGTCTTTAGGCTATGAAGAAAAAGGCTATGTTTTCTTGAACACTTTATTTGAGCCTTAAATTGGGCGATTCAGTGTATGTTTTTATTAAATTATATGAGATTCCATGAACAAGAAAATTGTACATGGAATCTACAAAAAACATTATTATTCCGAAAGTGGGTGTCTTTGTAGAATGACATACAAATATAAAAATCTAAAGCATAGTTGAAATTGCCGGGGCCTTACCAATGGAGACCTGGTTGTCTGAGGTGTTGCTGCTGAAGCCAGTTCCCGTCACAGTGAGTCTGGTTCCTCCCTGTAAGGAGCCCACCAGCGGGGAGATGCTGTGGACCTCCAGGATGTATTCAATGGTGGCGTTCACACCGTTGCTATGAAACAAAGAAGTCCAATTAAGTACCAACTATACCATGTTTTATGCCATGTGAGCAAAATGATTAATCATGTTATATTGTCTATTCTAATAACTGTGAAATTCTATTTAAGTGGAGACACTGCAGACAAAAACATTATTTTTTTCAAGCACTGGTCAATATGGAGTTTTCTTTCGCCTATGTTGCTTCCATTACATGTCTTCTTTCATACCTGTATGAATAAAAGATCCAATAAGTACATTAATATATAATAAATAATTAATATTTCTCTTATACAAAACACCTTTAACGGCCATTATAATGAAGCATGAAGCCTTTTGTTCTGCATATCTTCGATATTGAATTGCTTTTGTTTCGTCAACTATGTTTAATGTAAGATGAAGAATGCATGACGCAGTGGTCAATAAACTTCAATCTACATTTTCATTTGAAAAGAGAAACAAGGAAAATACATTAAACAAACAAAACAAATACTGTCAGACAAACACACACACACACACACACACACACACACACACACACACACACACACACACACACACACACACACACACACACACACACACACACACACACACACACACACACACACACACACACACACACACACAAGATAATAACTTGTGTTTGATCTGCCGACTATATCAGATATGGCTCATTGTGTTTCCAATTTTACACAGATCAAAGATTCTCTATGATTGTTACAAAGATTTCGATAAAAATCCTTACATATGACATACAGTGTTGTGCGAAAGTTTGTGAACCCCTTGAGCCTTTTGGAATTTTATTTATTTTAACCATTATTAATTAATTTTTTTCAATACCAGTATTTTTTATACGAAATATCAGATGTTTGTTTATCAATTCAACATTTTTCTTTTCCAGAAATCAATTGTTAAAACAGTTCAAACAAATGATTTGACAAATGTTGTATGTGCAAAAGTTTGTGAACCCTAAGCTGCATTGCTTAAATCGAGCAGGTAAGCACAATCAGGTGGGCCAAACTGATTGATGAAATAGACCAATGTAATGAGAGATCTTGAGGGAAGAAATTGGGCGCCACTAGCTAAAACAAAGATAAAACCAGACCAGTTTAGGCCCACCAAACTGAACCCATACAGGTCAGACATGCTAAAAGGGAAAGAAATCTCAGAAGATCTCAGGAATAGAGTTGTGATGCTGCACATTTGTCTGGGGACAGCTATAAATTAATTCAAAAAAAGTTTGAGCTCCATCGGTCCACCGTGAGGCAAATCATCTACAAATGGAGAGCTTTGAGTGACTAAACATCTGCCTAGAAGTGGACTTCCTTCAAAAATATCTTCAAGCGCCACAAGAAAAGTATTTTTTTAGTTAAAAGCCAACCCATACATTACATCTAGTGATTTGCAGACCTCTCTTGCAACATCTGGGACAGATGTGCATGGTTCCACAATAAGAAGAAAACTCAGTCAACATGGCTTTCAAGGGAGGGTTGCTGAAGAAGCCTCTGCTCTCAAAAAAGAACAAAACTGCTTGTCACAACTTTGCCAGAGAGCACCTGGAGATACCTGAAGTCTTATTCTGTGGACAGATTACTCCAAAATTGATCTGTTTGGTCATAACCAAAACTGCCATGTTTGGGCAAAAACGCAACTCTGCCTACCACCAACAGAACCTTCTCCCAAGTGAAGAATGGTGGTGGCAAATGGTCTGCAAATCTCCAGATGTAATGTGTAGATATTTTTGAAGGAAGTCCACTTCTAGGCAGATGTTAAGTCACTCTTAAAGCTCTCCATTTGTAGATGATTTGCCTCACGGTGGGCCGATGGAGCTCAAACTTTTTTATACGAATGTATAGCTGTCCCCAGACAAATGTGCAACATCAAAACTCTATTCCTGCGATCCTCTGAGATTTTTTCCCCTTTGAGCATGTCTGACCTGTATGGGTTCAGTTTGGTGGGCCTAAACTGTCCTGGTTTTATCTTTGTTTTATCTAGTGGCGCCCAATTTCTTCCCTCAAGATCTCTCATTACATTGGTCTATTTCATCAATCAATTTGGCCCACCTGATTGTGTTTACCTTGCTGGATTTAAGCAATGCAGCTTAGGGTTCACAAACTTTTGCACATACAACATTTGTCAAATCATTTGTTTGAACTGTTTTAACAATTGATTTCTGGAAAAGAAAAATGTTGAATTGATAAACAAACATCTGATATTTCGTATAAAAAATACTGGTATTGAAAAAAATTAATTAATTATGGTAAAAATAAATAAAATTCCAAAAGGCTCAAGGGGTTCACAAACTTTCGCACGACACTGTATGTGACATAAGAAAAACTTCACTATCTCGATACTATTGAAACTATCTCTCTCCTTTGTGAAATGAAAGGTACAGTGATTTCAAATGATACGGTGTGGAGATGTCTTCAACAGTAGCTTTTACCTTATCTGGGCGTAGCCATCCATTCTCACGTTTAAGTGCACCTTGTACAGGCCATACTGCAGGTATGGGATACGACAGGTGATTCTCGAAGATGTCCAATTCACGATCTCACACTCCTTCGCGGCAATGAGCACTCCGCTGCCATTGCCTGCTTCTCCCAGATTCTCGCCCTCAATGGTGAGAATTCGATCGCCTGCACAAGAGTACATTTTATTTTATATATTTTTTAATTAATTTTTATTATGTTGCTAAACCTGAAAAAATTAATTAAGTTAAAAAAATAATAAAAATAAATAGAAATAACTTTATAATTGGCAACGTCATTGGAACCTTTTTTCCACGGCTGAGTTCCTTAAATTTCAAGTGTCACGATATTAAGCAATGTCACGGCGGTTAATTCCCCGTTTATTTTTTTGAAGAGAGATACTTGAGCCGTGATTGTCCTGCAGATAAACACATACTGCTGTCGTGCGGATTCTGCCACTATAATTACGTGGGCACATCGACACAGACACGCTAGTCTCAAATTCTCAAAGTTCTAACAAGCGGAACAGGACAAAAACAGAAAAAACCTGCAAGTCGACATTACACGACGGTGACAAACAAATAGCTTTCAACACACTGCTTTGAAACCTCGGTGACAGCGGAGTCTCAAGCCAAGTTTAGAACAATAACGACCAAAATAAGAACACCATGCTTTTTCCTCTCCCCACTTCAGACAGGTGTAATTATATTTGATAAATCGTGTTCCTCATAGAGAAGTTTCAGGTGACCTATAATCATCTATTTCCACACCCTTAGCCTCAATTATACCATTCATTGTGTTTTGTGTTTGAAAAAATATTAATAGGACTAGTCATGGTGTAGTGTATTAGTAAGCTGCTTTATATCGGGTTTTATAAGACAGGTGACAGCCGTCTACTATTGAAATGTAAAGGTGCACGTTGCAGGCAGGGGAATTTGTTTACATTTGCAGAGCCTTCAGTTAGTTTACAAAAATGTTTTTCTTTACATGCAATTCTCAGTATTGAATAATTATATCATCATAAATCAAAAGAGCTTTTTTTTGAGGAACCTGGAACCAAATATAAGAAAGAGTAAAACAGTAACTTTACAGGAAGCCTTCTAACAGTGTTCCAGGGATCACCAATTCAGCATTGGCAAATGTATTGTGCGTCTAGATATTTGTTGTGTTTTTTATTGGGAGAGAGAATCAGATGAGAATTGATATGAGAAATGACGCTGGAACACAATAGTTACAGACTTAATCCTTTTTCTTAGATACGATTTCTATTGACCTTCAAGGAGCTCTCTATCTCAGTCATACTTTAATGAAAGGTTATTGAATACTTGAATAGATTATAAAGGCCCCCTGCCAATAACTGAATGACTTTTTCAACTCACCATGCACAGTGGTAGTGTGGGGACTCAGGCCAGTGATGAGGGGAGCAAGTTCACTATCGTAGGTGAAGGAGTTACTGGCTGTCTGGTTCATGTCTCCAACCATCACTCTGATGCTTTGTGATCCCGCGGCTCCCTGGAAAAGGTGATGCAAAAATAAGTTCATCAGTACATAAGTAAAAGAATCAATAGATTTTTTTAAAAAGCACATTTCGGGGGCGCTCGTGGTTCAGTGGGTAGAGGTTGGTCCAAGCAGACCCGGTTTCGAATCCGGCCCGGGTCGTTCTCCGCATGTCATTACCCTCTCTGCCCCATTTCATCTCTGTCGCTCTGCACTATCAATAAAGCATTGACAATGCCCCCCAAAAATGATAATATGTTTAAGGTTTTGCATATAAAGTGAAAAGGCTTTTGATTTGTTAGCTAACGCAGGTAAATATGTGTATAAACTTACTTCTGGTGTTCTGCATTTCAGCTCGGTGTGAGTGGCGTGAACCACGGTGCATTCCTCGTTGCCGACTGTTACCGTGGCGTTCGGGCCGAAGCCAAAACCTGTCACTGTCAGCATCGTGCCTCCTGAAGAGAAAATATGATGAAGATGAGGGGTTATACTTACTATTAAAATGTGACAGTTTACTTTTAGCTTTGTGTTTTAAGCAGTGCTATGGTAAGACTGATGCCGGACTTTTTTACAGCCTCAGACAAAGATGACTTGGATTTTACGTATTTCAAGACCGATCAAGCCCACCACTTGAGACAAATCATTTTATAAAGACACTCAATCACATGATAAGGCAATACTGTTCAGATTACCAGGTTCAGATTTATCCTTTATTGTCATTCAACTCAAAACAAAATGATTTACGGCACGCAAGCGGTAAAAAGCCTTACGTTTATGTACGGTACCAAATGAAAGCTAACTTTGTTTCACCATCGTCATATTACCATTAATAATGTTGTCCATAATACACTGCTGCTTTTGACCAACGGGGGCGCTAGAACTATCAAAATCTTTAAGTTCCTCAAAGCCACTTTACATATGTCTTACCTGCCACACTTCCAGATTGCGGGGAGAAAGATGAAACGATGAGCTGGATGGTGAATTGATTCTTGCTGCTGCCTTTGTAGACGGCTTCACCCAGAGAGGGGAAGCTGACCAACACGGGATAGGTCCCAGCAGTGGCACTGCCCAACCTGCACACCTGTGTGGTGGCTGAAAAATGCAATTACAAAATCATGCTAAACAGCCCTTTCATTTTAACAACAACAATACACAATTGACTTCTTCAAACTCCTTTCCCTTACCGGTACTCTGTTCAACATGGCAGCGGCCCTGTCCCACGTAGATGGAGGCGTTTTCACTACTGAAGCCGGTCCCAGTGACAGTCAGGAGAGTCCCCAAGCCGATAGAACCTGAAAGAAAAGTCATGTTTAATAATAAATACAACATTCACAACTAACACCATCTTTATAAAGCATTTATGTACAGGAAACCTGACATTTGAATGTGTTTTTCAAAAAAAGCTGACAATTCACAAACATTTAACATGTTTTTGTCAGTTATTTAGTGCTTAAAAACTTCAATATTTTATATCAAGTTTTGATTAGTCTACACCACTAGTTTCAACTGATTTATTTTAGAATAACGGACATCAGTTGTATATATTACGCCTTTAAAATCAATAAATGACCAATGAATGAATGAAGGCTTTATTTCGAAAAATCAATAAATAACCAATAATGCTGAATTAATTTTTTGAGCACACCTTGAGACGGGCTGATCCCAGTCACGATTGGCGTTGTGTCATCAGAATATTCGAACGCACAGTCGCCGGAACACTTTGAGGGAATGCCATTGATGTAAACCTCCACCTGCCAACAGCAACAAGTCAAGTTAAAGACAAAGTCTCCCAACATCAAAATGACACACGGGGGTTGGTGTAATTACTAGCACGAAGAAAAGACACTGTCACAGCTGTCATAATTATAAAACAATAGAGAACAGTGGCTGTCAATCACTTCCAACTCAAAGCACTTAGTTAATAGCGTGCAAACATGCGGACTAAGAGCTGCCTGGAGGCACGAAATATACAAATGCAGCCGTGACATTGGGCAACACCACAGACAAAAATAGGACCTGCTCGACAGGATCATAGTAGCAAACACTCAATCACAGCAGGGGCCAAAGCAGACGTTTGACGGACAGATAATGGTTAAACCCAAGAGCGAATGCGCCAGAGGCTTTTTGAAGCATTCATATACCTGTGGTTTGGTTTCCAAGACACGGAGGAAATCTCCATTCAGGTCTAGCCTCAGCAGTCCGCCCTTTTTAGCTTCACTGGCAGAGACAGCCACGTTGTTGCCAACAACCTTTGAGTCGTTAACCTGGAATTACAATTAATCACAATTACAGTAAAACTTAAGTACAAGCTGCTGTTCTCTTTAGGCCTGTGGGAACATGAAGGCTTGGCACACAAGACTGGTACAAGATCAGGATGACGTGATTCTACAGCTTTTAGTGCTTTTACTGCTGCAGCACTTCCACTGTTCCTACTGCTATTCATTTAGTTCAATGTTTGACTGTACTGCAAATATCATTAAAACAGACCACAGACGTGAAACAGATGTGATAGGTCAAATTAGAGGACTTAACCGAAAAAGCAAGAATACACACATTAATTTTATAAACATGAATTGGTTCAATAAAATATATATGAATATGAATGAAATAAGATAAAATTAGAGAGCTGATAATAACTGAACTTTTCCAGATTAATAAATCATCAAAACATTTTGAAATGATATCAAGCTCTTAAAGGCATCAGAGAAATATCGGCCATGTCTTGTTTTAGAGAAACGAGATGTGAAAACCGTGAACCTGTTTTTATTATTATGAGTATCTTGTTGTTGAGTAAAGAAATGTCTTGAAGTTAAAAAATAAAGAATATAAGAATATTATATAATATTAAAACTATAAAAAAACGCATAATAAATAGTTTCTGACCTGTATGGTGGGCTGATCTCCCGGCTTACTGAGCCACTCCACCTTCCACCTGGGGCGAATGCAGTCGCCCCTCTGTTGGACGCGCACCGTCCCCATGCCGTCGATTCCCTCCAGAGCAAACTTCATATCCTCTGCACTGATGTCCACAGACAGACCTGAGAGCAAACACTGGCTGTATCAGACAATTAATAATAATAATAATAATAATAATAATAATAATAATAATAATAATAATAATAATAATAATAATAATAATAATAATAATAATAATAATAATAATAATAATAATGATGAATTATATATAATAATATAAGATAAAAACAGATGCACAGGTGCATCAAAATGTTTCTGAATATCATGGAAAAGTTCATTTTATTAAAACCTGGGCCTCCAACAGTACCCACAGGCCTCCATGCCACTCCGCATTGATGCAGTTAATTTATGTATTATAAATCATTTTAATCTTGTCTGTTTTATGTCTAATTCTAATATTTGAGTTACAGGATTTTAGATTTCCATGAGCTGTAAGCCGCAATCATCAAAATCATAACAAAACATGCCTTTAAAAAAAAAGAGTGTAGTGTTTCACTTTTTGAAATCAAGTACAGTAAAAAATTAACTTTTCCATGATATTTTAATTTTGTTTTGAGAGCACCTATATTCATTAACACTCTTCCATTGGGAGTAAAAGTATAAGACATGCAATGTTTTTACAAGTGCAAAATTGGATTATTTTAAATAGTAACACACATGAGCGATATCTCTCCTTAAATGACTTCTGTGTTGATAAACTAAGTGTTTAATTCCTCAGGGTTGACACTGTATCTAGGTGTTATTTTGGGAGAAAAAGCCACACCTGACATTAAAGCACTAAATTTGCGCCATCATTCCCTGTCCTCCTCTTAAGAAGACTGGATGATTGATCACATTTCAAGCTGTCAAGTCCTGAGTCATTGCTGAGCCCATTTCTTTACCGCCATTGTTACTTGCATTGTGTTTTTTCAGGGCATTAGCTGATTGGAACGGTGATTGCGTGAGATTTAAGGAACCTTGAAAACTGCCCAAAGATCCACTGCATACCATATACACTCAACAAAAATATAAACGCAACACTTTTGTTTTTGCTCCCATTTTTCATGAGATGGACTTAAAGATCTAAAATTCATTCCATATACACAATTGTACCATTTCTCTCAAACATTGTTCACAAATCTGTCTAAATGTGTGATAGTGAGCACTTCTGCTTTGCTGAGATAATCCATCCCACCTCACAGGTGTGCCACATCAAGATGCTGATCTGACATCATGATTAGTGCACAGGTGTGTCTTAGACTGTCCACAATAAAAGGCCACTCTGAAATGTGCATTTTTTTGCTTTATTGGGAGTCTGGGGACTCAGAACCAGTCAGTATCTGGTGTGACCACCATTTGCCTCATGCAGTGCAACAAATCTTCTTCGCATAGAGTTTATCAGATTGTCAATTGTGGCCTGTGGAATGTTGGTCCACTCCTCTTCAATGGCTGTGCGAAGTTGCTGGAGACGGCTTATGGTGGAGAAATGAACATTCAATGCACGAGCAACAGATCTGGTTGACATTCCTGCTGTCAGCATGCCAATTGCACGCTCCCTCAATGCTTGTGGCATCTGTGGCATTTTGCTGTGAGACAAAACTGCACATTTCAGGGTGGCCTTTTATTGTGGACAGTCTAAGGCACACCTGTGCACTAATCATGATGTCAGATCAGCATCTTGATGTGGCACACCTGTGAGGTGGGATGGATTATCTCAGCAAAGCAGAAGTGCTCACTATCACACATTTAGACAGATTTGTGAACAATGTTTGAGAGAAATGGTACAATTGTGTATCTGGAATGAATTTTAGATCTTTAAGTCCATCTCATGAAAAATGGGAGCAAAAACAAAAGTGTTGCGTTTATATTTTTGTTGAGTGTACTTGATGCTGTCGTGTCTATATTGAAAAGTCTCATCAGTACAATAGCAACGCTGTCACACGGGTAATTTAACAGTCAGTGTTCCATCTCGGGCGCACAACGGGGAAGTTTAACCTTTTCGGGTGATCCTATCTTCAGCCAGTGACAGTGTTACAATGCAAATACTGCAACATGCTACCTTCAGCTCCATCAACACTTGAGCCAACTCATTATCTTCTGTAGAGATAACCTACCTTTGTATTTGTAATGAAACTTCAAGTTTTTGAGTTTGGCATACTTAGACTTCCAAAGAGTAAAAGTTGAGTCAACTTATTATTCTTTGTTCAGAAAGTGTTTCTGTTTAATGTTTGAATCAAGATTTTGATCGACTTGGGTTTTGTTTGTTATCGGAATGACAGAGAATCAGTTGGCATGAATGTTATTGTTGGATGTATGTAAAGTTTTTATACATATGAATTATAAGTTATCCCAACAAAAGATAATTAGTTCAAATTTAGACAGTTTTCCTTCAAACTTAATAGTTGTAGTCGGCCTGAAAATCCTGAGCCATCATGAGCAAGTAACATTGAGAGTTGTAACAATGCAAATACTTCAACATGCCCAGTGTGTGAACTACCTTCAGCCCGGCCTCCGTAAATCTCCACATCGAAGGTCCCGGTCGGAGGAGGCGTGGCTCTGTGGAGGCGAGTGATGGTGACGTTGGTCGCTGCTCCAATCGTGAACTCAGACATGTCTTCACTGCTGCTGGACATCTATGAGATACAAGCGGAGATAAATACATTATGGTCCCATATTCTTCTCACAATCCTAAATAGGATGTGTAGCTTTCAACTGTGGCTGTGGTAGAGCGGGTCGGGCAGTGATCGAAGGGTTGGCGGTTCCATTCTCACTCTGTCACTTGTGTCATGGTTGTTGTGTCCTTGGGCAAGACACTTCACCCTCCTTGCCTCGTGTGAATGTGTGTGACTGCTTTATGTTTGTGGTGGTCGGGGGGCCTGTAGGCGCGAATTGGCAGCCACGATTCCGCCACCGGTATGACTGTGTAAATGAATGGAACCTGGAACCCTGTAAAGCGAGTGCCTAGAAAAGTGCTATATAAATCCAATCGATTATTCATCATATTTTATGGCTGGACTTTTTCTATAACTATATCTTTGATGAAAATGTCTGTCTTTGTTTAAGGAGTACCACTCCTTAAACAAAGACAGACATTTTCATCAAATATATATAGTGAACTGGTGGTATAAATGTTTGTACATAAAATAATATATGAACAAATTAACTTTAACAGCTGTAAATACTGTTGTAGATTTCAATGTTCTGATAAGTAATTGTTGTTAGAAATAACTCATAAAGGAACTGAGCTAGGAGAAAAGCTGTAGGAGGTCATGCATGTGGTGTGTATCTATTTGATTGGGGAAGTGTGTGTTGCAACATGTGTAGGTCCATGTAGGGCTATGTATCTACTGTATTTATGAATCATGTCCCGGAATAAATGTTATGAAATGATGGTGAAATCTAGTGTCTTGCCTTACTCAGCTCAGAATAGGTTTAGATGTGTGGGCGCTCTCTTATGAGTTATTTCTAACAACAAATCCCTGTTCGGAAACACCTTGAAATTTACCACAATACTGTACAGTAAAATATAATAGCCTACAGTATGTGGCTGGACTAGCCTGCTAAATTCTATGAAAATAAACATAAATCCAACAGCTTAGTAAAGAAAACAACCAATATTTGTCTTAAATTAATTACATTTTTCTAAATGTAGTGGCATCTACTGAATAAAAAAAATATTTAAAAAACAGAGGCAATTTTTTTTTTTAGAATCACTACATAATATTTCAGGACAAGGTAGCGACGGATCAACTGTCATATTGAATTGAAACACATGTCACAACAGACACCACACACTACAGTGAGACTTCATTTCCGTGCCAGTAAAGCAGCTGGTCAATACTAGGATACCACTGTAATTTGTTTAGGCAAATGATGAGTGTAGGGCATGTCAGGGCATGAAACACATACGGGGATTATTGTGGCGCCTCATCAAATGGCCCTGAGCTAAAGGATACTTTCCTGTTCACACTACTGAAACTGAAACTGCCTACTACATGTGATGTATTTTCTTTGTTTTTATCAACTCTAAAATTCAATTTCTAATGTCTAGTGATTATGTAATGTATGCCCCTGTAAATGACTTTTAATTGCCTTGTGTCTGAATTGTGCTGTACAAATAAACTTCCCCTGAAACTGCAAAGTGCACCTTGAATGGTCAAAAAAAGGGCAGTTATTGTTACATACATTTCAGTTGATCACTTACTTGCATGAAGCCAACTTTTATCAGTGGGAAGCCGAAGCCACACTCCATTGGTGTAGCGACGATGGTGTAGCTGATCTTTGAAGCGGTGGATGTGTCGGTGTCGACAGCGATCGTCTCGAAGGAAATACCGGCGCTCTCAAAAGGTGGAGGCCTCCTCTTGAGGGAAACTTCTGTAAAACAAAAATAAATAAATAAATAAATAAAAGTGGAAAATTTAACCAAAGAAAAACAATAATTCAATACGTTTTTGGTTTAAGTGGACAACATATGCCCCAGTCCTACTGTTACACATCGATATCAAATTCAATAAATAGAACGTTTTTTTACACGCTCCACAATGATGAAGTTACTCCACCAAACTCAAAGCTACTTATCCGTCTTTTTTACCGTTTTCATTTCTGGTGGTGGGCAACTTTCCGATGTGAACGGCATCCACGTAGAAATCTTCCCCGGCTGCGTCTTTGTAGAGGAAAAACTCCAGAAGATTGTAGTTGCTTCCGACGTAATCTGTCTGCAGGAGCGTCTCCAGGTCCAGGCATTTGTAACTCCATCTGTTGAGACATGGTCAGAGTTATAAGATGCAGTTTTGCTGACAACACATATCAAATGACCAATAACAAATAACTTAATGTCTTTTTTTTCGTTACTGACTTGAGGCTGTTGGCGAAGACAGTGCTGATCTTTGCCGTCTCTGTCCTGGTTTGGCCCTCGGGGTTTTTGAAAGTGAACTTCATCCCGACTTCATTCTTCAACATTCCCTTGTATGCAAAGCAAAGCTGCAAGAGAGGAATTTTTTTGA
Source organism: Hyperoplus lanceolatus (assembly GCA_026929865.2). Lineage (NCBI taxonomy): Eukaryota > Metazoa > Chordata > Actinopteri > Uranoscopiformes > Ammodytidae > Hyperoplus > Hyperoplus lanceolatus. Next base: position 7,455,866 of record CM049413.1, on the reverse strand, counting down.
TTTTATTTCTTGATTGCGTCCATTGTGTCCATATACAGTGTAAATTATATTATGAACAAAAAACTTCTAAAATAAAAAACAGTAGGCCTAAAGAATGCAGGTGTGTGTTTTACCCTAGGATACTTGTCCAATGAAATTGCTCCGTAGTCGCCACCGGACTCTTTGACGTAACTCTCCTTGAAAAGCACCATAGCATTCTTCAGCGACCACAAGCCACAGAAACCCATGTTTTTCACTGGAGTCCCTTCGTCTGCGGTATTGTACTGGTGGATGCAAGAAATCAGAAAACTGTGAGATTCCAAAGATTGAGGCAATGCTTTTAATTTTGGTAGTATTTCAAGGTATGAATTTTTATTATTTTTATTATTTAAAGGTGCTTGTTTCATTGCTCTAAATGAGCTTTTCAGCGGTTATAGCCAAAATTGGTGCAAAAATAATGATTTCACTGACCTGAGAATTGTCACCTTCGAAGTCTTTGAAGAACGCCACATCGCTTCCTTCTGAGGTCAGGATCTCACCGGGACATTCTGCTTTCATCATGTCCTCAAGAGCCGACTGCACCTGTTCACAAAATCACACACAAGCGGATTATTGTTTTTTATTTTTTTGAACAGGACAGGCTGCAATAAATTCAGCCAAAAAATCAGAATCATATTCGACAACACAGTTTAAGAAATGTAATATTATTAAAGGTGCTCCAAGGAACCTTTAAATACAATCTGATAGTTAACACAAAGACAGGCAGATAAATGATTGGCCTACAAACCTCAGACACAGATGCATTGTAGGCGATGGGCTTGGTAGGGACCCCACCCCAGAGCAGAGTGAAGGACGCCATGTTGCTTTCCCCCTTTGTAACCTCGGTAACGGTGATGTTGGTGACGGAGCTGAAATCCTCATAGTGAAGAGGTTTGAAATCCCCTGCAGCAAAAACAATATAATATACATGATTAAGTTATTTACAATCAGTACAATCAGGTACACACATATATATATAGATAGATAGATAGATAGATAGATAGATAGATAGATAGATAGATAGATAGATAGATAGATAGATAGATAGATAGATAGATAGATAGATAGATAGATAGATAGATAGATAGATAGATAGATAGATAGATAGATAGATAGATAGATAGATAGATAGATAGATAGATTCCCCCGACTAGCTGCCCCTCTGTGTCTCTGCGTACCTCTGTCAGAATTGAATGTGACTATGTAGTGAGAGACGTTGCTGTCTTCCTGTTTGGTGACCGTGACTGTGTCAGGTTTGATGGACCAGAGGTTGTTCAAAGCTGCTTCCACGATATCAGCTGCTGCGCTCACTGCAATTGGTCCTACAAGAAGGAAAAATATAAAGTTTGTTGTGAACAGACATAATAAATGGCAAATATTTACTATAGTTAAATAAGATTAAAACAACAGGTTGGGGGGTGTTCTGTTTGTGGCTACCAATAGTTATATGTATGCAATCACAGTCAGCAATTTTGGAGATTGCTTGTTGTCAAAATCACTTTTTTTGTCAAAATCAGTGAATATCTCCACACCATTGCTACCTGTCCGTACGGTGTGTGTGCTGAAAAAAAAAATTCCAGTGGATCGTGAAGGAGATATTCACTGATTTTGACAAAAAGTGATATTTGACAACAAGCATTCACCAGAATTGCTGACTCCACCGTTAACTCAACTGTTGTGCAAGATTCAAAAAGCACCAAAAGTTTTGTTTTGCAAATGAATATACTGTAAAACACATTACCAGTCTGTGCGTCTCCATAGCCCAGACTGAAGAAGGTCGTATCACAAAGGAAGTCGGCACAGCTGCTTTTGACCGTAACCTTCTGGACCTCTTTGACTACGGCGACGTCGCTGGGCCAAGATTCGAAAGTTATCACCTGGGCAACAGTGTTAATGAGCAAAGGTGAAGTTCAGAAGCACTGAATCAACAGGTAGAATAGTAATAACCATCTTCCGTCTACCTGCTAAATTGAATTCTATCTCATTTAGCGATTTAACTACATTCTTCATGAAAGCAGGTGTGAGGTAAATAGAGTTAACAATAGCGGCATGCCGAATAATGTGGTTGTATTCAATAGTGTCTTTGACGCCAAACAACAAAGCTGTGAAGCTAGAAAAAGCCAGCAAAAAGGATAGCAAAAAGCCCTCAATTATAAAAGACAGAAACCAGTTGATGCTAAAATGGTATTAGCTGCTTTCAATGTTTAAAGTGGATTTCCGAGGTACAATTTTATTTGAGTCTATTAGGCTTCTTTAGCTAACAATCTCTGTCGCTTCAATGTTTTTTACGGACCTTTTATCTTACTCAGCGAAAACTTGAGCATATTTCCCAAAATGTCAGACCTCTCCTTTAAAGGCCTACTTCACCGGTTGGAATATGAAGGTGTATTGAACTTGGAGATCCTATGAAGTGCAAATGTGCAAAAAAAAATTAAATCGGATCATCCTAGCCTGAGAAAAGGCAGAAAGAGTGTTTTATGGTCTCACTGACCATAAAACACTCTTCAGTGAGACCATAAAACACTCTTTCTGCCTTTTCTCAGGCTAGGATGATCCGATTTAAAAAAAAATTGCACATTTATACTTCATAGGATCTCCGAGTTCAATAGACCTTCATATTCCAACCGGTGAAGTAGGCCTTTAAGGGGAGGTGATTACATTCTCTGTTGTTTTTAAAGGAACAAAGCTACATGTTAGCATCAGGTTAGCATCAGCAACTACAAACCTGTTCCTCTTTGAACACATCATATTTAGCGATGATATTTTGAATCTCGTTGATGGCCTCGTTCACTTGGTCTTCTGTGAAGTTGCTCTCGCCCTGGAACAAGCCGAGGCTGAAAGTGCCCGGGCCGGCATAGTCTTGATGCAGGATTTCCAAGTAGTAGCTGAAGAGAAAAAAAGTTTAAAAAAACGAATTTTCAAGAGCTTTTAGACCTATGAATGTATAGGCTATGATCTACTATGAATGAATGACTTGTAGTTTGTTTATGAAGAGTTACTTACGGTTTTCCTCCCTCCAGAGACAATTCTTCAGTCTTTTGAGAAGCGAAAGATGTGAAAGAGCTTGTGTATCTTGGCACGTACGCAACTTTAGCCTGAATAAAGAGTTTGAAAACAAACATATTATAAGTGGAAAAGATATAGGACATTTAATTGAGGAATTGTTTATCAGGAAATAATCAAAATCTCGATTTTTCAAATTGAAACATGATTTCTTAAGATTTTTTTCGACTCATAGCAGTAGTTGTTATTCACTTTGAATTAAAGCTATCCGTTCGTACCCTGTCTTCCGGACGGCTGGAGTTGCTGAGGTACATATCGCACCGGTCATCACACTGGATGTAAAGTGTGTAGTTTGAACTGGATGGAGGGACGAAGAAGCCTGTTAATCGTGAAGCGAACCTATGAACTTCGTCATAAAATTTGAATGGCGTGTGGCCGATCCAGTGGGTCAAGTATCCCGTTGTGTTTTGGTTATAGTCGCGGATCTCATCAAGGGAACTGGGTCTAGTGTCGTTCCACATCTCCATCTTCAAGCCTCTTCCACCTGGAGTAAAAAATGGAAGTTTAGATTACGGTGTATAAAAATTAGATTGGATATTATAAGTCAATTGATCGATGAGTAAGCCAGCAGAGAATTAAGCCGCAAATATTGGATCAGCTCAAAAGTGAGAATTTGTTGTATAATAAGGCACTTCCAGAAGTTCCATTCGAGTTCTCGCAAAATTTATAAAACATAACATGTCACCATTTTATTGACACACCCGGCTATCAGATGTAGGGCCAATCAGAGCAGACTTGGATTTTTGGAAGGCGGGGCTTAAAGAGACAGGCTCTTAGGCCCTGTTCTCACGGTGAAAACGTGACAGTTTTCCCGTTTTTGTTTTTTTTTAAAAACCCCGTTCAGACACAATTTATCTGACATCTTCACCCGTGCACATGTTTTCAGAGGAAACGGGACAAAATCGATGTAGTAAGCATACCAGGCCAGCAGTTGGCGGTACAAGGTAGTAGTAGATAGCTTTTCCGGTACAATTTGATGCATAAAACCTTACTGAAACCGAAAATTAATGCCACTAACGTTCATAAAGCGGTTGGTGTAAGCTTGGGGTTACAAGTATTGTAAATGACAAGCTTTCTGTCCTCTTATTTCACCGCATTGAACATGCGAAAACAGAAGACATGCTGATAGTGAAGGGGCTTTGTGAGCGGCTATCTTTCCTGTTAGGCGTACTTCAAAATAAAAGTCAACTCACGTTTGTCAGGTGAAATGCTGTTAATGTTTAGCCAGTGAAATGCTTTTACTGTGAAGCCGTAGCCTTAATGCTCCTTTTGTTGAACAGTAACTTAACCGCTGCGCGCTGAACTATGGATAGTGTTTTTTAATGTAGAGAGAGCCGTGTACACAAGTTTATTTTGCTAGAAAAAGTGGCAGAGCACAAATCTTTCCCCAGACAAAGTGGCGGGTGCATGGTATCAATAACTTACTAATAGACTACAGACTAAATTGGCCAGTGTTATAGACCTATTTAAGCCCTGCACGTTATGTTGTCTTCTAACTTTATAACTCGCGTGTGGGTATTGACAGCAAATGTTATAGACTATGCATACGTGAAGTGGAGCCGTGACGTCAGCGTTACCAGGGGAAAAACCGTTGTGTTTTCCAAAAAAATCCTCCCTGGGACGTGATCTCAAAAACTTGCGGTTTCATGCCTGCGTTTGCTGTTTTCATGTACATGATATAGTGCAACCGCGGGAATTTTTCCGCGTTTGCACCGTTTCGTGTTGCCATGAGAACAGGGCCTTAAACAGAGGGTTTCAGACAGAGGCTGAGAAGAGAAGATTCAACAACAGCACTGTGAGAAATAAAACTTTTTTTTGGACAGTACTCCATGAAAACAGAAACCCAAATTTGAATTGTTAACCTGAAGATGAGAATAATATGTGACTGTTTGGTTCACACACTCAGGAGAGCTTTTTCTGAAACGTGCGCTCTTCTTACTGTTGAAATGATACAAAAAGCAGGAAATGTACTGTATGCTCTTGGTCTTATTGTTTTGTTTCTAAAAACCAAGACAACTGGCGTCAATGCAATATGAGCGGTCCTTTGTATGATGTACGATCACAAATATGCGCTCTTGTCAGATGACACATTATCTTTTCACAGCAGACAGCACATCAAAGTCCATCGAAATAATCACCAAATCACAATCTTGGAGACGGCTGTGTTGACAAGTAGAACAGAAGCCTTAAATTCTTCTGCTCTTCAAGATGTCAACGGATGTCAATGTCTTTAGTTTGGATCATGACACGGCAAAACCGCAGGAAGCATCATTGACAGGCGTTGGTCATATCACGTCAAAAGAACAAAAGCGCAGAGGAAGAAAAGGTGTTGGTGTTCTCACCTGGGTAGACTGATGTGTTCTTGTTGTCCATCTCATTCTTGGCAGTCATGCACATTATTTTGTCAGCTTCCACACTCTGGACTTCACAAGGCTGGCCTGAGGAGAAATCAAGTTTCTGTGACTGAAGTCGCGTCCCAATAACCTCACAATAGTCACTTTTCAATTTACACAAAAACATAAAGCTTATCTTAAAGATATAGTGCGTAACTTTTTTTGCCTCCATGAGGAATTCTGAGTAATTACAGCAATACTGTCTGTGCATCTACATGAGGTACTATAAATCTAACGTAGATCCTCATAACATATATTGTTCACTAGGTTTTACTTAGCTATACAATGCTTCTTTTTTATTAATTTCCTTTGCTGTCGTAGAATTTCTTAATTTGTCCTACTGTATTGAGGTTGAGAGATTAAGAATTAAATATATAGGAAGCAGCTCTGTCATATGATAATGGTGGGTAAATGTATTTTCTGTGATTTCTCTGGTCGCTTACATTTACACTACTCTATCAGTCATTTCAATGTGGAATTGAAGGTCAGATAAAAACTCTTAAATTATATAAATCGATGTATTAAATCTTAGGCCTGTGTGTAGGGGAGAACGGGGTAATTTGTCACATGGGTTGGATGTCACATTCGTTATATCTCGCCACCAGAGCGCGCTAGCTCTGAAATGTTGATATAAAAAAGGTCCAGAATTGGGATCAGAGGTCACATACATAGACTTCCTTGGAGGAAGACAGCTGCATTTCAGGTGTGAGGATGTTTTGTGTTTTTCATGTCAAATTCCAAATATTTTGCTTCTCAGTATTTTTCTTCTAGGCTTTTACACAATGGGTTTATAACAAAACACTTGTTACCCTCAGAAAGTGTTAAGGGTAAGCTATAGTTTAGATTGTTGTTAGCAAGCTAATTAGTTGTCAGATGGTTGTTGGCCTTGATGCTAGCAAGAAATTCAGGTTGGGGTTGGTCGTCAAATTTTTTGGGGGGTTGGTTGTCACATGTTATCTCAAGGCTGCAGCCAGAAAAGGAACCCAATAACGAAAGAAATTGTCAAGCTGTATCCTCACTGACACCCCAGAGAAGGAAAGAATAGAGCAGGAAAAGGCAGCTAGCAAGCAAAAGAAAAAGGGCAACAAAATCAAAACAACCCAGTGCATCCCAAACTAGACCAGCTGCCAAGGCTACAGTAAGTTATGTAGGCCTATTTGTCAACTTGACTATGCAATTAAACTTTCAAATTTGGTTCTGCCTCATTGCCTTCTTTTTAAGATTTTTCCCATTAAGATAACATTGTGACAAACAACCCCATAGTGTGTGACAACCGACCCCTTGATGGGGTTGGTTGTCACAATGTGTCAGAGTGTCTTTGATGGTAAATTACTTCTTCATTACAATAAATTGGAAAAAAAGAGAGACACACATTTCAAGCCAACACCTTAAGCTTCAATTTAATGTAGGAATGGCTATTGACAGATGTTTTGGTGATGAGCAATTCTCACTAGAGTAAAAAGTGTGCCTACTTACCCCGTTCTCCCCTACTGTCATTTCATAGCATACTGTATTTTCTGCAATCTGTATCATACTGTTGTGAGCGTCATCTTTGCATTGTGAAACTGTACTGTGAAACGTGTACTGTAACTTACAACATGATAGATGGCTCAAGCAGTGTTACCAAAGATAAGAGCTTGTGTGTCACGGTCTGCTGAGTGTCTAAGGTTTTGGAGGATTCTTTTGTCTGCTGTGTGACAACTCTGCGGTTGCCTTTTGTTTGTTGTGTCCTAAAGTATGAGCACATTCTGTAAAAGGGATTATCACCTTCGCATGCTAGTTTTGCACAGAGAGTTTCTGTTCTGTGTGAAGACGTGCCGCATTGATCGCCGAATGCTCAAGCCTTTGTAAAGTGTGAAAAACAATACCAGGAAAAGTTTTCATGGTGCTGGATACTGGCTAGAGCTGTGATTAAAGGTGATGTCAGTGATGTTGACAGCTAATGGTGGGCCCCCTTGTTTACATACCCTTTGTTTACATACCAGTGTACAGAGCCTAGGCTGTGTATTAACACCAGATTACACACAGTTCACACAGGTAGGGATTGTGCGGTGATATTCAGTGACAAGCTTTCTCCAGAATCGCCGACTCCAGTCCAATAAATAATGAGTATTTACCTCCAACGAGAACTCGCGCCGGGCGGTCGGTTTGGTCGAAGAAACGTCCGTGGACGGTCAACAGGGTTCCACCCAGGACGCTGCCCTTAGAAGGCGAGACTCCTGTCACCTCTAAAAACAAGAGATCAAGCAAAACATTTCACTGTAATAAGAATATCAATACTACAGAAGAGCTACTTCTGAAAAATGCCACAGTTATTGTGAACAAATGTCTTTCTATCTAACGTACCTGCATAGGTCTGAAACATGGAGAGTTTGCCCAAAGCTGACACCTTGTACAGTTTCTTCTCTGCTAAACTCCTGGAGATTTGAAAGGTTATTATAGTTTTTTATACATTAAGAGATGTTACAGATCTTTTTGAGGCCAAGAAGGTGTTTGTATGCAAATCTTAAACTGTAGTTAAAATGAAATTAGAATTAAATCAAATACATTCCAGGTCAAATGGGATAATACTGTTTCTGATCCTTTTCATGTGGCGAATGGGGTCCGTCAAGGAGGAATCTTATCTCCTATTCTTTTTAATGTATATATGGATGACCTTTCAAGATAGCTAAATGAATGTAAAACAGGATGTATTGTGGGAGATCAAGTTGTGAATCATCTCATGTATGCTGATGACCTGGTTTTACTTTGTCCATATTCTGCTGGGTTACAAGAGCTGTTGAGGATATGTACACAATATGGAAGAGATTTTGACATCAACTATAATGCCAAAAAGAGTAAGGTCGTTGTTGTGAGATCTAGAGAGGACAAAAAATCCTCTTTTCCTTTTTTTCCTCCTCTCAAATGGACTATTAGAAATATCCAGGGAATTAAAATATCTAGGACATGTCTTCTCAGATGATCTCATGGATGATAGTGACATTCGTCGTCAATGGTGGAAAATATATGCACAGGCCAACATGATGTTGAGGAAATTTTCCATGTGTTCCACAGATGTTAAGTGTGCTCTGTTTAGGGCTTATGTCACACCGCTGTATACAGCTCATCTGTGGTCCTCTTACAGAGTGAGAAGTATGCAGAGGCTTAGAGTGGCATATAATGATGCCATGAGGTTGTTGCTCCGTGTTCCTAGGTGGCACAGTGCTAGCCAGTTATTTGTGTCCTCTAATGTACCTACATGTCAGGCACTGTTGCGAAAGTTGATGTTCAGTTTCATGTGTCGCTTGGATTTGTCAGAGAATGGCATCATTATGGGCTTAACCAACCCTATGATGGGCTATCGGTTCACATCCAGGCTTCGAAAGCATTGGCATGATAGCTTGCACCTATTTTAGTACAGTATTTTATTGAGTAATGTATTTTAATGTGTTCTATGTGTGTGTGTATGTTGGATGTGAGTGGACCATCTGAGTCCTTAATAAAGATTATTATAAGATTATTAAAATGTTCAACAATGTGCTTACCTTCCCCAGTCATTATCAATAATGTAACTCAAGTTCTGATGCCCTGTTGGAATCAAAACATACATATTAAATGACCGTGTGTACAGTTTAAAAAACATATATAAAGAGAAGTTGCAACTGAACAACACCATCTTACCAACATAAGTCGAAGTCGGTTTGCAGCTCATGTATCCCCACTGAGATCTTTCATTGTCCAGTCGTAGCTCATATCTTTAGAAAAATGAAAATACAAACTTTGAATATGTACAAACTGTACAACTGTACAAACTACCAACAGTTTGTATTAGTATTATATATCAGTCTTATTTCACACAACTTAATCGCTTATGAGAATCCTCTTCAGCTGAAGGTGCTTTGAGACATTTTGAAACTTTAATTGATATTATTATTAGTAGTTTAAGTGGTAGCAGTATATTAGCATAGTGCAGTTATATGTGTTTTTAATTGAATTTTGACTTCGAAAATGCAATCTATATCCAGGCAAACTACTCACAGTTCATCTGATTCAGGTTTCAGCATCTCACATGTCATCCCTCCCAAGTAGGATCTGTAATCAACAAGATTATTTTCATTGACTGATTACAAGAGTGTGAATCTAAAAGTCTACTTTTTGAAACGGGTGGTTGACAAGCAAGCAAATAAATATCTTCTGAAACTATATCATTCTTAGATTTGACCCTAAACAAGTAAATACATTTCAGTGAAAATTTAACTCATATGTCAGACTAGTTTCTATATATGGGATATTTGACAAAATATCGTTATGAAGCAGCCACAGCCAGAAATGTCCTTCATTTACAAAAATAAATTAGTCGAGATAGAGAAAACATTAAAGTAATATGAATATTGGAATATATATATATATATATATATATATATATATATATATATATATATATATATATATATATATATATATATATATATATATATATATATATATATATATATATATATATATGTGTTATGTATATCTATGTTTATTTAAATCTTATTGTCATACCTCACAAATCTGGCGTCATTTCCGTTGGAGCTCTTGTCGGTGTTGCTTCCATACACGTCGGTCCAGATCAGGCCTCGCATTCTCACCAAGGTGCCTGCAGGGATTTTCAAGTTAAATATATATATTTAAAACTGGATTTAGTTTGTGTACTTAGCTCAGTTAAATTACTTTATTAGTCAATTACATTTAAATTTGTCTTTTCGCAAATCCCCTCTCCAGTTTCCACACTTCAGTGTACAGCCGCCCACCACAAGCAAATCAGAGTTAAGAAATGGTTGGGACCTATACATGTAATACCAGCCACCAACCACTAGTTTAACAAATAACACCCTCCTGTCCTGTCCTGTGCTGAGTATGAAGCTAAACTGGACTCTGGAGTGAAGTCAGTGCATTCTATATAAGTAAAATAATTGGTTACCTGGGAGACCACTTTGAGGAGTAAGGGAGATGATGGTCGGCGTGCGCCACCAGACAGCCTGAGGAGAGTCACAGTAAAAACATAATAAGTAACAGACAGCACAGCAGGAACCGTGGGTTTTTCTTTATATGTCCATGGGTTTAACACATATTATGCTTTATAATTAGCGTTATTTATTTATTTTCTCCATTGCATTATATTCTTATGATGGTTCTGGAGAGTGTACACACTTGGACGTAGAAGTATGTATGGGAAAACGTGTGTATGCATATGTGTGTATGAATGCATAATATGTGTGCATAATAGTGTATGTGTATTTGTGGTTGTATTTATAATGAAAATGTTCATGAAGATGCATCAAACTAAATAAATTGTAAATACACGTGTCTGTATATTGCTGCAAACTTACAAAGAAGCTACAGGAGTAGTGTTTGTCGTGGCCGTTGCATATGTTGCTGTCGGGGATGGGTTTACCATCCACACTGACATGGACCACATACTGACCATTCGGCATAGCTCTGTCATGGACAAAGGGTTAGGGTTAGGGTTAGGGTTAAAACATTGTATTAGTTCTTTCAGACAGTTACATTAATGTACTGTTAAAGTGTTATTATTATTTATTTTAAACTTTTTATTTATCAGTTTATAAAGATAAAAAAACACACATATGTGTTGACATAAACAAATATGAACATAAAGAAAAAAAAATAGAAAAGAATAAAAATAAGATTAATTTTTTTAAGTACTGTTAAGTTGCTACCTGGTGTAACACATGATCTGGTCGCCGTGTGTTGAGTCTCTCTCCACGTCACAGGGGACGGAATGGCTATCGGACACCAGTGTCACATGGTTACCAAATGAGTCGTCTTTTGGATTCAGCTGGAACTGGTTTTCCTGGGCAAAACCTATTAAAAATGGTTTTATTTTTTTAATATTTAGCATTTCAATTTTAAAAATCTGGACAAGGTAGTCGACAAACAGACAGGATGAGTTCTACAGAAGGATTCCTGAAAACGTAATGTAACGGAAATTTCCTCACGTTTTTCAACATATTTCCTTCAGTTGCGTCTCCTTAGCAATAGAGTATCAAACTAAAACATTTTTTCCCAATACTTCATTGGTTTATGACGCATACTGTGATTAAAGTGTCTTAGCTGACTTAGAAACAATATTCAAAGTTCTATAACAAGATTGAATCGTCATTATTTTGGCAAAAAAAACTACTTGTAAGTTAACCTGTCTGAGGAATTCAATGTCTTACCGCTTCCCGAAATGGTAAGTCGCGTGGCTCCATTATAGCTTCCCCGATGTGGAGAGACGGAGTTGATGCGTTGAGCCCCTGTAACACATATGATACAATAATAAACAGAAGAGCCTATAGGCCCTGAGCAGGGCAGTGGGTTAGAGGTGACGCATGAGGTCACCGAGTCACTCTATGACAGGTGTGTGCTGCCCAAAAGTGATTGCCTGCCAAAAAGTGATTTCAGTCAAATAAAAAGGTATTTCAAAAGGTATTTCAGCAGGTTAGATGGACTTGGTGGGCTGTAATCTGTCCCATATAACAGTTGTGAATGTACTCAAGTCCTTGATGAGCCAGAAATAACCTTTTAGTATAGAGAAAGGTAGGTTATAAAGGCCAATTTGACTTGAATGAAAAAATCAATATGCTGGTAAAATAATGTTCATAAGGATGATCTCAAAGGAGATAGGCCTGATTTCTTAATTGTATAGAGAAGTGATCGATAAATCATGTCAATTACAGCAATTTCAAACATGAACTAAAGGCTAGATCAAATCATGTAGGCTAGTCTGTGACATTCTTTAAGATGTTTGAATTGGTACATTATTAGTTAACAAATGTAGATATTTTTTACAAAACTTTTTTTTAATCTTGCTTTACAAAATCCAGTGAGTTAGGCTACAGGTGCTGAAGCAAAAAGTGTTACTCAACTTTACCCTGTCTCCCCTAATATCATGACTGATCCATTACTGCAAACGTGATTTTGCGGTTACAAAAAAAAAGTTAAAGTTTTAAATAGACATATAGGCCTAACTTAGCTATTACAACGGACATAACGTTATGCATATTAGCACATTATGACTACTACTACACATAGCCTATAACTGGACTGAAATCACTTTTCGCCAATACACCTGTGTCGCCGAGGCTACTCACCGCAGGTCCACAGCGCGGGGAGGAGGAAGAGGAGAACCGCCGGCTCCATCCTGAAGGTTTACCCGCGTGTCACTGCCTCAGCTGCGGTCTGCTGTCGTATGGGCTACGGTCCCGGTGTCTGGAAACGCTGGAACAATTAACAGCAAAGCGATATGTTAGAACAAGGTTTGTGAAATTAAATAAGTTTGTGAAGTACAAATAAGGGGGGAGAAGGTAGGCTACTTGTTGTGATTGTTTTGATAATTCAATTGAGTTAGGCTATAGGCCTAGAGATGTAAATTAGCCACCGGTTATAATCTTGCATATTTGCATAAATAATCATCAAAAGGCCTATGCACTGTCCCTATTTTAAATAAATAAATCTCTGATAAGTGCTTTGAAAGAAAATCATTACAATCTATGAGTTGAAGATAATTAACAACGAAAAAACACCATTTAGGAAAACGAAAATCCCTATATATTTATCATAGAATTCTAGCCTTGTTCTGGATAAATGTAGACTACTGAAATATGTAAGAAATAACATTTTCTTATATTTTACAATCAAAGAGTTTAAAAATCTGAATAAAGCTCACCTCTGAAACGCGGTTTGCCAGTCAAACGTCTCAGTGGCTCATAATGACAGCGTCCGTCTGTCTGAGTGAGTGATCCAGCAAAGTGCACCGAATCTTTATAAACTCAAGGTCCCGCCTCTCTCACCTGCGGCAGGGAGGAGCGGGCCAATCAGCTCAACCCTCAACTCCATGGTCCATGGTTTACCTTTCAATTTGTTGTGAAATCATTTCAGAGAGTAACACTGAGTCAGAAAAATGAGTCAGTGTCATGTCGCCCTACAGAAGCTACATGTAAATCACATCTTTGGTTGAGAAAAAGAGGGAAAAGTAGAAGTTTTATTAAAAAATAAAAATAAATCGATTTGTCAGTGACACTTGTTCTGCCGCTCAAAGTCATTTGAAAATAAAACTAATCATTAATTAAATGCAAATATGAGCAGCAGGACCCGTGTGAACATTTTGCACTAACATGGAGAAATCAAACACTAGAGTCTTTTGATTACAGTGGCTACGAGGGACCTTTTGAATATTTCTAAAACAGTCTTATTTTTCCTCTGGTGATCATATATGATATGCAACAGCAAATGAGACTAACAGTGCAAAGAATGCTATTTTCATATAGTTTTTCTTAAATGCCTTTGGCTGGATACGTTCACCCAGGAACTACAGATTTGGCCAAAAGGGTATTATTTTGTGAAACAAGCTGTCGTTTTGTTTTGCATCTCATTGTAATACCAAGTGAAGCTAATATTTTAGTTTTTAGTTTTTTAATTTTGCCCAAGTGCTGTAGACCAGCTTCACTTGCAGTTGCATAGTTATAGTGGATTATGTTAAAGTGGTGCTCATGTTTAATGTCTGCGTATCATATTTCAAACTCAACATGTAAAAACAGTAGAAATATGAATAATAAGTGGATGTGATATTTGTAAACGTGGCCGTAAATCATACAGTATAAAAGACAAAACAAATAAACATTGTTCAATGGGTGTACAAGATGTACAAGGAACATATCGTGTTACGCTATGGTGCAATGCAACTCAATAACCTCTTAATGAATCACTGCACCTTTGTGATGGTTCAAATGTTCTGCTGAAGCAATGCCAGTCAGAGTTATTTCCAGTTTCAAGTTACAGTTCGTGCAAGCATACTGTCTTTGCAATTGTCGAAAAAATAAATAAAATGAAAAATATCATAATGACCAATTTCTTAAAGGTGGATTAAGCATTTCTGGAGAACGCATGTTGTCCAAATCAGTTTTTGTCAAAATCAATGAATATCCCCTCATGATCCACTACCTGTCCTTATTGTGTGTGTGGTCTGGAAAAGAAAAATCTAGTGTTAATACACTGCCTAGCTTTTGTAAATTGGTATGTAAACAAAGGGTACACAAAGGGGGTCCACCGTACAAAATGCCTGTTTACAGGGCCTAGGCTGTGTATTGACACTGGACTGACACAGTATTTGGACAGGTAGCGGATTGCGAGAAGATATTCACAGATTTTTGACAAAAAGTGATTTTGAAAACAAGATTTCTCCAGATTTCACAGACTCCACCTTTAAATCAAGTTTAACATAATCCAACAACAAAGAAATAGTGGACCATGGCAGATATATTATTATTTTGGGTTTCTTACAAAACATAAAGTGCACTTTGGTGAATGTATAGTATATGCTCCTAATACAGGGAGGGCAGGCCGAATATCTATCTAGATTAATGTGATTTTATCTAAATTTTCTGCCGATCCAATTTTTATGGGTGGAGACTTTAACCTGGTTAGCGATCCTGCAGTAGATAGATCTAGCCGCCCACTCACATCTGATAGATCACTCTCGGTAGCATTTAAAGAATTAAATGAATCTCTGGCAATGTTTGACATACGTATGTGTGTAGTGAATCCTTGTTCGAGAATATACATTCTATTCTCATGCTCATAACTCACATGCCTACTTAAGGACTGATTACTTACTTTTATCTCAAAATATAGTAGAGAGTGTGATTGACAGCAAAATACACAATATTATTATTTCAGACCCCGCCCCTTTGTCAGTCCTCCTCTCTCTCTCTCTCTCTCTCTCTCTCTCTCAGAACAGGAGATTTAACAACTCTTTACTCAAGGATGAAGAGTTTGTGTTCATGTTGAAAGAGAAAACAAAAGAGTTTATTAAGGTTAATCTAACTTCAGTGCCCTCAATACAAATAGTATGGGAAGCATTTAAGGTTACCTGTAGAGGATGGATTATTAGCTATGCCACAGCCAAGAAGAAAAGTATGCTGATGAAGAAAAACAGTTTAACTTCAGAGCTTAAGACATTAGAATCACAGCATATGCGGGATCCTAAGAATATAAGATTAAAAAATGAAATGCTGATCTGTAAGGCAGAATTACAATCAATCATACATGAGGAGACTTTGTCGTAGATACTTTGAAAGGGGAGACAAAGCAGGCAAAATGCTAGCCTTAAGGTTAAAACGACTACAAAATCGTCAGTCAATTTCACATACAGCTCAGGTAAAAATTAAGAGACCAGTCTGGATTTTTCTTAAATCTACATCTATACATTTCTTAATGGAAATGCTCTTAATGACATATTCTTATTGTGAATTTGGTTGAAATGTTGTCAGAAGTGTGTAGAATAAAACCAAATGTTCACTAAACGTATGCCCATACATAGTAAAACGAGAGACACTGAATATTTGTAATGGTCTCTTAATTTTTTCCAGAGCTCCATATGTAAATGCGCTAGTGAGGCCATCTATGAGCAAACACAAATGAATACAGCTTTCAGAGAATATTATTCAAAGCTTTATCAGACAGAAGGTCCCATAAACGAGAAAGAAATTTAATCTTTCATTCGGGACATCTCCCTACCAACTTTAAAAGAAGAGGAGAGAGAAAGTTTTGAGGCACCTGTTACATTAATGTAGTGTCAAGTGTTATTTTTGTCCACACCTTTTATGTGCAAATACAAAATTGTTTATGAATTGTGCAAAATATGGCACATGATTCTTACATGTGTTTTGAACAGGGAATGCCACAGCATAGCCCCTAAAATGTAATAATAACTTGATGAGTACTGTATTCAGGTGCTAAAGTATACGGTGCCTCAGAAACAAGTAGATTCTTGTGCCAATAAACGTGAGTAATGAAACTGTGTAGCTCAGGAATGTTCCATGTGCCACCTTCTTTCTACACAAAGTTAAGCCAGGAAGGTTTACTGTGCTAGCCACTGTCTACACACCATTAAGGTCAGGAATGTTTACTGTGCCACCTACTTACTACACAACATTAACAAAACAACACAGAGAGAACACACGACCCAAAGCCAATGAAAGTTTTTTTTTCAATACTATGCATGAATCAATATAGGGGAGAACGGGGTAATCTGAGCCACTTTTTACATTTGCTCCCCTCTAAGAGAGCTAAAATGATTTATCACTCAAATTTACACATTTCCCATTAATTCAGGATGTTTCCTAGAAATGGGCATTAGTAGAATTTTTTCAAGACAAAGGGCAGTGAAAATATGATTGTTTTAAAAAAAGTTGTCATGTGGCTCACTTTACCCCAGCTGTGGGGTAAACTGATCCACTTACTTTTTCCACTCTGAAACTACCATAACAACACATATTGTAACAGTAAGAATCCTGAAAGCTAGCCACACATTCCAGAACTAATGTCGGACTAGTAAAAGAATGATGGGGTTTGGTCAATTAAGCAAAGCAAATTTTCTAAACACTTGAAAGTAACTCTGAACAAAATCAAATACAACATATTATAATTCAAAAGGTTTTGATAAGATTCAAATGAAAGATAGAACCGGTTAGATTAGAACATAGTCTGGGGGTCAGAACACAGGACCCTTAGAGCCAGCTAGTGTCTGAGGGTCAAAGCATAGGAAAATCAAAACCAGCGAGAACAGCCTGGGACTCAGAACACAGGAGAAGACCCAACTGGATTATAACATCAGCCTGTCATACTCTACAACTAGGCCTACTCTACATTCCAGCCCTGAAGGTTACAGGGAAAGAAGGAGAAGGTGTACTTTCCGTGTGGTTGCCCCAGGTCGTCTTCCTGGTGTATTTCCTTGGCATGATGGCTTTTCTACAATGTGTATGACATTAAAATAAAACTTATGTCATGTAATATTACATTAAAATATGTTTAAGACTATACTTAACTTGTGCCTCATGGTGGGGGAAAGTGAGACAGTGGCTCACTTTCCCCCACAGCATTTGGCTCACTTTCCCCCACCACCACAATTTGAGAAAAAACTACCTCTCTTAGCATTTCAGGCTAATCTTCAGTTATCAGCATCACATGGTTTCATATGTTGGTAGTTCATCAACACGTGTGATATAAGTTTTTCTACGTGAATGCATTTGCTTTGGCACAACAGTTGATTAAGTTGACAGCAAGAAAATATACTTTTACATGCAAAATATCTATTTTAGTGAAAAAAAACATGCTTATCACAGCACCATGAGGTCCTCTCTTTCAGGGCCATGGGGAAATGAGAGGGGCTTGAAAACATATATCTCACATGACCAAAAATGTTTTCCGTTGCCTAGATACAGGGGGTGGCTTACATTACCCGATGCCTCAGATTCCCCCGTTCTCCCCTACTATTAATGTGCCATGACATGATTCTGTACAGATGGGACTCAAGACTGTCACAGTGTTAATTTACCATCACACTCATGAGTCGAATCATTTCCTGTAAAAAGAAAAATACCAACTGATCATCAGTCATGCTGCGGTGATTTCATCTAGAGTCTAAAGTTAGAGATTTGTCACCCTAAGCACTCTCCACAAAGCAGTAAAGAAAACAGTCATCTCTCAAACTAACATGTTTTTTCTCCTTTGTCTCACAGGTCAGGTGTAGGCTACCTGTGTGCAGTGGTGGACAGTAATGAAAATTAACTTCCTTGAGTACATTTTTTGAGTATTTTTATTGTACTTGAGTATCTGTTTTTTTCTTCAAAATTATGACATGTCTCTGCACTACAATTGGAAGACGAAAATTGCACTAATTTCTAGGAAGCTTGTCGTCACTCGTTACTTTCAAGCCAAGCAAAGCTTTGAAGTCAGCTGTTTTACCTCGAACAAAACAACATATGCTTTCAAGTACCTTCTGTCCAACATCAAAAATAAAAGCACGTTGAGGTACAGTATACCTACAGTTTATTTTTTCTCTCCATATAAATATTTTAAATTAAGTTTTCCAATGTTGTCACGATTGGAGATTTTATACAAGGAACGATGATTAAGATGTTATTTTACACCATAAGCACCTCCATGAATGTCTGTGAATATTTGACAAGAGTGGAGTATTGATACTTGATATACTGTAGGTACTGGGGTTGAGTACTTTGTCCACCATTGCTTGTGTGACTATTGACCATTTGTTTGTCTTCCCGTAACAGCTGTGTAGAGCAGGGAGGTTTTGAATAGCTTTACATCCATTAAACAAATACTATCTTCTTTTGTTTTGAAGCGTAGTCAGGCAGAAGGACCGATGCTTATAACACATAATCACATCAGGAAGCAGATGAGGTGAGGCACAGATCTGATTAGCAGAGAGTGAGAGACATACAGAGAGGGAAGGAAAACTCTGCCACTTTAGCAGCCTCATCTGGCAGTGACAGATACCTGTTTAATGCAAGACAGCAGGTGAATAGGGGTAACATTTGAACTTATAGATATCAATGGAACTTTTTCATTTGATTACTTTCATTAAAATAATAATTTTTTGTGTTACAATTTTTCCAAAATGTGATTAATAGATATGACAATACTGTATGTAACTAATGAAGTGTAGAAGTGCAAAACTAAATATCTAGAATTCTACATGTTGAATAAAGCGAGATTTAACATATTTGTTCTATTCATATTTGATCCATTCTCTCCCTACTGTATGTTTATACTGGACAACTTTTAATGTATCAACTGTTATGTCTAATTTGATATGAAATACATGTGCATCAGTGTGTTCTTGAACTGCCAGATTAAAGCTATATCAAATGCGGTGCTGAATTCCCCACTCTAGGAATTAAGATGTGGTCTGAGTTTATATCAAACGAGTTGTTTTTATTTATTCATTTCTGAAGTTAAATAGTTAATTATCACAGCAATGTGCAATATTGAGGAAATACGCTTTTGTTTGCTTCAATTAACAAGAGATGGAAAAAAGGTCCAACAACGTAGTAAGCGGAGATACTATACCAAAAAACGACCACACACAGGGACCTACTGTATGCACAAACACACGCACACACACACTCTTTCTCACGCATCCCAACATACCGAACTATAACCTCTGACGTCCTAAATCTGTCACTGTCATGTATTATTGTAATGAACTGACAAAGTGACATGTTCTTGCCAAAAGTCTGTAATCATGAGAAGGTTCATTTAGCAGATATGTTGTGCAACAGGATCGGGCAGTGACGCGAGACGTGGGAGAATCTGTGTATTTGGCTCAACTTCGTCAGAGTACAGAGAAATGCCTAAAGGGGAAAATAACGAAACTGCAGCAGCATTGACCCAAACATGAGATGAACTTGACCACGGCTATGGTTTTTATTTTCATGTGGAAATAACTTTTTCATAAAGTGAAAGTTATTCCTCCATAATATAAAAAAATATGAATTCTATTTATTTATTTTATATTAAAGGGATCATACTAACTTTCTTTTACTATAATCAATGTATTTGTATCTACTTTTATTTTTAAAAAAAATGTGTTTTGTCGACATTATATGTTATGTATAAAGTGTATCCCAAGCCTTTATTGATAAAAAAAAAATCAGAGGGGAGAACTAGAAATGGTGTGAGTTTCTACATTAGAATAACCAAATGTACCATGCCCATGAAATATAAAACAATTAAATCTTAAACTTATCTATTTGGAAATGCACCACTTCTCAGAAAGGGAACTAAACATACTGCAATAGCTACAGTCTCTGCAGCAACTTTGAAAGAATTTAATCAAACACATTTCTCTGTCCTCATGTTACACCCTCAAGAACATAGAGTCCAACAGTGATTGACATTTCTGTATTATTATATATATTTTTTAGCACAGTTGACTCATTGTACTGTCTGATGAGGTATGTCGGCATTTTTTGTGGTTTGTACGAGGAAATCAATTAAAGGTCAAACATCTCTTTCGCAGTGAAAAAAAAAATTGTCAGGACGTCTCAATGACCAAAATAGGCATGACTTTATTCTTGTTCTTCCAAAAACTGCAGCATAACAAACTAAAATCAATATGAAAACGCACGATACAAAATAAAAAATAACACTTCAGCATTGCTCACGATGAGAACAAACATCAGTTTTGGATTTTAAATCGTGGATCTACGGTGAGTAAAAAAGTTTCTAGGCCGTGGGGAGGGGAATGGTCTCATTCACAAGGTCGCGTGTTGAGCTAAGAAAGCTCTGATTCTCTGCAGGAGCTCTTTCTTCACACTGTCTGGAACCAGCGCTGAAAGGGAGAGAAAGAGAAAGACATTTTGAACACACATTCACTGGGTAAATAACAAGATACAGTTTGTGATCCAATTAATGTTATAATGGCTTTCAGTATTCTTGGTGGCGATGGTGTGGCGGGGTCAAGCTCACACGTGTCACAAACATAGCTGCCAAAATCAATCGGTCTCCCCACACCCACACTGTCAGAGCCCAACATCAAGGCCATCTCACGCATCACATCCACAATAGCACAGGACGACACACACCCACTCAACTGCCACTTCACCATTCAGCCCTCTGGACGCAGGTACAGGTCCCTGTTGTGCAGGAAAGGTTTGGTATGGCAAAAGCGTGGTGCCTGCAGCCATAGCAGCACTTAACAAAATGCCAAGTTAAAAACACCCCAGTCCCACACTGTTTACATATTCTGTCTGCATGTTATTTCTGTTGTGTTTGTCGTCCATCTGTTTATTGTCTGTCTGCGTGCGACACATAACTGTACTGTGAAGTGAAAAAGAATTTCCTCTTGGGGACAATAAAGTCTTAAAGTCTTATTCAATGCCTTTTAAGACTTTTTTAAGGATCTGCTGGAGGAATTGGGTACAAGCTGGCACCTCTGATCTGTGACAGCCACAAGAGGTAAAAGACCTTACAGTCTGAGGCACATTAAAACCCAGAGTGTAGGCTATTCCTTGCAGCTCCTGTGTTACTAGCGCCATCCTGTGTTGCTCGGAGGATATTGCATTGTAATTGTAATACTTTCCAAAAAGATTGAAAGAAATGTTCAAATCTGCTTGTTGTTGTGTTAGATGCTGAGCTTGTCACAGTAAGTGTTAATTCTGGTGACAATTGAAGCGGAGTAATTTTCAGGCGATTACACTTGAGCCGAACTACATCATATTATTATATTATATTCATTTAATTATTGCAAAGAACATTCTCTGCATGTCCTATTGTTACATATGAAGTTGTTGTGTTCCTACCTCTGCCTTTTGGTGTGACTTCTGTGACCAGGTCCTCCACTGTGACATGCTCCAGGCCCTTCTCTTTGATCACATCTGGACAAGTGCACACACACACACACACACACACACACACACACACACACACACACACACACACACACACACACACACACACACACACACACACACACACACACACACACACACACACACACAGTAAATAACTTCCAATTTCATGACAAAACATAATTTAATGTACCCTACAGTATTATATTCTTTGCGAAGTACTACTTAAAACTTCAATATGATGTTTATATATATTTTTTTATATACACAATATTATGAAGGAGACCACACACACACACACACACACACACACACACACACACACACACACACACACACACACACACACACACACACACACACACACACACACACAATACCTTTGCAGTGTGCTTTCAGCTGATCCTTCCACCCACACTCCACCAGCTTCGCCCTTAGTAATTCTTTCAACCTGCGGCCACACATTTAGATTTTAGACATTATCAATACTATCTCAGTAGTTCACTCAAAACTAAAAAATCACCACGGAGAAATAAAACAAGGCTTTCTTACCGCTCCCGTTCCCCCATTTCTATGAGCTTCTGGTTAATTGCAGCCCTCATCTGTGAATCTTTGCTCATTGTCCGACTGGAAACACAAAACACAAACAGCGTCAATCCGAATTCAACGATTTAACTGAAAATTCACCAAATAATGTTTTATTTCGCCTAGCTATCAGGTGGACGGTACCTTGTCTTTTTTTGTTGTCGGGATGGATCAGCTGGGGAACACACGGTCCCACTCCAAAACCGTACCGTTCAAAACAAACTGAAAAAGCTGAATAGTTCCGCTTTGATTTTAAATAATTTGACTACAAAACCAGTGAGATATATATTACTGCTGGTCATTGAAATAGCCTTTACAAACAAGAGAACAGCAGAAAATTAAAAAAATCAAAAAAATTTTACCGGCAGACCCTTTAGGAATTTAATTACATTCATATTTATTTATTTGTATTGCTTTTATGTGGTTATAAAATGCATCGTATTTAATGAGGCCTATACAGATTATGATATTGTTGTTTCGTGATTTAAAACTTCAATAACAAAAAAAATAACAATATTATGGCAACACACTTAATTTTATCTATGTATTAATACATTCTATTTTATTTTATTTACCATTTTTAGCCTAACAATATACAGATGACTGTTAATATTGCCTGAGGAAACCAGTACAACATTTGTTTTCTGTCAACTGTTTAAAACAGGTCTATATGCCTATTCAAATAAATAAAACAAAGAATATTTAGTGAGGATATTAAAGGGTTAAATAAACAAATACAGTGAGGATATTAGATGGTTAAGGAAGACTAATTGAAATAGTTTATTACATTAAAAAACTGAACAGAAACTTTTAAAGAGAATATACCTAAAGAACTCAAACTCCCATGAGCACCCGGGCGGTTCACGTCCGCCGTCAAAATGACTCCGTGTTGCGCCTCAACAACCGGATACGTGTGTCTCCTTTCAACGTCTTGCTTCACAGGCTGTGACCAACTTGACAACAAAAGCCCAAACCCCACTCATATTTTGAGATAAAGAAATGGCCGCGTCCAACTATTCCCTGAAGGTGAACAGGGATTTGCTGGACCCAAACTTTGAAAGTTACCGGTTATCTCTGGACGCCATACCGACGTACAACGTGGAGCTGGATGCAGGTGAGACCAAACAGACAAACTTCCAGTGCAGTTAGCTTAGCACTGATTCATGACTGTTCCACTCCTGTCCAAGCTTGGTTATAGGGTTCCTTCCTACATACGCTCAACAAGTCTTAAAATGTACTGAATAAGTCAATTAAAATCAAGGCTTTTAATGGTATTAAAATGTCTGAAATCGATTCATGCACGTGTCTTATAAATGCTAAAAATGACATGGGGAACAGGATATAATCAACTATTTGTTCTCATGATGCTGTTTACAAATACAAACTGTGTAGCATATATTTGTTTATATTGTTTACAATTGCCTCTTATATTAACCTCACAGAGATCAGTATGGTATGATGATATTGAAATGTTGCAACAATCCAGGTGACACATCATTGGCCTTTTAGTGGTGTATGCGTAGACCTGAAAAAAAAAAGCCATACCAAATTAAAAATCGATTATATTTTTAAACAATTCAACACCAAAGAGTCAGTTAGTTTGTGAAAAATTCACAAGGAGGCAATGCATTTAATATTGAAGTTGAATATTGCTGGACTGACATGCTGTTCTTTCTATTCTTTCTAAGGTGCACTATGCAGTTTCAGGGGGAGGGGGATTTATTTACATTTGCAGAGCCTGCAGTTAGATTACATTTTTCTCCTCCACATGTTATTCTTAGTATGGAATAATTCTATCATCATAAATCAAAACAAAATTATTTTGGTGCACCTTCATTGTAAGACTAGAATATGTAAACAAAACGGTGGGCCCTGCTGCTATAAACAACAATCTTTTAAGGAAGCTTTCTAACTTCAAACAGTGTTCGAGGGATCCAATTTTCCTGTGAGGAAAGTTGGTTTATTCACTCATGAGAAAATACATTAGAAAATGGTCACCTCTCCGACACACCCAAAGTTACATAGTGCACCTTTTAATGTATACAAGTAGTTAAAGTACTTTTATGGTCCTTCTTATACAATCTTATAATTGCTGTAGTATTTGTATGCCTCCATCATTCTGACCTTTTGCTCTTTCACCTGTATGATGCAGCTGTGGAGGAGGTGAAGTTGAAGGACAGCCAGTACACTCTGGAGCACATGCGAGCGTTTGGCATGTACAACTACCTCCACTTAGACCCGTGGTACGACGACAGCGTTCTGTTTGTGGACTGCAAGGGACGGGTTCTCAGCCTCAACGTCACACTGGTAAGTCTTTATACCTTTTTAAGGTTTCTCTTATATTCATGTCTTTGTTTTCTGGTCAAATATCAGCCTGTTTGTTGTATTTTGTCGATCAAAATCACTTTTTTTTTAATTAAAATCAGTGAATGTCTCCTCACAATCAGCTACCTGTCTGTACTGTGTGTTCGCTTAAAAAGAAATCCAGAGTTAATACACAGCCTAGTTTCTGTAAACGGGCATGTTGCTAGCTAAAATAGGGCCCTCTTACATACAGTATCTCACAAAAGTGAGTACACCCCTAACATTTCTTCACATTTTTCATTATATCTTTCCATGCGACAACACTGAAGAAATGACACTTTGATACAATGTAAATAGTCAGTGTACACTTGTATAACATGTAAATTTACTTCCCCTCAAAATAACTCACACACAGCCATTAATTCTAAACTCTGCAACAAAGTGAGTACACCCCTTAGAAAAATTTACAAATTGGCCCAAATTAAATATTTTGTGTCCACCATTATTTTCCACACTCCTTGACCCTCTTCATGTAGTTCACTAGAGCTTCACAGGTTCAACTGGAACCCTCTTCCACCCATTTATGACAGCATCACAGACTGGTGGATATTAAGACCTTCCTCCTCCACCTTCCGTTTGAGGATCCCCAAAATCTCAATAGGGTTTAGGTCTGGAGACATCTTGACCATAACCTTTACCCTCACTTTTTACAACCACTGTCTCTTGGAGGTGTGTTTGGGTGTTATCATGTTCAATACCACCCTCGCCCAGTTTAGAGGTTGAGTACATTCATCTACAAGAGGTTGTTTGGAAAATAGACGATAGTGTCACATTGCTGAGGCTTGAAGGGGTGGGGGTAACCTTCAGTTCAACCATCCCACTCTCATCATACTGGTCTCATGGTTCGTCCCAGAAGACCTATTCTAAAGATGATGCCAGAACCCCCAAAGTTTGCTGAAGACAAACAGACTACGGACATGGATTACTGCAACCATTCCTGTGTCTGATGAGACCAATACATTTATTTGGTTCAGATGGTGTTAGAGGTGGAGCAACCAGGTGAGGAGTACAAAAATTCCAGAGCGCTGGCATGGTTGGGTATGAGTTGCACACTGGGGATTACAGTTCATTGATTCTATTACTGTGCCATACTGACAGAACATGATCCCCTCCCTTCATAAACTGGCCAGCAGTATTCAATGATACGACCCCAAACACCCCTCCGAAAGACCACTCTTGCTAAAGATGAGGAAAGGTTATGGACTCACATTCTCCAGTCTTAAACCCTTTGACATCTTTGGGGCATCCTAAAACGGGAGATG